>OZ014438.1:11724488-12422488 GCA_963966035.1 Acleris laterana
TGCAGTCTGGTCCAGACCTCCGGTATATATTGCCAGGGGCGCGGCGGTGCGCGCGCGGGCGCCGCGCCGTCCGCCGCGCAAGCCCCGCAGCGGCCGCAGGCGCGCTCCACGTCCGCGTCAATGCCCGGCCACCACATCGCGCTACGTGCCATGCTTTTCATTTTGACTATACCCATGTGCCCCACGTGTAGTTCTTGTAATAACTTCTCCCGTAGTCCTGGTGGGATGACTAGACGGTATCCCCAAACAATACAACCCATATCTAAATACAATTCATGTCGGCGCACGTAATATGGCTGAATGCTTTCATTTTTGTTTGCAGCGGGCCACCCCGTTTGCAAGAAACCTACTATTTGTCTTAACACCGGATCTTTTTCGTTACCGTGCTGCACCATCTTCCTATCAACGGGCAAAAAGTCCTGAACAAAATTTAAATATGTTGATTCGTTAACTTCTTTAACTGGTATCCCTACAGGAAGGCGGGATAAAGCGTCCGCAGCATTATTTTCGCTACGTACATATTCTATTTCAAAATGGTACCCGGCGAGCAACACCGCCCATCGCTGTAATCTACTGGCGGCCATTACCGGTATACCTTTCTTTTCACCGAAAATCGAAACGAGGGGCTTGTGGTCTGTCCGCAACAAGAACTTCCTACCATATAAATATTGGTGAAACTTTCTCACACCAAATATTATAGCTAACGCTTCTCGCTCGATTTGTGAATAGCCCTTTTCGGCGGAATTCAACGTGCGCGACGCGTAAGCCACGGGGCGCTCGCCCTCCGGCGTGGCGTGGGACACCACGGCGCCCACGCCGCGGCTGCTGGCGTCGGCCGTGAGCACTAGCGGCAGCTCCAGCGAGTAGTGCGCCAGGACCTCACTCGACATCAAACATCCTTTTATTTCTTTAAAAGCTACTTTACATTGGTTGTCCCACTCGAATTTCACCCCTTTCCTAAGTAAATTATAAAACGGCGACAATACGGTGCTTATGTTACGAACAAATTTCGCATAGTACATAACTAATCCTAGGAACGACCGCAACTCGGTGACATTAGTCGGCTCCGGTGCATTTTTTATAGCTTCTATTTTCTCGGCGCATGTATGTACCCCTCGTTTGCTTATCACGAACCCTAAATACGTAACAGACTCAGCCAGGAAGGTACACTTGTCCTTTTTAATTTTTAAACCGTACGTTTTCAACCTGTGAAACACTTCATGTAATGTTTCCAAATGGTCTTTATCATCTACGCCGGTAATAATCAAATCATCTAAAAACACCCCAACCCGAGGCAAATCCCCAAATAACTGTTCTAATTTTCTTTGGAAAATGCCGGGGCTCGAGGCTAATCCATATATCAACCTGTTATACCTAAAAAGACCCCTGTGTGTGTTAATAACTGTAAATCTTTTTGATTTCTCATCTAACTCGAACTGGGCATACGCTTGTGATAAATCCAACTTTGTAAATTTCTCCCCCCCATGTAGTTTAGCTAATAGGTCTTCTACCCGCGGCAACGGAAAACGATCCACCTCCAAACATTTGTTAAGCGTTAATTTAAAATCGGCACATACCCGGATGGTGCCATCTTTCTTCATGACGGGCACAATAGGAGTGGCCCAGTCGGACGAGTTTACCGGAGTGATCACGGCGTCGCGCACCAGCTGCTCCAGCGCGCGCTCCACCGGCTCGCGCAGCGCGTACGCCAGCGGGCGCGCGCGCAGGAACACGGGTGCGGCGCCCGCGCGCAGCCGGAACCCCACTGTCCCTCCGGTGAACTTCCCCAGGCCGTCCTCAAACACTTCACAATAGCTGGAACTGAAATTGGCCAGATTAAAATCTTGCGTTAAACCGCTAACATTGTTACAATTCACTAAAGGCAATTGTATTTCTAACTCTTTTAACCATTGCCTGCCTATCAAACTGGTTTTCCCTTTTTCAACAATATATAAATTCAATTCTTTACATTTATCTTTATATCTAACTAACGGGTTTATTTTACCAACAGGTTTGACAATTTCCCCGGTATAGTAACGCAAACTCAAATCACTGTTCTGTAACTTACAATCACTAAAAAGTTGTTTATAACAGTCATAACTGATACAGGAGATCGCGCTGCCTGTATCTATTTCCATCACTATCTTTACGTTATTTACTTGCAGTTGAATTAAGTATGGTCCAAATCTTTTTAACATTTTAACATCCAAAGAAAAGTTGTTTACCTCCTCGCTGCCGCCGCTGCTCTCGCTGTCAGAGTACCCCACCTGTCTTTCCAACATCGCATGGAACGATGAACCTTCGGTCAGCATGTTCATATTCATATTAGGACACATCTTCTTTAAATGGCCCTCTTTATTACAAACTTTGCATACATAAACCTTGAACCTGCACGAAGCCGTTGCATGTTGTCCGCCACACGCCGAACATAATGCCGCTTGTCGTTCCCGGTAGCTCGAGTCTCTTCTAAAACTCGCTCGCTTATCGCCGTCCGCTCCGCTTATGCCTCTTGGACCGCCGGCTGGCGTGGCCTGCGGCGCGCGCGCGCCGGCCCCGGGTGCCGACCGCCGTGTCTCCCGCTTCGCCGTGTACAGCTTGTGCACCGGACTCCCCGATGGTACCCCGTCGCCCCTTACGGCCCGGTCCTGTACCATCGCCGCATGACCTTCTGCTGCCTCCATCGACACTGCTATACTAAATGCTCTTTCGAATGCTATTTCCTCTTCCGTGAATAATCGTTGGCGGATGCTTTCATTCTTAATACCGCATACAAACTGGTCTCTTATGTTCTCTGTCAAACTGTCAGACGTAAAACCACAATCTTTGACTAGCTTCTTTAACGCCGCCACATACTCCGCAATTGTTTCGTCATTCTTTTGCGCCCTTTGTCGAAATTTAAATCGTTCAGCCAACACACTTGGTTTTGGCTGTAAGTGCTTTTTCATCACCGCCACGAGTTCACTATATGATTTCGTTGATGGCTTATCGGGCGTGCACAAATTCACCATTAATTCGTACGCCTCACTTCCGACGACAGTAATTAACGTAGCTACTTGCACTGCTGCTTTTACATCGTTAGCCACAAAATACTGGTCCAGCCGATCCACGTACAACGCCCAATTGTCCTTGGCAATGTCAAAGTGCCCGATCTTACCGACGGCCATCTCAACTTATTTAACGCACTGGAAACCCCAACAAACGTTCCACGTAACGTCCACACGCGCGTAATTATCGTACTCGTCGCCACTGAAGAATCCGAGACTGTATAGGTACTACAGAACGTTCTGGGTTTGGGAGCCACAAAAACACGTCCAATCGTTAACAGCATTTAATTAGAAGAGAGTATGGGTAGTCGGTACAATAAAGCGGTGCAATGAAAAGCTACCCTCAATATCTCATATATTACACTATCGTTACTGAATTCGTCGAAAAACTAATAAGCTCAAGATGGCAGCTACTTTTTCTTAAATTGTTTACCAGAGGTTAGCAGGTTAGGAGGGAGATAAATGAAATCACTTTTGCATTTGATTATCAAATCTAATTAGATGCTCTCATAATACAGTATATATACTCACAGCCATGCTCACTTACTATCTCGTAATCAGTGTATCGATAACATATCAGCAAGCTCTGCCTACCTAATCTAACTAATGCGCGTGACATTAGGAAATTAAACATGTATACAACGCTTTGCTTGTGGGTTCCGGCACAATCTGTTAACAGAGACTATACTCGAAAATCTAATTTAAGACCAAAATCCTAACTTCAACGGGCGCTCATTCGCTGTGATTACTGCATTTTGGTTTAAGTGTAGGTATTTTTTTTATCAATAAAACTTACTCTAATATTACTGGTTACACGAGTTCTCATTCATGTTTTTATGAAATAATGTTAAAATAACGAAATAATCAATATGGGCATTGCCAGATTTTAATTCAAAATGGCGGCTACTTTTTTAAATTTTCATAACGGGTTCGTATCGTTGTTCACAGGAACCCTCATATATCAATTTTCAAATCAATCTGTTCAGTAACTAAAAAGTTCAACAAGGCGGCCACTTTTTTAAATTCTGGTGGTTCGCATTAGAGGGCCGCAAAAACCTCAGATATCGATTTTCAAATCAATTGGTTTAGTGACTAAAAACTTACTTATTGTTTGTGCAATACGTCCCAGATCAGGTAATTTTTCAATATTTTCATATTAATTTTAATCTTTGAAATTTATGTAATTATGTGTTTCTATTTCCCCTGAAGTTCCTCATTTTGCTACCAACCCCGGCTAGCTGGCAATCGCGCTTTTCACGTTGGGATTTCATTCGGGTGTCATCGGGTACGCAATTTGAAACAACTATTTATTTCTTTCTAACAATAGCGTTCGCTACAGATTGCCGTCTTTGTCTATAAAAATCTGAAAACGTCGCAACTGTCAGTAATTGGCGACGAGTTTAAAGTGCGTTTAGTATTTAGCATAACGTATCTAAATATAAAATATCATTGTGTTATACTGGTTTGCTTATACTCTGGTATGACTCGAGTCTTGACATACCATTGGTACCGATTCGATAATGAAACATGACTTTTTGTTTAACAACGTTACAACTATAAATTGTGTAACATCATTTTTCATATTTGAGCGGAGCGAGGTCCTCCTCGTTAGTTTCACTTGTGACCATCCGAGCACGAGCGCAGCGAGCGTGCCTCGGCAGCCGCCGGCGAGGTCCAGAACCGAATTCCTTGCGTTTTTATAAATAACTTGATAATAAAGACGTTCCAGAATTACTGTTATTCATACCTACTTAGACAAGTTGACGAACAGGGAGTATATTATGTGTATAAACTGATATGATGCACAATTAACAAAATATACCACCCGAAAATATGTAATTCAAGTTATTATGATCAGTGGTAGTAAACGATTATAATGCGAAGTGAATAGTTAGACAAACAGACATAGCACAAATGGTAAATATACAGAAAATGGTTACACGAAACATCTTTATTTCACTAATTAACTAACTAATTAATGAACCTATTATATAATGAATCCATACTTTTATTCGACGAACTACTTTGGCTCTCACTGTAAGTTTATTTCTATAGCTACTGCGAATAAGGCTGCGCTCCCGGGCGATTCAATTATTTATGTTCAAATTTCAGTTTCCGACTGATATATAAGAAGGGAGCGTTGCCGTGCTTACAAATGGTTTAAGACGATGTCGATTGAAATATGATGAAATCCTTAAGCAATCTTTATTTTGAAGTATTAAGTAGGTAATATTTGAAAATCTTTGCAAATTTCTCTAATACAATATCTTTTTTTGTTTTTTAGTAGATTGCTTTAAACGTAAATGATCACATTTGTATCGCTTCTTTCAAATTCGAAAAGGGTTTTTAAACGTGTGAACGCTACAAGATGCAATTTCGTCATTATAATAATCGAACGTGTTCCATCTTTATTTGAAATAACTAAAAACGACCGATAGAATGGGCATCTCATAATCTTTTGAGAACTGCAGACCTATTTGACAGTCTGAAGGCGAACCTGTAGACAAAATTAAAACAATTGTTTCGCTTTGAATTCGATTGCGATTGCGAGTGCGTTAGGCAATAGGCCAGCTGATATGTTTTAAACCAGCCTCATCCCGATTTAAGTAGCTTTCTTTGAAAAAAACCCGCGTCCAATCACCCCCTTCATGTCGGCGGTAAAAATAAGCAATCGTTTCATGTTGATCTCATTATAGTGTCAATCAAGTCCTGTCCCATTGTATAATTTTTCATCATACTTGCTCGTAAATAGTGTCCTAACATGCTAGAAAAATAGACCGTAAATCCAAAATAATACCCGCGGGCCTTTTTTTACCATACGCCCTATCGTGCGTAATAGCTTTTTTTTAAATATCGTGGACTCAAACTATCACAATACGTCAGGACCCCAATTCTTGTGCCATTCGATATGAAGTGTCATTCGAGATGAAATGTCAGTTGCATACAATTTCCTAAAAATCTCGCATATAAACTATTGATCTCGACTGTCACTAGAATCGGACTCCAAACACGTTTGACATTATCTGTGGTAAGTCACAGACAATGATGTAGTCTGCCGCTAATAAGTTAAAAATATGATCTTTTGTCTGATTTTATTTCATTTCCTCGCGATTGTGATGAAAAACATTGTATGTTACACGGGTGGTAAAGGAAATACAAAGCTCGAGTCATTAAAGCCGCCTTCGGCTTCGGGCTTCAAACAGACTCTCGTTTGTAATTCTTTCTTTACCACCCTTAATACACAATGTACTATTAAGTATGCAACCGTTCAAAGTTTTGAGTGACACGGCGTGCCTTCATGGATGAAAAACACTATGTATATTTCTTGAGCATGCATTTAGTAGCTGACCTTATTATTTTTTTGAATCTGTGTGGTGATGAAAATAGATAAATTATGAATTAAAAAGGACAAGAAGTAGAAGCAAATAAGCGTACAAGCTTACTCTGGTATACGAATAGAAACGTACTATAAAATCAGTATTTTATTTACGGTAGGTGCATTGAGAAATAATGGATGTGCTCTCTCAAATGCATTGAATAGCATGAAATAAATTCGACTGACCTTAAAATATCCTTTAAAGATTTCCAGCGGACATTTTATAAATTCAATGGCTTCATTTTGCACACAAGCGTCTTTTGTCGGCGAGTAACTCTGTTATTGACCAAAGGGACATCGGACGAACCATCGACAAAGGATAGAGTACAGCGGGGGAAAATGGATTGAGTTAGGTATCAACTTTTTTAATTTAAGTACCGCTTGTGACGTTGCATTCTGCATCCTGGCAACTAACACAGTTACAGTTAAATTAACTTTACATGCATTTAGCTTTTGCCCGCGGCTTCGTCCGCGTAAAATTAATTATTCGGTTATCCCATGTTTCGGAAGATTTTATTCCCTAGAGAATTTTTAATTTTTTTCGGAATGAAAAGTAGCCTTTGTGTTAATACAGAGTATCAGCTGTCTCTACTCCAAATTTCATCCAAAACCGTTCAGATTTTGCAGCGTGAAAGAGTAATCAACCAACACAAACATTATTTTTTGCATTTATAATATAAGTAGGATTTTTCAATGACATTTCTTATATTTATTTATGTTTTTTACTCGTGTAGGTTCTACACGTCGATAATTACTTAGTTTAACATAATACTAACCAAATTACGTTGTTAGGTAGGTAAATAGTACTTAATAATTTTCTGGTAAGTGCCGCTCGTATTGCCTATTTTTCACTATGCTGTCTGTATTGCCAATATGAACCACGTGAGCGTTTACTTAATAATGGCTTACGTTTTATCCTTAGTCTTAGAAAATATGACGTTTCTTCTTTCCAGCATCAGCTTAACTGGCTTCCCTTACGTCACCGCAGATCACAGCCGTCTCCTCCAGGTTATCTAAAATGTTAATTCAATTTGAATACTCCCCCCCCCCCTCCCCCTCCCCCTAACCATACTAGTTTTATGTCTAATTCGATTACCCTACGGCGATCCGTCTCTGGACCGAGCTCCCATTGAGCACCAGACAAACCCCAAGCAGGAGCTTTCAAGCGGATGCTTGAATGCTTCATATTCATAAGCATGTGAAACGAGCGCAGTCATAAATCAATGTAACACACATACGAGTATAAGCAATAAGGCTGCGTTTTGCGCAAATTAGTTTAAATAAATGAATAATAATAAAATTGTTGAAAGTCCAAAAACACGGAAATCATTTAGAAAACGTATTTTTTTACTAAGCTTATTTTGTAACTCGGCTTTTACTCGCTAACAGAAATATCTAATTACCTATATAAAAAAAATATCATGGGAAAATGTTTTATATAGTCCTAAACTAAGCTGTAATAAATTTTATTTCGTTTCTAAAGCGAGCGCGGATCGCTCCGGCGCCGCGGCGGGGGATTATTTCAATTTTCTAAGGACATCCTCATTTCACGGCTGTTTCCCGCTATCCCGCTGCCCCGGCCCATCCCCGAGTTATTGCAGCGACATGTCCACTACAGCACAGCCACCAGCTTACCTTACTCCACATAGCGCTCAAAAATATAAAACTAATACCTCTTGTGTTAGAGACGTACCTAGACGTAACTTTTTTAGCCCTTTAGTAAATAGTATAGAAAAGATAGAACAGAACAAATAGACTGGAATTGTCAGATTACTTTATTAGTTCGTTCGAAAAAAAACACAACCGTGAAGTTTGATGATATCAGTATAACGATGCAGTTATTACCAGAGCCCGGATTTTTCGCGGCAAACCAAAAGACTGTCGCCATCTAGCTATAGTGCTAGAATCTCTTTTTGTATCGATATCGAGTATTATTGTATAAAAACAACATGCCGATGTATTTACATTATTTTATAGTCGTATCATTCACGACAGTTGTTTTACATGTGTTATCAAGTAATAAAATAACTCGTCGGGTAACTAAGAGGTAAAACTTTGAATGAAGTGTAGTCACTTACCTCCTCATTGAATATATAACCTTCAGAAAATGAGTACTCATATCACTATCACTAAGCAAATAAAATGTCAAGTGCTGACGTGGATTTCGAAACAAAAATTGAATCTGTTTCTATATAATTTTATATAAACCTCATGTAAAAGGATTTTTTTTAATTATTTTATTTCGTGGCCCGTTATTTTTTTTCTATTATACGATATATCGGTACAAAAATATTTCTTAGCTAGATTGAGATAATCTTTTGTTTTGCCGCAAAAAATCCGGGCTCTGGTTATTACTGTTCCATCACACGCAACAAATAAGTTTGACAATGTTTCACTGCAGTCAACACACTGTCAACATTATCAATATTCAGAATCTGGCTGTTACTAAATATAAGGCCCACTTGCACGATAATGTTGACCCCAAGGTAACCCTAGGTTAACAGATTAATTCGTTAAAATTGACAGTTCTCATCTGAATCTGACATTCGTGAATAATTTAACCTGGGGTTAACCTAGGGTTAAATTTACGTGCAAGCGGACCTAACTCTAATTAAATTCAACGTCAGCGTCTAGCAGACCTAATAATTAGGTCAAAATAAACATTGTGTTACCGACTACGAGTATAATGCCCAGTTCGTCTCTTACGGAGCCTTACATTTATTTCCATTTTATAGTGATTACGTACCCATGGTTATAACATTTACAATGACTGTGAAGAAAACCCAATTCACTGAATAACAGTTTGATTTACTCACAAAATATACCAGATTAAAGTTTATTTGCACGTCATGATACAACAAGTTCGATTTTCCCTTGCAATATTATTATGGTTATGACAGAGACAAGTGTCAACTTTTGCGATAATTCGATCTCACAGAAACTTTTCTTGGTCGACCGTATAAGCAGTGCCGCGTCACGGATAGGCTTATTCAAAGTGGTAAAAAAAACAGAACTATCAACTAAAGCATATAAGTAATTCGAGGTGTAAAGCCTTTTTTAAATTCATAGTTCTCCTAAACTTTAGTTAAGTTTTGCAAATCTATTTCGAATTTTAGTTTAATGCAAAGATAATATTTTATCTCATTGGTTATTTGTGTCTAGACTACGGACGCGATTTAAATCCGTCGGCGGCAATACCGTGTCCAATTTTCAATTATGATAGAAATACCGGCCATTTCAAATCAGTGTTCTCTAATTTCAAATATCTGCAATTTAAAATGTATAACTGCCAAACTATATTCGTCCCGTAGAATTGAGGTTTACAGACATTTAAAATTAGAGAGCACTGATCCAAATTCGCCCATTAATAAGTAGAGTTAAACTCCCAACAGAACAAAAGACAAAGAAACTCAAAACAGTATTGCGGAAAGCGCACTCTATTCGGTGAAACGACTTTACAACAAATAAAAAATTCAATTACACCACCGAAACAAACCGAAGGCTATCAAATAGACGTCCGCAAAAATTGTTGCCGGCGCAATGTCTCATCGCGCCAAAAACAAGGTGTGTTGCTAGCTATAAATATTAAATTCGCAGTATGTATCTGCGACTATGCTCCGGCAGCATCTGCTTCCAACACTAACCGCCGTGTTAAAAATTCAAAGGGGCGTTATCTGTGTGCCTGCTCTTGTCGTGAAGTCGATCGCGGTTTCTTTTTAATTCTGCATGTCGAATGCAATGCTGGCATTTAATTTTAGAATTCGAAATTTAAATCTTCGTTATAATATCCAATTAAATATGCAGAATGGGCAGCGTATTCGCGGAACTAGAAACTCGGCGCTACACATAATTGTTTTTTTTAAATAGAACTTAGCTTGCAGCCATGCAGTTCTGCCATTTACAAAAAGGTTTTAACGTGCCCAGGATGCTTTAAATTTATAACAATTTATGCACACACGCCGCACCATAGGATTCTTTAAATTATGAAATGATTTATCATAATTTGTAAGTGTAACTAAATGTATCGACCGTAGGGCAAAGGAACGGACGTAAATAGTAGATTATACACCGAGGGGATAAAGCACAGTTTTATGTCACGGGCGCGATATTGAATCCTGAACGTAACGAAGGACTCCAGATTTAACTCCCGAGCGCAGCGAGGGTGTTACGAGTTAATTCCCGAGCGAAGCGCGGGAATTAAGAAGAGTCCTGAGCGCAGTGAGGGGTTCAAGCGCGCCCAAGACGAAAACAGCTTTATCCCCGAGGAGTGTACTCTACTTTTCTCACCTTTTGCGAGACAATAAAAAAGCGAGTACTAAAAACAGCGTTTTATTATAGTAAATTAAAATTAAAAGTGAAAATTGATATATGATGTTTTCTTCAATTTTGATATATTTATTTAAAACTTTGCAGTTATCACCAATGTATTTTATTGCAGCGTCTTACAATACTCGCGGCTTTTGTTTAATTTCAAATGTGTTCCATTCAGCTTGCCGTGGCCAGCTCGATTTTAGAAAATGTTCGATTTTCAAATTAGGTTCGACGCGGCGCGGCGGTGGCGGCGGCGCCGCGCCCGGCCTTCGAGTATTAGTTGATCTTTTATTACGAAATTAGACTTTAAGGCCATTGTAATAAGAACTATGAAAAGTGAAAATATTACAACCCAGCGGGTTATAATGAGATTCAGTACAACATTACACCCCGGCTAAAGCCAAGGGCTTTAATGATTTGGTTTGCGTAAGGTTTGCATGATATGTAATTTGGCATTGTCGAGCAGGTGGTGTGAAAAAATAATTACAGCTGCGGTTACGCACTAGCCTACGTTCGATCTCGTCTCCACATCTATCGTCGCGGAATCGACTAAAACTGGCTAAAAAAACTTTATGTCCATGGAATAAGAGCGAAAAGGTTAGGCGGTCGGTACCGTTAGTTTGGGTACAACCGGATGTAATGAATGTCACTTATCATAACACACTTTCGATCGACGCGAGGACTTTCTACCAATACTAACCCAGTTCGTGTCAGTGAGCACCTTTCCAAACTGTGTCGAGGATAGCCAAACCGCTGCAGTATATTTCCGTACGTGTGCGTTCACATGTACAAATATACAACTGACATTCAATCTCACGCAAACTCTGCCTATATATATTCCACTTTGTCATTTCCCCTATTGTTATAGTATTGGTTTTATTATCTTAGTAGTAAAGGCGACGGAGTCCTGCTCTATTTTATTTTGTTTTAACCCATGTTACTTTTGAAACTATATTCTTTTTTCCGATACATAATAGAGCGTTTAGAACTATAAAGTGAACACTGTGATATACTTATACGATATTATTTTGCTTCCATAAAGGTCTTAATGCTGTCAAAGAGTACGCGAAATCAATTAGCGAGCGTCGGTTTTAGATGCGAAGCCAACGTTGCAGCGGTTTCCTTTGATTAAATTGTCTTTTAGGTCTTTACCCGACTGTCGAAGGGCAATCTTTTAGACCGTGGTTCTGTTCCACTAGGTAGTTGTTATTGCTTTTGACATGTTATCGTATTATTATCGTTATGATAGCTCTTATTTACTTGTAAGTAATGGCGGCCGATTTAAAAACAGTACGATGACATAACACGCCATCTATATTATATAAAAGGAGAAATTGACGACGGACCACTAGGCCTTTGAACCCATTGGAGGGAGTACTCCTTGGGCGTCTTCTAGTGTAACAAAGCATTTAGGTTTTCCCGAGTAGAATAGTCTCAGTATGTGTGTAGTATGTATGATTTTTTGTTCTTCCGAACCTGTGCTTGAGGTGTCGTTAGATTCGTCTTGATGTTGAAATTAAGTGATTTAAGAGGCCACCTATGATAAAGTCTGTGGTGTTCTGCGATCTGGATCTCAATAACCATAATACCTTTGTATCTATTCTTTGGATATGTCAAACTTGATCATATTTGCTGGCCAACATGAAAACACGATTCGAAAAAAAACCTGGATAGTTTTATTTTTCAAACATGACACCTTTTTTTGCATGTTGTTGATTGAATCTTCGAAACCCAATAATCTTTAACGCTGATTTTCGATTCAATAGTTGAGTATATGTAACTTCTTAATCCAGGCAAACCATTTTTTCAATAAATGTTGTGGTTTTAAAGTAAACAGCAATTAATTGAATTTGACGCTGGCTAGGCGCGCGCGAACTATCTCCATCTCACATTCTTCGCACGGAAGCACATATAAAGCCATCTCTTTTCATTCTTGTGGCGCCATTGGTGGCCTCTTTAAAGTTTTTAATATAACATGGGTATTTAACGTAGGTACATGGACGACAATAATATCAAAACATGCAGTCGGCTTTTACGCTTGCTTTTTGTTACTCGTATACTCGTATTTATTACTCGTAGTAGACGACGCCCGCAATTTCGTACGCGTAGAATTCATTTCCCGCTACTCCCCCTTTTCTTCCCGTTGGGGGTAGATTTTCGGCAAAATCCTCTCTCAACTAGTGCACCCCTATACCTCATAAGGAACCTACGTGCCAAAGGTTATGGGCTGTGCGTTGATATGTATGTCAGATTCTTCTTTTATATAAGTTATAATAATAATTGCGTTTGGCCGTTTATTATGTCCAGTGAAAAATAAATGAACGGGGAGGTTATTTACGACACTCCCATAAATTTCAATCAGCTGCTGCGGTACCAGGAGGCCATGATAGTCCGGATTACGCGATTGATTTTTGAAGGGATTTTCCAGCCCGTTGCTAAATCGCTATTGTGTACGGTGTGTGCGCTAGTGTGTAAAATTGATAGGTTATAATTACATTTGCTGTAAAATATATTGTCTTTTGTTAATATAAAGACCGAAATGTGTACCTAAATGTACCCTTATTCATAAACTGTAGTTCAACGTAGGCTTTGTCATTATCTGTCAAAATAACCCCTTGCTTTACATGTAAGTGAGGTAGGTACTTTAACTATATTATTTTACATAATTCATCAATTATTAATTCACGGTACAAATTCACAAAATATCAGTTTCTGAGAAATAGTCAGCGTGACACAGACGGATAAACGGACACAGTGAAACTATAAGTTAATTAATAGTTTGAATTCGGAACTCTAAAAAAATTGTGATTTAATGAATGAATAAGTGTAATCATTTACCTCCACACTCGCCTCCGTAGGTACCTATACGCTTCATACATTTTACGTCGACATAATATGACGTACAGTACAGCCTAGGTAGTATGGTTGCATTTATCGCGTGTCAAATGTGGATAAAGCATCTGTCACTATCGTACCTACATACGTGTCAAAAGTGACTGATGTTTAATCCACATTTTGTCACGTGATTAATGCAGCCATATTAGGCCCCCTGTGTCTATTTCACAATATTAGATGACAGGTTAAGAAAGAGATATTCTATTTCATGAAGTCCGTTTGGCTCTGGTTTTTTGTGTCGTGTCTCTAGGTTACGCACTCGAAACAAATGTGGGGTAAAGACCTAATTACTGGCCTCTAAAATACCACTTACTAGCACCTAGTTATTGTTGAATTATCGTCTCTTACCGTATGTTAATGTTCACGGGGCCAATAATTGGTAGGTGGCCAACAATAGGGCAGTTCAGCCTGTATGTGCCCGCCTGACGACATTCACATCCAAACGGATTTAGAGAAAATCTGTGAGTGGGTTTCTTAATAAGCTGCGCCAAGTACACTGAGATGTGACCAGTCTCCTGTCAGGATGGTGAAACAGTGGCTGCCCTAGCTGGCTGGATTACTTCACGTAGCTTACAAATCCTAGTGACCTAGGAACTAGTCCGCTTTTCAATGCTGTCGTAGTTACCGAATAACTACTAGTATAAAGGCCAATTCTATAAATTTGATGGCTTCGAAAATCACTGAGTTAAGGCGTCTACAAGGTTTACTATGTCTCTGGCACCAGCGAATAGTTTTAGAATACAAAATAGCGAACGGTTGAAAGTTCCCAGTTTGTACCTTGTTTTTTCCAATGCTATGCATTTTTCATCTGTGTAGATGGCCAGATGCACATGCCGGCCGGTTTATCACCACTTTGGGCCCGGACCGACTTAAACACTTGGCTTTAAACATCGTGTTCTAGCTAGACGTTAAAGTGTTTATTTGACATAGTAAAGGAGAGTTTAGCATTCTACATTACAATACATTTCAACATGACTATGTAAACTTTGACTCCATGAGCAATTTCCCCACTGACGAGCTATAAAGGTTTTTTTCTCTTAAGAACGGCTCACTCCATGCCTTTAAATGTTTGTACGCTCTGAAGGAACACTTTCAGCTCGCTAGTATAGTTTTTAAATCAATGAGCGCGGTCAGTGTAACTTACTAATGCGATCTCAATCTTTGTCTAGAACTAGATCCTTCCAAGCCTAACCCTCGTCTCCAGAAGTCAAATAATAGAGACGCGATTAAAAACAATATGAAATACACCGAATATAATAATTAAATTCGGAAAAATCGGCTTCGTCACGTTTTTAATGGTGAATCAAAATCCACTTCAATGGCTTAATTTTTTAAATTTTAATTAATTTTCACTTTACTCACATTTACAAGATTTTTAATAACTTCAGATGTTTTATGTGTTTGTCAGTCTGTCTGTATGCGTCAAATATGAAGTCTTTAGCTTGTTTTCAATAAACAATAGACCCTGCGAAAAACAACAAACAATTTATATTTAATTTAAGTTCAGACTGCTAATAAAGCAAACGGGCCCCTTTGGAAAAAATATGAAATGTACTTAATCCTTTTCAAAACACGAAATACCATTGGTGCTATTGGGAAGCTGATAAAAAACATACATATACGCTTTCGCATTTATAATGTTAGTAGGGATAGTAGGGATATGCGGTAATTTAAAAATCAAACGAATGTTAAGAAAATGTATAAGTAGGTATTTACTTTTGTAAACAAATGAAAAATGTTGCTTTAGCATTTGATAAAAAAGGAAAATACGAACAAGCAAGCGCTTGTCTATATTTTTATACAACACAAATGTTTCCCCTGCACAAAACTCAGTATAAATCAAATAATTCATAATAGACTTCGGCAAATTCATCTCGAAGTTTGTTTAAAATATAGTAAGTAGAAAATTTAAATATAAATAAATAAGAATATATAGTACGGTGTCCTTGTTGTCTTTTAAAAACCAGTCAACTGCGAGGCGGGCTCGCGTACCTAGAGTCGTGTATTTAAGATAATATGGTTGCAAAATAAATTACTCATGTTGTAATGAATTTAATTATCTATGCAAAAAAGACCTCATTATTATAACTTTGACTAGTCGAAATTTTGATAAATTTTGCAAAACTGTAGGACAACTTCATTTTATTTTTCGTCTAAAATATAAGTCTTTAAAAGAGGGTTTTTTTTAAATAAGCTACTTACTACATTAAATGCCAATATGGGACATTAGAGAGATTTAAATATATAGTAATATCCGTACTCATTGTTAAAATTTGTAAAAAAAATATAAAACAGTTCCCAGTGTCTCCTTTACGGGTGCTTTCAGATTTTAACCATTTTATTGTCGCATCAGTCCCAATAAACAATATGATTATGATCGATTCTATGGTTCAATCAGTATTATAGTCGCGGTATGGAAGTTTGGTCACTTTTCATCTCTATTTCAATGCCGCGCCGCTAAGGTCCAACACTCCAACCGTGACGAACCTTTTCATACCGCGACTATACCTACTGCTAGTATGACTGTGGGGCTTAATTCCGTCTATAATACTTGTTTTAAGAATTACTTAGGTCGGTGATTATATAAATAGTACTGCACTTTCTTATAACATAGCTATATTATAATACTGCACTTTCTCTTAACAAAGTATTAATCTTCTAAATTTCCAACAGAAGTCTTAATCTAGGTTAGCACGCTTTTTCCCCAAAAACCCGTCTGCCTCCCGCTTTACTTCTCTTCTCTAATTTCTTCTGACCACAGACAAAAACGTCAATCACCACTTTTAATTTTCGAACGTAGATAATAAAAATCATGACACTTGTGTGATAAGCACGAACATTTTATGTTTCATATCTAAGTACAAATGTATGTATCCACATAACCATAGCTTTAATACTTATTCTGATATTATTACACAAGCAAAAAATTTATACATGTGATTTTAGTCGCGGTCCTAAAACGGCTCTAATGATTTTTAACGATCTCTCGAGTGATAATCTTCGGGAAAAATCGTTTTCAACCTGTGCGACGCGACGCTCGGTCTCCCAGGCACTATTACCAGGCACATTACAGGGCCTCGTTGTTGTGTTGGTTTCCACTACATCCATAGACCGCGTCCCTCGAGTGATTTATCTATACCGGTTCCGTGTCCGGTGGAAGAAGCCAACTCCGCTGGAAGTTTCTGGAATTCCCGCAGAAACTCATATCTGCTCGACCATTTTGAATAAAGAACCTTGCCGTTTAATAAATAACGTTCAACCTCTCGATGTACTCGATTAAGAAAGTGATTTTCCGTATACAACGAAAGTTCTTCATTTAAGAGTCAAAGACGCTTATACCAACGTAAAGCGGACGCAATTCCATATCATAGGTTAATGGTCTTTAAGGCCACAATCGTATGAAGGTTAAAATGGTCTTGTAACTTTACTTTGAAGTAGAATTACAAGTGAAGCCTGCTCACAAACATATGACGTAAGAGTGCATTGCGTAAAGACGAGTCAGCTTTGCATGGTGAAAGTTGCAGTCGTAATGGATATGAACTCTTCATTTCAGTGCCAATTAATAGCGGTTGTACGGATTTTGAACACTAAAGGACGTCACTTGCGTCATTCATACATATTAATTGATCATTATTGGCACTAAATCGGCTAAGTCACTACTTTTAAGATCAGTGCCATAGTTGAGTGTCCATTTTGTAATAAATTCATTGAATTGGGTACTAGTAATCATTTCTGCGACTTTTATTTGATTTACAACCAGATCTCGCTTCGCTTTTCAAATACCCATATTCAAATATTTAAATGGAACATATACGTCAAAATTCAACGGTTTAAACTTGCCGTTTCGGAGATTCGGAGTACATTCGAGACAAACTTTCGGACAGATGACAGAGCAACAAGTGGTAAAACTTTCAATAATGGTTAGGCATCGTATATGTAAATGGCAGTTTTAGCTTAACTTGGCCATTTATTTTGAAATCACAGACAGACACTAAAATTGTATTGATTTGTATAGGTGTGGTGTTACCAAGACCACTGCATATAACTTAAAGGAGAAAGTCTTTTTATGCAAGAGACTAGGTAGGTACGTTATGAGATGTATTAAATTGATTGCTCGATGGTTCAAATGTCGCTTTTAAGTCAGAAGGTGCAGTTTCTCTGCTTAAAATCAATAAATACTATCACGAAAAAATAGGTCCTTTCAGACATTGCATTATCATCGTGCCTACCATACATCTAAGGAATCAAGTTAGGTACAAGTATAACTGTCTTGCTGCAAGTGTTTTCTCATACACACAGTTGCAAAATACAGTATCTGTTTGCAACTTACAGTGTTACAATGCATTAAGTGCCTGCCCACCTCCATATTTTGCTATTCCTGTGTCCAATACCTGAATATCCGGTATTGTGCTATTGCGATGAATAGCGATGCCGACGTTCGTTAAAGCGGTCTCGTTAAATAACAATACAAAATTGTAATTGAAATTGTTGTATACGAGGGCTGCCTTTTAAGTTCTGTCGTTTGCAAGCCTTCCGTGATTGCATAAAAAAGAACTAGTGTCATCTTAAAATATTTGAAATTAGAATTCGAAAACAAAAGAATGACTCGAAATCGGCCCAACCGTTTTAGTACAGCGCTCGTTCAAAGTTGACAAGTCAGTTGTGAAAATGGAAATTCCGAAGGAAAATTTACGTGCGATATTTTTTTACAACTTCAAAAGGGGCTTAACGCGACTTCAGTGCTTCGAAGAGTTGACTACGGTTTTCAATGATAAAGCACCATGCCTCCGGACTGTGGAACGCTGGTATTTAGAATTTCAACGTTGTTGCTCTAGTCTTGGTGATAGACATCGTGAAGGTCGACCAAAAACAGCCGTAACCCAGGAGAACATTGATGCTGTACGGCAACTGATCGTCGAAGATCGCCATGCGACATACCGTGAGATAGAAGCTTCCTTAAGTATTTCAGGGACCAGTGTTCACAGTATTTTGCATGATCACTTAGGCGTAAAAAAGTTGATCTCTCGCTGGATACCACATTTACTCAGTGAAGACCAAAAAACGGCTCGCGTTCGATGGTGTCGCAAAACTCTGCGGCAATTCAACCGAGGAAACTCGAAACATGTTTACGACATTATCAGTGGTGACGAATCTTGGATATATGCCTACGAACCCGATTCTAAACAGCAGTCGACTGTTTGGGTGTTCCAAGATGAGCCAAAACCGACCAAAGTAATACGCTCACGGAGCATTTCGAAAAAAATAGTCGCCACGTTTGTGGCGAAAAGTGGCCACGTGGCCAACATCGTGCTCGAGGATCGTAAAACGGTTAATGCTGACTGGTATACCACTGTCTGTTTACCAGAAGTCATCGGCGAGTTTCGAAAAAATAACCCAAGACGTCGTATAAGACTGCATCACGATAATGCGAGCTCGCACACCGCCCGGCAAACAATTGCGTTTTTAAAAGAGCAAAACGTCGAAATTCTGGAACACCCGCCGCACAGTCCAGACTTAAGCCCTAACGATTTTTTTACTTTTCCAAAAATCAAGCAACGACTTCGTGGTCAACGGTACCAGACGCCTGAAGAAGCCGTTGAGGCATACAAAACGGCCATTTTGGAGACCCCGACTTCGGACTGGAATAAGTGTTTCGAAAACTGGTTCGATCGAATGAAAAAGTGTATTACATATCACGGTGATTACTTTGAAAAACAATAAATACCATTTAACACTTAAATTGTCTTTAGTTTTTCCAAACGACACAACTTAAAAGGCAGCCCTCGTACGTTTAGTATTTAATAATTAAATGGTTGTACCTCTTATAAAGAGATGGTGGCCTAGTATTGGCCGAATTCTTACAATTAGCCATATTAAAAGAGTTAAATGTCGTTTGTTTGTCCGCTATTTAATCGATCGACGTAAAACTTGGTACATATAGTATATATATACAGGGTGGAAAAATAATTCGGGCCTTGGAGGGAAACTACCTTAAATCCTTAAGTTGGCTCATTTTACTTAAAGGAGATAGGTATTCATTTATTTTTAAAAATAATCAAAACTGCATCCAAAGATTTTTTTAAATTCGTTTGTCTCAACCGGGAATTGAAGCAGCTAAAAATTAAACAAACGAAAACTCGCCATTTTATTCTTCTATTCGATAAGAAAACTTAGTCTCAGAAATATAAAAAAACTGGCAATTTAACATTAATCAATCAGCGAGTGTTAATTTTTTTAATTCTCATCCGAAGTGGAGCCGCACACTACATATAATATAACTCCGAAGAGTCATAATTCGGAATCGATCAAAAATCCGAATTTTCATAATTCATAGCATACCATAGGATTCGGAATAATTAAAACACAAAAAAAATTTTACCCCGCGTTCATATTACCCCGCAAAGTGGATAGTTCTCGAATGAATAACGATTTCCTAACTATTTCTAGCGCTGTCCTGCGTGATTGGCAGTCGAATAATAAGGATAGAGCGTGCTTTCGAATTCTTCAAGCAACCTACTTGACCCGCCGGCGTCGCACGACCTATTACGAAACGCCGTAATTTGTATTTCAAGATGCTCGAGTCGAGCTTGTACAAAGGGAAAATTGTTCAAAAACCAAACGAGATTACATGACTTATTCAAATTTCTACGATATTGGATAGGATTGATAAGCTTAACAATAATTTGAAAAATTGATTAGAAAATAATACAATAAGAAATTCGTAAAAATAATCAATACGTGTAATTTCAGTAAAATTATATTTGTTATATGATTATATCAATTGAAGTGGCCCAACAACAACATTTTACTTTTATTAGGAACTTCGTAATCCTGGCCCTTTTGAAGATCAAGCACGGTCCGCTTAAATATTTATTTGTACACATAACTATTTTTATTTGAAATTCTAATTGTGTGGTTATTTATGTTAATTGTATTTATTACATTGTTTTGAAGTATGTATATATTTTTCTGCCATATAAGATAAAATCCCCAAATAGGTAATAGGGTAAAATTGATTAGTTAACGCAAGAAATCCAATCAAAAAATTAACTTTTGTGGTCACGAAACACATTCATACTCGTTACTCCGGCAAGACTGAGGCAGTGGCGCTCGGTGTCTCGCAGGATTGTAAACATGGTCAAAGTCATGTTGTGCTGTGCCAGAAGCTGATCATTTTGTCCGTATATGTCATTTTGTCCGTATTTCCTTAACAATGACTACGAGTATGACAAAAGTGTACATGAGAAGTTTGAACAGAGCAAAAAAAATTCCTTACTTTTTTGTATAAGGTCAGGTGGGGTAAGGGGAACTACTGGGAAAGGGAAACACTAGTTGATATATCAATAACTGTACACCGCAGCGTTGTGATTACTCGATCGATAAAGCAGTAACTGAGAATTAGTTCCAAAAAAAAAACACAGATTGAGTTATGATGATTGAACGTGTGAGTGTGACAAAAACAATACTTTAGTTAGCAAACAACGAAACCACGAGTTCGACGTGTTCGGTTTGGATACCGATTTATGTGTTAAAAAGTCTGGTAACAAGTCTGCAAATGTCAGTAAGTATTGTTTTATAGATATATTTTGTTTGTATGCATATACATTTTTGCTGAATAGGCTGTAAATGTTAAATTTTAATGTGATTTGTAACATAACCTACAAATGCATAAGTGGGGTAAGGGAAACTATCATGGGGACATAATGTTTCTCTTTCCCGATGTCAGAAGTAACAAACATTTTGAAGGCAAGGCAAAATGTTATGATATTTTACACATTGCTTGGGCACCGTAACAGCTGTCCTCTCCATACAAATTATACCCTAACCTAAATGGCAAAATAGATTATTAATTTGGTAAGGTACCTACCAAGTTATGGGAAAAAAATTGTTAGGTATTGAACTATTCTATTATAATGATTGGTTATCTATTGACTATTATTATATGTTATTACATACTTTTATTATGTTATTTTGTATGATGTCAAATGACGGTTGGCGATATGAACATCTTGTATTTATCCGTTTAGAAAAAAATATTTACAGACTACAATATTTTTTACAGAAAAATGCCGAGAAACTATGTGAGAACAACCAATAATGCGTCATACCAAAAGGAGGAGGTTTCTTAATTCGACCGTATATTTTTTTTAAAGTTTAAGTTGTCTTAATTGAGTATGTAAAACTTTGTAATGCCAAATAAAAGTAATTCCTATTAATATTATTCTTAGTAATTATTGATAAGCGTGAGGCTACTTTATTTTAACGATTAATAAACATTACAATAAAAACATTGCACTTCCTTTTTACTTCCTTTGTTTTTAGTTGACTACCTCTGTTCGAAACTCGTATGTTTCCCTTACCCCAAATACCGATTGTGATAAATATCTTCTATTTGCAACAGTATTTCGTTACGCATCAAGTACGCATTTCAATAAAGGTGTTTTTAAAATGTTTTGCGTAGTTATAATCCAAACTAGTATTATTACTTTTAGATTTATTGAGACTGTTTCCCTTACCCCAGAAATAGGGAAAGGGAAACGATAGAACTAGTCTAACGAATAATCATTTTCTGGCGATATGCATTAGAACTAGCATAAAAAGTATTTTGTCCTGGATAGCTAACGAAAATAAGTATGTTTTGTCTTAAGCGAAACAATTAAGAACCTTATACTTTGTAGTATAGAACTCAAAATAAGATAAGAAGAATAAAGTATGTTCCCCTTACCCCACCTGACCTTACCTACTTATGTGTTTATTCTGTAAATTATCCAATTGAAAAGTTACATGCGGCGGAAACGAAATAAAATACAAACTTCGTATAAATCTATTTTGATCTCGGTTGCACGCGATAGTAAAATAAAACGTAGCGCTTACTTATTTAGCGTGTGGATTTCTTTCTACAAACACTCACACTGGCCAATCGCTAGCTTTAAATTTGGCGTATGCGGCTGCGGAAACATGTCCTAAAATACAGATAACTTTAACAAGATTACACGCCCTGTACATAAACATTAATTTTGCACCATACCGGCGAACAATGGCGTATGTGATAGTTACTCCATTTATCTGATGCCGTCGAATAGCCTGGATGTATGGGTCCTGTAACATTAAACTGAACTATAGCAGGTTTAGTCTGAATGTTCAGCTTTGTAGCGATTATTCTTGTAGGTAACAAGAAGAATGTGAAGTAATAAGGTTTAACAATAGGTACGTGTAATTAAACCCTGGTCCTGTCAATTTGAAACTAAATAAGGGTTCCGTTTATTTATACAGATCTATGGAACCCTAAAAGTAATAAATCCAAAAAACAAAATCAATAAAAACAAATAGTTAGGTACATAATCTACATTGAATAGGTACCTACACAAAGTCGCTCTAAAAATATGTTGCATAGTATTTGCAAATTACTGGGATGCATCGTGTTAGCACGCCTACACTTTCATAACATAATTCAAATGCGAAGTACGTACGTACTTCTCGGTGCATGTTAGAGTAAAATAAAATGCCATTTGCATTCATTGTCTTCATCTACCTATTTGTCTCTGGTCAGGCCTGTGTACACAAATGATTCAGTTACAGCAATGTAACGATGATGTTTACATACAACGCTATTAATCCAAACATAGATCTTGAATAATAGCACTTTCTACTTCGCTAGAATATTGGTGTTGACTCGAAAGTCAGGCCTGCGGGCCTAGTATAGCTGCGTCTATATCGTGTGTCAACTGTGGATAAAGCACCCATCACGTTTTGACACGTGTACTTTTCTACCTGTCAGAAGGTGACGGATGCGTTATCCATTTATCACGCGATAAACTCTGCCATATTAGGCCCCGGTCAAGATGCAAAAAGCTAAGTTAGCGATTTTCTAAAATCGACAAATGTATAGGATTGACGTAAGCTGAAGACAATTGGCCATGCTTCATATTTTTGTTGTATGGTTTTTATAATTTATTTGATAAATATAGACTATTTTAAGAAAGTAATTTCGGTATTTTTGTTTTTAATTAATCCTATCTACATTAAAAAAAAATATTCATTTATTGCTAACGTGACGTCATCAAACGCATAATGGATAATGTAGTCTTCGCCTGCATAAAAAGAAATTACAGTAAAGTATATGGTAAAGTCAACATCAAGGTGTCAACGCCACCGAGGACAGGCTCAAAAAAAATTTAAATCACTATCTGAACTTGTTTGAAATGGAAGGCCACAAGTGTTTCGTCCCTTCATGTCTGAATAACAGCAGGGATAACCCGGATTTGTTATTCGTACCAATCCCGGAACGACGGCGAGAGGAATGGTGTCGTGAAGTGAAGCAAAAATACTTCAAGAACTACCTATTTGCAGTTTTGTTGTGAAGATCATTTAAATGTACTCGTATGTACCTGTTTAAAACAAACATATTACTTTTACACAATGGTGTAACAATAAAGTCTTGACCATTGAGTACTCGTATAAATTAGATTGCATTTATTAATTATAATAAACAAACAATTTACGAAAAGAAACGACACGTCAATGTGAAATTTGTGTTTGATAAAGACTAGACAGACGTCAGTCGGTTTTTTTTTTAATATGGCAATGGAATCATATCCATTATTCGTTTGATAACTCACAGAAAGGTCATTTGAAGGTCAAAACATTTCAACGAATATCTTAATAATGTGAGACTTTTTTTTAAATCTGATATACAGAAACTGTACCGAAAGCTTGTTTCTCGAAATGGTTTTGAGATTTCCATACATATTTAAAAAGTTAGCATGGCTAATTGCGTCAAACGCTTATGTCGACTACATACATATCGAGTCTATAGAAAATAAAAATGTTAGCAATGGTTGCATCTTGGCTAGTTTCGTACATCCAACCTCAAAATCAAATCCTCTTGATTATGTTCATGAAAAACTATGTCTACACGTTTTCGTTTCCAAGAAAATGTTTCTTTGAAACAAATTTAAAAAACGAAAACAGAAACGTACAGACCTAGGTCTTTATAAAAACTACAACATATTCAAAAATCGTGGAAATCAGATTAGATTTAGGGGGTGAGAAACGTTATCGTCCGGAGCTAAATTTAAACGGTTTTTTTTTACCGCTACGCGAGTTCAGCGGCTCTTTACAATTCTCTTAACACTAGGTACCTACTTATTGCTTACTTATACTGCTTTTGCAGTCTACAATATACTTTTCATCACACTTGCTCGTAAATAGTGTCCTAACATGCTAGAAAAATCGACCGTAAATCCAAAATAATACCCGTGGGCCTTTTTTTACCATTACGTAACTAAAGTGCGTAATAGCTTTTTTTTTAAATATTATACGTGGACTCAAACTATCACAATACGTCGGGACCCCAATTCTTGTGCCATTCGATATGAAGTTTCATTCGAGATGAAATGTCAGTTGAATACTATTTCCTAACAATCTCGCATAATAAACTATTGATCTCATATGTCACTAGAATCGGACTCCGAACACGTTTGACATTATCTGTGGTAAGTCACAGACAATGATGTAGTCTGCCGCTAATAAGTTAAAAATATGATCTTTTGTCTGATTTTATTTCATTTCCTCGCAATTGTGATGAAAAACATGGTATGTTACACGGGTGGTAAAGGAAATACAAAGCTCGAGTCATTAAAGCCCTCAGCCTTCGGCTTCGGGCTTCTAACAGACTCTCGTTTGTAATTCTTTCTTTACCACCCTTAATACACAATGTACTATAGTGTACGGATGTATACCTACGACATTATATTTTTTCGGATAAGTTCGTATTGGTCTTGCTTGCTTTCTTACCTACAAAAATATATCAGTCATGCATGACGCTTCGAAGCGCTTGGAATTGTATTCAATTGACTAAATTTCGTAAACGTGCGCTTTTACTACCTAAAAATACCACTATGATTGACATAATATGTAGGCCCGCACCAGTACCAAATTTAGTAGGTACATTGACGCCAAATTCATGACGTCACGCGGCATTTTTTGTTCCGAATATTTGGCAATCGCTTATTTTTACAATAGTAATTACATTGTAATAAATAAGGTTAGGTTAGGTTCGTTTTATATAAGGCTAAAACTCCATATTCGAGTTTTGAAATGGGAAATTCTAATAATATAAAGTATTCTTGATTTTAGGGAATAAAATAAACAAAGATTTATTTAGGGTACTTTACCTACTTTTATAGGATAACAAGATGTTAACATTTTAATGACACGCAGGTCACTAATTTTCGGCCCAAAACATATTTTTCCATATAAATGTGAAAACTGAAGTGAGTTTCAAAAATACTATAAGTAGGTAATACGAAGATTAATCGTTTTCTTTTTTTCTAAATCACTACTTAATACCCTTCAAAAAAGCCTTTTATACTGCCCTATTTATTGGTAAATGTACTTATAATTGTTTTCTTTTCAGCTTTGATCGCGACCAACCCTTCACGTTCACCATCGGAGTGGGCCAAGTCATCAAGGGGTGGGACCAGGGACTGCTCGACATGTGTGTTGGTGAGTTCATTACGACCCTTTATTGATTATTATAATGATTTACTGGGCTGATTTCTGCAATTCAACGTCCTGCGCCGTTTTTGCGTGTCGCCTCTATAACCTTTCCTGTGGTTCCAACTATCATGCTACCACATTTCAGTAGTTAGGGCGTGAAGGTTATAATTACAATAAGTTCGCATTAAAAAACACAAAAACAAATCATGGAGAGTAACAATTTAAAAATACATCCCGAAAACTGTCGTTTAGAGTATGTTCAGAGTTGTAAAACGCTGAAGACATATTAAATATAAAAAAGATGCAATCTTGCACGATCGCACTCGCACATCAAACTTATATAAACTCACGAAATAGGTACATATAGAATTTCTATTTTAAGATCCAAGTTTAGCAACTCGAAGACAAAGTACCTACAAAACTTCCAAGTTAAGGCTCCTCCTTTCAAAATTAGTTTGCCCGTCTTCACTAAATATGCCTGCATTTTTAATCACGGACCTAAAAAAATGCGGACGTAACGTTGCACTAAAAAGCGGCCAAATGCGAGTCGGACTCGCGCATGTAGGGTTCCGTACCACTATACATCTAAATAAATGTATTTCTTTATTCTTTATTATATTGGAGTGGATTGAATGAAAGGTAAAATGCGGCTTACGATTTATAACGTATTAAAAAAAACTAATTATTAGATCTCGTTCTAACCAATTTTCGGTGGAAGTTTGCATGGTAATGTACATCATAGGTATATTATTTTTACATTTATCATTCCCTTATTTTAGAAGTTACGTGGGGGGGACACACATTTTTCCACTTTGGAAGCGTCTCTCGCGCAAATTATTCAGTTTAGAAAAAAAATATATTAGAAACCTCAATATCATTTTTGAAGACCTATCAATAGATACCCCACACGTATGGGTTTGATCAAAAAAATATATTTGAGTTTCAGTTCTAAGTATGGGGAACCCCAAAAATTTATTGTTTTTTTTCTATTTTTGTATGAAAATCTTAAAGTGGTTCACCGAATACATCAACTTACAAAGTTTCCACAGTATAGCTCTTATAGTTACGGAAAAAAGTGGCTGTGACATACGGACGGACAGACATGACGAATCCATAAGGGTTCCGTTTTTTGCCATTCGGCTACGGAACCCTAAAAAGGAGTAAAGCATGCAAGGTCGGCAATTTCGGTCGTTTATACACAGGCTACTGTCACACAGATACACTATATAGGTGTGCCAACCCTTCCCCGCCACCCCTTTTTAATTAAGGAATTATCGATACTTTTACGTTTAGATTGACTGTACGCACCTATGATATTGTATTACTTATTTGTCGAAGCGAGATACCTGAAGTTATTTATAGAAATAAGATAGAAATATAATATTTATTCATCAATAAATCTAATCATATTTCTTAGTTGCCGACAGCGTATTATCTATACATTATATTATGCTGAGGGATTTTGAAACGGTAACGTTATTAACCCTTTAAAGGGCAATATTAAATCCTGGTACTAAAAATGACCACTTACAACTGATACTTTTTGTATTTTTTATTGAAAGAATTTTGTGAGAATAGGTGAAATCTAATGAGGCTAGAACTCAGGTCTATTTTTAGTTTTGCCCTATAAAGGGTTAAAGACCCACACTGGTGCGTAATTACGTATCAAATGCCTAATATGCCTATACATAATTATAAACTTCAAATGTTTAATAATAACCAGCAGGCCCAGCCATGCAAGATGCCACCGTTTCTGTTTTATATCAACTCAAATTGTAAGGAGTTGACGTAAGCGGTCGGCGCGATCTGTCATCCATCAGCTTGCTTCAATCATAGATTTTTAATCTTTCTTTAATCGATTTTCGAAAGTTATGCCATTAAACGGGTCTTCGTATGTACTATGGTATGGTAAGCCTTCTGGTTGCCGGCTTAGAATAGAACCACTCCCTGGAAGTCGTAAGAAGTAAAGTAAGGAATAAAGGCTAGTAGTGTTGTTAGGCGATGGGCTTGCAACCCGTCACTAATAGGTATACACTGATAAACATCCATAGCCTGTTTGTGCAAAATGTGGTTACAGAATTGACAACAAGTTTTAAGATTTGTTGTAAATTCTGTAGCTCTGTCTACCCCACTCTGGGAAGAAAGGTGTGGAGGTATATGGTATGGTACCAATTTTTGACACAGATAAAGCGGTAGGTACAGGAAAATGGGGTTACTCACTTGTATTCAAATACACTTTGTTATCCTATGTTACCTCTGTCTCAGTTTTGTAAAATCTTGGCCCATTTTGAATCATACTAACGGCTTCACAATGAATATCATGATCGTCAGATTGCACCACCCTTTCATCAGAAGTTTGAAACAAATATAAAATTTCAAATTCCAGGTGAGAAGCGTAAATTGACCATCCCATCTTCCCTTGGCTATGGTGAGCGCGGAGCCGGCAACGTGATCCCAGCCCATGCCACCCTCCACTTCGAGGTGGAGCTGATCAACATCGGAGACTCCCCCCCTACCACCAACGTCTTCAAGGAAATCGACGCAGACAAGGACCAGATGCTCTCCCGAGAAGAAGTGAGTATCGAGTTAGCCTTCCAAGCCATGGACACGGATAAAGACAAGGAGTTGTCGCGAGAGGAGGTCAGTATGACGGTGGCTGGTGAATTCTTCTGGTGATTGGATCTTCGAGTCTTGGTGCGTCTAACACTATTCTGCGTAATCTATAAATTACGAGAAGATTACAATTACGCTTTTGTTTATAAATAGTACACTACAGTACCCTTACCATGAGTTACAATTACCGTACTCGCTAACAAGTCGACGCTCTGTCCCTCGCAGACCTTGAAAGTATTCTTATAGAGTGCAAAGGACAGTGCATTCAGCTCGCTAGCGAGTACGGTCATTGTAACTCATGGTAAGGGTACAGATGCAGTGAAAGTTCATACGACATCTTGCTTTTTCAGTTAGCTTAATATCGACGGATACTGACTGAGAAACAAACTATGAGAAAGCAATATAAATACGAACTTATCGGACAAAGTGTGATGTCGTACGATTATTCTCTACATCAGTAGTCTTCTATGACCCAGTGAATGCGGCCGTAGCCTGTGGTGGGAACAGAAGTATGTCTGCTATCTACTACTAATTCTTTATCGTGTAGTAGTCTAAATAGTCTTAAGCTCTAGAGAAATACACTGAGTACCTACTGAGTGCCTATTTCCCGACGAGGAAAACTACCGACGGACCACTTGGTTAATTAAGGGCGGAAACGGTAAACCTAGTGGTAATCTTAAATATAGATTTAATACTTACTAAACTGAGCTTTAGACTAAACCTAGATCTTTTTTTTTGCTGCAAGTGGCCATTTTAAAATGAAACTAACCATAACTTTTTATATAAGTAGCTTTAATGGTTTTCAGTCTCTGCGCATGTCTACCTACTAAGTATACGTTTTCGTAAACATGTACAAAACCTTAATTACTTTTAAGTATTATTATATACCGTGATAGTGATGTGCCGTAACCGGTAACTTACTCGAAGCGGGTATTTTACCAGTAACGCTACCAGAAACATTACCAAAAAGAGGTAATATACGGTAACATTAAAATATCGTAAATATGACCTATGTTTTAAATACATGTTTATACTATTTTAGCACCAGACGGACCCTTTTAAACTAATAATGTTAAGATGGGTTTAGTAGTTTAGTATATTACCAATGTTACGGGTAAAATACTTAATAAATCCGAGTATTTTACCAATGTTACCGGGAATATTACTCCCTCATATTTATACTTCAATTTCATACATATCTGAGCATTTCTCTTTTTTTTTGCCACTGTTAGTGACACCTCCAGATTTTCAAAAAAAATGGCAGACAGGTAGAGACCATCGAACTATGCAATAATTAAATAATATTGTAATGTGTCCCAAAATATTTGTTATTTGTTTGTAATATTTTGGGACACATTACAATATTATTTAATTATTGCATAGTTCGATGGTCTCTACCTGTCTGCCATTTTTTTTTTTAAATCTGGAGGTGTCACTAACAGTGGCAAAAAAAAAGAGAAATGCTCATCTATCACGTGAAAACCGGATACTTACGAATAAAATAAAAGAACAATCAAGTTTTAAAATTATACACAGCGTTACAATAATTACACTTGAAACTAGATGAAAAACAAACATGGGGTTCACTTAGTATGGAGAAAGTAACTTTGCATGATTACACAAAAAGTTGACGGGAAAAAAAATGGCAAGTAGCTTTAAAAACATTCTAAGTTCATAATAATTGTATACATGTAAGAAACCACTGAAAAAATATTGAAATACTACATCAAATTAATGATTTTTTGTAAAATGGACACAAGGAAAAATTACAAAAAATCCGACTAAAATGATCAATATCTCCGAAAGTACTAAAAATCGCTGAACATACATGGGGGTGTTTTTGGTAGCCCTGGGTGTGAGCTATTATTTTTTTTCATTTGGACCACTAGTGATCCGACACCATGGATTTAATAAATGAATAAAGAAAGGAAACAGAAATACACGATCTCTATGTCCGCTTCTGGTAATATTACCGGTAGCATTGGTAATTTACTGAGTATTTTACCAAATGGTATTATACTGGTAACGAGTAAGTTACCGCCGGCACATCACTAACCGTGACAATCAGGCATATTTCGTGTGGTATTCCCTAAACGACAATTACAAAGCGCTCATTAAATATCCTTTGGGATCGAATAATCAGTAACTGTAACAGACATTTTATGTTTTCCAATAGCTGGAATACCGATTTTATTTTCGTTGTTAACGATAACTGATTGGAAGGCCACTGGTTTTAAATAATGGTGTATATTAATCTATTATAATGGTGTATATTAGTTTCAGTTCGCTTTGATCAAACGGAAACTGCATTTCCCTGTAGCAGGTTACAATTATCAGTTATCATTTTAATTACTGTCAGAAAAAAAAACCGTTACATAAAATATCTAAAGCAAATAAATTTTCTAATTACAGGTCAGCGAATACCTTAAGAAACAAATGGTAGCACCGGAGAACGGTGAGATGAGTGAAGAAATCAAGAATATGCTGGAGAGCCACGACAAGCTGGTCGAAGAGATCTTCCAGCACGAGGACAAGGATAAGAACGGCTTCATCAGCCACGAGGAGTTCTCCGGGCCTAAGCACGACGAGCTCTAGTCTGAAGGACCGGACGGTGCGTTAGGGTTTGATATTAAAACTGTATATTAGGAATAACTAAAACCTGCTTTTATCCGATAACTGTAGCAAATCGCTGTAACTTTCCCTTTCACAAGATACATTGAGATAACTTCTATGCTTATATTTTACCTACATGTAACATGTTGTTACGAGCTCACGTTGAAATGACAACGTTGGTTATTTTATTTCCACTTAGGCTAAGTTGCAGTTGAAGATCATACCAATTTGTTAGATTTAAAAATGTTATACATGCAAATTGTAACTTGTGAGCCCGTTATGAAACTGACAGTTTTACGTGGTAGTTTTCGTTCGTTATGGTTAATTTAAAGTATATAAATATAATTATTGTTTGTATATTTTTGCCCAAGTAGGTATCTACTAACAAATTATCGTTTGAATGGTAGTACAATATCAGGATTAAACTTAGGGCAGGAACCAATTTAATTTTGTGAAAGACAACTAGTATTTTTTTGAGCAAAACAACATGACATGACCTTAATTTGTTTTTGTGTATGACTTAAATTGCTTCAATCATTTAAAAACTATAAGTACATTACTATATATATATATATGTACATTTCATGGTTTTCTTGATTAAGTTCGGCCATGTCCCACCCCAGGAAGTGGGTTTTGAAACCCAAGTCCGCTGATTCGTCAGTTTTTTATTTATTTCCTTTATTTACGTTTCCTGTTTGCGTATATTCTTTATATTGCTTATCTTTTTTTGCTGGCAATTATTTTTTTGTTCCGGGACAAGGGTAGGTAGTAAACCTTTCTGTTTTTACCTAATTCTTGTTCAAATTTAACCATATACTAAATCGTGTTTTCGTAAATTTCATTTTATCGGTTTTAAAGGTAATGTTGAGGGATGTGAGCGAGTCAATCATAGTTTTTTAAATCATTTTGTACTTAGGTTGTTTTGTTAGCATGTCGAATTTTGTTGTAATATTATTAAGGTATATTTTATGAGTCATTAAAGGTAATTAAACCTTCTTTTTTATTACAGTTGCACATATTTCTTTGAAGTTGTTTACTATGTCTAAAAGGTGTTATTTTTGATAACGTAAGTGTTACTTTACACATATTTTTACATTATTTAGTGTATTTAAATACAGTTTCTAAAAATGTTTACAAATTTTAAAAACAATTGTCAGTCGTGTATCCATGGTATTTAATTAGCCTATTCACTCTAAACTGAACACTTATTTGTGTATGTTTCTACACCTTGTAACGTCCGATGTACCGTATCAGATAAAATTATTATCAATTCGTGTCGTATCACTGCTATCACCTAAACTTAGTAGACTGTGTTTCCACTGTTAAATCAATTAAACGTATTTATGACTATTATTGGTGTTTTACTACTTCCCCTTATAACTTTATAAACTGAAGTAAAAATCCAGTAATTAAACTTGAGAAATTCAACGTCATGGGCAGATAGGTATATCCGTACCATACGATGGGTTTACAGCAAAGTCCTAAAATCGTAACTGCGAATGCACCATCCCTTAAGGTGCACGAACACGGGCAAGTTTTAGAGCAATTATTCCCAGTCAACAATAACTGTTCTACTCGAGGCGTATGTACTGTAGACGGGCAATTATTGCTCAAAAAAAACACGTATAAGTGCACCGAGTGGGGAAAAAACCGAAGGTAAACTTTACTACTAAGGACCCGTTATGTTGAATTTTAACCAGTAGGTCGAACCTTTGCCTGTACGATAAAAGCGTTAAAAAGGTTTACAGGTGCAATGCAATGAAAAAGCAATCAAATGAAAGCATTTGGATGCCTCCCGGAAAGAGGACACAGAACACCAATCAATAAATATGATTGAACTAGAGTGCAATGAGAAATATATTTAGATAAATTCTTCTTAAGTCGATTAAATTAATGTTTTAAGTACCTACAGCAACGAATTTGGATGGATGGTCCTCCGCTAGGCTTCATGTAAATCGGCTGTTTAACCTTTTGAACGCAAAACGTAAAATACAAAATGTGTCACACGCTAAACATGTTTGCTAGGCTATGCAAATTACAACTTAATTCATACGAAACGGTGGCCTCTGTGACACGACTTTCGGTTGACGGCCAGAGCCAACCTGTTTCGTTCAAAAGGTTTAAGAGATATCAACTCGCCATTTTACATTCATATTTTACACTAGGTGATCATGCCCGGCGTCGCCTATATACCTCTGGTAACAGCTAGATTTTTTTTCTCATCTTTTATCATTGCTAACTAATGGGAATAAAGATTCCCAACTGTTACCACTAACTACGGGCATTTTTTTACCAGTAGTTATCACCAAATGTTTGAGTGGAAAATATTCCCAGTTGTTACCGTTACCGCCGAGTAGGTACTTTATTCGTAAAAGATGAGAAAAAAAATCCCAGCTGTTACCAGTGGTAACAAATTGATGGTAACAGCTGGGAATAACAAGTCACCCGGGTGATTTTATTTGTTTCGTACAAACTGGTCCTAACAATAACGTGAAAAAGCCGGCAAAATTTGTCGAGCCGTCCTCAGGTGACACTGGTGTGTGTGTGTGTTTGTTACTTCTTCACGCTGCAACGGCTGGACGGATGTGGATGAAATTTGGAATGCAGATTGCTCATACCCTGGATTGACCATGCTACTTTTCATCCCGGAAAATATTAAAGTTCCCAAGGGAATAACGATAATCTAAATCAACGCGGGCGAAGTCGCGGGGAGAAGCTAGTTGTTTTATATACACAAGTATAGAAATAGTTATTAGAGAATAGCATCAAATCAGCTGCCTGTATAGATTTTCAAATTAAATTGAAGCCTATATATTGCTTTCATATTTATTCAGCAGTATTCTGTTTCCTTTGCGGGGAATTACATGCGAGCACTTCAGTGGAAATGTTCATTCCGATTATTATTAAATGATCGTTATTACATGTTTCAAATAGTCAGAATTATTTAATAACTATTGTCTTCGCAATAAGCGCGAATTTGACTTTTAAGTTAATCACTACATAGTATAAAACAAAGTCGCTTCTCGCTGTCTGTCCCTATGTATGCTTAGATCTTTAAAACAACGCAACGGATTTTGATGCGGGTTTTTTTAATAGATAGAGTGATTCAAGAGGAAGGTTTATATGTATAATAGATTCTGGTTTATGTACGGGTGTTACAGAAAACTCACATAAACCGAAGCGAAGCGAGGGCGGGTCGCTAGTGTGAATATAAACGAAGGAGATATAGTTTTGACCTACGTGAGAAGCTAGAATTATTAGCTAATTAGAGCATTGATGCCACACCCAGGGCTTCGAATCCCGCAGCCTATTTTCAATCTCGGTATCTGCGGGACTGAATATTTTCCCCGATTGTTTTTTTTTATTAATATTCCCGGTACGAATTTGTGGAATCCCGCATAGAAATATAATAATATTATTGATATTTTAAGGTGAATGAAACAAAAGAAATATAGTACAAAAATAAACAAAAACCAAGAAATTTTTCAACAGATGGTTGGAAGAACGAATTGCAATTTGAATTAGGTCTGTGAGCATTCATTTAAATTTTTGCGAAGAAAACATAACATCGCACACTTAGAATCAAACCGTCACTATATGAAAAATCGATGTTTTTAGTTATCAACGCCATCTAGTCATTGTAAGCGTAACGCATCCGATACAAAGACATGCATTACTTTAGTTTAAATACAAAAGGTAGAGGGAGCTAGTGTCACTTTGTATTTTGGTGGGGATAGAACGAAGCCGCTGCGGAATATAGACTTTATTTCATTAGCGACGGAGATCTCGATCATTACACCAGTGACTCTGTGACGAAAAGTGTATTTTTTTGTTTAAAAACGTTGTTCCCCAATATTATTTGGTAAGTTTTATATATTTTTAAGGAATATTGTCTCTAAACGTAAAGTGCCACTTAGGACTTAACATGTTATTGCCACAAGAGAGGTTTACATGACAGCTAAAGTGTTTTTTTACGTTTAATGGCAGTTTTCATTTTAAATTTGATGTCCATAGTATAATAGTAAACTGACATTATTGGTTTAGTGTCAATCAAGCCTCGTTAATATTGTCAAAATGCTTTCACAAGATCTCGTAATAATGACTGTTTTGCTTTAGTGTCAAAGTTCAATTAGTATTTTGTGTTAAAATTCGAGACAAAACGTTATGAACCATTTTAGTGACAGTTAGGCCTTATACATTGTCGCCGTATTCAAAGTGAAATGTTTGGTTATAACGTAAAGTAAGTAAAAGGAAGTAAAAAAGCTAAAGCTAAGATGTTGCGGAATCTGGGACAAGAATACAAATCGGTTTCGGTCAAACAAAAGGTAATTTTAAAAAGAAGATTGGGCCCCCCTTGTAGTGATCGTTGCCGATTAAAGTGCAATGATAAAATACCTGAGAAAGATCGAATAGAAATTTTTGAAAAATATTGGAAATGTGGATCTCTAACAATGCAGAGAGAATTGGGTAAGTAAAGTTTTTGGAAGAGATGTAAATTATATTTTTTTTCGATAGTCGTCATCCTTAAGATCATAGAACTGCGGCTCTTTTACTTTTATTTCCTCTAATATTTTAGAAATCTTTTTTTTAGTTATGAAGTTGACATTTGTACACTTCAATGACCGACAAGCTTGTTGCCTTCGTATTTAATGAAATAGAAAAAAAAACTGTCACTTCTATATCTGTCAACGTCAAATCAAATCAAAGTAAACAAACGGTTTAATTCAAATAAGTAAATTCAAGTAAATCTTTGTAATACTCCATTTCCACAGTCCGTGTGGGATTGCCTGAATTCATTGCGTGGATTGTACAATTCAAAAGTGCTCTCGTGGCTATCAAAAAGCAGAGCAAGAGTCGTCGAAAAAGGAAGAAATCGGTGTCCAAGAAGAAGTGCCAAAGGGTTCGAAAATAAATCTTAGACCAAATATCGTGCAAAGCTCTTAAAGCAAAGCGGCAAAACGAAAGTCCAGAGTTCGTTCTGAGATCGTTAAAAATATTTCTAAAAACACTGATCACATGAAACACAAGCAAAATAGCCGTTGTATTGAATTGTTTGTTTACTTTGATTTGATTTGACAATGACAGATATAGAAGTGTTTTTTTTCTTTTTCATTAAGTACGAAGGCAACAAGCTAGTCAGTCATTGAAGTGTACAAATGTCAACTTCATAAGTAAAAAAAATATTTCTAAAATATTAGAGGAAATAAAAATAAAAGAGCCGCAATTTCTTGATCTTTAGGATGACGACTATCGATAAAAAATATAATATACATATCTTCCAAAAACTTTACTTAGCCAATTTATTGCCCGGCATATATCTGAAATCAACCGAAATATCAATATAAAAAAATTGATAATAATAGAAAGCCCAAACATGCTTTCTATCTAACCATAAATGGGAAAAAACAAAGAGTATGTAAGACATTATTTAAATCCACGCTGGATATTAACGACAGGCCAATACGAACTGTCGTAGAAAAATTAAATTCATTCGGTGTTGTTGAACCTGATTTCCGCGGCAAGCATGACAATCACGGCACAAAACTATCAGCAGAACTATTATCAGGTGTAAAAAGTCATATTGATAGTATACCCAGAATCGAAAGTCATTATTTAAGGAAGCAAACCACTAGACAATATATAGAGGCAGGAAAAAGTGTAACTGATTTATATGCTGACTATGTAAACGACTGCATCATAAATGGATCGGATTATGTTAAATTACATCAATATCGAAAAGTATTTAAAGAAGATTATAATATTAGTTTCTTTACTCCGAAAAAAGATCAGTGTGAGGATTGCGTTGCATATAAAAATGCTGAAAACCCCCAAAAGGAAAAACTAGAAGCTAATTATCTAAGTCATTTAAAAGAAAAAGAACTGTGTAGAGAAGAAAAAGCCAAAGATAAGGAGCTAGCTGATGAAAATAATAGAGTGGCATGCTATGACTTACAAGCTATGTTACCGGTTCCCAGAGGCGAAGTATCAACATTCTATTATAAATCGAAATTGAACTGCTTGGATTTTACGATTTCCGAACTAAAGATGGATAATACCGATTGCTTTTTTTGGAACGAAGTCGAAGGTCAAAAGGGCGCTAACGAAATTGGATCCTGCGTTCTAAAATATATTGAAAAAGTATCAACCTCGTCACTTGAAAACAAAAACATTACCTTTTATTCGGATAATTGTTGTGGCCAACAAAAAAACCAGTTTATGTTCTCGATGTATATTTATGCTGTAAAACATTTTCAAAATATTCATTCTATTACTCACAAATTTTTAATTAAAGGCCACACACAAAACGAAAACGACACAGCGCATTCCACAATAGAAAGACAAATTAAAAAAATGTTAAAATCCGGACCAATTTATGTACCCGATCAATACATACATGCTATAAGAGAGGCCAAGAAAAAGGGTAACAAATATAATGTGATTGAAATGTCCCACTCCGAATTCTATGATATAAAAAATCTGCAAGAGTTTAAATTAACAAGAAATGTGGAAAACCAAGTTATTAAGACGGGTGACATCAAAGTTATTAGAGTAGAAAAAACAGCAGTTGATTGCAACACTTTGAAAGTTTCATATAAAACTTCATACACCCAAGAAGACTTTAAGGAAGTAAAGTTGCAACGAAATGTTCGAGCACGGCCTCAACTTAAGAGACTATATACGGCAAAATTACCCCTGGCAGAAAGGAAGAAAGATGACCTTAGATCTTTATTGAGAAAAAATGTTATTCCTGCATATTATGCTTCGTCTTTCTATAATAGTATTCTTTAGGTATTTACACCACCCCTGTAGAACAACATTTCAATTAGTTGTAGGATTATTATCATCACAAAGATTGTGACAAAGATGAGACTGTGTTTTTGATCTCTTATATTTTTTAGATTCTTATATTTCTTTAAAACAGCTTACATGGTTGTGAAAGCGGTTATAGTTTTTTTGTTTAATTTTTATAGAATTTTTACTGAGTTAAATAGTAAACATTGTTTACTCTGTTATTAGAATTTAAGATTTTAAAATATTCTGTAACTCATTGTGATCCCTTAGTTTTTATTTCATGTTATACGGTACATGCACCGTGATCATAGGTAATTTAAAATTACTAATGTGACTAGCGTTGTTTTCCTAGTGCCTTCGTGCCTTATTTTTTCTAATTATGATAGTTAAGTCGCCATAATGTAAACCAAATGTCATTTTGAGACTGATTAAAGTTTAAACTTCATTTTATGATGTGATTATTGTTATTTTACCCATTTTTAAGAAAAAGTTTTTAACAGTTATAAAGAAATAGTGTCATTTTTGCTTCTATTTTTTTTAAACACATTACGGCATCTTAAAGGAAAAGTGACATTTACCAGAAATTAGGGGAAAACTGACACTATAATATTTTTTAATTTGTAATAATAAGACTATTAAACTAAATAATTAAAAAAAATAATAAACTTCTTAAATTAGAAAATAAAACATATCAAATCGGCTTATAAAAAAGTACGCTTCTTTAAAATAACTCTTTATTTTTGATGAAAGCATTTTTAAAAACTTTTAATAGCTACACTCTAAAAACGCTATTTTTGTTTAGTGACGGTTTGATTCTAAGTGTGCGACATATCTAATGTGTGAAATGTGTCGTCTGGCGAACTATTGCGATTGGATCCCGGGCTCGTAATCCCGCAACAAGCGGGAAAATAGCGCGGGATCTCGGAATACCGGGGTCACGGTATACCGGGATTGGAAGCCCTCAGCCACACGAGCGTTACCGGTGCTTTGTGTCGTCGCAAGTGTCGCAACGTTGTGATTTCAGCATAGAGCGACGCAAGTGTTTGAACGCACCTTAGTGTAGGTATGTTGTTCTAATTTATTTCTAGAGCAGAGGTCCCCAAACTTTTTTGTCTCGTAGACCACTTGTATTTCTTTTCTTACATACATACATTAAATCACGCCTGTTTCCTGCTTACCCAATATCAAAAAATCTTCGCGGACTTTGGCACGGATAAAGTGGGAGGTCTAGCCGGCTAAAAATAAACACAGGCTACCAATTAAAATGTATTTAGTGGAGAAAAATATATATTAGCCAATTACAAAGTTAGGAAAACAGAATTAGGTTAGGTTCTCAACGGCCCAGCTGTGGTAGTTATGAATGTTGAACACTCCAGTCCTTTCGAACCGCGATTAGTAGCTCAATAAAATTTTATTAAAAAAATCTGCGTCTTCTGTGTATTCCTGCAGCATAGCTTGTCAAAATGCTACGCGTCTCGGATAATCTTCTTCATGAAGCTGCTGGACCCGCTGAACGTGGTAAGCGTGGTACCTGGTACCGCTCTGAAAGAAAAAAACATACAATAATCATGAATTTTGACAACTCGAAACCAAAACTCGACTAGCCGATTCGTTTGGCTGCTGCACGGCTGCTGCCGCGAAGTGGATCCCATCCGGACATCCGGTTTATGCGAGTCGAGTCAACTCGAGTTGCGATTCAAGTTAGCGATTTGGAATAAATTCGACTCGTTACATCGCTACTCTGGATTTGCGCACCAAAATCAACGATAAAATAATTTCCAAAAATTAAATAATTGGACAGATGTTTTCAGAATGACAGCCAGCCATAGACCGATTTGAATTTTAGCCTGGTATCCCACCTTCTGTCATCGCTGTGATTCTTTAGACATGTCCTATAATCTGTGGCTGTGATTGCTGTCCTGTCGCCTGTCGCGTCGCTTTTGTATTGAAAGTTGAAACTCGTCTCCACGGGTTGGAATCTACCTCATTCACTCTTTTACGTTACTGATTTGTGGGAATCATGACCTGAAGTTCATAAGGTATCCTATACAGTTCAGGTAATTGAATGATGTTACAAAGCGTGAATAGTTTACTCGTTAACTTTGCTTTATCTGTGGGTCAATTTTACATTCATTCAATAATTTCAAATGAAAGATTCGAAGTGACTTTGCGTTTGACGGTGTATGCCAAAAAATTGGTTTTGTGTTATAAAGATATATCTAAAATAAATACTTAATAATTTTCCCTTTTAAATCTTTTCCAGTTTCCATTTCCATTTCCACCAAGTTTAACGTTCACTCCATCCACCAATTTGAAATTGTGTTCGCAAAATCTTGCCGTACAATAAAATGTATTATTCCCGTCTGCAAGTCGACCGTGGATAATCAAACGTTATACCGGTTCCCTCGGAACGCAGGGTTAAAAGGTATCTGGTGTGACCTGCTGACGCCACACGCTGGCAATTTAGTGTCGAAAAGTAATTCAGATTCGGAAAATTTAAAAGTGTGTGTTTTTTACGGGTGCGTAACGATCGATATAAGAATATTTTCTATAATATCAGTCGATATAACGCTCATTTGATATACTTATTGAATCATATAACAACATTGAATATATTTAAATATGATATAATTAACATTTTATGTAACGATCATTTGTTCTAAAAATATTTTATATAACATACATTAAGTATAATGCATAATTACTATAATCAACTTATGATATAAAGTTAATTTCATATAAAGTACAGTTGGTATAAAAAAATACTGTCTATACTAACTCGTGTCCAACCACAAGGGTCGGTTTCTTAGTTACCTATTGTGACCCTGCAGAGCGGTAACTCCTAGGTCTTAACTAATATATAGGTTAGGTTAGGTTAGAATTGTGTCAAGGCGCGAAGCGCCGTAACTACGCGGAATAGGAGCTCCGCAAAGCGGAGCTCCGTCGACTTTGCCTCACGGTCAGCGTTGTACCAAAAAATCATTCGACAAAAATAATATACCACATGATAGTTATACAATATGATTTTTATACAAAATGATGATTATACCAATGATGTTTATAATAAATAAATGATATATCAAATAATAATTAAAGTAAATAAAAATAGATATTTTGATAATATACCAATCGTATATTATATAAAATGAGTGATTATATCCTTTAAAATTATATCAAAAGTTATTATATCAAATGAAATTATATTAATTATTTTTATACCGATCATTACACACCCGTTTTTTACCATTTTGAAAAACAATATTTATTTTGTGGACGGCCAAAGCCCCGTACGATGACAATGGCGTGTCCTACGCTTTTCTCCGAAGAAGAGATTCTGTCAGTGTCTCTTAGAGTATGGCGGAACAGTGCATACACTATTTATTTTTTCTATTCAATCTTTTCAATGAAATAATGTTTGTTAGTAAGAGTTATTTTTAACTAGAGATTTTGTACGGCGTTTTTTCGCAAAAATGGTTTACCTACTCTTAAGAAACGCTGGTAGACTCGTGACTTAAAATTTGACTTAATTGTAAAATAAATGTTTTTAATTTAATACGGCTTATAATTTCTACGGTATAATATTTTCAATTCAGAAAGACGCACACAGCTGCTTGATTTCATAATTCAATCTCGTAACAGCTAAATTAGATGTTGAGACGTGTGTGTCTTTGTGGATTGGAAACAATAGTTGCGCCTATTATGTATACTTTCCTATTTTGTATAGTTTGTTTCACTGCATCAGTTTATTGTCGAAAATGTATTAATACTTAACTCGTTTAAAATCAGTGAAACAATCTTATTCACACGGGAAAAAAAAACATGAGTTCCTATAATACACAAACTGCAGAAATTAAAAGTTCGTTCTCGAATTGAACGAAGTTAACTTATTCGTGTTTATCAACCAAAAGTGCGAATAAGTTTACTTCGTTCAATACGAAAATGAACTGCTCTCAGAATTCATTTGCCGCCATTCCTCCATTTTTTTTTTCTTTTTTTTTGCATACTAGCGCCACTGCTTTACGCTGCGGTGCGGGACTCAACTACTACTAACGTTATGTCAGTTCCAAGTTTGATTCCTATCTGTCTTTAATAGACATTATCCTATAATCTGTGCTCGTCTCAATTCGCAGCAATTCGCAGCTTTGGCTGCAGTACATTCGGTCGCTTATAATGGTATTTATACCGGTTGAATAAATATAAATGATTTTAACATCGCTCGAACGCCACGCGTTGTACGGTCTCACTCGCAATTTATAAAAACAATTGTGTTGATGTATTTATTAAAAAATAGAGACTACAATGATGTCGAATAAACGCCTGGTTGCCGTTTGTGTTTTGTTAACATGTTTCAACGTTGCTGTTTTGGTGGTGTTTTTCAAGTACAACGCGTATGAGAGATGTTATGTCACGATCAGCGAGCATCAGGAGGTGAGAGCAATCGTTACTAATGAGTTTCTAAGTATTGGTATTGATACATCGCAAATAGAAAATTTTCAAAAAGTGGATTTTACTAAGCCTATGTTCAGGAAGCTAGCGGCTGCGTTGGCGCCAGCAAGGCTGCGGCTCGGAGGCACGATGTCCGAGCGGCTTATTTTCAGCCGAGAAGATGTAATACCAGATACCACATGTGACTCCTGTCCAGGAAACTACTCAAAAAATGTTTGCTCCGCACTAGACAACCTCTGCAGACACAAGTTCCTTCCATTCTTCCTCATGTCTGGTAAAAAATGGTCAGAAATCAATGAGTTCTGCAAAGCCACCAAAATTAAATTGTTATTCAGTCTTAATGCTATGTTACGTGATGAAAACGGCTGGAATGATCAAAATGCTATTGAGCTCTTGGAGTACTCGAAGCACCGGAAGTTCCATGTAGACTGGCAGCTGGGTAATGAACCCAACTCTTTCAGGCATGTTTTCAATGTAAGTATCACTCCTCACAACTTGGCTCACGATTTTAAGCATCTCCGTAAAGTTCTTAATCATTACGGCTACAAACATTCCATGCTGGTTGGACCTGACACAACCCGACCCCAAGAAAAACGTCCTGAGTGTTTGCAGTACATGTTGGACTTCCTATCTAATGGTTCTCATTATATTAATGCAAGGTCCTGGCATCAGTATTATCTCAACAGCAGAACAGCGAAGCTGGAAGATTTTTGGAAGCCTGCAACATTTAATTTACTTGAGGAGCAATTGAAGACAATGCAGGCTCATACTTCTAAATATACTAATATACCGATGTGGTTGACAGAAACTAGTAGTTCTTATGGTGGTGGAGCACCGGGTCTATCTAATTCTTATGCAGCAAGCCCGCTGTGGCTGGATAAACTTGGCCTTGCAGCAAAGTACAATGTAACCACAGTCATTAGACAGAGCTTCTTTGGAGGAAACTACAGTCTTATTAATTCAGACTTGGAGCCGCTACCAGATTGGTGGGTAAGTGTCCTCTACAAAAAATTGGTTGGAAATAAAGTTCTAACTGTACAGTGCCAGTGCTCACCCTACCAAAGAATGTATGCCCATTGTGCAAATAGAAAATATACTAATGATACATCTGCTGTAACAATTTTCGCAGTCAATTTAGAAATGGCTAAAGCAAAGTTTCTCCTCAATGGCACTGCTCTGCATGGAAACAATTTGTTAATTGACGAGTTCATCCTTAGTGCCCCGTCAAACAATAGAAGAACCAAGACAATTCATCTGAATGGTTGGCCATTGTATTTTGAATCATCATTGCCTGATCTTAAGCCTCACCAAATAAAGTATGGCAATCATATTTCAATGCCACCATATTCTATGGGATTCTGGGTAATCAAGAAAACATCTATTAAAGCGTGCGAGTGATAAAGTGAAATGAGTGTCCCATAGCTTCATAAACGAACTTAAATCCATATTAAGAGCTCTGATTCCGTTAACGTATTTTTTTCTGTACACATTCTTAATATTTGCATTCCAGTGTTCTACCAGTGTCCGTTTATTATCGTTCAATGTCTAACATCACATGATATGCCATCTTGCATTTGCATTATGCAATCAGTTGTTGCAGTTATTGGTATCATTAGTTGCGTCTCATATAATTGTAACATTACCTTGACAATGCTAGCCTTGTTTTTCAATCATAGAGGTCTATATTTAATAGTGAACTTTTAGTTCAGATAACCTACTTGGGCCATGCACTTGTATAAAGTCATTTTCACAAATTATAACATTACATTAAAACCACTGTTTAAACATCTGTATGACAAGTCTTGTTTATTTCAAGGTTTTGTTTTCGAGGCCGTATTTTTTGTATTAAAATTAAGCTGAATTTATAATGTAAATTCATGTGGGGATTGATGATTGATGTACTATTTCCTCAATCGATAAATATAAGCTAAATATATAGAAGATGTGCCTTATGAAAGCAAAGCAATACATCTTCATCATACATAGATCTTAACTTATAAATATGTATAATTATTACGATTACTAGAATTGACCTAAGTGATCTGCTATAAAGTGCCAATCTCAGATTTATCTCCTATGTCATTTAAATACTATACTTAATCATATATCTACATATTTAAATAGATGTAAGTCTCATCTCCTTCTAAGTCGAAATTACCATAATGAGTGTCATAGTACCAGAGTAAAGCATTTTTGGACATTAGTGGCAGTTCTCGAATACTTAAACAGAAGAAGTGTTTATTGAAAGCTTTGCCAATTCAGATTTAATCTAGTAGGCACCTAAGTTGAATTTTTGAATTTGATACAAAACCATATATCAACTATACTTTGATGAATGAAATACTATTTGTAATTAGTTATACAATGTCTGTTATCTATTTCTAATCCTAAAGGTTACACGAGCAACTGTTCTCGGCGATTATTAGCAGATGATATGGGCGTCTTGTTTTACCACACGAAGTTAAAGAAAAACATCTATTGTGGTCGACTGTAAATTGGCGTGAAAAATTGCTTGTGCGACTGTACTTTTATGTATAGCAATCGCATCGCATGTAATGTCTAGGTTTGTAATATATTCACGCAAGAAACAACACGTAAAGCAACAATTTTGACGCTTCAGAAAGTTTACCCTCTGAGCTCCATGCAGTGAAATATGCTATAAGTGCACTATATAATGATGTAGCTGCCTTATCACTCAATGGACCTTAGACGATTGATAATTGCACAATACTGAAGAATTGTATCTTAATCTCATGATACTTTGTAATAAATGTTTACATTCTTGACAAAACGTGTAAGATTTAAATATGTGCTGTTTTCAGTGTTTACTGTAAAACTGACGTCGTGTCAAGGATTATCTTCAATGTCACCTTGTTCATTAGTTTTAATACTTAGCGGACAGATAATGGAGCTACTTTGAAAGTTCGATTAGTTGTGCCTGTAATCTTGTCGTTTTACTTAATTTACAGCAAAGGCACGCACGCACATTATGTTTAGTAAATAGTCACATTACTTGCTTTCATGTTGGAAAAGAAATCACTTTAAAGAAAAGCTGTTCATTTGGAGCAAACCTCAATAAGGCATTACAGTAAGGCTATAATGAAATAGTTCATAGATATGGCTAGGCATAAAAGAGCTTGGCAAAAATTACGATGCTTTTCGGAATGAAATTGACCATGCAATACAATTTTACCCAATAACTGCCGCTTTGGTGGTTGCCACCCACCTAAGAATGTTGTAGTTTGACCTCTTACCACGTTAAACTCTTTTTGCCGAGCTATACCTACTCATATAAGGAACTTACTCATTTTTCTTAAGTTAAAGTAAAAAAATAATATTAATGTTTAGCTGAAAATTGTTAATGAACAAATATTTCGATTAAGGTTGAATGGTTCTAGCTATGCCTCGTGTGTTGATAAGTTTTTAAACGAAATACTTAATTATGTTCATAAAAACATATTTTACTTTATTAAGTATATTTTTTCACTTTTCAGATAGTAATAAGTATACATTAACCAATAACTACAAGCAATTATTAGTAAAAAGGATAGTCTCTTTGATAGCCTTGTTGACAAAAATGGAGCGGAGTGACACCTAAATAGGTACGAAACGCCCCACCATACCATCACACTCGCTGGATGAAGAGAACGCGATACATTTCGTGCTGGAGCTGGAGCTTTTTTTTTGTCGGTTGAACTTTTCTTCGAACGTGATGATTTTTTTATCGGTGAACAGTATCTTTTTCGGGTCTTGTCTCTTAAGCAGCATCAGACACGTCGCGTCGTAATTTACGAAGGCAATCATTAAGGAAGTGAACTTTCCTATGACCCTTTACCTTGAGATGGTATTCCAGTATTTTGTTTACCGCAACACGCGAAATGTTAGTCTATGCAGAGCGATTTTTTTTCTGGCTGCGACATAAATTTGCGCGAAGTTTCTCTCTGATTATTTTGATGTTCGCTTCGCAGTCATCCTTACAGATCGCGGACGATCACTCCTTTGACGATGTTTCAGAGAATCAGTCTCCTTGTAACGTTTTACATATAAAGTTGCGGATAAACATTTTAATAAAAGACAGTCGCAAGTAATTCTTTTGTTCCCGCCGTCACAAGAAAAGTAAATTGAAATGAATACAAATAGAACTCAATCATTCTAAATTCAAAATTTGAAAAAATAATTTGCCAGTATTTTTTGATTTATTTTTTAAAGTAAAAGTTGGTCTCGAAACTTATGAACACACGAGGTATAGTCAAGGTAAAAAAGGTTCTTCACTTTTCGACTCTATTTCAACGCTTATAAAGTCCAAATCTCGAACCTTTTTTTACCCTGAATGTACACTAGTTATGCCTAATAATTAATAAAATAATATGTCAGCCGATGGACGTCCACTGCTGCACGTAGGCATTGCTGAAGATATACCTACTCCAAGGATCTCACCACGGTCGGTTTTGTGCTTGTGGCATCAATCTGTTTCCCGCGATTTTCACTAGATTGTCGGTCTACTTTGTGGGAGGCCTGCCAACACCTTGTTTTCCGGTCCGCGCTGGCCATCCCGGAGCCTTCCCGTTCCAAGAGCCGTCACTTCGCCGAGAAATTAATGAGCATAATAATATGTGTAGCACAGTTTTGTATGAATGTGAAATATATTTACGGTTATGTTATAAATTTACGACAAAGGCTCGATCGATTCGCTAATGTGCTGGTATAAGTATATTTCTTACCCGGAAAGGAATCCAAAACAAAGTAGTTCTTAGCATATAGAGGTGGATTTTCATATTCGTAGGATCTATCAGAGACGTATGTGTCCTCAATCACCTTTGCTTACTCTCCTGTTTAATATAAATGACCGGGTCATACCAAACATTTCTTGTTCCTCTTGTATCCTGCAGGTACTAATGAACTTTGTATGTTCCTCTCCACTATCGACAGTTGATGATCAAATTGAGGATATTGTTGCTTGTTTTCCTTATGAGGCTCTCATACGCGTTGCTTTTCAATTGTTTTATTAACAACTCATAGCATCAAATCAACCCGTCATCTGAACTGTTGGCCGTCTCAATTAATTGCTACATTTACAATAGGTCTTTATTGTAATTCCTATTTTTATTGGTACTAAGTAGTGCTAACACTCCTAACCTTCGCATGCAATTCATCGTTAGGTCTTTCAGTTCAGTTCTTGCGGTCGATAAATTTCGCTTAAATTGTTCAGCTTTTTATAATAACGCCATTCAAAACTTACTTTAACTCAGTTTGTCAAATAATAACCCAGGTTCTTGATATATAACAACGAAAAATATTAGGGAAAATAATAATGAATTGTTTAAAAATTACTACGAACCGATTTCCAAATTATTAAGGAGTTCCTTTGACCAGATCGACCCGAAATTCTAATAGAACCGCCTCCTTTTTTAAGACCGTTAAAAGTCAGTTAAATTAGGATTTCTGATACATTAACCTGGATGTAAATGTGTTTAGTTGTCAATCAATTATTTACCGTACTTTTTTGGCTATTATAACAATAACCTACCTGACTCCCATTATATTTTCGCCTATGTACCCCATTTTTGTTTGCATATTATTCTGAGAAACACCGGGAATTTAAAAAGTTCTTAAAGCCTTGTAAACTGCTGTAATATAAATAGTAATATATTATATTTTTGTATAATTGTGTTTCTAAATTGATATACGGTGCCTAATGTAAGACTGACTAGATTAACAATTTATTTTATATTTTATTTTCTTATTGTGCCTAATAATTCTAATTTGATATAATGTATGCATATTATGAATTTATGTATAATTCCTACCTACACTTTACACTACACTACACTACACATGTTTCGTAGCTAAGCACAACTTTTTCTTAATAATGCTCGTAATTATAATAATTATAACTTTATCTCAGATTAGAATGAGCGAATGGTAAAGAAGTAAATGGTCATAAGTCATAAGAGTTCATTTCATTGTTTGTTTTGTTTAGAATCTGACCTATAATTAATTAAAACGGTAAAAAAATGTCAAAAAAACAATAATAACGTGACATATATAATAAGTATAATAACCATCCAAGAAAAAATACTCAGATGAACTACAACTCTACTAAACTTAATTCATGTTATAGCAAACTGGACCGAGAATGTATAGATATAGGTTTCACTGTTGAATAGTAATCGACCTTGCGTCATAGGACTATAGGTATTAGTCGATGATGATAATGTTTCTCCAGAGAACAACATCCTAGATAAGTTATTTACATTCAGTTGCACAAACGTTAATTAGCACTAATGTCACATTAGGAGAATTAGGGCCTTTTACGCGACTGCTTCAGAAAGAGTGTTTCAAGTCTTTTTATGTACTTATGTCTATTTCTTTGTCGCTAGATTCTTCTTGGTTGTGGGAGTGAATATTTTAAACATTATTCATTATGAACGACAATTTAAAAAAATCAGTCTGGTTTTCACAGCTTGTTTTGTGTTACATTAAATTTGTGTCACTTTCTCATTCGCGGAGATAAAGGTAGCACAGCACGCAGCTTAGGGGATATTTCATTTAATTAACGTTTTTCAACCGGGCTATTTAGGGTGGTTAAATTTTTAATGAATTCGATCGAATTATTGATCCTACTTATCTAAAAGACCGAAAGAGAGAATTAGTTGATGGTATTTAGGGGTTGCACACTTAGATTTTTTTTTGATGAATTTTCATGATTAATGATTAAGCAATACTCCAAAGCCAGAACAGGCGGAAACAATGGTGATGATGGACAATATCCTTAGTTGACAGGAAATTTAGTTATATTGTCTGTTGTTTTTGTTAAAATAATAAAATTTCCGCCTAAATGGTCAATTTGTGCAACCTCTAAATATTGTCCAATCACCTTGAAACTGGTCATTTTTATTTTTTACAGTAGAAAGAGGGCGCAAGCGTAGTTTTCCAGACAAATGTGAAACACGCTACCGGGCATTGTTATGTTTTTTTTACCTTTAAATATTACAAATGGAGCAGTGGTGATAAGTTCATGATGAGTTTATTGTGTTTAGATAATAAGGCGTAAGTTTATCAGTTTTTAAATGTATGTAAATACTATTATTATTAGGTACTATTTGGTAAGAATAAAACTAAGGCTACTCTTGCTCGCAACGCAACGTGATCATGGTGCTGTTCTTTTAACAGGAATTAACTGGAACGGGAAAGCTTCGTCGAATGACCTAGGTTGCCGCATAACAATATCGTTCTCACGCGTTTGTCACATGACAGACTTATTGATGAATCTAGACACCTACAGTACTGAGCTAATATCGTCAATGTACAAACCCAAAGGTTGTTTTAGATATATTGCACTGTAATAACTGTACGTACATAGCTGCAGCGACATTTTTGTATGGCCATGGGTATCGTACTTACATCATATTGTGGGTCAGTGTAGCCTCAGCCTAAATGGAACATGAATCAAACGTTTGCAACCCAAAAGCGGGCTTTGTGTGTTTTGGTGTGTAATAATAATTAAAATAGTATTTAAGAATCTGATATTTTATTAATAATAGGTAGCGTCTTAAATCAATGTTGGTTAGTGTCCGTCTTTTATAAATGCCTAGACAATAGGGCTTAGTCATCCATCGAACAGAATGTTTTAGAAAATGCTGTGTTCTTATGAAATCTTTATTGTGTATGTGGTTGTGTCAATTTACCATTTTTTGTTGAAAAATTAACTGCTAAAAGTTTTGGAAAGTAAATTTTAGTGCCACGGCGCAGACGTCGGCCGTGTTTACATAAAATCGGTGACCGAATTCGGTATAATCGGCGTCGTTTTTTACTATGAAAAAACGGTTAAATCACACTAGACGGTGACCGAATATGGTTTGCATTTGGATACGGCCAGACCGAATAATGTAAAAGCCCTATAAGTAACATTTTGCGTCTGTGGCACCGGGCACGGAACATTGCACCAGACCAAAAGTCCAAAGGCTTTTTCGCACTAAAATTACAAGTTAGGATTAAGTATTTCTTTGATTGATCACTTTTTACAATCATAAAAAATAGGGCATAACATACAAATAATTATGATTAGGTTATCACGTTAAAATTGAGTACTTAGGCTGGGTTTTATAAAGATCCGTTTGATCAAATTTCGGTCAGGAATGTCAAAACTTGTATGAAGTTACTAAAATTTGATCTGACATATTTACTAACGGGCCTTTATAAAACCGGGCCTTAGTGACTTAAAAATGACAATGATGCAATGTTCCAATTTAAACCAAAATTATATTTTACTTAAGTACTTATACATAATAAAACATGGTTCTAGTTAACGCATTCGCTGCGGCCCTTTGACCTGGAGGCCTATTGCCTAAAGTACTCGCAATACAAGCCTTGAATTTTCAAAATGAAACTGATTGTGATTGCAAGTGCGGTATGCAATAGCCCCTCTGGTCTCCCCGGGTGCTGCATCTTTTGTTTTATACGATGCTCGCATTTCGTAAAAACGCCCATTCGAGCATGCGTTCATTACGTGTGATTTAAGAAAAATACTTATTTCCGGCAGCAAATGCGTTAAATTATATTATAAGAGTAAGCAGAATTTATTCTAAAACGCGTTCACGTAAAAAATGTAACAAAGATCTTGTCTGTTAAGAATTTTATCGGCGAGTGCCAAGGTTAAAATAACTGACAGTAGATATATTAATGTTTCCAAGTTTATTTCCTTATATTAGATAGTTATATATAGAATGATCTCTGGCTCTTCTGAGGGTGCGTTTTCACTCATTTTAATATTACTTTGCGATAACACAGATTTGGGATTATCCGCCATAGTAGAATTTAAAATGACCTATTCGGTGATTTGATTACTATTGACTGAATTAGCTTTCCTCCTAAGGGTAGATTTTGGTACTTATCTATCACTTTATGGATGAATAGAAATAGTCTGAAACTGTGTACCCTTACCTAGTTCAGCATAATGTTAAAAAATATGGAACATCGCGATCTAAATTTGTAATTGCAATTTTTTTTTTTCAATAATGTAAGTAGGTTCCTAAAAATCGATACCACACTCGGTAAACAAAATCTGACGAGTTTCTAAAATCTTTTTAATTTGATCTATTATTAATATATTCACGTTATTGTATATATTTGGATCCTATCTTATCTTATCTTTTTGATGGGGTCCTTACGGATACACTTCGACCCTATATGGGATCTTTTGTGTAATTACCCCTCTTATTTGGATCCTAATCCTAAGTAACACCTGCCGGTAATTCGTGGAGTCAGTTCGCATTATCTAGTGGAAACGCACCCTAATGCCGTACATACATAGCGTAAGTTTATATAAGACTATTGTATATTTATTCCTTGTGCCTATGGATGTGCATCTGCAATTCGAACTAGTGCCTTTACTCTATAATAAAATATTTGCTGCCTTAACAGAGCTTTTATTATTTATAACTAACCCAGGGGGCCTAATATGGCTGCTTTATTATTATTTATTTATTTAATGGCGTCTACATTATTAACGTAATTTTGCCAATGTCAAGTATAATATAGTATAAGCAACGTTGTACGGTGAATCCTGTCCAGTCGTCGAAGTCTTCCAGTCACAGTCGTTATGACCCTTAAAGATGGCGGGTATCCACTTCAATGGCTTGGTGTGATCTTGACCGCTAACTCATTTGGAACTATCTTTTCACTGTTATTTTATTCAATGCAAGTTCTTCATCAATGTTACAAGTTGTCCCACAAAACTGCCCTGGTTTTGCGGACTAAAATCAACGATAAAATAATTTACAAAAAAATAATTAATTGGACAGATGTTTTCAGAATGACAGCCAGCCATAGACCATGGCTGCGTTTATCGTGTGACAAATTTTGGATAAGGCATCCGTCACTTTCTGTCAGGTAAATAAGTACACGTGTCAAAAAGTGACGGATGCTTTATCCACAGTCGACACGCGATATAGACTCAGCCATACTAGGCCCGCAGGAGTACATATTTACTATATCGTACGGAATTAATTTTTGGGGTCGTGCTGTTGATAGCGACAGTGTCTGTTTTTGCAGATGAAGGTTGTGAGAATTTTAACTAAAATCCCTCCTTTTTCCTCTACCAAGAATACTTACGGTTCAGAGTCTGTAGGTACCTACATCCTAGAGAAAGCCAAATACATGTACTCGCATGAACATGAATTTACGGCCCGCCGTGCCGATCGGCTTGTTGGGACGTAAACCCTTTGTTAGTCCGTTTGGCAGGCACTTTAAATGCGCTGCAGGAGGTGCGTGTTCGTATTTATAAAAGACCCTTTATGGACGCGTGCCGCGCTGCGTGCACCGTGGCAGTGCCATCGCGGGTTCCGCCGCAAGTAACGCTGTAGGTGTTTGAGCCAAACGCGTGTAAAATCGCTTCTCCGTAAAAGCTTTCATACAACGCCATGTTTGAATTTAGTGCAAACCGCACCGCCCGACGCTACACCCCGCGTCTCCGTAAACAAGCCTTAATGCCCACCTTCCACTGCTAGCGGAACGGACCGATACGGACTCCGTTTGGCTTACAACGGTGACTTTAAATGTTAAGAAGTCAAACAGAGTCCGTACGGGGCCCGGTCCGCTCGCAGTGGAGGGCGGGCACAAAGATTTAATACGCAAAATTAAACAAAAGCGTAATTCATTCATTTGTTCTTTTCTTTCTTTCAAAAATTCAATTTGATCCGAAAACTAGATGTAGGTTTAAATCGACTTCTTAGAAGTTAGAACTTACAAATGAGGCTAATATAATTGTGTAAGACAAGTGTGTGCTCTGCTTTGTATAACTACCAAGTTTTCGACAATAGTATATTATGCAACTAGTGAATAAAAGACGGATTTAATGCGAGGGCCATAGATGACTCTCGAGCAAGTGAAGGATACTAACGACTGAATCACGACCGCAGGGAGTGATTCAGGATGATTGAATCACGAGCGTAGCGAGTGATTCAAGTGTTAGAATCCTGAGCGACGCGAGTGATACATGGCCCTCGATATAAATCAGTTTTATTCAAGAGTTGCATACTAAACTTTATACCATGACTACGAGAAAAAGAAAGATTTAAGCGAAAATAGATATTTAATGACGAAAAATGGAAGGTAAAATTAATTAAAATGCACATTAAAATTGGAACAAATGTTTTATTTATTAAGAAACACTAAATTTTATGTTCGTACAACTTTCAGTATTCAAAATGGCGCCAATTTATTTTTCCTTGTATTTTTCACAGAGAGAAAGGCAAAAGACATCGATCCATACAGCCTATGGCGCCAATTTACCTACTAATGACAGCAAATAACACAAAACTTTTTTAATGCTAAACTCTTTGTGGTTAATGACGACCAATCAAATATCGAGGAGGAGTTTGTATCGCGTATTTTATGTTCTAAATTCAAACACCAAAATACGAGGGCTGCCTTTTAAGTTGTGTCGTTTGGAAAAACTAAAGACAATTTAAGTGTTAAATGGTATTCATTGTTTTTCAAAGTAATCACCGTGACATGTAATACACTTTTTCATTCGATCGAACCAGTTTTCGAAACACTTATTCCAGTCCGAAGTCGGGGTCTCCAAAATGGCCGTTTTGTATGCCTCAACGGCTTCTTCAGGCGTCTGGTACCGTTGACCACGAAGTCGTTGCTTGATTTTTGGAAAAGTAAAACAATCGTTAGGGCTTAAGTCTGGACTGTACGGCGGGTGTTCCAGAATTTCGACGTTTTGCTCTTTTAAAAACGCAATTGTTTGCCGGGCGGTGTGCGAGCTCGCATTATCGTGGTGCAGTCTTATACGACGTCTTGGGTTATTTTTTCGAAACTCGCCGATGACTTCTGGTAAACAGACAGTGGTATACCAGTCAGCATTAACCGTTTTACGATCCTCGAGCACGATGGTGGCAACGTGGCCACTTTTCGCCACAAACGTGGCGACCATTTTTTTCGAAGTGCTCCGTGAGCGTATTACTTTGGTTGGTTTTGGCTCATCTTGGAACACCCAAACAGTCGACTGCTGTTTAGAATCGGGATCGTAGGCATATATCCAAGATTCGTCACCACTGATAATGTCGTAAACATGTTTCGAGTTTCCTCGGTTGAATTGCCGCAGAGTTTTGCGACACCATCGAACGCGAGCCGTTTTTCGGTCTTCACTGAGTAAATGTGGTATCCAGCGTGAGATCAACTTTTTTACGCCTAAGTGATCATGCAAAATACTGTGAACACTGGTCCCTGAAATACTTAAGGAAACTTCTATCTCACGGTGTGTCGCATGGCGATCGTCGACGATCAGTTGCCGTACAGCATCAATGTTCTCCTGGGTTACGGCTGTTTTTGGTCGACCTTCACGATGTCTATCACCAAGACTAGAGCAACCACGTTGAAATTCTAAATACCAGCGTTCCACAGTCCGGAGACATGGTGCTTTATCATTGAAAACCGTAGTCAACTCTTCGAAGCACTGAAGTCGCGTTAAGCCCCTTTTGAAGTTGTAAAAAATTATCGCACGTAAATTTTCCTTCGAAATTTCCATTTTCACAACTGACTTGTCAACTTTGAACGAACGCTGTACTAAAACAGTTGGGCCGATTTCGAGTCATTCTTTTGTTTTCGAATTCTAAATTCAAATATTTTAAGATGACACTAGTTCTTTTTTATGCAATCACGGGAGGTTTGCAAACGACAGAACTTAAAAGGCAGCCCTCGTAGTGAGTAAAAGTGCTTTTTATTCACTGTTTTGAGTGAATAAAATAAGCCTTTAATAGGGGGAATGGTATAAACTATAATAATTATAATTGTGCTGTAAAACATTGTTACTTTCGCTCTGTGTGCGTTTTCTTTGAATAAATTTATTTTCTTAAATTTCTTATTTTTATTTTCTTTGTTAATGTTTAAGTTCCATCTGTTATAGCGTTTGCCAAGATTTGTCATAAAACGGCGAAGGAAATATGGTAAATGAAATAAAATAACATTTCAACTTTGCACATTAACTTTTACCTATATTATAATTATCATAACAGAGTGTCAACAAACTACGACTAGGTAAATATTTGAAATAAGACAACAACCTTAGCTACATTTGGAATTTCAATTGTGTTCTGTAAAGTGACATCTTCGGTGTTCTTATAAGTTGGTGAAAAATAAATAGTGATGCGACTTATTCATTGAATGATATTGAAAGTATTTTTTTATTACAGTAACGATTTCTTATAATAAAACAAAAATAATCAATAAAATTGCCTTATTACTTCTTTTACTTAGGTTCTACTGAAATGTAATTCACGAGCCAAAATGGGGTGCCTACTGAAAGTACGTTAGTCAAGCTATAACGTAATCTGATAGATAGATAACCTGGTACGAACTGTACCTACATAATGTTATTTAATTATCTAATTCAGAATTCCTAATTTGGCTCCCTACCTAAGTATATTACGCACTAAATTGTCAATAACTTCGTAAAAAAAAAAACAGTGAACAAGAATATAACAATAACTTATTTTATTTGTGTTGTAGAACTTATTCTATGCTGCAAAAGTACCATTGAAAGTACCGTTTTAGTTCGTTCGTGAATCAAGTGCATTACTATTAGCTTTTAAATGATTTTATTATTTCACGGTTTGACAACAGCGGTTGTTATTGTACTGAACACAATTAAAAGTCGGATCTTAGCAGTATTTTTTTGTACTTACACTCGATTTTTACCATTACATTTGAAGGAACAATATTTTTATAGGCATTGTTGAAAAGTCAGAAAGTGATTACACACATCCAAAATATCCAGGGATTACATTATTTTGATATTTTGCTATCTATTTCAGACGGCAAAGTGAATGCAAAATATGAATACTTATTATCTTCGCATTTCCTAACTCCGTACTTTGAGTGATGCACATGTCATGCTAGAGTCCATAACGACTTCCATTAACTTAACCTTAACCTTTACTGGGAATGTTTTGTTTTATACGACGCAATAATATCAGGAGTAGATCTCTGCCGCGAAAAGGAAACAACACTACTTTCAGCAATTGAGATTGGAAAGCCTTGAAGATAAGAGCAGAGGCATCATCTTTACTGTTAGAGAAAATGTACAAGGCTTTCTCATCAACTCATCAGCATTAAAATGTTGCAGAAAGGAAGAACTGAGATCCAGGTCACACGTGTAAATACTAAAGACTACTGAGATTAGGACTTATTTTAATTGGAACAGAACTATCTCTAAATAAATAGTATGTATGAAATAATACTCATAGATTCTCAACTGGTTATTCTTCTACCTCAGAAATCAGAACAGGAAGGGAAACATTGTTATATGCCAATGACACTCACACCAACTCCAATCAGTAAATTATTTGGAGAGAGTGATGTGGATATCAGTAACCAACGTACTGAAACCAACCATAATGGTACGAAAACCGAACGAAACTAGGTTAAGCACTTAGTCTCGCGTCTAGCTTGACAAGAAAACGTTTAGCATGGTTACAAGTGGAATGAAAATATTTTCAAGCAGCTACCACGACATTAAGCTAAATATTTGATAATGTTGCCAATATACTCCAAACAAGTCTCCTTCCTTCTTTTTTTGCCATGTTTTTTTAATACACCTTCGTTCGCGCATAAGTCTCAAATATACAATACATTACTAATCTATTAGAGTCTCAACATTTCATTAGATATATTATGAATAAATATATTAGGTCCTTACCTATGAATTTGGCGGTGGTTTTCATACATTTAATTTTGCGAATTATTTAGTAATGGCAAATGCAAACCAAACAAAATTTCTGTCAGGAATATTGGACACTTCTAAGGTATATTATACAGATATGTAATTACTTAAAAATAGTTAGCTTCATAAAACTCTGCGTAATTGAAACACATGAACTCGCAGCATATAAAAAGAGTTGAGGTTTTAACGAAATTTAAAAATAATTTGGAAGTTAAAATTGAAATGAATAAATTCCGAACGAAATAACTCACGTAAAAAAAAGACAATTTCATAGGTAAGGACTCAATATTTCTCTGTAATCTATAACTATGGCACAACTCTTTCACCTCCCTCCTCTTTCTACTCCTCAACATGTACAAGGGTGGTGTTTTCTATATATATGGTATCCGTCTTCCTTATTTCTGACGGTGGAAGACAGAATGGTGGTGGATGCGACCAGAACCCGTTCTCTGTACATACTATAGAGGATTCCCCGACGATTTCATTGCCATCTTCGCAAGAATATATCACCAGATCGCCGACGGGGTATTTACCGAGCTTCGAGACTTCCGTGAGCAGTCGGCCGTTGTCAGGTACGATCGGGTCTGGGCAGTAAATTGCTGTAAGAAAATACAGCAAGTGAAAAACTTGTTTTTTTTTTCGTGACTATGTTAGGGCTGATGCAGGTAGAAGTAATACCCTACAGCCATAAAATGAGTTGAAATACGAGAAAAAAGTGTAATAACTCTTCGTCCGCGTACGTAACTAAGTTTTGTAACTAGCTACGAACTAAGATATTTTTTTTGGTTTGTAACCAGGTTATGAATGAAGAATTCAAGTTTGATGGTTTTGTTTGCCTGCGTATAGGTTACAAACAAAGAATTTTTATTTCGTAGCTAGTTACAAAACTTAGTTACGTACGCGGACACAGGGTTATTTTCTCGTGTTTCAACTCATTTTATGGGTGTAGGGTATAACTTCTGCCTCAATCACAAAGTTTTCCTGACAAGTCGCACTGTTCGCCTGGCGTTTAACCAACAAACAACAGTTCGACAGTTGACGGAAGCGAGGCGAACAATCTTATGTATCTAATGGTTGGCTAGTAGACGAAATATAAGTAGTGTATGTTCATCCAGAGCCCGGATTTTTTGTAGCACTTTCAATAACTCTAGTGAATTCTCATTTATCGACTTCCGAAATAAATAATATATCGATACAATACAATACAGAACACCAAATTCAAAAGAAGAAGAAGATTAAAGGTAAAGGTAAGCAACAGGTGGTCTTATCGCTAAAGAGCTATTCAAATTACTTTTAGGTAAAATAGGTTTGAAATCGACATCATCATCTCCTTGCCCTTATCCCAATCATCTGGGGCTTGCGCAGCATGTTTTTACCTTACATCCCTGTTAGTTTGAATTCGACACATGGAATCACTACATAGTATAAAACAAAGTCGCTTCCCGCTGTCAGTCCCTATGTATGCTTAGATCTTTAAAACTACACAACGGATTTTGATGCGGTTTTTTTTAATAGATAGAGTAATTCAAGAGGAAGGTTTTTATGTATAATAAATTCTGTTTTATATACGGGTGTAACAGGAAACTCACATAAACCGAAGCGAAGCGAGGGCGGGTCGCTAGTTAATTATAAAAGTTACTTGGAAAACAACATATCTTATAAAATGAGTTCCAAATACGGCTAACAATTTCTATTACTAATCTATTTCTGCTCTTTCAATTTAATGTTTAAAATACTTGCTAGTGCTGACAAGTATTTTTTTAGTTTTTTCATGACACGATGTTGCTAACAATCTATTTAGAAGTTTAGTATATCGATATATACATTGAAAGTCGATAAATGAGAATTCACTAAGACAGCCCAAGTGCAATGAAAATTCCGTCCTCTGCATCACACTCACGTATGCACGTGGGCGCCTCGCCGCTCCACGCGCCGTCCTGCTCGCACTCGAGCCCGGGGGCGCCCACGAGCCGGTACCCCCACGCGCAAGCGAACACGGCGCGCCCCCCGAACGAGGAGTTGTACTCCACCACGCTCAAGTGCGGTCCCAGCGCGCTCGGCAGCGGGCACGAGGTTTCCACGCAGGTCGGGGACGAATGGGACCAGTTGCCTGGAATCAAAATGGATTAAGATGAGAAGAAAGTTTTTGAACACAACCAATACATTATATTATGTGCTACATAATTATTAGTACTGACGTTTAACTCGCGAAGGTAACCTTTGATTGGAACTGATTCAAAATTTTGGGTCATGCTGACTGGTTTCCGCGCTTCGAAAAAAAATCTTCAGGACGTCGGTAACCCATATCAGTTGTTTTACTGTACTAGGTACATAATGTAATAATAATTGGAACAATTACATATAGTAATTTGAACAACCATACATGATCAACCTGTAATAACGTACTCACTATTATAGGTTTAGCGCTTAACTGAGTAGGTTCCTGCAGTAGTGGAGCGGTACGGGAGTAGTGTGTTTTCGTTGCGTCAAATGATGCGGGACTTCAGACGTCAACACGCGTAATTTAAACTGGCCGTTTTGAAGATGGAATGGATGGATGGAAGATTTACAACGGAATACGAGTCCTTAGAGCTCAAACTAAACAAGTTGTTAATAAAGTGTAGGAATATTATAAACCAAGAAAATCAGATCCCTATTCTACTGAGCATAGTAGTTAATGACAAATTTCAAAATTTAGTTTCAAAGCATTTATATTTATCATATTGTACCTATAGACTGAGCCAATTGAAATTGGCAAAGATGTAAACACATTATCATACCATTATTACTCGATAATAATGTGCTTTTAAAGGCCAGGTGAGGTCTTAGCAATGATTTATACATTTGATCTTTACTTTCAAATTGAGTTTAATATTAAAAAACTATTAACTAAGTATACGTTATTTTAAATAAAAACATGCTTGATGAATATTAGAAGTTATGTGACAAACAGTACAAATTTGATTACATCTTTGGCGATTTCAATTGACACAGACTATAATTTTGTCAGTGTATATTGTTGTCTCAATAAAACTTGTAAATATCGTAAGAGATATTTCGTTAAGTACTATTCATAACGTGTACAGCGAGACAGTTCTGTTGTGTCACCGACCGTGTGTGTGCGGGAACCTAGTGATATCGCGTTATGACTGTAGTTATTATTAATATCAATGCAATCAGAACCTACGCTGTAATAATATTTATGAATTTTAAACTAATTGCATCGTGGTCAGTCTTATTATGGATTATAATACAACTGTCTTTTAATTCAGACCCGATAGTCCCGAGGTCTGAACAGGACTTAACCTTTTGAACGCCACAGACGGCTCTGACCGTCAATTGAAGTCGTGCCACTGACCGCACGACGGCTACAGCCGTCACCAGTACAATATTAAAAGACTAAGTATTTCGTACTAATAAGGTTAGTACTTAATATGTTTGGCGTGTGACACAGTTTGTATTCGACTCACCGTCAGCGTTGCACGTTAGAACCGCGGCCCCGTCGAGGTGGAACCCTGGCTGGCAGCTGAAGTGCACCGAGTGCCCGAGACGAGAGCCCTGCGCGAACTGCCGCACGTGCGGAGAACTTACCTTCAAAGAGGGGCAGCTCACGCCTGCGAACAGTTCCCTTATCAAAACTCAATGTAGGGTTCAGTAGGTGTGACACCAACAGAATTGAAACCTATACAGTATGTAAACTTACTAAAACCATCTCTTTCAACCAGTTGCTAGGCTAGTTGAGTTAAGTGTTTTACTACATTTTTTGCTAGTGTGTGTCGAATATTTTTAATTTTATCATTGCATAAAAATTATAACATCTCACCTTTTTCAAAGTCGGTTAACTCTAAAAGTATCATCCCATGTGTAATGTTTACATCGTCGTTCAGTGCCCATTATAAGACCCGTATGTAATGTTTTCATCGTAACAGATTATTGAACTTGCGTTCAGTTCATTCTTTATTTAAATTTGAAAAAGAGTTAAGATTTCAATAATTTATATACCCCAACCTTATCTATCGCCTAGACATGCTCGGGTTCAAATAAATGGTTTTAGTAAGTTTACATACTGTATACACCGTGGGCCCGAATAACCCGAGGGATTTTAACCATCGATTTTAGAGCCCAATTGGAGTATATAAAGTAGTATAACATGTAGTCCAATAACGCACGATTCCCGAGATTTTTATTATTTAAAAATCAATTCCATAGTTAATTTAATTTGAACTCTGTCACCTTAACCTAAAGCATTATTTACTAAGAAATCGATTAATTAATTTATGTTGTATGTTGATGATAGTGCTACTTACAACATGAATCTTTCTTAGTAAATAATGCTTTAAGCTAAGGTGACAAGAGTTCAAATTAAATTAACTATGGAATTGATTTTTAAATAATAAAAATCTCGGGAATCGTGCGTTATTGGACTACATGTTATACTACTTTATATACTCCAATTGGGCTCTAAAATCGATGGTTAAAATCCCTCGGGTTATTCGGGCCCACGGTGTATATTTAAAATGGAATTAGTAAATACATCATTTCTTACTATGACCGCAAAAACCTAGCACACCGGAGAACAAAAATATGGGCACTTGAAAACAAGATATATAGTCCATACAAACTGGCTAATATATAATAAACTAAAGTATTTTCTTAAAATCGGAGAGTTGATCTGTCGTACAGATAAATACACAATTGATAAGATACATTACATAAAAACCGACCTTCGTGTATCTTTTTTTCGTTGAGTTGCTTATTCGGAGTTTATGTTGATGTGGCTCGAATTCTTTGCTCTCAAGTATATTAAGTAGCCAAAGTTTCTATGGACTATATCATCAACATAATATTTTTTTCAAGTGCATATATTTTTGTTCTCCGACGAGCTAGGTATTTGCGACCATATTAAGAAATTATGTTTTAACTAATTAATTTTAATGATATAGGTTTCAATTCTGTTGGTGCCACACCCAATATGCGCATGATCCTTTAGGCAGGTTTACGACATTTGTACGAATATAAAGCTAGAGCCCATAGTTTTCTTTTAAAAGTTTAAACTCGTCGCAATCGGTCCATCCGTTTGGGAGCGGTCGTCAAAGCAAATTTGACCACACATGCGATTCCAAGAGACATGCGCCTTTTTATAAGGAGGACAGATAGCACTCCTCTTTTTTGTCGGAGGCTAAAGTGATCTCCAAAAAATAATAATGAGTAGAAAATACTTCTACTTACTTATTTTTTGGTAGATAAGTGTACAAACATTTAAGACGTTTTCAACTCGAAAAGTAATGGAGTTTACTTAGTCGTGTAACTATTTCTTTAAAATTCCTTAGTTACAGTTAGTGTATGTGATTTAATTTATGATATTTTCAATTATGCATTTCGTCTTTATGCATTATGTTTGTTATATCATTGGTTACATTTATTGTGTTAATATACAGATAAAAAAATATGCAATACACCCTGTTTATAGACATATAATCTGCAAAAGGTTCTATGTAGGAAGCAAACTCACTAACAACTTTAATCTGCACGGTGTTGGTTTGTCCGGCGGGGGAGGCGCAGATGTACTGGTCGCTGTGCCTTGCCGACATCTTGGTCAGCGTCAGGCGGTAGTGCGAGTCGCGCTCACCGTCGTCTTCCGACCACCCTGTAAAAAATAATCAGAAATAACAATAACAAAAATATCAGGAAGAGTAACCAAAAGCAAGCTTTCAAAAAGTGTTGCATTGAGTTTTGATATTTTAGTGTAATAATCAGGGGCCGAACTTTCGGTGCCGATTGTGTCAATTGGTAGATGAATAAAAAATTCAAAACTCGTAGTGACAAGTAAAATTTTGTCCGGGTATCTGCATAAGTCCTTGTTAACCTTTTTGAGTTCATCAATACTTACATTCAGATGGACAATAACAAAAATAGTAGAGTAAAAACTGTTCTTATGTTGTAATAACAATTGTATGATTAAATAATATTCTGACATTATTATTTTAAACAAGACTTGCCTAGTTGACACTTGTAATATATTGACTCAATTCACCATTTTTGACCCGCGTCGCAAAAACGAGGAGTGTTATAAGTTTGACGTGTAAGTCTGTATGTGTGTGTCTGTCTGTGGAACCGTAGCTCTTAAGCGGATGAACCGATCTGGATGCGGTTTTTTTATTAGTAATAAATTGTGAATAAAAGTATGCTATTGCTGTGACCCGTATTTTGATTGCAAGCTGTATTTAACTCTAATATTTTTACCGTTTTAGATTTGATGTTTATATTTTACTAGCGACCCGCCCTCGCTTCGCTTCGGTTTATATGACTTTTATGTAACACCAGTACATAAAATAAAAAAAATATTATACATATAAACCTTCCTCTTGAATCACTCTATCTATTAAAAAAAACCGCATCAAAATCCGTTGCGTAGTTTTAAAGATCTAAGCATACATAGGGACAGACAACGGGAAGCGACTTTGTTTTATACTATGTAGTGATTTCAACTTGTCTACTCTATACTTAAACACCTGCTAAATAAAAGCACCATGTGTGCAAAATTTGGCCATTTTGAAGTCATCGGCCCCAAAAGTTAAAGAATAATAATTGAATCTTTTCCACACTAAACACTAAACTCGATTTAGTGCGTCAATGATGAACGAATGTGTTACCCGGCAAAAAAATGTTGCCGCACAACGGAACGATGTCAAAACTTCAGTCATGTCAACCATCATGTCATGTCATGTTTCATAGTATTATATAGGAACGGAAAATAACTGTCATTAGAAGATGAGAGTCAAGTGGATTTGAGAACATTAACAGGACATAAAAAAATGTGGACGCCATACAATTATTCTTGGAATAACTTTGTTCGGGTTCACTATTCTTAGAGTTATCGTTGGTAAAACGTACAACTAATATGCTCTCGATTAACTGGCGATTTATTCTAAGAATAAACGTTACTCGAATCCACCTTAAAAAAGCATTATAAATACGATATTTTCCAACCAGATCAGATCGGGGACGTATTAAGAAAGGTCCAGATCAGGACTACCCTAAACTGACGCACGTGTACCTCTATGAAGAGACTTATGAGTGTGGAGGAAGCGGGATCGTAGCAAGTGGAAGGAAATGGGTACTGCGTACCCCTTCGCGAAAGGCTTGATTGTATGTATACCAACCAGCATTATGTTGCCCCAAGGCCTGAGTCCAGCTCCACTCTGGGTCGCCGAGCGCGCGGCTCGTGACGCAGTCGAGACGTAAAGTGCTCTCGGGGTACACGAACAGCTCGCCCGCGGGGGACACCACCGCGGACCCGCTCACTACGGTGTACAGGATGGCCGGCGGGGCGTCGCCTGAATATAAATAAATAATACATACATACATACATACATAAACTCACACCTTTATTCCCAGAGTGGGGTAGGCAGAGCTACAGAATTTCCAACAACTATAAAAACTTTTGATAATTCTGTAACCACATTTTGCACACTTAAGCGAAGATGTTTACCAGTGTATTGTGTGTAATAAATAATAATAATATATAAATCTGCCCACCTTAAAAAAAGTTACCTAACTAGCAGTTGTGACCCACAGGGTAAAAAATACTGTAATAAGGCTAGTGCTAGTACAGTTAACTCTGTTAAATGAATTTGAAAGTCAAATCTAGTCCCAGCAAACTCGTACAATAGAACTGTCGACAATAGAAAAGATTAAATTGTTTATCTATTGACCATAAAAACATTAAAATTCAACTTATTTCTATATTCCAGGTGGTTTTTTCTATTTTTAAATTACCTATTGAACCTCATAAAGACAGACAATGGGCCTGGGACGTCACACGTCACTATTTCAGACAAATTCTCTATACTATCTGTTGTTTTGACACTTTATTAAGGCGTTCAAATTATATTGAGTAAAGGTACGGTACCTGCGACTTATCTTAGTGTACTTACTTGTGAAGTTAGTCACCACTGTGGTGGGGACGCATTCGGGCAGTTTTGGAGCCCAATCCCCGTTTTCGCAGTGGAGCACTCCTTCTCCCTTCATCTTGTACAACCCAAAGTGGCGGCATCGAGCCACGATGGAAGCGCCGTGGGAAAAGTGCATTTCTTTCTGCAAGTGGTTTCATAAATAAATTAGGTTACAAAAGCCGTCGGCAACATCAAGGGTCTGCTAGGCTTCCTGGTAGAACTGGGTTAGCAACAGTTGTGCCAGCAACCCAGCTCGCAAAAAGACGCATAAATCAAGTCGTGAAGACTCGCAAGAGTGGCGTAAAATTTGCGCACTCTAACCTATAGGTTACAATCTGACACAAATCGAACATGTCCCAAACTAAACTCTCGGTTTGAGTTCCTGTAGAACCCTAGCACTAAAACACTGCATTCATCATCATGGTCCGTAATGGACTAATGGTACATTAAATCCAGGGTATTAATAATACTCGGTTTTATATCGCTGTCACACACACTGAGATGTCTGTCTGTATATAAGGTGCTAACAAATTAGTCACGGATATTTTAAGAGATAATACATTAAGGTCAGGTGGGGTAAGGGGAACATACTTTATTCTTCTAATCTTATTTTGAGTTCTATACTACAAAGTATAAGGTTCTTAATTGTTTCGCTAAAAACAAAACATACTTATTTTCGTTAGCTATCCAGGACAAAATACTTTTTATGCTAGTTCTAATGCATATCGACAGAAAATGATTATTCGTTAGACTAGTTCTATCGTTTCCCTTTCCCTATTTCTGGGGTAAGGGAAACAGTCTCAATAAATCTAAAAGTAATAGTACTAGTTTGGATTATAACTACGCAAAACATTTTAAAAACACCTTTATTGAAATGCGTACTTTATGCGCAACGAAATACGGTTGCAAATAGAAGATATTTATCACAATCGGTATTTGGGGTAAGGGAAACATACGAGTTTCGAACAGGGGTAGTCAACTAAAAACAAAGGAAGTTAAAAGGAAGTGCAATGTTTTTATTGTAATGTTTATTAATCGTTAAAATAAAGTAGCCTCACGCTTATCAATAATTACTAAGAATAATATTAATAGGAATTACTTTTATTTGGCATTACAAAGTTTTACATACTCAATTAAGACAACTTAAACTTAAAAAAAAATATACGGTCGAATTAAGAAACCTCCTCCTTTTGGTATGACGCATTATTGGTTGTTCTCACATAGTTTCTCGGCATTTTTCTGTAAAAAATAATGTAGTCTGTAAATTATTTTCTCGGCATTTTTCTGTAAAAAATATTGTAGTCTAAATTATTTTTTCTAAACGGATAAAAACAAGATGTTCATATCGCCAACCGTCATTTGACATCATACAAAATAACACAATAAAAGTATGTAATAACATATAATAATAGTCAATAGATAACCAATCATTATAATAGAATAGTTCAATACCTAACAATTTTTTTCCCATAACTTGGTAGGTACCTTACCAAATTAATAACCTATTTTGCCATTTAGGTTAGGGTATAATTTGTATGGAGAGGACAGCTGTTACGGTGCCCAAGCAATGTGTAAAATATCATAACATTTATGGTTAGTTACCGATTCAAGAGACTGTAGCACTGTATTTCTACTTTTTATAAAATTTGCCTTGCCTTCAAAATGTTTGTTACTTCTGACATCGGGAAAGAGAAACATATGTCCCCCTTAACCCGGCCATGATAGTTTCCCTTACCCCACTTATGCATTTGTAGGTTATGTTACAAATCACATTAAAATTTAACATTTACAGCCTATTCAGCAAAAATTTATATGCATACAAACAAAATATATCTATAAAACAATACTTACTGACATTTGCAGACTTGTTACCAGACTTTTTAACACATAAATCGGTATCCAAATCGAACACGTCGAACTCGTGGTTTCGTTGTTTGCCAACTAAAGTAAGGTCAACCGGGGTAAAGGCGTCACTGTTTTTTTACATTTTTTAAGACCTAAATTACGATATATGTATTTACTATATTGAAATACTCATTCGTTCTGTTATTTTTACAACTCTTTGGGAATTTAATTTGTGTGTTCAATTTTTCGCTGCACTATAACTAAAAGATATATAGGCATTTTTTTTAAAAACGAGATTTTAGACGCTTTTGGCCCAGGTTGGGAAAATGCATCTTTTTAAAATAATTGTTAAAAGATTGCAATTAGGCCTTCAAAACTTCATGACACGTTTCTGCAATACAGTTTTCTAGAAGGTTTTATAGTTAGAAGGGCCCAAAAACAGCTATTAACAAGCTGAGACAGAAAATAATATAATTGGGGAAAATGCGTCTTCAATTTGTAGACGCATTTATCCAAACCTAAATACCAGATGTCGTAAACATTTTTCTTCGATTGAAAAGAGTGAGATAGAAAATTTATGAAAGAGATGTTATTTTCACCTTGTGACCGATTGCGGGTAAAATCAAATAGAGTTTTTCGATTTTATGTATGCAAGTACTTATTCTGATATTAAAAGAGAGCGGACACTACTCAGAATTATAGTTTATAGGTACAAACAAAACACCAAAATCATTCGTTAATTGTCATCAATAATTTTGTTTATAGATTGTTGTTTTAAACGGCACTAACGCCTGCCTCAGTGTTAAAAGGCAATAAATTTATTCATCATAATTTTTAAACAATAATTCAATAAAGTTAAAATTAAAATTACGTAACAAGGAAAAGGTTGTTCACCACTGTCATTGGGGCAAAAGCGTTACACTGACGCAATTACCCCAAAGGTACTGACGCATTTAGCCAAATTTGAAAATTAACCTCCAAACACTTTATATGGAATTAACTTTAAACATTAAGCATTTTAAATACAAATTGGAGTTCGTACGTGTGGGTTAACTAAAACTGGTCATGTTTTAATAAAAAATAATACCGAAACCTAAAGAATAAAGATCATGTAAATGCATTTTGAACACTTACCTCACGCTCCGCGTTGGTCTAGATTGACACTAAATTTCAAAATGGTCAACGACTCGAATACGATCTGTTAAAACGCCCTCTATGGTACGCATTTTCCTCCAAGTAGTTCAAGTGTCTATCAGTACATGGCGGGAGCAGTTGTAACTCACGTTGTTTAAAAAATAATTCGAATAAACGCAATAACCCCATAGTGGCTTTTACCCCGGTTGACCTTATTGTTTTTGTCACACTTACACGTTCAATCATCATAACTCAATCTGTGTTTTTTTTTTGGAACTAATTCTCAGTTACTGCTTTATCGATCGAGTAATCACAACGCTGCGGTGTACAGTTATTGATATATCAACTAGTGTTTCCCTTTCCCAGTAGTTCCCCTTACCCCACCTGACCTTACATTAAAACAATTAACTTTTAACTGTAATTAAGGAACCTTTGTATATCATTTTATTGTTTTCATTTACCGAACAAAAAATATAAATTATAATTAATCTTTAAAATAATCACCCCTATTATGTACCTGTCAAGATGTTTAACACTGTTTGTCAAAAGTCGGTTTTGGTAAATGTCAAGTATTTTATTTATCAACTTTAAGAGGCCACTTGAATTATAGTTTAAAGAGGTTCTAGAATGTCTAAACAGGTCTAATTTTAATTATCTTATTAACAGGGTGTTTTAATGTAGCAAATTTGTTTCCTAGTTTTCTGCAAAAACACATAAGAAAACCTATGATGTTTCATACTTAAATGTACTCCGAGAACCGAGTACTATCAGCTGTAAAAATATCCGTGACTAATTTGTTAGCACCTTATATTTGTTATCCCAGAGAGAGTATAAAAGACAGCGAACCAAAGGCAGACACTACGGGAGTTTGCAACCAGACCTCCCTTCAAGACCAATGTTCTTTAAATATAGAAAATTTCAGTAAAGTTAACACGTCGACAATAATAAGGCTGCGTCTGTTCTCTACTTCTGTTCCCCTGTGTTTCTGGCAAAGCTGAAAATTCCTATTAACACTGGTTTTCTCCCCTTTTTGTAGTATTCTGGATTAATTTTTAACCAAAAGTAGCATCAAATTATGAAGTAATTTAAACTTTCCACCAAATTAATATTTTTTTTGTCCTCTCCCCCCTCCTTTTCTCTTGTACCTAGTATTAGAATTAGTAGCTAGATTTTGTGCCGTTATGGGGTGGTAGTAATGTTTTTTGTTTTAGATTGGTTGTGGCTGGTATTCTACCGAACACGGATAACTCTACCGTACAAGACCAAGGGTCAACTGGCAGTGTGTTATCCAACCTCGACATTGGCGGAATCATTGCACCGATCGATGGGGCCATAATACCCCAAAAATTTAATTGAAAATTGAGAGTATCAAAGCGATGGGCAACCAAGTATTATGCCATACACTGAGCATGGTCCGACATAAATAAATATCAGGAGACACTCTTACACAAAATCAGACATACAGAGCCCAACATGTAAGTTGTTTATCAAAGAATAAACTGACACTTACCTCTATTGTTGTATTTCTAAAAGACATCACCAAAAGTGGGTGGTCATTGCGATATACACATTCCCGAAGAATCGGCTGAAACCTGCCATCTGCATAAATATATAAGAATATTATAGGTTTTTATAGTTAAATGTGTCTTAACATCGTAAGATGTACATTAAGGTTCATATTGAAAAACAGGAGTGTTAAAATTATTATTAAATAATCAAATCAAAAAAGAAATTACATTCAAAAGGTAATTTTAACTACATTGTTATTATAGAAATCAGAAATTCATCTAATTATTACTGATTATTTATGTTTTATTAAACAAAGTTCATTATGATTACTAGTGAATATTGTTTTTTATTTCTACTAACCTGGAGTGTTAGAGCAAAGAGGTCCCACCCAGTTGCCATCAATGCATTTTATTTTGCAAATCAACCTCTCATTCAGAGGGCCAATAACACCCGGAAATTTAACCTAAAACAGTATTTAAAAAAAAGGGGCACTTAAGACCCTAGCTACAATCTGGCACACATGCCTAAATGACAAGCAGCTGATTTGTAGGAAGACTATAACAGAGGTAGTACCAACCTCGGATATTTTGGAGAAATCCGATCTAAACCTTGTGACATCCAGCTTGTCATCATCACTTTTAACGTCAGGCAGAGAGCACTTGAAATCATCTGAAAATGAAATAAACTTGTTTATTTGACACAATTGTTGACAATAATCATTGTTTTTATACTAATTTAAATAAATGGTTCATAAATATTAGCTTGAGGGGACTTATAAATGCATAATATACATGCTATGCTAGTCTTACCAACTTTACACTTTTTCCAAAGACTTACCAGGAAACTGTCTGGCTCCGATTTGGTTTATTTTGATTGTTAGAAAGTAGTCTAAAATAACAGACACTTTTTTTTTGCTGCTAATCTCAACCTGTTGGGAGAAATTATCATCCAAAATACTGAAAAGTGACTAAACCCTCTAAATACAATAGAGATTTAAAAAAAATGCTAGGTTTGAATATATGTTTAAAAACAAGAAAAGAAATGAGCATGTTTCCAGCTGTACAGGTTGAGAATGGGCAGCAAAAAAAATGTGTCTGTTATTTTAGACTGCTCTCTAACATATATCAAAATAAACCAAATCAGAGCTGAACAGGTTGGTACCTTTCCTTGTTAGTAGGAGCTATTGCACCGTTTTTTTAGTTCTCTATTGAAGTGGTGCATTTTCTTCAAAAATCTATTTACTAAATACTGAATACTGAACACAAATGTACTTTTATACTTAAGTACATTTTGTGTTAAGCAACTTTATCCCAGACACCAAGGTAAATTTCTGCCTGCATAAATACTACTGCGTAAGTGTACCTACTGTGTTGTTTAGTACCGTTTTTTATAGCAAATATACAATAAATACAAGATTTACAGTTAGTGTGGTCGTATTTGATCATTATAACCAATCAAAAGCAGATCAGAACCGTAGATTGGCAATCCTAATTAAAGTAGAAACGTAGGAAATACATGATTGATTTACATATTTTTAGTTTTTACCTTCAGAAAACTCTACGGGATCCTCGCAGAACGCTTTATTAAGGAATAGTACCAACAGAACAAGAGTAAACACTGTCATTTTGGTTTCTTTCAACAAGATATGCAACATCAAACTTATATCATTTACATTATTATTAAATAAATAAACATACGAACAGGCACAGGGTTCAAATTAGTTAACTTGACAGTGACAGTAGTGACAGTGTGACTGGTGTGACAGTATAATATACACAGACATTATACAATTTGCTTATAAGTTAGCCAAGCAACATTTTTAATTTTATTGCAGAATTATATGTAATTTTATTCTAGTTCTAACAGTTTCACGCGTATGTTTCCATATCGCCTGCGTTAAATTCTTTGTATCTATCGTAATTATTGACTAAATGAAAAATGCTCTTTGGAGCCTTTCGCAAAACAGTAATTGTAAATACCATCAACGAAATAGTTCGTCGGTAATAATATTCTGCTCTCATCATCCAACCCTATAACCAATAGGAAGGAACATTTGAAGATACGTTTCTGACTACTAAAAAAACGATTTTTGAGCATTAGATTATATAGCGTATATGTTCGTATGTACCTATTTATTAATGCCCGGTTCCTATATTCAAGAAACGAATCGTTTTCCTTACGCCTCGTTAAAATTTGACATTTGCTACGTACAAAATGTGTCAAATTTTAACGGGACGTAAGGAAAACGATTCGTTTCTTGAATATAGGAACCGGGCATAAAGGGATCATACACGTTACGACAGTCTTACTGACGATCATCCAACGAGTGCCGAGTCCCTGAATGTTACTCGTCACTCGAGACTGTCGAAAGAAATTGATGGACCTAACGTAACTTCAAACTTCGATTTTCAAAGTAGGGTCTCAGATAGGTTTCAGATACAAAGAAGCCAATGAAGAAATTGGAGGACATGACCCGTCATCTACATCACGTGACACGGCCCTCGTAGAGAAGCGAGTAGAGTTCAGTCCAAAGAAATAATAAGATTATCCGTTGTGCGTTTTTGAGATTAGAATGTTTTTCCTGAGAATGTAAATAATACACACAAGCTCACGCGTTTATTCCGGGGTATGCAGAGCTACAGAATAACCAACCACTCCAAAAACCTGTTGACAACCCTGTAACCACCTAATGATACGGAAAATGTTTTGTCAAAATTGTTTTATTCTTGTTATTCATTATTTATAGATTGTATTTGGAAGTTTAATACAAAAGCAATACCACGAAATGTGACTAGTAATTGTTATATCGTTGATTTTTTTATTCCCACTAGTTCCATTATTTAAAGGACTTCAGATAATGAAATTAGTGTTTTATTTTTTCTAATTTTCAATAATAAGCTTTTAGCAAACTAGGTACTCAGGCCGGATTGTTATTTTAACTTTCATATTTGATTTCCCAGCCACTTACTCCCCTACTTATAAACGTGGAATAAGCTTGAAATAGTTTATGCCATGCTTTGTCACTTTCTGTCAGATGCAAATGTCACAATTACAGATAAGGACAAAGCATAGCAAAAACTATTCCAAGCTTATTCCACGTTTATAACTAAGGGGGTTAGAACATCATTATTTTTATTATTTATTTCCTTGCAGTAGGCGTGAAAAGCACTATCTAAAGTCTCGGTTGAACTGAAAGTGCAATAGATGGACTACATTTATCACTCGTTCATCTATTGCTTACTTTCCAGCCTCTACTACAATGTACTAATGTTTAAGATCGATCGATAAAACAATTTGGCACCGGTTTTAATTAACTCAAGCAATAAAATAATTTGAATGCAACTATTCAATTTTTTTTTCCAATTGTTCCACTATATCTAATCCTCTATGATAAATGATAAAAAATGATAAAATGTTTATCATTTTTCTTTTTTACATAGCTACAGACAAGGTTGAGGTCTCCTTTTAAGTATAACAAATACCTGTGTCAGGAGACCCCCCTCTCCCATGATTAGCGTAATAACATTTTAGAAACGAAAATAGAAAATTTAAGAGAACTTAAACTGGAATGGAACTTATGGGAAAAAAAGTTCAAGTAGTCCCATCAATGGAACTGACAATGGACCTAATGGGAATAGACCAAAATGGATCGACCGATTGCAGTCGGGTACAGTTTTTGTTTTTTTACTGAAATCAACCCGTTCAAGATCCGTACCAAAGCAATTAATCACGACTGCGGTGCAATTTATTTATCGCAAAAAGAAGTCACACGAGCACACAGGCCACCAGATAGAAAGAGCGATCTGAGACTTATAGCTTAGATTTTGCATTCTCAATACTATAATAGTGCAATCCTAAGTCTGCAAATGCGTTGCTGATCATGAGGACTAAGGTGGAATGCATCTATGCTAGTAATTCCACTGGCTATCTTATCCTGATATCAGAACACAACAATATGAACACTGATGCTAAGGGTAGGTTAAAGTACAAAGTCTCTTTATGACCAAGTTGCAACGTTTACGCGTTAGCTGTATTAAACTGTCCTTGCGAGGTATAGTGAGACCGTCTAGCTTCTGTCTGTCACGACACGACTGTGTGACCGTCGCAACGTGAATGGCCCCTTTTACCCGTGGCGCGGGTCAACCCTGTGGGTCAACCAATGAACTGACACTTGATTGAGAAGTTGACAGTTCACTTTACTTACAGTCAGACATACCCTATAATCTGTGCTTACATTTTCCTCTTGTTCTGCCGGGAAATTGCGTACAGTAAAATGAAAACAAAACTTTTCTAAATCAAATATATTTTAATTACGTTTCAAAATGCGGATTTTCACACAGTTTTTGATTGTGATAGTAATTTTACAATTTTCTTTTTCATCTTGCAGTAATGCTTTTGAAGAGAATAATCGTAAATGGCCTACAATAGGTATTTCGGTGCTTGTTCGCAATAAAGAATTAATATTGCCATATTTTCTTAGTAACCTAGCACAGTTAGACTATCCGAAGGACAGGCTGTATATTTGGTAAGTTGTGTATTAAAATGTCTTTTTAATATTTATCGCATCCTGAAAAAAACCTTTATTAGGTGACCTATTTCTCTATGCCACGCATTATGGAAGTGTAACCGTTATACGACAAGATATATCAAAACCGTAACGTGCCAAGATTTCGTTGTAGCTGTCTCTTCAGTAACAAACTAGCCTTATGCAAATTCCAGGCAATTAAAAAAGTCCATATTCTATATAACTCAGAACAACTAAGTCCGAAATGATACTTAATAATCGGATTATATTAACATCTGTTGTATGTGTTTAATGGATAACATTTTGAATGGCGCTGCCTAATAATTCTGTGGGTTCCATTGTCAAAGTTAAAACCGATATAGTAACCGTCACTTGCAAGGCTGTCTTAAACTGTGCTGGGGCCTTTGGGCACACAATATGACTCTAGGATCCTTTGGGAAAATAAAGAAAGCGTATTATAGTAACATTTTTCTATATCTCGTGAGAGAATTTTTTGGTCCTTCGAGACCCCCTGAGGATGGCAGCCCTGGGTACGTGCCCTTATGGGTAAAGATGGTATTGGTCACTTGTTCTAATAAATCTATCCCAAAGCGGTTGAAAGAGATATAGCTGGATAGCTTTTGCCGTCACAGCGAAATATTGAGAAACTTGGGACTGTTCTGAGCATATGCTCACATATACTCTCATTACGATTATTGTGCTTCTTATAAACTGAAATATTGTCTTGAAATGGGTTTTTTTTTGTTGCACAAATTAAAACTCAATTTTTAATGACATAGTTTAAATGACCTTTAACCTATGTGTAGTCAATTTAACAAAAAAAGGTAACATGCTACTTTTTCTGATAAGTTACTCATAGGTCAATTGTTATCAATTCTGTGTTGTTGTTCTGGTTATTTTCACTAAAACAAGTACCCCAATTAAGGAACTTTAACCTTATCAGTTTTGTGATGAAAATGAGTTATACATTGATGGTCGCCATGTATAGTTATATGTTTTAGTAAACCGTCCAAATATAACAAATAACCACTTTCTAATTTCACAAAAGTAATAATGAGAGTTTCTGAGAAAAAGTAAGTTCGACAAACAGACAGACAGATGGACAAAACTATAGGGGTTTCAAGTTTAAACTACAGAACACTCATAATAATTAATAGCCTCTCAGCCATGTAATGCTGGATTGCATATCAGCAACATTGATCCTAAAAAGGTATTATATTGGCCACACTACAAAAAATCTATAACCTTTTTTGCCTGTCCATTATCAGGTGTGTTCCTTAACTTGCATAACATTAATGGTCATATCATTAATATGCATAACATACTTGGCATAATGTTATTAATAATAATAAACTTGGCGTAACATTTAACTGGCCTAGTATAAAAATAGCATAACACTAAAACTGCATAATAATTAATAACTATAAATTTTATTTGCGTACCCTTAAAAAGTATATCTTTTATGTGGATAATAGTAAAATGCATAATTTTATTAATCTTAACCGGTTAGTTTCATAATAGGTAAGTCAACAGAACAAAATTTTGAGCACAGGTAATTTCAGGCTTTTTGTGGCCTGGCTATATGGTTAGGTTATTTTAAGTCATGAAATTGGTATACGAAGAAAAGTCAAGGTATTTACGACGCCGAGGGAAGCGAGGTGTGGACAATTATGTACTTATGCCATGTTTAAGGATTATGAAATTCGGAGGCACTTCTTTGAAAATCGAAGTTCGAAGTTACGTTACCTCCATCCTTTTCTCTCGATTTAATCTCGAATAACGAGTAACAGAGATGGACCTAACGAAACTTCGAACTTCGATTTTCAAAGTAGGGCCTCAGAATTCTGGTAATATATGACTCTCAAATTTCAAATAATGTTAAATATGGGTAATGTTAGTCATTCATTATACCCAGGAATAATGATGAATATTAATGTTTCACAAGTTACCTACATACTACTCAATAGTTTGATTATGTATGTATGGCTATTAACACTACTGGTAGGTACGTATAGGAATAAAATGATACAAATAAACTAGTAAATAAATTCTTAGAGTATGATGCTTATTATATTTATAGGTTTTAACCTTTAAGTATGCTAATTTAACGTTTGACTTATTAAATTTATGATTAACATTATTATAGGTATGTAGATATACATTTAATTCCCATTAAATTAGGTTTTAAATATGTAATAATCATTAAATTATAGAAATAAAACGACCATACTAACATAAATAAGCCTTATAACATTTATAACAAACCTAAAGTTCGGGTACTGCCGGCAGCGGGGCAGGGCTCAAGCCACCCGTGGTAAGTGCTGCAGAGAGCGGAACCTTCCCGTAAAGGTCCGTTTATGTCTTCAGACAGACATTGAGCGTACCAGACACGTGCCGTTGCAGACAATATAATATTCTTCTATGCCCGTGTGTGTCGGCGTCTGCGCATCACGATAGATATAAATACGTTAATGGACACTGTATAGAAGAATATTATCTTGTCTGCCACGGCACGAGCCTGGTACCTACGCTCAATGTCTGTAGATATAAACGGACCTTAATACTGCGGACAACCGGAAATTAAATGACTGAGGGACTCGCCGGGGCGATCGATGGCCGCACCGTCGTCCCTCAGAATATATCTTTTTCCGGTAGTTGTTCGTCATTATTATTTATTATTATGGATAAGTATATATATACTTTGCGTATTCAATTATGCGTATGCAGCTATGTGTAATAATACTAATAATATTATGCGAATTGGAAAAATGCGCATTAATGATAGGCGATTTTGAAACTTACCTAATTTACGCGTTTTAATACCTATAAACCCCGCCATGAGCAGTCGTGCCTAGGCACAAATTTTTGATGATCCTCTTTAGAACCATGTCGTTGAAGAATTGTGAGGTTTGATTTAATATTATCAGAGGGCTATCTATGATGGCTCAAAAATAAAAGTGGTTGACTGTACAACGGCACCGACCCCGACGCGTAATTCTGGCCTCTGAAAGAAAAAAGCAGTAGGTAGGTTCCTACAAGTACCTATAATGTTCTTTTGCGTATACTGCCCTTTTTACTTTAAGTTATTTGGTTGCAACCAGCCTTTGGAATATTTTAGTATGTATTTAGGCATGATATTGTGATCGAAAAACCGGCACGACATGACATCATTGTAATGGCCGCCGCCGCTGCGCCATAGATAAAAAGTCTTATCGGGTTGATTTTAGCTACCACCTCGGGCATTGTGTCGTTTTTGTATTAATCGGGAATCCGGGAAAGAGGAATTCGTTTTTGATTTCCTGGTTTACTTACAGTTCCTGACAAAAAAGTAAAATATTTATAACATAGATTTCAAAATTGAAGTGCTATTTTTGTGTAAGTACAACAATCTCTCTCACTCACATAAACCGAAGCGAAGCGACGTCGGGAGATATAAAACTTTTTTGCCTATTTTTACTTTCCCTAACAACGTTAAGCATAGTTAAACATTTGTCTACTTCCTCATATTTATCATTTTGTATAGCAATAAATAAATCAGAGGACAATCTCACAAATGCACCTAGGTGAATTTATTAGGACTAGGTTTTTTTTTTGGGACTAGTCCCTAACCTTGTAGATTACGATAACAGTATTTAGTACATACTTACAAAAAATACAAACTTCAAACATCTTAGACTCAATTCAATCTTTTGATTGAGCGTTTTCTATATTTTTTGGTTTGGTAGTTTTGGTTATTTTAATTTTATTTTACCGAATGATCATGCTACCGAATTATAATGTTTATTTGGTATAAAATTGTGTAAAGACATAATTTTGTCATGATATCGCTTTTCAAATGTAGTCCGAGTAAACGTGAAGTAATAGTAAGGTGTTACGACTAGCGGAGAGAGGACGAGCGTAAGGTTTATTCATGACCATGCCAGAACCGAATTCCTTGCAAAGCTTGTCCCAGAAAAAAATACGCGTATAGTTAACAAAATTTAACCGAAACATTTTTTAATTTTTATTTTGAAGAGTAATTATATTATACGACTTTAAATATTTACAAATAATATATAAGTTGAGTCGAATTTTCCGTGTATCTAGAAATATCGTATTTTTTTCTTAACACCTGCCATCAGATTGTGTACATCGTTATTAGCAATTAACTTAAAAGCCTCCTTCCACTTTCCTTTTAAGTCATTTACTGAAACGGCATTATACTTGTGACTAAAGAGCTTTTGCTTTACACGAGTTCAATCGTGTAATGGTATGTTGCCAAATCAGGTCAAAATAACACTGAATTAATATGACGCTTTAAAACACTCGTTTATTTATAATTTGCTATTTATAGTGCCGTTAACCAGACAAGGTGTAGGTACTACGATTTCCACAGGAACAGATTAACTGCCACACGAGAACTTTCTTGGCAAATTGATACGTTTTAATCACCTTAAACTCTTCACTGACTGTTTTTATATCTCTTTCGGAACAATAATGATGACCAAGCAGTGACATGAAGTCGAGTTTGCAGTATGTTTCGTCATCGTTAAGTTTTGAATAAAGTTTTCTAGACCGATATTGGGCCGCGGTTTTTACTTCAGCGTATCTGTTAGGCACCTCAGTCTGCTTATAGGTTCTTATAGAATTACTATTATTTATTCTTTGTACCATTGAATTTGATGTTTTAAACTTTTTGGTCAAGTTTCCTAGAGAAAGTGTAGGATACTTCTGATAATTATCTTTTTTAAATGTTTTTATCAACAAACCCGGTCTTAGGTCCACTTCCATGCTGTCGTCGTATGCTGCCGAATTCCGCAAACCGTTTGAGTACCCTTTGAACGGTTCTTTTCAGCTCCAATGCTACTTTTTCCGTAGTAATAATAATAATAATAATATCAGGGGACTATGTCACACCAATTGACCTAGTCCCAAACTAAGCTCTTAGGCTTGTACTATGGGTACTAGACAACGATATAAATACTTATATAGAGAAATATATACTTAAATAGATAGACAACATCCATGACTCAGGAACAAATAATGCCTCGATATTGAACATATTTTTACAAACATTTTTCGTGTTACTTTTCTTGTGTCGACGTCAATTTTTACAGTCTAAACGTGAAAGCTACAGGCTTTCCAAATTATGTTATTAACAGTCAGGATCTTACTAAGCGACATTCAAAAGTATTTATAGATTTTAACCTCATCTACAATTAAAATGATATATACCTAAGCGTAATTTTTTTTCTAGGACAAGCTTTATTTTTGCTTGTAAAATTAAAGATTCCAGAAAAATTACCTATATTAAACTAATTTAGACAAATTTACTTCTGAGTACTATATAAAAATCAACGCACCATATTATGCAAAATAAAATTTTGTCCAACAGAGATTATATCATTCAATTGATATTAGTAAACAATTGCAAGTGGAAATGAATAGTTATGATTAAGTGATTTAAGACAAACTGAAATTATGCAAAAGCAAAAATTATAGGTACGAATCATTAGTCAACCTCTATTTTTGTATATTTGATTTGAGCTGGAAAATACATTTTCAACGGCGTAAATATGCAGATTGGAATTTACTCCACTGACAAGAGCTTAGCTCTTAAATGAAGAGAGAGAAATATGCAGAAATTAACGTCAAACCCAGTGGCCTGTAAATATCCTACGTCTTACGTCCACCCGCATTAACCTGGCTCAGAGAACCTGAAATAATGAATATTAATGAGCTTTTCTATCACTATATAAGAGTTTGCAACCCTTGCTCCCTCACATTATTACTAGAGGAAGACAACAAGGAACGTCGAACAAACATGAAGATTGAACTGATAATTGTTCTGGCCGTCGTGGCTATGGGAGCGGCCGACCAGAATTCACAAAGTCCCCAAACAGTGGAATACTACTGCGGGCGCCGTCTATCCAGAACCCTGGCATCTTTGTGTGCTAATGACTATATCAAGAAGGGAGAGAAGCGAGGCGACTATGACAACGGGTATGGAGCTGGGTTCATGGAGTCGTGGATCCCGGAGAGACAGGCGTTAGCCCTGTTCAGAGGAAGAGGCAAGAGAGAGCAGCAGATGGTGGTTTCAGAGTGCTGTGACAAACCCTGCGCGATTGCGGAGCTGATGACCTACTGCAGCACTTAAAGCATACATTACTTGGCCAAAGCGAATAACAATGGCTATGCGATTATACTCCCAATATATAATCAATGATTACTGTTGTTTTATACTTTTATACTCAATGTTTTAATTCCCTAAGACATTTAACGCCTCACAGGCCTACGCAGTTTCTTTAGTTAAAAATATAAGGCCAAGGTAAGTCAGGACACAAGACCTCGGAAGACATTGTGTCCTTACTTAACCGAGTTTCAAGTTAAAAACGGATTAATAATTTACATTATACCCTTTTTACCCATAAAGCCCAAAGGGAAGCCTTGTGATGTGTTTGACCTGTATGTATGTCCGACTCTACCTATATGTTCCCTCGTTTCTACAGCTAAACCGATTTTAAAACATTATACATGGTTAGATTCGTTTTAACCACTAGTGTCGTAGGCTTTATTAACCTTTAATATAAATACTTAAATTGGCGAAATAAAAAATATATAAATGGTAAGTGACATTACTTTGACGACGTTATCCAAACAGGTGTTGGGTTTTTTAAAGCTTGCTTTTTGTTACACTTGTTTATAACGAGCACAGTCGACTTGCTTCAGTTCTTACTAGGGCCTCAGAAATAAAGTGAAACGCGTCATCGTGAACTGAAAGAAGCTTCCTTAATAAAAGTACAAGAGTTATTAAAAGTCATTCTAGTGTGCGTTAAGAGCGAAGAGTCCAAAAGAAATTATATCATGCAATTGATATTATAGAACGTTTACTAGAGGAAGTGAATATTTATGAGAAGTGATTTAAGACAAACTGAAATTTTGCCAATGCCAGAACATGGTACATGGTAGAACGTGGTTAATTGGTTATAGGTATGAATCATTAGATAACCGCTAATTTTCTATTTTTGGTTTGGGGCAACAAACCAAAAATTCTTAGGTGATTTATAACAGGCATGACTTTTTACTGGTTTTCTGAAAGGAAGTATCGCATACGCAGTTGGGTATAAAGTCAGTGAATTTCAAAAATATTGTACGTAGTTAGGGACTCAATTTAATGAACGATTTTTTCCGTTGTGTAAAGAAAATTAACCGCATGATTCAATCAATCAATAACTAATTTTCGGAACGCAATGGAAGAAAATTAACGTCGTCCCAATTAAGTTCTTAGCTACGTAAAATATTTTCAAAAATCACCAAATTACAACTCTATGGTGTGGCAAACCAATTTGACACCCTGGTAGTCATTTCTTATTTGCAATGTTCTGGTTCCAGTAAATAAGTTCACCATAGTATGGTGATGGAACCAGTAACGGACAAGGACCAATGATGGACACTTATTCTTATTTTACAGAAGATAAAGGTTGTTAATTTTTTGATAAAGGTTAATCAATTTGGGACCGTATGAAATTGTGTGATTCAGAGATCGGAATAGGCAGAATTTATTTGGCGTAACTTGACGCATATTCATTCATACGCGAGTGAGATGGGAATACATTATTGAATGAACATGCGTCAAGTTTAGGCAAATAAACTCTGCCTATTCCAATCTCTGATTATCACACAAATAGGTAGTTGCCCATAAGTATCAGGAATCGAGCCCGCGCGTTAGGACCGCAGGCCACCAAGTACAGTTGTGCAAAAATATGTATCGAAACAATCCTCTCATAAGTATGTAACGAAGCTCTTATTACACTAAAATAAGGTGCATTGGGACATATTTTTGAGATGTTGCATTTCATATATTTTTACACTATATCAACTAGGCTTAACTCGGCGTCAGACAGAAACCATGTCAATCAAACTAACAGGCCTTATTTTACATTGATTTTATACCCAATTCTTATCGTATTGTTTTTAACTCTGGCACGTCTCCAGATTATAACTTTCATAAAACATTAGTCTTCCAGTTGTATCTTTAGAGTAGTATTAACACACTTACAGACAACCGTTTACCTGTACCTATTTACAGTTTCAATTTGTTATGTTTTTAATGACAATAATGGACTTAAAAATATCTGACACTCTCTTATGCCTCCCGTAATAAGGACGTGTCAGATATTTTTGAGTTCAATGTAACAACAAACCTTTTTTTTTAAGTCTATTTTACCACTTTGTCAGTGTGACTAATATAATAAATAAATAAATATAAGGGGACAATCTCACACCAATTGACCTAGTCCCAAACTAAGCTCTAGGCTTGTACTATGGGTACTAGACAACGATATAAATACTTATATAGAGAAATATATACTCAAAATACATTAGAAAACATCCATGACTCAGGAACAAATATTCGCGCTCATCACACAAATATCTGCCCTTACCGGGATTCGAACCCAGGACCGCTAGCTTCGTAGGCAGGGTCACTACCCACTAGGCCAGCGCGTCGTCGTATGTGTATGTATATTCATGCGAAATTACAGTCGAAACTATAAGGGCCCCCTCACATCTAGCGTCTTTTTCCGGAAGCGTCGCAATAACGCCCGTTCGGCGTCGCCGTCTGTACGTGAAATGTGACGCCGAACGGGCGTTATTGCGACGCTTCCGGAAAAAGACGCTAGATGTGAGGGGGCCCTAAGAGTTCTTAGGTAGTTTACCTACAGAACCCTAAAAAGAGTCATAGCGGCAGAGTTAAAAACAGTAGGTACGATATTAATGCGTCAAAGGCAATGTGGCCTTCCAGAAATAAAATAAAAAAAGTCGTAAATAGTTGAGTCACTCTCCTGTCATAAGCAGGTCGCCGCGCTCAGCCGTACAATGTAGCCGGTAGATATTGTTTATCTTTTCTCTCAGAAGCGATAGCGAGAGACGTGTGCGCCGACCAGGAAATTGTCGGCGGCGTGCGCCGCCGGTTTAAACAGGGCGTGATTTTTTCTATTCTTAATATTTAAAAGCTTACTTTTCTTACATAATAATATAATAAGTAAAAAAAAACATCTGTTTCAATAATTTTTAATACAGTAAAACCATATTACTTATCACATTAAATGAAAGGTAAAAGTTTTTTGGCAGTTTGTATTTAGTCACACGAAATTAAATTAGCTATTTGTCATGAATTAAAATTGAGTGTAAGTAGAATCAACAATTTGGTGATTACCTAAAATAAATTGTTTTTATTTGTGATGAAGTCATCGAAAGTTGAATTGTTTCATTTAAAAAAAAAACTCGCGTTATCTTTTGCGCTCCGTTCACTTAACTGAGCAGACAGTTCAGTTAAAACAAAGGGCAGAATAATCCATCAGCTTTAACTAATACAAAAAAATACGACCTCTTCTTCAGGCGTCCGGTACCGTTGACCTCGAAGTCATTGCTGGATTTTAGGAAAAGTGGTGAAATCAATAGGGCTTAAGCCTGGACTGTACGGCGGGTGTTCCACATTTTCGACGTTTTGCTCTTTTAAAAACGCAATTGTCTTCCGGGCGGTCGTGATTATCGTGGTGCAGTAGGTACTATACGACGTCTTGGGTTATTTCTTTTATTTTGTCGCATAGCGATCTTCGAGGATCAGTTACCGTACAGCATCAATGTTCTCCTCGGTGACGGCTGTTTTTCTTCGGTCTTCACGATGCCTATCACTAGGACTAGAGCAACCACGTTAAAATTCTAAGAACCAACGTTCCACAGTCCGGATGCATGGTGCTTTATTAATACCTAATAACTTGTACGCTGTGCTGACGCTGTACTAAAATGGTTCGGCCGATCTCAAGACGTTCTTTTGTTTTCGAATTCTAAAGTCAAATATTTTAAGACGATACTAGTTTTTTTTTTTATAATCTCGGGAAGTTTGCAAACGACAGAACTTAAAAGGTATATTGACATTCTTAACAAAGAACCTTGCTTTACACAGTTCATTTAAAAGGTCAACAGTTTTATCTTACTTAGGAATTCAAAACAACAAAAATAGTGATAATGTGAATCGATAGAGATGACCCCATCAAATACATAAACACGAAACACTGTGCACTAGTAAATATGTATCTTGCTGGTATGCGTGATGCTTGAGTTGCTATGCGATGTCGATCCCACATACCTAAATCAATGGCGCACACAAAACGCGGCTTGCAAGACTATCCTGAGCTCCTTGTATAGTCACCAGCAATAATATCTTATCCGAACTAGGTTCTAAAATATCTGACACGTCTATTATTACTAGAGGTATAATAGCGTATCCGGTCTTATGGAGCGCATGGTGCATAATAGTTTATTACTGGTCCACACTTAGGTAAACTTCAACAAAATCGTGACGCATGCCGAGAAATCAATCCGGCTCTCTAACTGTCACTCGTATGTACGTGTGAACCCTAGCTTATTCAGGAGTGTAGTTGACAAAGAGAATTATGCTCGAAAATTCTCTATTTACAGGATATACAGTGACTACAACCAAGATAAGAGTATACAAATAATTGAAGACTGGGTTGCAAGTCACGAGTCCGAGTATAACGGCATTTACGTCACAGCGGACAGAACCACCGGGCCTCTTCATAGCGACGAGAATAATGTGACCCACTGGAGTCCAATGCATTTTCAGCACGTACTACGCTTAAGGGAACAAGCACTCGAATTTGCTAGGAAGAAATGGGTGGATTATGTTTTTGTAAGTATTAATTTATATGCATTTTTATCTAGTCCGTGGACCTTAGATCTGTAATGCGAACGTAAACAATTTTGGAAAACAGTAAAGATGTATGTCCAGCAGCTTAGGTCAATTCTATAAATTTTCGAATTCGATAACGTTCTTTTAATGCAGCTTTTGGCTGTTTTTAATTTTCGCATAAGCTACTTTAGTTATCGCCGTATCCATTCTGTTCAATGTATAATATAGGCTCCCTAATCATGGGGTTTTATTCTACTCGGTAAAACCATACTGTTGTTGACATGTCATGTTGTCGTATTCTAAGTGACAGTAATGGCGGGCGAGTTAAAAACAATACGAAACGGTTTTACCGAGTAAACTAGAAACCTTTTGTAGATACATATTTTTTAGAAAAAAATAACTTGCCTCTTTGCAGATGGTGGATGCAGACGTGTTCCTCATAAACAATAAGACACTCAAAGATCTAGTCAAGAAAAACTTTCAAGTGGTGGCCCCAATGCTGAGTTCAGGTGGACTGTATTCAAACTTTTGGTAATATATTTGTCTATTTTTTGTATGACTAATAGCGGAATAAAAACATGATTTTAATTAAAAAAACCGTATAATACTAATAGAAAATAGTTTTTGTAAACATACTTTTTGCGAAAGGAAGATCAGCGCTCTGGGGGGTTATTATGACATAGCAATTCAGTTCAGTTTACGCTAAGAGAAAAGGACAGAGCTATAAGACTGCTATAGCTCTGTCCTTTACGCTCGCCGTAAAATGAACTGCACAAGTATGTCATAATAACCCCCCTGTTATTTTTTGAGCATTGTGTGTAAGACCTTATCGGCGGAAGCCGGAAGATTAATCAACGGATACTCAGCAACTAGTTGACCAGTCGTTCTCTCTCTGTCTCGCTCGACTTTGAAGCGCTCATTCCCGAAATACCACAATTTTAAAATACCAGATTCTCAATATACTTGAATCTCAAAAAATAACATTTAAAATTCGGTATCGTTGATTATACTTACCCAATATTTCGATGCTGGTGACTAAGGAATCTGGTAAAGAGAATAGTCTGGTATTTTGAAATAGTGGTATTTTGGGAGTGAGCGCTTTGAAGTAATGATTTTTTTATCGATTTAGAGGACAAATATTGTAAAATGCTTCATCTATCAATTACTTGTTAGCAATACGACTTTTTAGTACTGGGACAGTTAATCTAGCAGTTTATTAAATACGAAATATTCGTAGAGGCTGCTACGTATAATTTGTTCGTGCTACGAACGCCCTAAATCTGTGGGTTGAGTTAAGAAAGAATGCAGCCAAATTGAATTCGAAATATATCTATTGTGCTTGTGTTGCTATCTAAGGTTGCTATCGAAGGTCGAATCTACGTAGAAGGTCGTATACTGACGCTAGTTTGAATATCGAAATGTACAGCAACATTAGCCCTTCGTGTGGCAAATTTCCGCTCCGGGAGACAAAGAAATAGGCCTAAAATGACAGATGTTATTTTTGAAATTAGCGCGCATGTGGCATCTGTCCCGCTCACGCCGCGCCGCGTCGCTGCCGCGTCTGGCGGCCGACCGCTCCGGGAGAGTAGCTAAGTACTTATTTAAAACTACCATTTTGACGCCTAAAACGCATTATGCACTGCTCTAACTTATACTGAAGCTTATTTATAGAACAAAGATAGACTACAGTACAACAGAAATGTCAACAAGACATATATTTCAATGAATGTTCATTGTTCCGTGAGCGGTTGTGTAGTAGTGTTTGCCTACAACGAACGTCCCGTGTTTATTGTGTGTTTTTTATATATTTCGTCGTGTTTCGGCCTGAACTTCTTAAGAAAAGTATGGATGGGTAAGTAATACACTTCATTTAAGTAATTGTTTGTGTGGATTCAAGGTTTTTTAACGAAAAAATGCTTATTTCATCAACCACTCCGACTTTGCAACTGTGTTAGTCCCGCCAAAAAAACTATTTCTTGTTGGCTATTCACGATACTTTTATGTAAAAGATTGTGAAAAACGAATTATTGTATAACTATTTACATATTTCCTACTTTAGATTCATCCAAATTAATCAATATTTAGCGAAATTTGTGATAAAATTACTGCCGGCATTGTGTTGTCCGGAGCGGTACAGTGCCACACGGCGTTTGACACTCAAGGTCAACCGATGCGGCCATTTCGTTCGCCGCTAAATTAATGTGGAGATGACTTTCGGATTATTTCTTTTTACATTATTTTTTTTGAGCTTGCATTTTTATGTACTAATTAGCATTTTCATTTTTTTCAACACTAATATTGGTTGGGGTATAGCAAAAGGGGCCCGATTTTAGGACTTAAAAAAATTTTTGAAATTTTTTTTTTTTCGCATTTTTGCAACTTTTTTGTTTAAAACTTTAAAGAATACATTAAAATAAGCATTTTTTATTGATGACATTTTTTAGATAAAACTATTTTAATTAAGAATTGTATTGTACCTACAATTAATATGTAAATAAAATAAATACATTTATTAAAAATATATAAATATTTTTGTTTTTATTTTTCTTAGGAAGACGAGATTTTCCTCAAATGAAACCTTGGTAGACCAACCAAAAACCCCAATATTGTTAATTACATTAAAACCACTCCAGCTGTTTTCGAGAACGCGATTACATACATACCTACATATTTTGCCATTTTTACTGAAAAAGTGCCTAAAAGGTATAAATATACCTATAAAAATAATAGGTTTAAAAAAAGAATAAATAAATAGTTGCTAAAAAATTGTCTATTACTTGAAATGATAAATAAAACTTTTTTTCTTTTCCTCCTAGGGAATTCATGAAAGTCGTATCCATACTATTGTAGCCACCCTGAGACCCCTTCGTGTGGCAAATTCCCGCTCCGGAGTAGAAATTGGGTGTTTTTGTTTATAAATTCTCAAAGATTTTTCTATGCTAAGACGTTTTCATTTTGTAACGTTACTTTAGTATAATAAATCTAGTTTTAGAAAATGTTATCAGTATTAAAAAAAGATAATCTGGAATTGTTTTACAGGCCATTCATTGTGAGTACCTATTTAGAGTCGTTTTTCGAGGGCTTTATGTTTATGTCTCAAGCTGCCAAACTTATTACTTTACGAATGTGAATATTTGTATAGGCTAACTATATGAACCGAACTTACGAATAAACAAAAAACATGAGCCACTTGAGCCACGTCTCTCTCAGAACTAATCTTGAAACACGAGTCACTTTATAGCACCGACGGGACGGCGCCTGATAAGGCCCACATTTAGTAATGCTCTTACTGCTAAAAAAATGTATGGATTGAAGTGAGTTTATAGAATGTTTATAGTATTGTAAATAAAATACAAATATTGACGAGAAAAAGTAGGTATAATTTATGATATGGTATATTATGTATTGAAAATCGGAAAAAAACCCGTGACCCTATCTTTACTTTACGACATTGTTTTATTTTCACACTTTATACATATTTACCGTATGCAATATGATAGCGTACTTAATTAAGAATCTAAAATGCTACATTTTATTACGCTTATAATACAGAAAAGCAGTAAAATTTAAGTTTTTCTGAACATCGAAGACCAGTTTAAATTGTCCATCCTAGGCCTGTGCCAAACGTGGTAAAATTTGCAAAATGGCGGCCGCCATAATTAGTCTTTTCTTTTCTCTCCCGGAGCCGGACAGCGCCAGATGCGCGTAAATGACCAAAATGGCGGCGCCAGGCGAAGGCGAAGGCGTTTTATTAAAACTTTTTTTTACATAAAACTACCATAATGGGTAAAATATGTAGCAGACGGTTAGAACTCAATTATTATTATTTTCAAACTTATCACAGTTATCACACTAGTATTTTATATGCGATAATGTATATGTTTATAAGTGAGCATGTTTGTTAAGCGGACCGGGCGCCGCACTTGTGTTGACAGCTTAAATGATAATGATGCTTCCGGTAAAGCTAGGTTGAAAATTTATACTCATTTACTGTACACATTTTAAGGACTAAAAGCCCTAATTAACATAATTTGACATCAATAGTTAAAATAATAATATTCGGAACGTAACTTATTGGTAACAAGTCACCAACTGGGCCTCTCGCCCGCTGCTCCTGTCAAGTAAATAAGAGCTATCAAAACTTCGACAACGCGATAACCGTTCAAAGATGAAATATAATGGTTTGACCCTCCTAGTATAGAGGCCCAGAAATATCACTAAATAAGCTAAATATTAAAATTAAAATGAAACTAAGTCTGCTTCTCAAAAGTGTCAATTGATACTTTGCATTATATTGCTGTTGTATTTTTAATGTAAAAACGTTAATATTGCTTAAAACTATCGTCAGTTTAAATTAATATTCGTATGGAAACATCAATTCGATAAAACCAACCTATATCGACTTTTTTTAAACCGTATTAAACGCTGTCCCGCTACTAGTCATGTGATACCAAAAGCAGCTGTCTAACGCACCATACCATAACGCAAGATTTACCAATATTAGGTTGGTGTTGATCTCATAGTACCATTAGAATCTTTTGATCATCACCTGGGACCCGACCCCCCATTCCCCGATAAAAGCCTTTCAAAGACTTACCTCTCGAAGTACAACCCACTAAAAGCGTAACCCCTTTGGAAGAAATACACGACTTAGTTGTTTGTTAAACTAGCCATCACATAAGGGAAACCTAAAGAGCAGCAGGAAATTGATATCCCTCTTATTGCATAACCAAATATAAGGGTAACCCTTAAAAATAATGCTAAAAAAGCCAATAGAACGGTTTTTTATGAGGGTAACCCTTATAAATAGCGCTTAAAAAGCCAAATGAACGGCTTTTTTAAGTTAAAGGGATATTGGTATCACTCAAAAGATACGGCTTTTCTAAATAAATCCTTATAAAAATCCATTCGAAACCCCTTGAATGGGATAGCGGGCCGGTGCCTGATCATCACCCTTTTGCCCTTATCCCAATCATTTAGGGTCGACGCAGCACGTATCTTCCGATCATCCCTATCAGCCGTCATCTCAGTGTTCACTTACTTATTTTCCATATCGCTATTCACACATTAGAATCTGATAATATCGAATGTAAATTGTATCCATACCAAACCCAAGCTCAGCTCGTGGTCAGGTGTCTAACTAACGTTTTCTATAATATTTAAATTTATATTTCAGGTGCGGTATGACCGATGCTTACTACTACAAGAGAACTACGGACTACAAGCCGATTCAAACCCGTAAGAAACGCGGCTGTTTCATAGTCCCAATGGTCCACACAGCGGTGCTCATTTCTATGACACACGTTGACTCGGACCGGCTGACTTATGACCCGGAGAAGATACCAGGGTACGATGGGCCAGAGGATGACATTATAGCGTTTGCTGTAAGCGCCAAGAAAAATGGTACGAAATTGAATGTGTAAATTACAATTTATGTAGGAATGAACTATTTCAATGAATGGATTATCATAATGATTTGTGGAAAGCGTAGATTATAGGTACATAGACTAAGTTTATAATTAGGCATTTGTATTTGACCGACAGTATGGTCATATTTCAAAATGTACTTAATACATTTTTAGTTCGGTTATTCCATACCTTCTAATATTTGCTTGTTTGTAACGCTTTGACAGCAGAGATATCCACCATATTAAAGTTAATTTAAACTGGTTTAGCGGTTTAATGAATAAATGAATTTGAAATATTGAAATACTGAAGGTCAAAATCAAACTGTCATGTTCATGTATTATAATAATAAGGAAATAGCGACTCCATGGATTCTAGAACCACGATATGCCAAAAGTCCTTCTTCTTCTTTCGTGTCGGCAAGAACTCGGGCTAAATCTTACTTGCCCAGAAAGCGGCTACCAAAAGTCCTAACTCTATTCATCACTAATACATTTCATACATATACAAATCTGACAACAGGTCTGTCAAATTATAAATTCTGGTTTCAGTTTTTAGTCACGTAAGTCTTTGGTGCATTTAATTTAAAGTTAGTTTAAGGCTAGTAACAGCGGTATTGAAATTTGGAAAAGTACCTTGTATTCACGTTATAATTATATTGTTACAGACATACCTTTACGCATTTGCAATAATCATAAGTACGGGTTTCTCCCTGTGCCTCTAGAAGACGGCCAAGACCCTAAAGACGAATATGACCAAATCCTAAACGTTATACTGGACGCTGTTAACAGTGGACACCCTCTGTTCTTAGAACCAAATATGGAGCCCTACATAAAGTATCCAGAGAAATCGAAGTATAATTGCGATGAAATTTTTATTCTTAATCTGGAAAGACGGAAGGAAAGACGGGAAATAATGGAAAGAAATATGAATGTGTTGGGTTTGACTGCTACGTTTGTTAATGCTGTAGAGGGCAGGTAATTTTTTACATATGACCGTATTTTTCTTTATTGACGACACACTGATAGCGTAGTTCTTATAGTCGTGATCTTGTTCTCTTCGCACTCATTCAAACGAACCAGCTTTTGATTGTAACTCCGTAACCACGTACTTTTGAAGATCGAGCGTCGTAGTCATTTAACAATATATGCAAGAATCATAATTTTGTTCCTTTTTTGTTAAACTCCATATCTTCTTCTACTTCCTCTTCTTTTATTAATGGCGGTCCACCTCTGTATTCCACAATGATTTCGCCAGTATTAACCAAGTGAGAGTAAATTAGTAAACAGAATAAATCAAAGGTAAAAGCCGACCATCTTTCAATCGGTCATCTTCCGCCCCGAAGGTTACCGGCAAGCAAAATTCATAATTTCCGAACTCAATATCAGGCGTATGTTAACTGCGCGTATAATGAGGTGAAGTCGGGTTCGTATGATACTGCCAATCATAATAACAAGTATACCTGACTAATTGTCTTTGGATAGAGGATGGATGGATAGTGATAGGAATAATGTTTACTCTAATTAATTCATCAAAAAGGTTGAATATTTTCATCACCACCCATCATCATAATTATATGTCCGAATAGTAATTCTGAAAGTGCTTTTCCACCGTTGACGCGAACGGCAGATTGGATTTCCACAGTGGTCGTGCTCGTTACGTGGATTTTGTGTCCTGCTTCACAAACCGACGCCATTCTTTGCGAATTGCCGCCCTCCTGGTACATTCATGGAGGGGACCGTCGACGGCGGTTTCCCTTTTTTACGATACAACGAAAATAAAATAAGTTAAATTAAAACGTTTCTTGTATGTACTTCCTTTTTCATTTCACTTTCTTTATTTTATTATCACTATCACTATCAACATAGTATAAAACAAAGTCGCTTCCCGCTGTCTGTCCCTATGTATGCTTAGATCTTTAAAACTACGCAACGGATTTTGATGCGGTTTTTTTTAGTAGATAGAGTGATTCAAGAGGAAGGTTTTTATGTATAATAAATTTTGTTTTATGTACGTGTGTTATAGAAAACTCAAATAAACCGAAGCGAAGCGAGGGCGGGCCGCTAGTTAGTTAATAAATCCGCTTTAATTACATATTTAAAAGATACATCTGTTTAGAGTTAGGACGGACGAACGGACGGACAGGCAGCGGAGGCATCTCAATAGGGTCCCGCTGGTCTTCCTTAGGGCACGGCACCCTAAAAACGGTTCGTGCCAGCTGGCAACATTCGTTAAGCCGTTAAGTCGCGAGGGTCGTAGACCTTAAGAAAAAGTGATTACATTTACTAACGTAACATCGAGTTCGATTTTGGGATTAAAAACTTGGCACACTCCATCGTGCCATCTTAATATGATCGTAAAAAACATTACGAAATATTTAAAAGCGCTATTGATTATTTGTTGTTAACGTTTATTCCTGTCGTGTCGTACAGCTAGGTAAAACCCGCTCTTAATGAAATAGTCAATCGAATATCAATACATGGCCACATTTTAATTAATTCAGAAAAATCCCAAAGACAATGATAGCTTGTACACATAAATAATATGACTGTGCTCGAACTTCAAAAGTACCTACCTGGCAATAGAGTAATAACAATAAATAGGTTTGTTCATATGAGTGTGGAAAGAAAGAGATCCCTGCTAGATACAGTTCATGCGATTATCAACGCCTCACAGGCGGGTCGTGGGTGAACCAAATAAATCGAGGCTGCTACTCGACGTATGGTGTACGTGTATGTTTTTATGTACACAAAACGTAAGATAGCGGCTCCATAGTTTTTAGAAGCACGGTGTGCTACCAAATGTACACATGAGTATACAATAAACACAACAGTATACAATATATCCATACAGAGAACCACATATCAAACATATCGTGCGAAATTTTATTTACGTACTGGTTAAGAAAAACACTTTTTTTTCAGACTTTTGGACTTAAACAACCTAGACCAGTACTCGGTGAAATTGATGCCGAAATATTTGGATCCATTTCACAAAAGGTAATTAATTGTTAATTTCAATGTTCTGGCTCTCTGATATTTTGACTTAAGACGAGCACACTACTCAAGACCAGTTTATTAATACGGTCTTCTATGGCGCAATGCCATTTTAAGATTGACGCTATAAGGTTCTTGACATTTTGACGGTCACGCAGCCCGGGATCTAGCAAACCGGTAAACCGGGGCACCTGCCAAGGCAGTTTCAGAAGACGCCAAAATCATAATAAGTATAAAAGATTTTAAAATTCCAAACTCTTGGGAGAAGAGACACCATTATCAAGTTTCTACCCCGGTTAGAATAGAAAAGTGTTGTAATACTTTTTCGGTATCCAACCCGGCTGGTTTGATAGTGATTGTGAATCTGTTATATTTTGATAAACATGATCTTTACAAATCATGTAAATGCTAACGTCTGTTTGTTAATTTTTTCCGTTTTCACGTTTCAACACCTTAACACTGCACAGAGCAAACGTCGAGCGTCCAGTGCCGCCCTCGTTACTATTATTGTGTTTTCTAATTAACTAAAGAATTTCCTTGCGATCAGACGATATGTTATTGTAGCGCAAGTAAAAACACAATTTATGGGATACGTAACAAACTTTAAAAACAATTACCCATTGTGTAATCAGCTTAACGGGAAAAGGTGGCCACTTTTTTCCGTTAAGTTGATAACTCGAATGTGCATTGTTATTAAACTATGTGATATACCCTATAAGTTCTGTTTCATTTGTAGTACAACAACCTACCGACCAATTTGAAGAAAATACTTTAGTTTATTAGAAAACACAATAATAGTAATGAGGGCGCCACTGTACATCCGGCGTACGCTCGGCGCAGTCTTAACGCTCGATGTAAGATTCTGCACAGGGATTGTTATAACCTGTAGACGGACATGGGGCACTTTTATCCCGGAATAATCAAATAGTTTCCGAGGAAATACAGATAAACAACTTAATTTAGAGTTGCGATAAAACGTTAATAACGAGTAATTTTTCTTTAGTACTGTTTTTAGGCCTTTGAGAGCTGGAGAGGTGGGGTGCTTTCTAAGCCATTACTACACGTGGGAGAGGGTGAGTTGTTTTAATTTACTATTTTCAGTTTTTTAAACATTATCTTAATTATTGCTTGTCAAATTCGGTGGATTCATCCTTGCGTAGCGATCTCGTGTGCGTTTTTATTTGTGCGGCTGCGCTTGTGTACTCGTACACAAGTTACCGCCAACAGCGACGGCGGCCGACTGACGCTCCTGCCAGGCGGCCTCCACCGCGCGCACACTTCATACCGCCCCCGCTGTCTTTCGTCCCCTGTCGCCAGCGAACGATGGGAGTGTCACGAACGAATTTGCCAAGCTATAATAGTTAGTAACAGTTTTTTTTCTTCTCGCGTTCTATAAACCGCTAATATGGATATCGTTAACGGTTTTAGAATACCACCTAGCGTACCCGAAGCTTGAAAACTGTTCTATGATGAACTTTGCCATAGTAACTGTTCTTGTATAACCATTATAGTATTGTTATTACCATCCTTACGGTCATTCCGGATATCCGTATTGTATATTAAATCGTTAAACATGTACATAACTATTGAAATGACGTAGAATAAAAAAAAAACTTTGAGACTAATAATGTGTTTAATATACGAGTACCTATCACTTTATTTAATCACTACTAAAGTTAATTGACTTCTCATTTGGTTTCCATAGTTACGCTCAATATAGATATCAATAACGGCGTTTAATTTGTTATTCCATTTTTATGTTATACATATTGTTAGAATCAGAACTTTTTTAGTAACTATTGAAATTTGCAAAATTAAAGTTAAAACTAATCAAAATAATGAAAATGACTTTGCTGACACGTAATTTGTTAGCAGAAAAATCGAGGAAATTGCTTATTTTTGTCATTATAATTTTAAGCCCGTAGTTACCTACCTTAAGAATTTAATTACGAGTATATACCAAATACATAATAGTTATTTATGTAACTGGTACATACGAAAGTATTGAAAAGTTAATTAAAATAGTATACGAGGCCACTTTTCTATTATACTATAGTACTGTAGCCCTCAAACAAAGTGACGACCGGGGCCATAAAACCCTTGAGCTCGCGTTATCAGTTATCCATTGTGTTGCGCCCGGACTTTTATGGCCTCAGTCGTCTCTTCGTTTGAGGGCTACTATAGTCTGAAGTCGGTGAACTTGTTTCCTAATGATCGCCGACGCCGACGCGACGTGTCACGCACGTGGTGTGACCTGCACGGCATTCCTTCGCCGTAGCTGTTTCTCGGAAGCATAATAGTGCATCGTCATCGGGTTTACACATCTATTCCAAATTTCAGGCCATTCCAATAACAAAAGTGTAAAATGTATTTTTTAACGATGTTTTATACAACTGTCTGAACGTTTATAAATGACTTTAGCCAAGAAATTTGATTTTACGACTGACTGTTCTCCCTAGATCGTGAAACAACACCTTGCCGTCACACTAGTGTTGGAAGACGACGTACACTTTTCGCCTTACTTCCGGCTAGGGTTTCAAATCCTTATCGAAGAGATCAAAGAGCTTGACTGGGATTTTATGTAAGTAATTTATATCGGACCGTCCAAGAAAGAGGTTAAATCAGATTGTCTCACAAGGGAACAAAATGATGTACAGTTGCGGAATGAAAAGGTTGACTACCTTAAGATTTGTTTTTGCTTGCTCAGTATAAGTTATTATGAAACCGCGATTAGTTTGGGATTGGAATAGCTGTCAATTAATATGCACTTTGACGTAGGTATATGGTAAAACTGTCACCTCGAATCCCTTTCTAATCGCGGCTGGATAATATCAGTATCTTCTGCTTATCGACCAAGTATGACATATTCCGTCATAATGAATGTCATTTTACTACACGGCCCACAGATACATGGTTACCATGGTCACGTATAAACAACAGCCACTATTGGTTCAAACTGAACTCAAGTCTTAATTGGTCGTTACAAAAGTGTTGCTATGGTTACGTATAAACAACAGCCACAATTGGGTAACAAAACTTAGTCTTTATTGGTCGTTACAAAAGGGTTGCTATGGTCACGTATAAACAACAGCCACTATTGGTTCAATATCATTTCCCTCGTCTGTTACACAGTTTAAAAAGGTAACATGTGCATGCAACGTGTAAATGAGTTTATTTGAAAACTGGTCAACCTTTTCGTTCCGCGACTGTACTACTGGAGAGGGATTTAACACACCACAAGTGACATACATATACTGCTTTCCACTACAACTGAGGAAACATTAAAGTAGCCAATGTACAGTCAGCCAATTTGATTCCTAGGCCACTATGGACTTTGTCAACGTGACGTTGTAAACCAAATCATAGGAAGTCTGTTACGTTTTGGATGACAACGTCACTTTAACATAGTCCAAAGTGGCCTAGAAATCAAATTGGTTGACTGTACAAGTTGCATTTTCTAGCTTAAGTCGCTTAGTGCATCGTTCGCTGCACGCTAAATACTAAGAGATTGATTACGACAGACGATATCCCACTTTTTAATAGTCAGCCTGGGTGCTCGTATACTTTCTGGTTGCAAAAGTTAATCCTTTTTAACCGCAGTAATGTCATTAGTCATTATCTGATTATTATTTTTGTAATTGTTTGTCGCTATTGGATTTAACGCGGGATATGACAACTAAAGTTGACCACTGGTAAAATATTCACTTGGTATAATGATCAAAACGTGCAACGATAAAATGAGGTTCACATTATCTTATAACAAAAACAAACATACAAGGCCAAACAATATACTCGTAGACCCGACATATAGACGTTATTAATTCCTGAATACCCTGGAGATCGTCGCGACAATTGTGCACGAAGCAACATCATGAGAATAAGAAAAATAAATATCTTTATCGTATCTAAAGACGTATCTAAGTACAGTCACGGGATCTATATTTTTGGTTCGAATAGGGAGAAAATAGTCAATAGCTAATTGCTTCCTCACCTGCGGTGGGATAAGTGCCTTACAGTGGTTGTCTGTAGGTACTTAAGTCGTTATATGGTCATTACAATATATCATTATTTAATAAATCGTTGTAAATTACCAATACCACTTTTATGTATGTAATGCGTTGTATTCGATTCTTACATTAAGTGATAGTTTCGAAAAAAAAAACAACATTTTATACCTACTTTTCATTTGACCTAAATCAAAAACCGCACAAAGACAGACAGTTCCGTAATCATTCTGGGGTCCTGGTGAAAAAGGGTACAAGTCGACTAAACTCGTAATAAAAAAGAGTACTTATACAGGGTGTCCCAGAAACCAACGTCAACCCGCCTAGGGCTGATAGAGCAGCTCATAAGCTATCGATTTAATAGTAGAGTTCAGCAATTGTTATTAGTCTCCGAGATATTGATCATTTTAATCGGATTTTTTGTCATTTTTCCTTATGTCCGTGATACGAAAAACCCCTAAATTCATGTATTTATACTTTTTTTTTTCAGTGTTTTCTTGCATGATTAGAATCACTGTGAAATAAGGAAGTTTTTAAAGCTACATGAAATTTTTTTGAGTAAACACACAAAGTTTGTTTTTCCATACTTGGTGAAAATCAAACGCGGGGTTCCCTTAGTATGGAGAAAGTAACTCTGTGCGGTTACCCAAAAAGATGTAATGAAAAAAAAATGGCATTTAGCTTTAAAAACTTCCTTATTTCACAGTGATCCTAATCATGCAAGAAAACACTGAAAAACAAAACTATAATATAAATACATGAATTTAGGGGTTTTTCGTATCACGGACATAAGGAAAAATGACAAAAAAACCGATTATAATGATCAATATCTCGGAAACTAATAACAATTGCTGAACATACATGGGGGTTAAATCGATAGCTTATGAGCTGCTCTATCAGCCCTAGGCGGGTTGACGTTGGTTTCTGGGACACCCAGTATACAATAACGGAGTATAGGTACGAAACCCTTTTTCACTAGCCCAGAATAATCGGCAATCTTCGTTTTCTATTAACAGAGACAGAGTAGCAGAGACAAATACACTGTCCGTCACGAGGACAAGTAAGACACTAACGCCCACTTGCACGGACCAGAGTTAGCCCTTAACCCAGAGTTAAGCGTCTACTTTTGTACGTGGTATGCCGCTTAACCTCGGGTTAAGACGCTAACTCTGGTCCACGCAAGTGGGCCTTAAAGATAGCAAACCGAAGGTTATTAAGAAGCTGGGAGTGCTGTCTGTATACTATCTTGTCTAAAATAATTTTGTTGTCAGTAGGTACATTATCTTTTTTTTTGCAGTTACCTCGGCCGTAAGAAGGTTTTACAAGAAATTGAGGAAAATGTGACTTTAAACTTAGTAAAACCTTCCTACTCCTACTGGACGATAGGCTATCTGATCAGTGAGCAAGGCGCGAGGAAGCTTCTAAACGCCAAACCTTTGTCGAAGCTGATACCTGTAGATGAATTTCTGCCTATCATGTTTGACCAGCACCCGAAGTAAGTCGTTTTCCGGTTCCGTAGTTAAACGAGGAGCTTTAGTTTTTCCATGTCCATCTGTCTGTCGTCACTTTTTATTTGTAACTATCAGACTGCAAAAATGGTATTTTGTACTCATATACCTAGTTAGATACACTAACTGTTACCCGCGACTTCGTCCGCGTAAAGTCGTTTATCGCTGCTTGCGGTAAAGAGTACCCTGTGTCCTTTCTCGGATTTCAAGATATCACCATAATAAATTTCGTTAAACAGTGAAAGCGGAACAAACACACTTATAATATAGATATAGATTTTTATTACGTGCAAAGAAAAAAAAAGAAAAAAAAGTGTATGTAGCAAATTTTATCTTACAACTATGTGTCGCGTAAAGTAATCAATTTTGAAGTATACTAATAGACGTTTATAAATTGCTTCTGAACTAATCCTAGGTTGTTAAAGGTGAAAAGCTTAACTAAACGACCTCTTGCATACAGTTGTGTGCAAAACTAATATGGAATTTTTGACACAAATACAGAATGTCGAACGGTCTACAGTACAAATACATGCCAGAGGTCATTTAAGCTTTCATCTATAGAATGGGCTAAAATTTATTAACATGGTGTCTAAGAGCTGATTTGATGATGGATTTGGAAGGTGGTCACAGGATCTCTGCCGTATGGTCGAATTTAAAAGTACAGCTACTTTTAATACCTTGTCGCAGCTACTGGTATACTAAACACAAGCGACTGCTGGATACGTAAAAATGTACAGCTACTCCTGAATACGTAAAAAAGACCCATAGAGTTCGGACTTGTTAGATTATAGTCGACAAAAAAAGTATAGTCGACAAAAATAGTATCTGAAATATGAAATTCTTAACTGAAAATTATTTCCACAGTGACGATTGGAAATCGTATTTCCCGAATCGCAATCTGAATGCATTTTCTGTGGATCCGTTGCTGATAGCACCTGGCCGTTACTTCGGAGACGAGGGCTATGTTAGCGACACTGAAGACTCGTTGCTCTTGGATCTTCCACTGTCGACTAACGTCAAGAACGAATTGTGAACTGACCTTGGGCATAGATAAAGAAAAATAAAGGGTAATGATACTTATGACAAACAAGCAATCGTGTCATTTTATATACTTATTTATATTGCGTCATGAATGTTTATAAGTACCTATAGTCATATAATATAGAAACTAATACGGCCATATTGAATATTTAGTCATAGATTACGATGAATTATTTTCTACTTACTTAAGACGAACAAAAACAAAGTAAAACGATTTAATACGTACACAATAAAGAAAAAATCGTGCATGTCGGGCCATGCTCTCTGTAGGGTTCCGTCTGAAAACCACCAGAATCAGTTAATTTTATTTTAAAACTTTTTTGGTGTTAGATGATTTTTCAGTCTGCAGGTTGGTTTCTTGTCCTCGGGTCAGCTGATGTCTGAATAAATATTTTCTTTTTATATTTATTTCTTTCTTTAAACTGTATTGGCTTATTGCACAATGCACCAGGTAAGTACAAATGGCGGTCTGAATTACTGTTTCTATCTGAGACTGTTTCACAAAAAATATAATTCCACAAGTTCTTGAAAACCCGGAAACATGACATCTGCTTCTTGCTTTGCTTTTTTATTGTGTTTTGTAGCAAAAATTACGCGACTTACAACTCAATAAATTGCGCTCGTTTGGCTTCACCCTTAAATGAATCGCAACGTTGCATATCTCTTGCTTTCGAAGTATACGTAAGACAACGATTTAACAATTTAAAACTGCTAAAAATATTTTTCCACGAAATAGAAGAAATCCTCAGAGGTTGGCTCATGATCGCGCCCCAAGGACATCGCTGTACCAAAAGCACTGTTACGCAATGTGCATTAAATTATATAATAAATTACCGATGGACATGTGACATCTACCCGTGAATCTTTTCCGAAAGCAAATATCAAGTTTACTACATGACAAAATGTACTATGATCTTCATACTTTTCTTGTTGATAAATTTTAACTTAGTACAATACCTATAAATTAATTAATATTTATGGAAAAATTGTCAACTATGCATTATTTTGTAAAATATTATTTGTAATTACTTATACCTACTAAAATATCTTATTTAAATTATATAATTTAGATCTTTAGATATTAATATTGCTACACCTGAAAAGAGTCCATTTGCAGCACTTTTATTATTCTGTAAGAGCAATAAATAAATAATTATTATTATTATTACTAACGGGGTCTAGTTGGGACAGACTCATGATCATCATCAGTCATCTTTTTGTCGAAACAAAGCCACATCTATAGTCCATGTATTATTATTATATTTATTTGTACTCTAACTATTAACTTTATGTAATTTTAGTAACCAACCTGTCTAATTCTTTTAAACACATACAAAATTACAAAACACCTTAAAATACTAACCTGTCTTGTCATTTCGTATATTAAATTAAAATATCAATTTATATTTAAGTGAAAAAGGCATTGGGTAACTTTGTATGTACATAACTGTTAGCGGATACGGGTAATTTCCTTAGATGGTTCAGAGGACCTCTAAATACACTTAGTTATAAATATTATAAATATTTATTGCCTTTAATAATATCGGGGCCGAGATATTCAAGATTTAAGTTTTAAGTTTTGGTACGAAAAATACGCATAGGTGTCAATATTTTTATATCTCAGCTCCGATGTAAGACATACGACATTATGTAACAAAATATGATTATTTTAAATATGATTTTTTTTTTTTTTTTTTTTTTTTTTTTTTATCTATCATGATATACAACTTTTACAAATGTCGACACTATTACCCAAATCCTTTTACGTGTGCCATATGTTAGACTGAGTGGCACCCTATGTGTCACTATTTAATACCTTGTCATATTTTTGTGTTATATTCTGCATTGTGCCAAATTGTGTGTATAAATTTACTTCTATTATATTACATCTTAATTATCTTCCTGACTGCTTTCATAAAAAAAATATTCGACAATACGAGTATGCAACTACCACGCAGCGCTGTTACCGCGGCACTGCAAAGGTGTTAAACAAATGTTGACGGTTGTTAGACGTATCGGTAAAACGCAGATTAAAATTAAAATGCGACCTGACGGTTCTATAGTTCTTGAAAAACCAGAAACATGACATTGACATTTTCTCGATTATCATTTTACCGACACATGTAGCGACATCTATTGTCTATGCATTATTATTAATTGACTTGTACTCTGTCTAACTACCTCTTTAGTCAATGTTATTATTATAAACTACTGCTGTCTTGCCATTCCATACATCAAAAACGAAGGTACAAAATTGTCTTTGGTAAAATTTTACGTCGGCCATAATAGTTTATTACTCAAGTTATATAATATTATTTGTGTTTTATTGTGTCAAATTTTTGTCAATAAATTGATTTCTGTTCTATTATATTAGGTATATTATATTATTTAATAACAAGTGAAAACTTTACTTTATAAAATTAAATAATAAACTAAATAAGTAAAATGCATTTTATTGCGACCATATAGAATTTGTATTTTTTCCCTTCATGTCATTGCTTTCGGTAATTTATTAAGCCGAGTTAAATTTATCGTGCTATGTGCAACAGTAATAATGACAGGTCTCGGAAAGAAATTGTTTTATCCGAGAAGGTACCTGAGAGAACGAGTGCTGAGAATAGTTGCGATGGTGTGGCTAGCCAGGTTAGTCTAGAGCTCATGGAACATTTAGAAGAACTGGCCAAATCGGTCGCCTCAATCAACGCGATGTTGGAAACTATGAGCAAAGATATAAAGGCACGAGTAGCATCATGCGAACACCTGCGAGAACAGGTGGAGTCTGGCTACACCAAATGCCAAAATCAATCCTTGGAGTGCTCCAAAGAAGCGGAAGACTTTCTTTAAATGAGAGTGTAATCAAAAAAGCAAATATCTCTGTGAAAATAATTCTCGAAACAATAAAACAAAACCTGTTTTTTATGTTTTATTAGCCACGTATCAACTTTTTTAACGCACTATCTGTGGGACTTTACACATTTTTCATCATAGAATCGCATAAATATCAATGTGCGTAATGATCGTTTCGTTTGATTTCTATTAACCCACTATTAATAAACTTGATTTAGTTCTTGACTGTCTATTATGGACTGATATAAGGTCGTTGTTTTAAATTAGATGCTTGTATTTCGATGGTAATTTTTGCTTAGGTTTCATGAGAAATCTGTAGCCTCAAACAGAATTGTCACAGCTCTGAGATGAGCTCGGATGAAAAATCGTCGAATAAAATTCATACACGGCGATGTTGGTGAATGCCGAAGAGCTAACTGTCGGTTGTAGATAATTAGAAGGAAAAAGGGAGCTACACAACACAGGTTACACTATTAAGACTACACCGATATTCAGTTGCTCAAACGTTAGGATCTCTGAACATAGAATATTGGAATGTGTGAAACGATCATTGAGCACATTACCTACGCATACCCTTAAATTAAGGGAATTGGGAGCCCGCTAATAATTGGTGGATGAGTTCGATGATAGTTCGGGTGGGGCGTCCAGTCATGCCGCGGGGCAGATAGTCGAAGTCACGGCCTTTGGTATACGCGACGTTATGAGTGTCGAGGTGAATCCATTGGCTGTCGCAAATGAACTCTTTAAGGAACGCCGCGCAGTTTGGAGAGTCACCGTACTTAAAGCGGCCGGTATTCGCCAAATCAGCTTCTTCAATATCCTTCACGCGGTCTGTATAAAACTTCCACAATGGCATACGCCATATCCTATCTCCAGTTTGACTGCTTGCCGTTTCCAAATAGCAAAACAGGTTGTCGGAATTGGTGTAACATCCACAGGCCGCATTTCCTAAGCAATGCTCCAACTCTGCAGAAAATGTGCCGATGTCGACGATGAACTTCGGCCAGTATTGCCTGGCATAGACTAGGCTGTCCGCCATCATCAGCCTCCCCTCTCGCGACGGCAGCCGTATCAAGATAGACTTCCCGTTGTTGCCTGTACATATATCCCCGTGTTTCGGACTACGACAGTTCGGCATTATCTCGCAGAGCGGCAGGATGCCTCTGATGTTGACCGGCAACTTTAACTTGGCAGCAGCGCGGGTAATCGACAAGACGCATGCCGCGCCAGCCATGTCGCCTTTCATATACCGTAGCTCATCTCTTGATTTTAAATCTAAACTACCGCTGTCGAAGGTAACCCCTTTGCCGATAAGAACGAGCGGACGGCTGTCCTTCGGGCCGCCGTGGTACCCGATCTCGACATAAAGCGGGGGCTGAATTGAGGACTTACCGATAGACCCAAAACCGCCCATTTCATGGGCATCAGCCCAACCCTTCGTTTTTACTTCCACGTTTATGTCTAACTCGCATAACAAATCTACTGCAATTTTAGCGAATTTTGTTGGGTTTAATAAGTTTGCTGGCATTTCTTGTAGATATCTGGCTAAATTTTGAGCTTCCGCTTTAGTTAGTCCTATTATCCAGCCTTGCTGATCGCAATCGTCGTACAGGCTGAGTGTGATGGGTGGCAGTACCATACCGTCTGAAAGCTTAGGGGTCCTGTGGGCTGTGTATCGCCAGACGGCTAGCTGGGCGCCTTCGGCCGCAGCCTCTGCGTTACCGAACGACTCTACGTGTAAGTGGGTTGGGTTTAGCGCTTGTAACGCTTTCGCTCCCACTCCCGCGGCGATACGAATGGCTTCCTTATTTTCATCCAACTGCTCTATTGTGTTAAAAGCAAGGCATTCCGATCCAAGTCCGGCGACCGCCACGAAAGCGTATTTTTTATCTATGTCGAAAAAAACTCTCGTCTCACCGAGTTTTGGTATCGGTGAGAGCTGTAAAAGGTTCCATAGCTTGTTATCGTTCTCGTCGTTGTATTTTTTCGCCGAGGCTGTGAGGATGGCGCGCTCACCCGCCACATTCTCGTTCCAATAGACCCCGAGGACAAGCCCCGTGTCGCGCTTGCCGCACTTTTCCGGGTCTATGACCTTGCGCGGCGGGCCCCTAAACACGCAGTCATTCAGCGTGATCCTGAACTGCGATATAGATCGAACACATTTTGAGACAAAATAATAACTATTATTACTTTGTAAGAGACTTAGCATTTTGAATTTTGATAACATGGCGCCGAATATTTTTTGGTAATAAATGTTGAGATTAATGACAACCGTCGCCAGCTAGTTTCGTGTTTTTTTTTCATTATTTAAAGAATAGGTACCTAGTTAAACTTTCATTGAGTTTATAAATTACATTTATATAAGTAAATCACAATATCACACAACACACAGTATTCACAATACAATCAGCTTATCGCACAAAATGTCTTTTGGAAACTATCAAGAAGCTTTCTTCTTTAGCCAGCTGGGAGTGTGCGTCCGCACCCACTCAGGAATATAAAGCGCGTATAAGAGCGTTTCTTGCAGCTGCCGGTAAATGATCAGTATGAGGAACGGGATGGCCAGTCTCTCGTCCTTGAAGAAATAAACCCAGAAGGCCAGCATGAGTAAACATACATCGACCATATAATCTATTGCGGATCTTACGTTCACTTTAGCCTTTTCTTCTAACTCTTGATAATCTATAGGTATTACTATAGTAGCTCGTTCGGTTGTTTTTAACACTATCTGTTGGGTATATTTTTCAGGAGCATTTTCGTCGTTTTGCTTGTCTAGTGCTTTACTCGTTATAGCTTTTTCCCGCTTCCTCGGCTTCTGTTTAGTAGCGTTCGCTTGTTTCGGTTTGGCCTGCCTAATGGAGTTTCCAGTTTTACTTTTGGCAGCTGGCTTATTAGCTGATGTTTTGTTTTGTTTTAAGAGTTTATTTTGGTCAGCCACTTGCTCTCTCTTTTCTTGTTGTTCCTCGGCCACATGTTTCAGGTCTTCCGTATTAAGATAAAGGGGCGTAGACGGTTTCTTGTTACTTTTATATTCCCTAACTATATTATCGTAATATTCAATAACTGTTCTACCTTCCTCTGTGATTTGGTCCTTTACTTTTTCAACTTTATTATGTTCTTTAGGTTTTTCATTTTCCTCATATTTGTTAAGGGGTTTTTCGGCCTCCTTCTTTTGTAATATTTTTGGAAGAGAAAATGATGGCTTTTGAACTGGCATCTTGGTAATTTTCTTAAATAAAGTCAACTTCTCTTCCTGTTTTGGTATTTCGAAAATGTCTGACTTCTTTTCTGACTGAAGTTTCTCTTTAGATTTCTTTTTCTCATCAATCTTTGTTTTTTCTGGAAGTTTGGGCTCTAGAGCCATAAAAGTATCTATTTCTTTAGGTATTTCTTGAGGCTCACCTTTAATTTTACCATCCATATTTTGCGGACCAAAAATACGTTTTTCATCTACCTTAGTTTGGGGCCCAAATGTGTGCCTTTCCTCATGTTTGATTGTTGATCCGAATAAATCATCCGTCTTTTGTTGAGGCCCGAACGTATGTTTCTCTTCTGCTTTGACTTGAGGGCCAAACGCTTGCTTTTCTTTTGATTTGACCATTTTACCTACAATTTTAGGTTCCGGTTCTAGTTCTCTTCGCTTTAATATAGGTTTAGGAACAAAATTTGGGTCAGGTAAAGGCAGCGGTTTCAACATTTCTTCGGATTCTTCCTCTTCCTCTTCTAGGTATTCTTTGGAAGGTGACGGGCGCGCTGTTTTATCCCGAGGGTTATATGTATCTTCGTCGTCTAAAAACTGTCTTCCTCTCTCGCCGTTGAGGCTACCTACGTCGGAAAAGTCTTCTTCGGATGACACAGTGCTAGCTGTGTAATCTTCATCGAAAGACATATTCTGCCATTGGTTCGTTGGTGCCTCGGAGTCATTTGATTCTTGACGCGGGGTGAATTTGTACTCCCGGTCTTCTACGGAGTCGGTTTTGATGAAAATTTCTGGAGGTTTCAGTTTGTCGATAGGCTCGGTTGCGTCGTGCTTGTACGGAATGTTTTGTTTGGGTTGGTTCTTGTCGTGTTCTTCTTGCATAGCGATTGCCTTGTAGAAGCGGGCCATGGCGCGTTCGTGGAGGAGCTCTGTGGAGCTGACGGCGTTGCGAAGGGCTTTGAAGGGGAGGATGGAGCGTGCGCTGAGCTCGGGCGCTGACAGCGACAGCGGCGGAGGAGACAACGCGTCCTCAAGCTCCAGCTGAAACGATTTCCTTTTTTCTGGAAAAATAAAAGAAGCAGATTATTTACAGTTTTACACCAAAATACACGGTTATTAATGGCCGCAAACAGGAATCGAAAGAGATTTCCCTAACCATGGGAATGCGCTTTCAAGCTGGGGCTGTCGAATACTTATATATTACTTCGTATGGAATTCGCTCTAGGTCAATAAATCGTGCCAAAACTACAGTTGCTTTGCCTCACGAAATCGGGTGGGCCATAGGTACTTGTAGTTGTAATGCGTAGGTACCTATAGACTTTCGTGAGATTGGACAACTGTAACAGCTACCACTGATGACTTCATAAGGTAACAGTGATAAAGGTAAGTAGGTAATTAGTCTCCGAAACCGCTAGCTAGCCGGCTGCAATTTCGGGATATAATTTGTTCATGTTTTATATCGATAGAAATAAAAGTTCAGATTAATACGATTCGATTAATTTTAGTAAAATAGGATGGTAGGAATGGCGCTGCGTTTTTTTATCTTCAAAAGTTTAAAGGGTACAAATTAAATCATGTGTATCTGGGACTCCTGTTTGTAATCCTGAAAACGAAAAAAATCGAAGAGGAACTCATATAAGTTATCACGGACGTAGTTGAACAAATGTAAAAATAAAAACCGGGCAACAAGCTTGTCGGACCATGCTCAGTGTAGGGTTCCGAAGCCGGTACGACAAACACAAAAAACTATCTCAAACAACAACATGTTTGTACTAATTTTCTATTTAAAGTTATTTGGTGCTGTCTTTGATGATTTTTAGTAGGTATAAACACTTTAGTCACCTGTATCTCAGAAACTAATTAAGTCTACTTAGTCGTGATAGCTTTCCTTTTATATTCGGTATATGCGCTTTCAAAGATATTTTTCAGAGTTTTAGTATTTGTAGTTTTGGCTGTAGGGGAGACTTTACTCTTACAAAAATTTGCGCTTAAAGCTTAATATTTCATCAACGGATCCCTTAATCGAAAAGTTGTTTTCGCAAACCCGCAAATTTAAAATACCTATCCAACGACATCCCTCACTATTGGGTAGACGAGAAAATAATCATCCCCATGATACGTGTAGGGGAGGTACACAAAAAAAATAATTGAAGTTTTATTTTGCCACTTTGTTGGCGTGACTAATGTGTACTATATTCATTATTCATGCCAAATTACAGCTTTCTAGCTCTAAGGTTCTCTGAGCTAGGCTGCGGACGGACGGACGGACATGGCGAAACTGTAAGGGTTCGTAGTTTTGACTACGGAACCCTAAAAAGGCTATTCGACTCATAAGGCCTCCCCGAGTACAAAAGTGCTTGCAGATATTTTGGACGATTTACACACGTTTTTGGCCATACCGGAATCGAACCCGGGATCGCTAGCTTCGTAGGCAGAATCACTTCCAACTACTTAGGCCAACGCGACGTCAAATACTTATAATTGTAACAATAACATTGCGAAATAAGTAGTAGGTATGTGATGCAGTTTCTTTTTTTTGTAATTTTCAAGACATTTCTATAACTTACACTGATCAAGTTATAAGACTCATTAGAAATTGCTTAGATTGGTTTTTTCCATTCTTTTGTCAGAGGCGAGTGGCAGCTAAAGTAGGTATAAGTAAAATAAGTCAATTCTCGCATCGAAGTACCATTTAGAACCTATCCTTATTACACGTAACTTGGGAATGTATTTTTTTTTCTCATCTTCCCCATAGTGTCGGGTGTTGTTGGATAGGTCCGACATGCTCTTGCCCGGTTTTATAAATTAGATATAGGTAGGTGGTCTTAGATATGCTTAAAAACTGTCTCAAATTAAAGATTCAGTATCCCACGTTAAGTTCCACTTATGAGCCAATCTATTGTCCAGTTAATAAGTAAATAGTTGTTTTCTTGAAAAAAAGCAAAATGAAAATGTATTTCCAAGGAAGAGACTGAGTTTGCTCTTCATTTTTTGTGTCTATCCTTTCCTGGGTAGTGATTCTGTAAACAACGCCGGTCGTGCGGACTGTCGAGTGATATCCAAGCGGCGAGATTAAGTAGTCCCGTCAGTGCGAACAAAACACATTGTAGCGCGTGCATTTTCAATTAAGCAGCCTTATACGTTCGACCCATCGTGCTGCTAAATTGAAAATGCACGCGCTACAATGTGTTTTGTTCGCACTGACGGGACTACTCGTACTTAATCTCGCCGCTTGGATATCACTCGACAGTCCGCACGACCGGCGTTGTTTACAGAATCACTACCCTGGACTTCTTTTAGACTGCGCCAATAGGTGAAGACATAACCCAATCATATGAGATATGACCAATTTGATATCTAATTATTACATCTCTAGTTTTAACACACTATTCTGTGCGTTTTGCCAACGTCGCAAATTCGCTGTAGTTAAAGTTTGCAAAATTCGCTAAAGCAATCGAGGTTTATTAGGTTCGCAGAAATAGCGGGCGTGAGGTTAATAATTCCAGTGCCAAGAACACCAAATCGTGTCAGATTTGTTTGTACTCGTACAGAGTTTAGCACTGAACGCGTGCAGTCTTCTTGACGTCGTGCTTATTTCTAGACCAAGCGAGCAAGTGGTATAAAACTTATTTCTAGCATTCGGGTTGTAGATCAAGACAAGTAAAATGGCATTTGGTTTGAAAAAAATCTGTATTGGTTAAAAAGTCCCTTAAAAACACACTCAGACTTTGATTCCATTATTGCTGTATTCTTTTTAACTGTCGGATGAGACGATGAGGTTAAGATTTCAAAATACCTACTTTAAAACTAAGCTCCAATACTAGACTAGACAACAATTATCATTCTCGTAGATAAATAAGTAATAGAGATAAGCTACTTACACTTGTACAGGTGCGAGTAACAAGGCTTTGTTAAACAGCCAGTGTCATTCTTTTTTGGCTGACGAACTAGGTACCTTATCACTTATCACGTTTTTTTTTGTTTACATTTAATTTTATAAATAAATAAATGAAGTAGGTATAGTAAAGTAGTAGTAGGAGCCTAATAAAGGAGAATTAGAAGGAAATAGTCATGCTGACCAAACAAATACTTGCCTTAAGTCCTTGCCGAGGATCTACGTAACACTACCCACCAATTAGAATACCTAACTGTCCCGACTAAATCGATGTTATTTTTAAACTCATAAAATGTATTAATCATTGAACTATAATTTTGTCTAACCTATCTCGGTTTCCTCGTTAGATATTAACGTTTGAGTGGGCTGTAATTTTTATTACGCGCTCACGAGCTTAATTGGTCGGACGAAGTCCTCTGTGGTAAACTGTCGCTCAACAAGGGATCGAAAAGTCAATTTTGGACTAAATTCGACAGTTTTCTTTTAGAAGATAAAGTAAAGTTCATATGAGTACTTACCTACGAAACGTATGTGAGTAAATTCTCAGATAAAGAACCTATTTTTAATTTTATTATTGCGATCTGTAAAATTATAACACTGATCGCAATAATAAAATAAAAAATAATACACACATTGTTAAAAAATCTTGTTTTACCAATTTTCTAATGAGTTATAAAAACTTTTTAAAGGTCAATGGAGCAGTCATTTAGAGCGGGTAGCAAATTTTATTACAAACTCAATCGATATTATAGAAAATACGTAAAAAGAATATAAAAAAACCGCCGTACAGTAAGTATTAAGATCGAGTAAAAACTGCCTAATATACTTACTTACCAATTTTTTTTCGTTATAGGGGCAATAGAAATCGCATTCTGTGAAAATTTCAACTACAGTCAACCTATTACGGGGTTCATGAGATACAACCCGTTGAAAGACAGACAGACGAATACTGAAGGCTCAGTAGTAGTAATAGGTTGCCACTGGCACCTTTTGAGTACGAAATCCTAAAAAAAACACATTTGGGGCCTTGTAGAAGGGTAGTTCAGGAATGGTATCTAGGACATGAAAAGAACACGTCTCATCACCTTAGTAGCTTTTTTGAGATATTGCGATTTAAAAATTAGAAACCTTTTTCGCACGTAAATAATTTTCTTCAATTAAAATTATAACTATGTTTAACTATAAATACATCTTAAAGTAGCTTATCTTATCTTATTGGTGGAGTCCTTGCGGATACGCTACGACCCTATCTTTTGTGTAATTACCCCTCCTTTAGCGCTTAATGAGGCCTCCACCCCTTCCAGATCTTACAGTAGGTCATACTATCAAGTGTATAAGAGCTGCTGCAACGCTAACAATATGGTAGAAGCATGACATGGCATGGTATGCATGCATGAAGACCAGATGTGAAATAAAAAAAGAAAGGAAGAAAGTGGGCTTCCGGTGCCAGCGGCCTCGCTGCGATTTAAGCCACCAATTTAATTTCCTTTGTGTCAACTAACTCTCGGCGAGGTACAATTTCCTTAATATTTGTGCTAAGGATATTCAGATGTATTTAATGCACAACTACATTACGCTTAGGCGGTTACTCGGTTGAAATTTCTTTACACTAGCGGCTATTATTGTTTTTTTTTTTTTTTTTTTATTTTGTAGAATAAGTAGTTTATTCTTCCTTATGTGGTTGTTCTCTTCTTTTCCTGGTGTAGCGTGGCGTGTGTCCCTGCGTTGGGTTTTATTTCTGTTATATTTAAATACTTAGTCTCTATCGCTATGAACCTTTAATTGGCTTTTTGTTATGTAATTTAATTTCTGTCTTTTTTAATATAATTGAATTGGCTATTGGATCTCCAATAAAGCTTTAAAAAAGAATAGGGACCCTGTGGCCTTATGGAAAAACTAAGTACCTACAATACATATGAATAACTTACTACCTAATACAGGAGACATACATCGTCTTGGATACCTTACATGCTTTATTGCTCAAACAGTAATTACTGAGCTGTTCATTCAGTAATTGCTTCAGTTTGTGCATTTGACGTTGCAATTTCGCTTTAGATTCCAATTCACAATGCCTTTATGTATCAGTCAATGAGGACACCAATTACATGTGACTAAATTAAGTTGATTCAAATATTAAACCTGCGGTCTGTAGTATTGATAGCATAATGTATTAACTGAATATTTATCACAAACAGTATTATTCAAAAGTATCAAATTATGATTAATTTAGTCTGATTTATGGTAATTTCTGACGAATCACGTTCTAGAAATCCGCCCCAATGTGAGACAAAGTGACAAATAGGTTTATTGTAGGTACGATGGTGATTAAGAGGTACATGTCCAGGAACAATTCGACGACGCGATAGCCTAGTTGGTAGTGACCCTGCCTACGAAGCTAGAGGTCCTGGGTTCAAATCCCGCTAAGGGCAGATATTTGTGTGATGAGCGCAAATATTTGTTCCTGAGTCATGGATGTTTTCTATGTATTTAAGTATATTATTTCTCTTTATAAGTATTTATATCGTTGTCTAGTACCCATAGTACAAGCCTAGAGCTTAGTTTGGGACTAGGTCAATTGGTGTGACAATGTCAAAAAATAATAATTAAATAGGCCGATTACGTGAGCGACTGTCCGCATACACAGCAATCCCCGCTACTTTTGTTCATGCATGGCTCAAGAATCGTGCGTCGTCCGTCCGTCCGTATATACGCGCGGGCGTTCGATTGCAGTTTCTAATCGCCCGCTTTTCGCTTCTGCGGGTTTTATTGCTCTATAGTAATTATTTATGAAATAACATATAACGACTTTTTTATTTATACGTTCCGTAGGTCAGAACAAGTTAAATAACACGTGCAAATGTAAATTAAAACATATTAACGTAACGGATTAAAACGTATGCCAAATTGCACCGAGTACCTACACATTTTTTCTCTCGTTAGTAATAAACTAATGACCATTGCATGATTTTTAACCGGAATGGGGTGAATGTATTAAGAGCTGTATCGAGTTCGATTTCAATCACAAGCAATCAGAAATGATTTAATCAGTTTGTAGAATTATATCCAATCACGGCGATGCGCAGCCCTTTGACCGCTTACGCTTTGTGATAGCTCAGCAGGTTAGCGGTCTATTCAAATTCAAACACGTGTGCAATTGTAGGTGGTTCAGACTAATGGCCGCTTACCTAGTTGATTGATGCACAGTCGATTATAAAGAGTAACGAGCTACTAGAAACTATTTACGCCCAATTAGTAGCGACCCTGCCTACCTAGCGGTCTCTGTTTCGATTTCTGGTACTGGCAAATATGTGATGAGCGCGACTATTTCTTAAGACTAAGTCCTGGAGGTTTCCTTTTTATTGAAGTATTTAATTCTCTGTACAATATTTACCGTTTTCTAGACTCATAGTACCTACTAGCCTATACCTTAGTTTGGGACGAGGTCAATTTGTGTGAGATCGTCCCTTGATATTCGTGTATCCCTAGCGGCCCGCCAGTGGTTTCGCCCCGCTGCAAATTTCTGTCTTTCTCGGTGGTTTTTTTTTTCTTCAATTCAGCTAAATCGGTTCAGACGTTCTCAAGTTGTAGCGTGACCAGGAGAAATAGGGGTTCATTTTTTTTTAATATTAAGTTGATAGATTACAACAACTAGACAGATCGTTTTTTCGCCCCCGTTAGCTATATTGCAAATTTAATCGAAATTGTTCAAGCCGTTTTCGAAAATGTGATTGCTATGTGTTTGAAATATAACACGATTAATAGTATACGATTATATATTGTCTTCATACTCTATGGTACAATTAACCAGGTTAACGCATGGTTAGCACAGAATAATAGAGTGCCATTGTAGCAATCAAACAATGCGAGTAGCTAAAAGCCAGCCGTCGTGGAGATCCTAGATGATGAATCAAGCAATTACCTATAGTTAGCATTCACTGGCATCCCTTTGTCCATGTCCCCTGATTGCGATCACGTTCCAGTGGCTGGTCTTTTGTTCACATACTGTTAATGCTGTTAACTCATAAGGCACTAGTTAAGCCGGGATAACTTTGATATGCGCGAACATGGTAAATAAATGAAGTGTTTAATTCAAGTAAATAGTCCTTTATAGCATTGAAAAGTTTTTTACTGGTACCTACTAGGGTTATGTAGTCGTGAAATTGATAGAAGTTTGTCAAGGTTTCAATTTAGTGGCGGTAGAATCTTTGTGCAGGGTCCGTCCGGATCGAACCATCATTTCATGAACCGATCGATCGAACCTTTACACTACCGCCAACGGCTCGCAATGTTCCGATGTGAGAATAAGAAAACCGGTAAAATGACTATACCTCGGACGTTATCATCTGAGCTCTGGGGCCATAAACTAATAAGTGAACAAACAAAGAAGTCGCTGCAAAGTGAGATCTGCTAACGTCCCAAGAGCAGGCGAGTTGTGCGAAATAAGGTTTTATGGCCCCAGAGCTCAGATGATTTCGACCCGACTATAACATAGGAGCCGTGGTGATGTGGACAGGCCATAAGGGTCTCAGGGCCCGCTTATCATCAGGTGGCCTTCTTTTATATTACTTTAATTGTTCGGCCACCATGATGACGATGACGATGATGAGTGGCCGGGTCAGGCGGGCGGTCGATCGGTCTCCCATAATTACAGCGTCAAATCTAAATAGCATTTTAGTGGGTTGTTAGATTTCTATGCTTATTTAAATATAACAACTAAAACGCTAATACCCAATTGTTTGAGGCTGGAGTTCTAAAGTGGATTAAGTACGCTCTAGTTGCATAATAATATGGTATTTTATATCGTCATTAAAACCATAGGGTAAGTAAGTACAAAAACAATCACTTGTGACGTTGACGTATCTATAGGGTCTTATTTGATATTATTAGTTCAGGGGGGTTATTATGGCTTGGATATGCAATAGCACATTGTGTATTAAGGGTGGTAAAGAAAGAATTACAAACGAGAGTCTGTTAGAAGCCCGAAGCCGAAGGCTGAGGGCTTTAATGACTCGAGTTTTGTATTTCCTTTACCACCCGTGTAACATACAATGTTTTTCATCACAATTGCGAGGAAACGAAATAAAATCAGACAAAAGATCATATTTTTAACTTATTAGCGGCAGACTACATCATTGTCTATGACTTACCACAGATAATGTCAAACGTGTTCGGAGTCCGATTCTAGTGACAGTCGAGATCAATAGTTTATATGAGAGATTTTTAGGAAATTGTATGCAACTGACATTTAATCTCGAACGAAACTTCATATCGAATGGCACAAGAATTGGGATCCTGACGTATTGTGATAGTTTGAGTCCACGTATAATATTTAAAAAAAAGCTATTACGCTCGATAGGGCGTAATGGTAAAAAAAGGCCCGCGGGTATTATTTTGGACTTACGGTCGATTTTTCTACCATGTTAGGACACTATTTACGAGCAAGTGTGATGAAAATCATTTTACGGTGAGCGTAAAGAACGGAGCTATAGCAGACATAACTCTGTCCTTTTCCCCCAGCGTAAAATGAATTGCACAGATAAGTCATAATAACCCCACAGGGGGGTTATTATGGCACAGCTATGCAGTTCAGTTTACGCTAAGAGAATAGGACAGAGTTATACAACTGCTATAGCCCTGTCCTTTACGCTCGCCGTAAAAGGAACTGCATGCATAGCCATATCATATATTACCTCCCAGGTAACTTAAAAATAAGTCAAAACTGCCATCCAACGGCAAAACGCTGCAAGTCAAAAATCCTAGTTTCGAGAAAAACGCGTTTAAAGTTTTTTAAGTTTCACGCTAGAAAACATTTATTATTTTTCACTCTCACCGCGTGATGAATTGATGGTCCGTTCGTTCCGAGGCAGTGACCATTTAGTGCTTACAGCATTCTGTTGTGATTGGACGGCGTTAACGGTCATGGTATGAAACATCACAATTGCAGTCATGATGTTTTGGTTTGTCTTACGCATAGTTACCGCGTTTTATCAATTTTCTACCACTTAAACTAGAACATATTTTTAAAAGATTTTTTGTTGGTATAGAACTAGCACTCATGACGAATCGTTTGATACAAGTTAACACAAAACACTGTAACTCCAGTTTTGCCGTTGGACAGCAGAAAATGTATGGATGATATTATATCTAGCAATTGATAATTAGATCTTACGTAAAACTTTGGCAACATGGAATAGAAGCCGACCAGAAAGTTACGAAATAATAATCGTTAATAGAAAAGTATTATTAAAGCTGCGCCTGCGGCCTGTTAACTGTCGGTTTCGTATTACTTAAGTTGGGATTTTTAATAAGTTATTATCAGAATATTGTGATTAATAAGATGGGGACCTTACACAACTGATCATACCTCGAGCACGAACTGGGCCTTTATTCAACTCGGCAAAACCATATTGTCTTCGACGTGTTATGGTACATAAATACATACATATATACACTCAAGCCTTCATTCCCAGAGCGGGGAAGGCAGGGCTAGAGAATTATCAACAACTCTAAAAACTTGTTGTTAATTCTGTAACCACATTTTGCACGATCAGGGGGGTTATTATGACATAGTTATGCAATTCTGTTTACGCTGAGAGAAAAGGACAGAGCTATATAACTGCCATAGCTCTGTCCCTTACACTCACCGTAAAATGAACTGCATAGTTATGTCATAATAACCCCCCAGGCTAAGATGTTTAAGTGTTATGCTTTTATTATTAACTCTGCCACCGCTACTGTCAAGTAAATAGGAGCTATCAAAACGTTGACCAAGCGGAAACACGTTAAAAACAAGAAGGTTTTGTTTACCGTGTGGAATCTCAGCCCTCCTCTATTCTAGGAAGGTAAGAACCATATTGTCTATGACCTGGGGGGTTATTATGACATAGCTATATAGTTCAATATACGGCGAGCGTAATGGACAATGCTAGCTATATCAGTATATAACTCTGTCCTTTTCTCTTAGCGTAAAAAGAACTGCATAGCTATGTCATAATCTCATAATAAACCGTAGGTATTGTCAACGTTTTGATAGCTCTTATTTACGTTTTCGAATAGAAAAGGCGGTTGATTGAATTGTTCGCGCTAGAGCTATAATCCCGAAACCAGGGCTTGGCACTCGGCACTCGGCTTGCACTAAGTATAGGTACTAAACCACGATAATCATACGGTTCCTATCCTTTTGAAACGCATAAATACAATTGTTTGTCCTAATGTATTGTTTGGTTTAAATTTTTGTTTTACCCTGTACTTTTACCTTTTACGCTAAAATTACAGATTGTAATAGACTACTGTGTAGTTTTCTTAAGCCAGGATAAGCTAATTATTATTATAATGCTAATAAAAATATCGTTTCAACTGTAAAAACAGTTTTTGACCAAACGATACCTACATTACGACAAACAATGAATGCCACTCGATAAAGAACCCTAACCGTAGTTAAGTTTAAAGATACTTAGAAAAAATCGACGACTCCGGATCAAATGCTCGTGCTCAACACGTAATTTGTATGCTTCGTACCCTTACCATGAGTTACAATTACCTTACTCGCTAGCGAGTCGAATGCTTTGTCCCTCGCACTCTATAAGAATACTGCGATGGGCAGAGCATTCGTCTCGCTAGCGACTACGGTAATTTTATGTCATGTCATGGTAAGGGTACTGAAGCTGACTGGTTCCGTAGGCAGGTTCTAGCCCAACTAGGCTGAGGTCGTCAGAACTATCAGTTAAACCCTGGACGTTATTACCTACAGTGGAAAACGGAGAAAACTTAACCTATTTATTTTGACGACGAGTTATCTGACGAGGTGATTAGCCTAGTTTGGACTCTGCCTTCGAACCTAGCGGAGCTGGGTTTGATTCCCGGTAAAAGCAAATATTTGTGTAATGAGCATCTGTATTTGTTACTGATGTTTTTTGTATGTTAGTCGTTGTCTAGTACCCGTCGTGCAAGCCTTGAGCTTAGTAAGGTGAATTTGTGTGAAATGGTCCTTAATATTTATATAAAATTCACAAAGATTAGCTTTACGTGAGCCCAGCACGTGAGTTAGGTTAATTCCGTACAAATTTTCAATTTTCTGTGATACAATCCAAAGAAGTAACATTCGTCAATGCGAGTATCTCAACCAACACACTTTAGAGAGCAATTAAAACGGGTACACATTTAGGTACCTACTCTTCTGAGCTTTTATAATGTACTATGAAGCCGGGAATTTGGTAGGGTTATTTTTTGCTTAAATTTTTAACGTTAGATAGGTATGCATAAGGTTAAAGGCCACTTTGTACTTTAACGCCCTTATTCATGACGCACAAAAATCCTACACCGAAAAAAAAGACAGAGATTTTATCTTAGTTGACAAAAATTTAAGGACTAAAGCAAGAAAAGCAAATTAATTAGTGATCTAACCAACATCTTAGTGGATGTAATGCTGTTAGAAGCGTCGGATTCTTTTTTCGGTGTATCTAAGTTAAAGTATTGTGTGTAATTTTCTGACGAATTCAAATATCATAATGACAGATAAAGACTTCATATTTAAAGCATCTTTAGCTATTGCGCGTTTATGAATAAGTGAGTAATACTTTAACGTCAGGTTTGAACGGCCATACAACGTTTGACAAACTAGTGAAAGCGATGGGTAGGTACATACAAAATAAAAGCACCTTCTTATAAATACTATAGTTAAATAAGTAAATTGGAAAGTATGTTATGAGGCAGGAAGATTTGACGACTTTTGTTTCAAATATCTAGGTACTTAAATATTACACGTACGCGCACGTTAAAATAAGTAAGGGTTTCATTTACATTTCCGCATTTTAGTAAGTAGATATCTTATTCCATTTTTCTTTTTGAAAGTTACGTAAAAACCAAAACATGCTGCCAGACAAAAGTTATAGCTTGCACAATGCAGTTTAAAAACGCTCGCATACACTCTTTACTTCATAAAATTTATATATTAACTGGAATGAACTTTTAAGCATTCAAATATTAGGTACCTACTTTGTATAGAAAACAATCCATTCATCGCTTAGCGAGATATTGCTCAGTAGAGTAATGTGTCAAGTTAGAGTAGTAATACACCTTGTTCAATATTAGAGCTGAAGTGAGTCTTTCCATCGTCGAGAGCAGAGCTCTAGACCGTCGGAGGAGGCAAGTACAAGGCGAGGGCCGCGCGTGCCGCCGAGTGGCCCTATTGTTACGTAGGTACCTAAATACAATCTCATAAAGGCAGCACGACACATTGCTATTAAAGTTATAAAGAATGCTTACCGGCTTTGTCGTCCCGTTTCTTATCGGGGTACAGCACGAGCATGAATTCGTTGCTGCCTGAAGGGTCCTTTTCGGGGGTGATCGCTCGACGCTTCGGTTGCGGGGACGGAGGTGCTGCCGCGCGCTTGCGCCGCGGCGCGGGCGACACCGATACTGGCTCCCCGTCTTCCTTCGTCAGAGCTTCGTTGATAATCCGCGACTCCACAGCAAGGAACTCCATATCCACGGACCTACCAGGGATCCGGACCGGCACGGACTCTGCGCTCGGGGCGCTCATGCCGTAAGGACTCTCCGCCTTTACACGAAACCGGTATTCGCTCCCTTCGATCAGATCGAAGAGCGTCACGTTCGTCCTGCGACTGGTCGTCGCCTTCAACCACACGTTCCAGCCGGCCCGGTAGTATTCTACGACGTAGTTTCCAATTCGGCAGCCGCCGTCGTCTTCTGGCGGTTCCCAATCGAGGGTAACAGACTTGTCGACCTGCCGCGCGACGGACACGCGCCGCGGCGGGTCCGGTGGCGCTGTTATAGTCACCAGAAAGGCCGCCGTGTCCTCCCCGATCGAGTTGTACGCGTGCACCTGGTATTCTCCGCGGTCGCTTCTACGTGCGGTGTGTATCTTCAGCATCGAAAATTTTGGCGTATTCGAGATCTCCACCCGATCATCCACCGCGATCGACTGGCCGTCGTGACGCCACTCCACGGTCGGTGTCGGCTTCCCGACAATTGCAGTTTTCAGGAATACAGTTTCGTTTATTTCGTAGAGCAAGCCATCTTCGTACTGGCGCGGGTAGCGCAACTTTGGGGCCGCTTCGAGCGACAGCCGCGCCTTGCTAACCGCATGCCCCACGCGGTTCGTGGCCGTGCACTTGATCTCACCGTCGTCGCTCGGCAACGTCTGGTGGAACACGAGGACGCTGGAAGACTCCGTCGTTGTGATCGCCGTCCGCCGGCTGCTGAATATTTCATAATCGTCCTTGAACCAGGAGATGGTCGGTGCAGGTATGCCGCCGAAGCTTACGCGGAACTCCGTTTTTTCGTTTTCGAGTGCCGTGATGTCGCTGAGGTGTTGGTAAAAGGTGGGCGGCTCGTTGTGCGGGCGGTCGGCGCCGACGTTGAGGACGTCGGAGAGTTCGCTGTAGTCGGAGCGGCCAACGGCGTTCACGGCGGCCACGCGGAACTGGTAGCGGTGAGGAGGGTCCAGTCCCGACAGCACCAGCTCGGGCCGCTGCACGACGGGCGGAGCCGTGCGCACCCACTCGGCCGAGCCCAGCCGATTGCACTCCACCTGGTAGCCCTGCAGCGGCGCACCCCCGTCGTGGGCTGATGGGCTCCATCGCAGCGTGATCGCATTCGGCTCCTCGTCCGACAGTATCGGGATAATATCCGGCCTCCCGGGCGCCGCCGGGCGTCCTGAAACCACAACGCAACTCGGTTAACGGCGCATCGGACCGTTGGCATAAAACTCCTAACAAAATTAGACGCGTGATAAACGTTACATGAACCCGGACGGTGCGATTACGATTTGTTTTGTTGTGCCACGCTTTAGGAATCGCAGCGCAGAGAGTTTATAAAAATAGATTTGTAGGTAGGGGTGGCGGGGGCGCGCAGTGACGCGGTCCGACCGGCCAGGAAGACGATGGAGTACCTGCGGACTTCCAGTGGACGTTTTTCCGGGGCTTGAGAGAGGGGTGTGAGGCGGATTGTTGGTTGCCCATGGCGGCGGGCGCGCGCCGACACACTGAGCGCTGGCCGGGGCCGCGCGCCGCCCGCGCATGCGCTGGGAATAACTCTGCGCAGCGCCCGGATGCGATCTTGATCTGTTTGATCGATGCCTTTTCATTAACGACCGTTGCTGGGTTACGACCTTTGGCATCCGTCCGCTATAATCATAAATCTGCATCCAATAGAACGCTTGCCAATATGAAATTATGTTTTGGTTTTGTTTGTTTATCGACAATGCTTGGAATATATACTGTATACATCCGATAGGTGCCTATTAAAAACTAGAATATCTTTGTCTCAAACACCTTGTTTTGTTGTCTTGTTGAATTTTATAAAACAGCGCCGTCTAGTTTGGGGATAAGGAAGTATGTCATGTTTTGAATCTCGTACTCTTGTATCGAAGTTGTTGTAACGTCGAGTAATTTGTAGAGGGCGGCAGTGTCGCTTCGGCACTTGTGTTATACTTATAGAAAACGTGTACTCGCTTCTTCTCGATCCCGTTAGATGTCAGTGTTACAACTTTTAGCTCAGTTTCATGTTAAAATGTTTACCCGATGTTTTTGGTATCTCCGGTCTGGCATTTGGTTACTGCTGGTTTGAATCTGCCATTAATATGAACATTAATTTTATGTCAACGTATTTTAACTACCTACTTTGAAAGCGGTAACATTAAGTAGCGAGCAAAAATAATCGGCTCTATGTAAAGGGTTTAAATACACTTTTACTGCAGATAGTAAAAGAAAAATGTTGTCTCGAATTATTTTCCATTTAAACATATGCTACATGTTAGGAATGCCGCCCACGATTTGTAAACAGATTTCAACGCGAAAACTTAAATAAGCCAATGTGGTTTTCGATAATAAACAACAGATGGATTTAGACCGTGAACTAGATTATTGATTGTGATTGGGTGAAAATATTGATTTAAAAAAGAAACAGTCAAAAGCATTAATTCTGTACAGCCATCGTGCCAAAATATATACTTATGCATAGAGTTTATTATAAGGGGCGTAGGGGTGTGTATATATTTATGACTTTAACTAAACATAGACAATATTATAGAAATAGAAATAGAAAATATATTTATTTGTTTCTGCTTACATAATATCCATACGTCGGACTCCAGCGGGCATTTTCGTGGCATGTCAGAATGATAGGTAAGGTTCGCATATCAATCAATTCACTTTCGAGTATTTGTACCTACTTAGTATTTGGTACCTCGTATTTATAATGTGAATTTCCAAATATCATAGCAACTAACTGCGTTATTTATAAACGTACTTGGACTACACATAAGTCGAAATGGCGAAAAAGTTCGTTTGGCTTTATCCGTCACTCAGACAATTTGCAGCTGTGAGAAAGGAACAAAACACAAATGAGTTAACTGGGCATGTCAATTCCTATGAATACGGCTTTAAGGCTGTACGTTAGTTAAGTGTTTATTTTTTTATATCCTTTAAATTATAAATAAAAATAAGATTGAATAGTCTGTGTTATATTTGATGTAATTTACATTCATGGTACATTTGTAGGCATATTATGAATATTTTTTCCAAATTCTTAATAAGAGTATTTACACATTAAAGATGAATAAATGATAACGGGTAACTAATTTAATTAACTATGTTATAAATACTAGGTACATTATAATACTCGTAAGTTAAGTTTTTTTTGTAAACCTTACCTTGCCCTCAAACTGCCCCCTATAGTCCGACGTATGATAATATCACATCCATTGCTGAAGTCTCCTTTTAAGTAAAAATATACCTGTGCCAGGAGACCCCGCTCTTCTATAGCATATATATTACGTTACATGTAAATTAGGACAACTAGGTACATTGCGCTAGAGCAGCTTGAGCAGAGTCCCTCCGGATCGTTGTCACTAATAGTTACCTTGAACCTGCCGCCGAGCAGCAGTGTTCGCACTGTTCTCTTCCAGTGTCCCACATACTGGAATCGAACAAACATTAAAATAAGTACATGACTATGTGAAATTTTGATACATTTTTTTAAATTATTAATTGATAAAATCCCGTGATGCAACGGCGATCCCTTCTTCCGGAGCTGATTTCTCTTAAGAGTTTTCCCTCAGAGCTTCAGTTATCGATAACTCTAAAAACTTGTTGTTAATTCTGTAACCAAATCCCACCAAAAACAAAAATGTGAAAAAAGGAGCCAAGTTCAATATTAAGAATAAGCGTGGTTGTCAATTTCGCCGACAAAAGAATTGAGATCTAAATGGGTGCCAAGTTCAGAAATCCTAAAATAAAAATGTTTTCTTAAGAACATACAATATCTTCTTTTTTCTACTACAACAATGTTTGCTATATAAAAGTATAGGTAACTTCTTTAATTTGAACACTAATTATTTACCTACACAAAGCAGATAACTTAGGATAAATTGATGCTCAAGACTTGACTTGGCTAGTTATTACTAGCAAGCCTTATTTTTCGAAGAGTAAGACAATATTAAACAGTTACTTACGTATAACATAAAGATGATAAGTTGATTAGCCAAATAACAGATATCTTGTAGGTATGTAAAAACTAGCCAACACAACACACACAACACAGTATATATAAAAGTTAAATCGGTTATTGAGATATTAACGTCTAAAAATCGCCATTTTTATCACTTATAAAAAAGTAAAAAACGAGGAATTTTGAAGTATTATTTATTATTATTACTTATGTTTGTTACCTCAGAAGTTATATATATATATATATATATATATATATATATATATATATATATAAAAGCCCTTAGATTAACTAGATCCCGAAATATATGTATATATATATATATAAACATATACCAAATGGTTTAAGGAGTCAAAAGTGGCTCCAAATGGGTCGCTAGTTCGTTTTGGCTTTGAACTTCGCTGGACACGCTGCCGCGTGTCTATATTAAAAAAATAATTAAGGGTGGTATTCCACTCATTATAATTATATCACGTGAAGACCTTAAAATCCATATGAAGTCCGGATGTCATAAATTTTGATTGCTGATTTTCTTCTTACATTCTTCTTACAATACTTACAGGCACTATAAGTAAGCGTTCCTAATAGTCAAGAGCAATGAAAACGGGTCACTTTGTATAGAGTTTCCATGGAAAGTGACCCGTTTTCATAGATTCACCAATTAATTGAAAAATTATAATAAAATGATGAAAATTTACTAGTTTCTGACTTTTTTCTTAGTGTTCACCCAACTACCTATCTGGATGCCAAATTTGAAGTTTCTAGGTCATCTGGAACTGGGTTAAAGTTTTGATCTATAGGTCAGCCAATAAGTCAATAGTTAGGTGATAAAAATGCCGATTTTTACACGTTAATATTTCAATAACCGTTTTACCTATATATATGAAATTTCGGATTCTAGTTATTCAAAGGGGTTCTAATACATATACCAAATTTCATGTTTCTATGTTAAATAGATTTTGAGTTATTAAGGTGTCAAAAGTGGCTCCAAATGGTTCGTGTAATTATTACACACGGTGCTGCTCGCCAGTTCTGTTAGCTTGAACTTGGCTTTGATACGCTACCGCGTGTCTAGATAATGCACAAACAGGCTATGATTTTTACTGGTGTATATTACTGACAGGTTGCAAGCCCATCGCCTAACAACATTACACGCCTTTATTCCCTCAATTGCCTTTTACGACTTTTACGGGAAGGCATGGAGTGGCACTATTCTAAGCCGAAACCCATTTATTACACACAGCACTATATGTTTGTTATTATGAATAATCGGACGAATGAAAAATGAAAATGACAAATGAAGATGATTGGGAATGAAATTTCGACCTTGATAGGTCTCTATTTAAATGCGAATCCCCTTTTGTATGGAAAGCGCAAAACGTTCTGGGGTTGTCTTTCGACCCACATATGTAGAAGAGCGTTGGCCGTGCGCCAGAGCGCAAATACCGGAGCCGACGAGCCAAGGTGACCTTGTAACAAGAACGCTTTGCTGCAAACGAAACGAAGTGTTATAGGCTATGATATTGTTCTGACTTACCACAGATAATGTCAAACGTGTTCGGAGTCCGATTCTAGTGACATATGAGATCAATAGTTTATTATGCGAGATTTTTAGGAAATAGTATTCAACTGACATTTCATCTCGAATGAAACTTCATATCGAACGGCACAAGAATTGGAGTCCTGACGTAAGTATTGTGATACTTTGAGTCCACGTATAATATTTAAAAAAAAAGCTATTACGCACGTTAGGGCATAATGGTAAAAAAAGGCCCGCGGGTATTATTTTGGATTTACGGTCGATTTTTCTAGCATGTTAGGACACTATTTACGAGCAAGTGTGATGAAAAATCTTTGAAATCATGACCACATTATTGCGAGTATAATGACTACCATTTGTCCGGTCTTTGATCATAATATATGAAGTTCAAAATGTCATGCATAAACACATACAATCACGCCGGTTTCCCATAGAGGTAGGCAGCGACCACTTCCGTCCACTTTCTACGATCCAGACATACTTCCCTCGCTTCCACACTCACAAGTCTCTGTATGCGGGTGTCCCTCAGAATCCTATACAATGTTTGTCCTAGCACATCATTTGACCGAATTTTCATTTACCCTAAACTGGTTTTCAGCTAAGTCCGGCAACTTTTCAAGTTTTCCAATTATGTTTGTGGTTTGGTTAGGTCAGGGTTGTATTAAAACCACACATATTTTTTTAAAAGTTTAAGCAGAAATGGCTTTAGGATAAACAAAAATTCGGACAAACGATGCATTAGAACAAATGACAATTAGGGATTCCATAGGGGAAGCCGTCAAAGAAGTTAAAATACATAATAACACTAACGAAAATGTCACTTAGAGATTTATATTTCCTAAATGGTAATAAGTTTATAATAACATACCTACATAATTATGATGGCTCTCAAGGCTAGCCAACCTGCTGGCCTAACGCACTCGCAATCACAAACAATTGTTTTCATTTTGTATGCAGACAAGCCTTCGATTTTCAAAATGAAAACAATTGCGAATGCGAGTTCGTTAGCCAATAGCCCCTCGGGTATTGATAGGTCTGTGTCAAACAATGAGGTTTTGCTTTTAGTGTATTTCTTTATTAGTCTTAGTTTGCATACACATATCTATAGGTATGTTTTTTTATCGTATGGAGACTGTAAAACAAGCATACAGGCCACCTGGAGGTAAAAGATTTCAGCGTTGTGATTTTTAAGTATAGTTCCTGAGAAAAAGTGAGTTTGTCATACAGACAGACGGAGACGGCTATGAGGGCTCGACTAGGAACCCTAAAAAGCGGCTACCGAGGAGAGCGGTCATTATTAAAGCTCTACTATTAAAACGAGATTTAAGACTAAAAAACTAAATTAAGAGTATTTATTTAGATTATTTTTTTCTGTAAGTGGGCCTTAGTAGGCTTTTTAAAACTTTTGTGTTGTTTGTTAAAAATGAAACACTACTTATTAAGGTTAATCCAATTCTAATTTCAATCCTAATCCTAATTGTTTTTGACATGTTTTGATAGTGTTTTTAATTCGACCGCCATGTCACAAATAATTAACTTTTATTTTATTTTGTATTTTATTATGGTCGTGTTTATTCATGTGGATAAAACTTCTGTCAATTTCTGGGGCCCTAATATGGCAGCGTTTATCGCGTGATAGAGTTTGGATAAGGCATCCGTCACCTTTTGACACGCAAATAAGTATGACGGTGACGGATGCTTTATCCACATTTGATACGTGATATAGATGCAGCCATACTAGGAGAGTGACAGTTGTTTTATGCACCGCCAAAAAAGCGACCATAATAAGGGCCCTGGAAGTTAATTATTTAGTTGTTTATTTATCGGCAACAAATATAGAGCGCTGGATACGGGGCCAGCACATGCCTCGTTTAAATGAAATATGTTGATGAGCTGAGCTTTGCGTAATGTTTTGCAAGAATCTGGCGAGTGGCGATTAACCAACACAAAAAGACTCATGTGCAACTTCAAAACCATAGCATATTCAACTTTCTAAGGATATGAATTAGGTGGCATCTTCTAAAAAAGTTTTATAATACTTTGCTTTATCGTGCAGTAAATGCATTTTTTTAGTAGTTACAGTCTGTAGGATACTTTGCTTTTCTTTGAGATTCTAGAGAGGTGAAGTGTTTTTAAGATAACTACTTACCTACTTATCCTTACGAAATGTGTCACTTATGTTTAAGCTGCCATTTTGAATTAAAGATGGAATTATTTGTTATGTTTACCTGACTGTGGCAAAGCCCAAAAGGAGGGTCATGTGTTTGACCTCTATGTAGAATGTATGTCCGTTCCTATGTCCCCTCGTATCCGTGTGTATTCAACGGGTCAACCGATTTTGATGAATGATACGTCAATAGATTTGTCTTGATGGCTCAAGTGTCACTGGTAACATAAAATAATTAAAAAGAAACGCAGATTTTATACGCGTTTATGTTTTAAATACAGATCAACAACAATATTAAAAAATACAATCGGGTTTTTAAAGCTTGCTTTTTATTTAGTTTTTCAAATAACGCCTAGAGACAAAAAAAGTCTAGTAGTGTAGTAGTAGTGTAGTAGTAGTGTCTTTGTATAATGATGCGATGCGGTTTCCTGCAAACAAAAACTTAAGAAAACCAGAGAAAGAAGAAACAAAGATGACGTTTACAGCGGCGGTTGATATCGTTTTCAGAAGGCCCCCTCCTTTTTTATTAGTACCTATGCTTCGTCCTCCCCTTCCTTGGCAAAACAAACACTTGACAAAAAACAAACAAGGATGATATTGGAAACTGCGGAATTAAAAAAACCTTCTTTGTAATTTATTGATACCATCATGGTTTATGATTTGTAAAGGTATAATATAATTTATAATTACCATGCTTTTAGCGAACATTCACTCATTGCAGGATAAAGGTTAATGTTATCCATATACTTATAAATAACATTATAAATGTAGTTACAAGTAACAGTCGGTCTGTCTTTGACGCTTCCACGGCAAAGCCGCTAAACCTATTTGGATGAAGTTTGGTACGGAGATATTGCAAGAAACCCGAGGATTTTACATCGAATAGCGAGAAACAACTTCTACACGGACAAGATTGTGGACAACAGCTAGTATGTAAGAATGTACGTAAACACTTTTATCGTACAAAGCATAGAAATTCACACAACCCCTTGCTCATAACAACGCCTTACTCGCAAGATTACAAAGTATCTTAATTAGATGGTTATGTCGGGAGGCTTTACAACCAATCATAAAACTATATCATCAACGTAAGCTTCGATTAAGCAACTTAACAGAAAGAGTAACACCAAGTTGTTATGTAATGTATCTTATAAATTGTGAATTCATCTGTAGGTTCGATAAAGCGACTTTCCGATTTCAAGAAAATACTTTAGTTGATTACACCTGTATATATTAGCCAAAGCTTCTATGAACTATCTTGTTTTCAAGTTCACATTTTATTGTTCTCCGGTGAGCTAGGTATTTGCGGGAATAGTAGGAAATTATATTTTAACTATTACATTTAAAATATCTAGGCTTAAATTCTTGGCGCCATACCCAATTTCCATAAAAAGTACCCTTAATCCTTTTGCTTTCTCCTTTTCTTTCAAATGTCCACAAGATTCTATCAAAAATAAAATTTTGGGATACGAATTTATTGCCGACTGTACTTTTTTCTGCTCTGTCATCATCTGCTGCTTGATGCAAAATTCTTAACGTAGACCCAACGAGATGGTCAACGTTTATTACTACAGAGATCCGTTGTCACGTTCCGACTCCATCATCACATCAGGTCTTTGACACACAATATTCCATCGTCATAAAATTTACACGTACTGGCGTTTTGCTATGTATTGCAATTTCTATCTTGTTTTGTAAGCTGTTGGATCTCCAATTAAACATAAAATGAAATAAAGATATCCATGAAAAAGAATGTTATTTTGAACTGAAACATATTTAGAGGTCAAATAACCTCCAAACCATATCTTCCTCTCAGCAAATCCACAATTCATACTAAATTCATTAATTCCGCGGCGACAATCTCACCGAATCACGCGTGGTTATTTAATTAAGTTAAACCAATTCTTGGTAAAACTACGCCCTCGTTATTTATTAACTTTCCAAAACTCATGAGTCTTTGTTACCCTGTATTTGATTTTCAACCTTAACATATAATCTCAAAGTGTTTTTTTAAGGTCGCTGTAAAAATGAGATATGGTTTCGGAGAGTTAATGATTGAAATGTAAAATTAATTAACGTAGGAGTTGGAACGTGAGGAGGGATTGAAGTGAGGTAGCCGCGCGAGCAGTGGGGGTGGTTTCGCGCTAGTTCTATTACTTTCGGGGGGCACTATTACACTTCGGAACTAAAATAACACCGTGTAAATTACTACGATTTTGCACAAGTGCATTAGGTAGCATACTGAACTTCACAACTTCGCAACTGAAATTCAACCTTAGCCATGGTGTATTGTGTGCTTCAATTATGTTCAAGATTGTAACGTTGCGGCTTAGCCCTTTATATGGCAGCTGATGTGCACAGATCAACATTCGCTTCTACAAAAGCACACTGGTTTTAAAAAAGAAATGCTGTTTTACTTTTAACTATTGGTTTGAACATCAATTACTTTGGCTTTTATGATTGTTTTGGTTATTTAGCGACCGTGTTAATTTTAGGGCCACTTGCACGAAAAGTTTAACCCTGGGTTAAGGCACTAACTCGAGTTAAAATGACAGTTCTAGTATGAATCTGACGTCTACTAACTTGAGTTAGTGTCTTAACCCAGGGTTAAACTTTTCGTGCAAGTGGCCCTAAAGGGGCTTGGCCAAAAACGAACGATGCTATGATTTTAAATTTTGACAATATTATGATTTATGATACTTACATGTCAAAAGCAATATGGCTTTATCGAATACAATAGAGCCCTAGATAAAGAATGCACGCGCTTAAATGTGTTTTGTACGCACTGACGGGACTGTTTAAACTCGCCGGCTTATAGGTATAAGCTTCACCGCGTTAACTCGTTCAACCGACCAAACCCCTCATAACACACCTCAGTTCTAAGAGCAATGTGAGATGATGTATAGACACAAAATATACAGGATACCTACCTACTTACTTAATCTTGGCTCTGGTATAAAACCTGGAACAAGTGACCTACTGAACGCTTTCAACTGAGCGTGATGCAATAATATCGAAAAGTTCTATTTGCGTCGCTATCGGAATGCTGCGCCGAAATGTTTTAATCACAGATCAGTTTATTGGCACGTTACTGACTCAGTGGTCCACTAAAACCTGTCTTGTTCGAGGGTTCGAATCTTATTAAGGGAGCTTTTTCAAGACATGTTCTTAAGTTGCAATATAAAGGTAAGTATATGTATACAGAACATGAGTGCCCAAACCCACATGAATCATTTTCATTACAACTCAGGGATCATTAGTAAGATTTAGCATTATGCAGACTACTCTTTACTGGATCTATAACCGATTGATTTCGATAAAATAATTCTTTATTTGACCTTTAGGCTTTTTTTAAATAAAGTTACAACTACGTGTTTGACTTTGATTTTCTTAATCTCGTAGGGTCAACCTCCTAACTTTAGAATATTTGTCAAGGTGACTTGATTTTAGTTGACCGACACAAGATTCTTTTTCGAACAAGCGAAATTTGAACGAACCTTACGATGTTAAAATGGTCTGTTTTTAAAACATAAATCATAACAAACTTGTTTTGACGTTACTAAACATTACATCGTTAAAACTGCAGTACAAAAACCGGTTTGCCTGTAAAAGGGTAAACCAATTTGTTCCATAACTCGCTTACGCCATTCAAAAATTTCCAGTAAAATCTGTCCGCGGTTAGGGATGCCATACGTTAGGATTTTTCCGGACATGTCAGGATTTTTGACCCATTTTCCGGATTGCGGCCAGACTTGGCAAGGGTCACGATTTTTAGGAATGACCTCATAAAAAACTGTTTACGTGATATACTTATTACAAAATCTACATAGTTTTAATGAATGTTGGATACATAAAAGTAGTAAGTAATCAACAAAAACAATAATATTTCGTTCATAAAAAAAAAGATAAATTACAGCTAAAGAGATCTCAATCAATTTGTTTGCTTAAAACTCTAGGTCCGCAGAGCGCAGCTCACCGCCAGGGCGTCGTTCAAGCTATGCCAAATCTTTGTTACAAGAAATGTCAGGATTTTAGGGTGATGTCAGGATTTATATGAGAACATTGAATTTTTCCATATGGCAACCCTATTGGCAGTTGATTCGTTTATCGCGCGCTTCCCGCCTCGCTGGTCCTTGATCGGTTTATTGGAAAACCTCTAATCACCACAGTACTCCAATTTTTGTCTGTTTGGTACAGGTAGTTAAAATATAAAACCCCCAGATATACTCGTAATGGCGATGACTTCTTCGAGAGCCGGGCCCAAGCCAAGACGAAAAATCTACTGACGTTCTTCTTTCTATCATCATTGTGAGGGTGAATTGCAAAAATATTGTACATAGTTAAGGGCTTAATTGAGGCAACGTTAACTTTCTTCCATTGTTTTTCCTTTGTGTAACGAATTTTATGCGTATGATTATATGACTAATCTTCGTTACACAAAGGAAAAAGTTAAGGATTGTTAAGGGTTTTTTAATTGAGCCCTTAACTATGTACAATATTTTTGCAATTCACCCGTGAGCGATAGAAAAGAAAAACGTTAGCAGAGAAAAAACCGAGTTCAAATCAGTTCATGCGGTTAGGAATTACGATGAAACAAACAGACATACAGAGACCCACGTTAAACATATAACACCGCTCTTTCTCCGTCGGGGGTTAGTGCCCATTTCTGTTTTTTATAGCAGGCCAAATTACCTTAACTTTCGTCTCCACGTAGAATTTGAATTTAACGTTGTTCATACGGGGATAAGAGAAATATTTTCCAAACAATTGTTCAAAATTTTACCGTTTATGCAAAAATAATAATAAATATTTGTCGCCGTGTTAAACTACGCCCCCTTATACTACCTTTTGGTTTCAGATGATAGAAATGTGCGACACGTACTGGCAGTAGCTTTAGAACTGTGACGAATAACGACACTACCGGGCGAGCTAAATACACCCCTCTCCCCTGAATGGTTTTTCACCCCTTCCTGTTTCCTTGGCTATTCGAATACCTGGGGGATTATTATGACATAGCAATGCAGTTCTGTTTACGCTGAGAGAAAAGCAGAGCTATATAACTGCCATAGCTTTGTCCTTTACGCTCACCGTAAAATAAACGGCATAGCCACGTCATAATAACCCCCCTGATCGAAATAACGTCAGCTAATTTGTCTCGTTCTAGTCAACCACCAGTGACCAGTGACAGAGAAAATAAAAATCAAGTTTTGATTTCAGCTTTTCCTTGTAATACTGCAGCCCGCCTATGCGCCCTCAGGACTCAGGTTAATTGTAACTCGACAAACAGCTTAGGCGACATCCGTCGGACGTATCACTACTATTACCAAGGATCGGAAAAACGCCCCTCATTTTGAAAACATAACCCTGTTCCGTACAGCAGAGACTTCCTTGATGTTAAATGAAAATATTATTAGTTATTTTATAGATTTACCTATTATACAATAATTTTATGTATTCAGCGACAATTTTATTGATGAATGACACCCGAATGGTCATGGGAAAACACAAACAAACACACAAACAGTAGTAGACTGAGAACGAACTTTTTCGACTCATAAATAGGCCCTAAATTGACGTCGTTACGGACAAACAGGTGAATAAAAAAAAAAGACATTATTTTTGATTGGCGACAGTGTTTTTCTTCCCATAACCAGTCCGGTGTTATTTATTAATAATATTGTCGCTGAATACATGTAAATTATGGTATAATAAATGTAAAATAGGTACCTAATAATATTTTTAATTAACTTTATAAGTTAGTCTCTGCTGTACGGAACAGGGTTATGTTTTCAAAATGACGGGCGTTTTTCCGAGCCTTGACTATCCCTTAAGTGATCCTGTAAGTAACTCAAAGTACGACTAACGCCTCCTAAAATACTTAAAGATGTAAATAAATGAGAGAAATCTTGTGTTTCAAATAAAATGTCGGTACACAATATTGGAAGGTCCCTGACGGCCGCCCTCAGAGTACTGACTCATCATGGTCATTAACTGTAATGACCATTAATTCGTTCCTCAGAGATGATTTTCACACATCCATACGTACATTCCTACATTTAATAACGCCTGATTCCCAAAGACGTAGGCAGAGACCACTTATTTCGACCTGCCACGATCCTGACAAATCGTATGACAATATTCATACAAAAGTTTTTTTTTAATGAAAAGTACTAAACACCGGCCTGCTTTAATTGAATAGGCTCCGAAAATACTGGACCGATTTGAATCCTACATTATCCTCAAGTAACATAGGATATGTTTTATTTTTCTGAAACAGCTAGTCCTTAATAAATCCTTAAATAGTAACCTCCATAGTAAAGTCCCCATTTACATGGTAGAATACTAATGTCAAAACACATTGAATGAATAGTCCATTTCTCCCCCGCGTTCTCAGCGGCTTTGAATGCAAACGTGAAAGGTATCGTGCTCTAAAGGAGCAATTAGGCTATTCATTTTAACTACAGGGCGATGTAAATTAGCAAAGCGTTGAGGACCAACGACTCGGTCGCGGATCTATTTAACAAGGGGATTCGCCACGTCAAGCCGGGAGATTTAGGCCCGTATTAATAAACTCATCTTGGCTGAGATGCGCGTCACAACAAGATACGTCAAAGTAAACGTCAAATCATAGAACACTGTCATTTTTGACGCATCTCAAGACGAGCATAGAGTTGAGATTAGTTTATTAATACGGCCCTTAGACTGGCTCACCGAGGGTTACTCTAGTCCAAATAATTACAAGTTTTTTTTTAACTTGCAATGTGTGTATCTAAGGGTCTAATCTTGCAAGTAAAACTTGACCCACTTCCCGGTTTCCGATGAAGCTGAAAATGTGCATACGCGTTTAGTTCTGATGACAATACAATAATATAGTACCATCCAGCTGGTCTGATGATGGAAACAGGGTGGCCGTAGGAACTCTTAAATTACACATGATAACCCCGTCGTGTAAGGGGTTGTTAGAATTGTCTTGACGAGTCGATGACGATGGTGCATACAAAAGCGCAGTGAGCCACAAAAGCTTGTCCCAAAAATGATTTTTTGACAAAAACTTATTAAAGATAAACCTGCCTGTATTAATAAACTATACTCAATTGCTCGTCTCGAGATGCGTCAAAAATGACAGTGTTCTATAGTTTGACGTTTACTTTGACGTATCTTGTGACGGGCATCTCAGCCAAGACGAGTTTATTAATACGGGCCTAAGTACGTCGAGAATCCAGTGGCGCATCATTAATATTACTCGTATTTATTGTGTTTTGTAATATGCACTTATAGCATTAATGACAAAGTTTAATAACTTCGTATAATAAACTTAACGGAAAAAGGTGGCCAGTTCAATTAAGCTATGACATATATCTCCTACTTAGTATAAAATGAAGTCGCTTCCGCTGTCTGTTCGCTTAGATCTTTTAAACTTCTCAATGGATTTAGAGTGATTCAAGGGGAAGGTGAATATGTATATAATATTGTTTTGTTTGTGTACGGGTGTTAAAGAAAACTCGTAACTAACGTAATTTCTGAAAGAGGTCTGGCGTGTGATTTGGCAGTATGGCTTCTGTCTATAAGATCAAACATATAAGGCTGCTTAATTGAGAATGCACGCGCTAAAATGTGTTTTGTTCGCTCTGACGAGACTATTTATCTACTCAAACTCGCCGCTGCGACATTTACTCGTTCGTTCGTCCGACCGCTTTTTTAAGAGAATCACACCCCTGATTAAAAGAAGCGCCGGACCATCGGGCAACCGTAGATGAGAATTAACATAAATACGAGTACGTGTGCTTTTAAAATAAAACTCTTCCCTTTGCGACAATGATTCTTATTTAAAAATATATTTAAAAGCCTTCCATTACGCGGTTAATATTCATTGTTCCATGAAAGTCACGGTGGCTGAGAGCGCCGTCTTCGTCAGCTTCAAACGCGCGGCAGCTCTTAATGTCGCACTTCACCAAAGTAAAAAGAACCACTTTTCGTATAGTACCGGGATTTTTCTTTTATGCCCGGTTCCTATATTCAAGAAACGAATCGTTTTCCTTACGTCTCGTTAAAATTTGACATTTGCTACGTACAAAATGTGTAAAATTTTAACGAGACGTAAGGAAAACGATTCGTTTCTTGAATATAGGAACCGGGCATTAGAGAGTCTTGTACTTATTACAATTTACTCAAGGGTAAATTTTTGAAGAGAGTGTTTTTTCGACTTGTATGGCATTTATTTTATTTTATTTAATTTGATTCTTAGCGACGTCATCAGGTGGGGTTCTTAACAAGAAAAAATATGGTGTATGAGGCACCACTCTGCTTCTAATAGTTAGCTAGATATTGACGCAAAAAAAAATGGTGGCATACAAATGTCGATAACGCCATACAAATGTCGATATAGTGCCATAAAAATGTCGATACTGCCATACAAATGTCGAAAAGTCTTATTTACTTGCATTAATACCTTTTAAAACAAACTTACTGATTATTATATCGAATTTAGGAATAAATAAAAAAGAAAGATTATGTTAATGTTTATTTAAAAAAAGTACAAATGTTAAAAAATAAAAAAATAAATAAAAAAAAACACATCTTATAAAACCCAAACATGTTAGGGTCAATTTTCAAACAAGCGTTTTTTGCGGTCCCAGAGCTATAATACCAAGTATATTTAAAATTGAGTATAGTTAACATATATATTTGCATTTTGTGCATTTTAATTTACTTGAAAATATACATTATAGTTTACTAAATATTAATGGATTCCGAAAGAATCGAATTTGAAATCCTAAAAACAGCAAAATTTACCGCTTTTCGCGTGTCCCACTTCCGGTTTTGCTTAAATAAAAATTCGACAAACGTCAGTGTAACCTTCAAAACAAACTCCTCAGCCGCGTATGTCTGTCAGTCTGGGATAAACTCGAAAAGTACTTGACCGATTTTGATGCGGTTTTCATTAACCTTTAGCTTGATACTTGGGGGTGGATTAAGTATATCATTTATATGTATAGTCTCTCTCCGTGTGCCGTAATTCACGGGAAACACGGAATACTTAAATATGAAAACCTTCGCTTATAAGTACTTTATTTTTATACGACAGCTCACAAAAAAATTACAATTATGAAACTTAACAAAAAAGTTGATATTATTGGACATGGAATTGATATATTTCGATTTTTATTTTAACTGACATTTGTATGCCACATTCGACATTTGTATGGACAAAATAACCGTACAAATGTCGCCATACAAATGTCGACAAAAATGTTTTTCACCGATCTTTCTTACACTACTTACTCGATTCACTTATTTACTAATACGAAATTCTTACTTACCCATATTGCTAACAATTGTTATGAAACACACATTTTTATTTCATTCGTACGTCAATAAATACACGCCCATACAAATGTCGTGATAACCGTACCAAAATACTTCTTTCAAAGACTTACCCTGTTTCCTCCGTCAAAAACACTGGCTCTGCGTCCACTCTCGTTGGCGGTCGAAGCCCAACTAACGTGCTTTGGTATCCTAACGTAAATATGAAGGTAGGCCATTAGACCAAACCAGATTCAGGGGGTTTCCTTGAGTCATTACAAAAACGGTCGCACGCGGGACATCCACGAAAAGACTTTCCAGGTTTTAATTATTAATGTTTTTTTTTAAATTATTTTATTATTTAATTTGCTAATAAAGGCTCTTTACAACGATATATGTTGTATATTAATACGTTGTCTACGTCCAAAGTTATGAATTTTTATTTAAGCAAAACCGGAAGTGGGACACGCGAAAAGCGGTAAATTTTGCTGTTTTTAGGATTTCAAATTCGATTCTTTCGGAATCCATTAATATTTAGTAAACTGTAATGTATATTTTCAAGTAAATTAAAATGCAAAAAATGCAAATATATATGTTAACTATACTCAATTTTAAATATACTTGGTATTATAGCTCTGGGACCGCAAAAAACGCTTGTTTGAAAATTGACCCTCAACTCAATAAAGAATCTCAGTAACGTTACAAACTTTATTTATTCATTTATTTCGGTACAAACAGAGATAAGGAATACGATAAATTTAATATACACTATTGATACGATATACAATTTTGGAATTTGGCTATTATGGAATAAAGGAACATTATGAATTTAGGAAAAGCATCAAAAACAAATCTGACACAATAGCGAAGAAAGGACACAACTCTACCGAGATTCTCTTGAAAAGCGTTAAAACGTTAGGCATGAGAGTACCTAATATATCCGTACCCACGTGATTTTCACCACGTGCTTAGTCGGCCCGTGTCCCCCCCACAACGACCACATTTAAAATTAATTCATGTTCAAAAATTTATTATTATACAACAATAATTTTGTTTTATGTTTTACCCTTCTCCTTTTGAACCTTCAATTCACCCCAGCAATCGTATTGTTTACAAATCTGTGAGGCAAGAAAAGTTACTTAACGCGAAAAATTATTTTTGAAAACTGAAAGTTGCATGAAATTGGGATTACGAGTATTTAGCGCTCGGCGCGACCCGGCCGCGCTCAATTCTATCACTTTTTGGTAAGGCTAACGTCCGCAAATGCATTTTGCCTAGGGCCGATCATCACACTTATTATATTACCTATAAAATTGGCGTTTTATATGGAGAATTTTGTGAAAACGGTGGTTTTCATACATTTAATTTTGAGGATTATTTAGTACCTAAGGAACGTCAAATGCAAACGAAACAAAATTCTGTCAAGAATATTGGACACTCCACGCTATATTATGCATATCTTAATTACTTGAAATCGTTATCTTCATAAAACTCTGTGTAATTGAAACACTTGAACTCGCAGCACATGAAAATAATTGATTTTAAACATTAAGTAAGAAATTTAACCATATTATTTGTATCTAAAACCTTTGTAACATAGTGTAGAAACGAAATTTAAAAAAATTTTTAGTTAAAATAGAAATGAATTAATTCCGTACGAAATAAAACATGTAAGAAAAACGCCAATTTAAAGTTAAGATTTCAATTGTTTAAAACCTATTGGACTCTGGTACCTTGGCACTTGTTCAAACTATTTTCCGGCGAAGTTCTCTAAAATTATTTTCATGACTGTCACGTACTGGTTATACTATTCAATGCTGGTTCTGTAAGAATAATTATTCTTGGGCCTATAACTTAAGAAGTAATCAATAACGAATCGAATGCTATAGCTGCCAGTGTTTAACAATAGTTCGATTGTTGTTACACAATTATTAGAGAACGTGATTATTGCTTGGATTCTCGCTTTATTGAATAAACATTACGTAGGTAATTAAAACGTGCCTTATGGTAACTTCCATTTACGTTGTTATGACTATCGCTACCAACCATGTTAGGTAATTGTATAATAGCAGTACCTAATAAAAAAGGAGTAAACCGCCTTTCGCTGTACAGTCCAAGTTGATTCAGACCGCTTCATGTTAACAGTTTGTGCTACGTTGCCAGGCTGACTAATTTAAGTAATAAATGAACCTAATTCGGTGTCATTGGCATTGATTGAATAATAAACCAACGCTATAATCTGGGATTAATAAACTATAGATATTAAATTACATCACCCGTAGCCAATAATTAATTACGTACGTCGCTAGCAATACTTTAATCATTTTCCAAAATTAAGCTCTATAAAATGGACTCACTCTAATGGCTGTGATAATAAAGACGTGTCAGATATTGATATATCAATATATGTTGGAGTACCTACTACGAGTAAGTTAAGTTGGAAAAAACTCATTGGTGTTGGTGACCGTGGGGGTTCGAACTTGGTACCTTACGATCACGAGTCGACCCCCTAAGTCACTAGCCACCTACACTCTAAAGAAAGTTTGTTTTATCGGGATTGTTTTATAGGTTTCATAAAAAATCGCCTAAACTGTTTCAGAGGTTTGAGCTCAGAAAAAAGGGGTTGCCATCGGTGTTTTACTTATTAAAACCTTACTTTTCGGTTTTCATGGTGTACCGTATCTCCGTCACGTAGCGTAGCATCGATGTGTATCGGGATCGCTAGATTTACTGAGCTAATTCACACACAAATCCCGACGCGTATCGTATACACGTAGTACGTAAACGCGCTTGTCTGGTAACCGCACCAATGATCGGTTACATAGACCGGTTTGATCTGTATTACGTACAATGCAATATACGGCGCGGCGCGGCGTTGCAATGGGGCACGATATACACGGTCGATCATCAAAGGGAATGTGCGCGGCGATACGATATTGGTTGGTATGGACGCATATTCGGTTGTGGTAGGAAGTGTCCAACAAATTGTTTTATAATGTCACTGTAACACCGTTCTATGGTGGGTCAGGCAGGGTTCCATGGTATTCACTGATAGTTTATTTACATTATCCCCTGTATAGTGTTCAGCGTTTTTCATACATTTTTCGTGTTTTATTTTTTATATTGTCTGTCGTTCTGAATAAAAATGTAGTGTTTGTGACACCTTCCGTGTTCTCACCGAGCGGTTCTAACGGAAGACCAGCGCTTTAAGTTATTTTATGGTTTTTCTTTATCTTCGTTATTTTTGTTGGTTGTTGAATAAATGTATGTCGTTTCTTTCTTTCTTTTTTTAACTAGAAATACCAATTTACGTTCATTAGGGCTTATACTTTCAGCTCTTAAAATATATATTCTTATGGAAGCTACACACATAATAACACTATAAGTACATTGTGGCGGAGTTTGTGCAGATGAGGATATTTAGAAAACGTGGCCGTAATTCCAGGCGATAAAAACCAGATCGTCTGTGATCTAGGTTATCGCATCGTCAATGTTTTAATAGCTCTTATTTACTTCACAGTAATACGGCCGAGTTAAAAACAATTACCGTAAAAGGACAAACACGATATGGTTTTTACCGCCTAGAATAGAGGCCCAGTATTAATTGGGGCTAAATTAATTACGTCAAACGTGTTTGAAGTTCCTGAGAATCTCGTGTTTGAAATTAAGTATGCCATCAGGATGATAAATCGTATAGGATTCATAAATTTAAAGTAATTACTCGTCCTACGAGTAAGCTGGCCAAAATCACACGTCACGTTTCCGAATCGCTTGTATGTATAAATACTATACCTACCTACTTTTACGGAATCTAATCTATCCGTAGCACGAACCATGCACGAACCTCAGAATAGTTTCACGTTTCCATACGTTATTTTATCTACTCAAAGACGATTCGAAAGTCAACTTCAAAGTTTAATTATGTACTTAAATACGGATACTGTTCAAATCGTGACACATTTTTTTCTCGATGACGATACGTCAACTTACTTAATAGAAGCAAGAAGTTCTTGCTCGAGGTACAGAAGAGTAAACCTTAAAATACTTGGGCTTTTTTGGCCGAGGTAATTAACGGAGTATTAAAACCCCTACAGGGAGTGAGATGCTACCCTGCAGAGGACATCAGCATTTTAATTTTTTACACTTAACCATAAAAAATGGTGCACGGTAAAGCATCGAACAGGTTGAGCGGAAATTGCAATTCGTTGCCGATCGTGAGCGCAAAAAGTCCATTAAAAAAGATAAAAGGTGTTGGTTCCGTAATTACGGTACACGCTGGGCGCATGTACAGTTTAAAATCTACTAGCCTTCTCAAAAGGATATAGGACATACTATTTACTGAAAGAAGCGCCGCAAGAAACTTGACAATTAGTAAAAAACATCACGATACTTATAACAATGATAACATTTAAGACTGCACCGAGCAAACGCCGAGCGTGCAGTGGCCCCCTCATTACTATTATTGTGTTTTCTAATTAACTAAAGAATTTCCTTGCAATCAGACGATACGTTTTTGTAGCGTAAGTACAAACACAATTTATGGGATACGTAACAAACTTTAATAACAATTACCCTTTGAGTAGTCAGCTTAACGGAAAAAGATGGCCACTTTTTTACGTTAAGTTGATAACTCGAAGGTGAATTACTAAACTAGTGTGATATACCCTATAAGTTGTGTTTTCATTTGTTTGGGGTTTTAACCTACCGACCAATTTCAAGAAAATACTTCAGTTTATTAGAAAACACAATAATAGTAATGAGGGCGTCACGGTACATCCGGTGCAGTCTTAATGTATCATTATAAATAGCTGTAAATATAAAATATCAATCGTTTTTTAAATCTATATGACGGTGCAAGACCTCTGACTGTTTCATCAGCCCGAAGGAACTCTCCGTAGAACTGTGTCACAGCAGTGACATTATAAATCAATTGGTTTGACACTTCCTACGACTTGAATCATAACGTCACTGTGACTAAGTTCTATGATGGGTCAGAGCTCCATTAGGTTGATAGTACGTACAAATCAACGTACGATTTGACTGATGAAAATGAACCTCAAAATGTGATCACTTTAGAGATTCCAAATTAACATCCTAAGAAACAGTTACCTAGGTTTAAGATCTGATTCTGACCACGTAAAGTCAGCATCATAAATAACTGTACTCAATCTCTTGTAGAAGTTTAAAATATGGCGGTAAAGTGAGTGTACTTCTCTTCTTCTTTGTCGTTACTTTACTTCTTGGCAGAATGGTCGTGGTCGTCACTCCAGGTTTGGTATCTTGCGTCACTATTCGTCGCCATTATTCTCGGGTGGAAGCTTTCCTGGTGCAAACGTGCAAGGGGTGGTCAACTGCTGCTTTCCAACTCATCGGAGATCTGCCGCGCGCCCAGGCACTGTCAACTTTACCCTGTACCACCAGGCGCTTGATAGAATTTTCAACCAGTCGAGATATGTGCCCGAAGAAGAAAAGGATTTGGGCTTGCGCCATAGAAGATAGACGTTGCTTTATGCCGAGTTCTGCGAGTATCGATACTATCGATACATTAGTACGATGTTCAGTCCGAGATAATCCGAGCATTCTTCGCCATCACCACATTTCAAGAGCATCAATCCTCTTTTTTTCGTTTTCTCTCAGGTTCCAAGTCTCCTCAGGGTAAAGAAATATGGGAAACATTAATGCATTAGTGTACATACAAATGATAGTATAATGATAATATGATAATATAAGTAAAGAAATTATTACTACCGTGCTTAAGCTGTTACTTGTTGAAGGTTCGTTTTAGTTTACACTAAGAAGATTTGTAGTATAAATTGCGAAAAGATTTTTTTGAAACGAGAAGTTTTGGGTGTTGCTTTAGGTACCCGTAATCAAAAAGTCATGTAGGCATCTATTTTCTTACGTACGCCTTTGAAGTCTTTAAAGTCCTTCGTAATATCTCATCAATTTTCTCATTGTTTTCTCTATACGTCAAACTCACAAAAAAATCCTTTGCCAAAGGATTGTAATTTCCCTCACTTAGGGTAGCCTAATAATACCCATTACCCAGGTAGTCTAGAAATAACATTTTATCCTTCAATAATTGCCAGATGCAATTTAACTTTGTTAGGGAAAATACAGACGGTGTTAAGTTACTTTTAGTGAACGACGGCGCAAGTAAAGACTTAGAGCTTTGATGAGTGAGAATACTGATTATTACTTTATAATGAAATCACGTACTTTTGAAGCTCAGGCGAGGTCTGTTGAATGATTTTTATACTTGACCACTACTTTTACTTTAAGATTAAGATTAAATACTAACCTTATAAATAAAAAAACGCTGGATGATATATGCTTGAGACAATTACCATTTCAAACAGTAGGTAATAATTTGGTTACGTCTTTATTTAACCCATTCAATTGACACTGTCATTATGGTCATGATCAGCATTTAAATTAGCCAACTGTTAATAAATCTACGAAGAACAGTTGACCTAACAAATAATGTGTCACCACTTTGTCAAACTAAAATCTGATACATTTATAACTTCGACCTCGAAGTAACTCCACAAAAATAGGACAACATCACAACGGCGTCATTGTGTTTACGACAAAAATATGTCTGACAAACACGAGTGCTTGTAAATTGTTCTCATTTCGCTGAGATTGTCGAGGATCTTATACGGGATCTGGAATATTCTTTGAACTACTTACGAGGAATTTACATGGGAGCTGTAACTGGTTAGACATGAGTGTGTGACGCACGCACCCTTATAATTTTAAATAGTATACTTGCGGTCTATCCTGGTTTCACCAGGATGAGATTTACTTATAAGTATTTATGCACTTACCCCAAGGAAGAAAATTTCTAAATTATAGTAAAAAAATAATATAGATCCCGTGTTAATAAAAGAGACACATATATTAAGAGTTGATCGCTGAGTCTACTCGCTTCTCGCTCATCGTCGGCGGTGGGACCACAGCCGAACGGGAGAAAATCGAGACTGCCGTGGTATTGAGTATCCACTTTTGGATTAGTCGAGTTCTGCCACCCGCTACCTGGTGCCGATGAACCCTTGGTTTTTACGGTGTTTGATTTGCTGTGGCGGCGGCGCGGCGAGCCAATATGATTGGTTTAAAAAGTTTTTATTTATTTATTCAAATAATTGGATTACATAGGTATGTCAAGGGCACATCAATTGAATACATTATGTATTTACCTTGTCAGGCATCGCAATTTACAGGAGAGTTAGACAAGTAGGTAGATGATTGGTCAAAATAGATTGGTTCATTATGACTATTAACTATGAGATATCTAAATTGTCTTTTAAATGTTTTAAAACCTATCAATTGTTTATAATACGGGTAAATATTCATCATGAAAGGAAAATTCTAAAAGGTAAAATTTAAGAAAACTTAAGCTTGCTTAAGTGAAAAGTATGAACCACGGAAAATATTTATAGGGCGATGTCTTTGACTTGTATGTAGCAGCGGCGTTAGGGCAGGGCGCGGTTGGGCGACCGCCCAGGGCGCCCGCCAGATACTTAAGGGGCGCCTACCGCTGGTTATTTAATGAATCCTTTGCCTTTTTTTCGTCTCGGGATTGCAGATACGAGGGCTACCATGTGTACTCGGATACCAGGGCGCTGGTCGTGTTCAAACCGGCACTATGTATGTACAGTGGGGTTATTATGACGTATCTGTGCAATTTATTTTACGGCGAGAGAAAAGGACAGAGCTATATAACTGCGATAGCTCTGTCCCTTACGCTCGCCGTAAAATGAACTGCATAGCTATGTCATAATAACCCCCATATAGCTCTTTGTTCCCACGTAGAGGAACGGGTGGCCCGATTTCGACTTTCGAGATGTCATTACATTCGTGAAATGGCGAATTTAGAAGTATGTAACATGAATATTATTCAATACTTATATGTAGACGACAATCGCATCGGTTTTTTAATTAAAGCTTGCTTTATGTTGCCTATGTTACTTGTTCGTAGTACCTATTTCGACTACCCTTTGGAGAAGTAAACGTTGAAAGAGGTAGGTACAATGCTAGTCTTACAATTAGTTACATAGTCTCTGTCTCCTTACTGACGGGACATTTACAAATGCAAGGCCAAAGCTGTTCAACTACAGCTCTTTAGTCACGAAGCCAAAAAGCGGACAGGGAGTCATTTTCACTTTTTATAGCCGTAGCAAGTAAAACACAGTTGCGCAATGCAGTGCAATATCCACGCAGAAACTAGTCTGACGATATTTCTGTAAGTATCAAAGTATTAATAGACACTAGCTTTTATTTATTTTTCAGAATGGTATTGTATGATCGAAAATCGAACCGGTTATGATTTAAATATTATTTTGCTTTCGACCCAAAGGAGTACTTACAATGGACGAATGCTTGACTTTTCTTGACTCGACTGCGCGAAGCCAAAATAAGGGTAGATAATGCGTTTATAAATCAATGTTCTTTAATCGCGATTGTTCGCGATCTAAAATCAGACGCCCACTCTAGGCTAGGTCCTCATGTATTGCACCATTTTAATTTGTGATGCGTCATATGGTTTATCACGAACGTGTTAGTGTCATTAGGCTATATAAATATGAAAGACTTACGTCATACTATCCGCCAGCCGAGTTTGAGTTGTAATTTTTAAAAAGTGATTTTGTAAAAGTACGAAAGCGAGCTTTTAGCTTACTTTCTCATACTTATTTTTGGTATGATTAAGTACATACCAAAAATAAGGACATAATAAAATCAGTAATAGAAGTTAAAGTCGATAAAACAGTGTATTGATTGTATCATTTCACCCAACGCTATGTTCTGCTGACACCATGATGTTTTCAGGATATCTTAAACATTAAATACGTAGGCTAGGTTAGACTTGTGACTACCAAAAATTTACTCGTGCGGCGATAGATAAATGCCTTTTGATGAAACGAAAATTCTACGTAATGATAATTACGTTAGTTGAAAAGTGTTTTGATAAAATAATAGGTACCCGTGTTGATTAGTTTGACGTGGAATAATATAATTTTTATCTTGATTTAGTTGTACTTTGCCGTGAGCCGAGCCAAGCCGTCGTAGCTCCTGGCTCACCGAATGATGCACAATATGAATCAGAGACTGTTATATTTAGCCAATGTAAGTATACATTTGTCATTGGACAAAATTACCTCACATTTATTTTTACATCGATTATTTAATGCGATTCTTTTTTTATCTATTTGCATGTTCGTAAACTTGCACTTTTGTACTTCTGAGCCCCTTGCCAAGATGCATTGCTCCAACTAGCGTTTCTATTCGTTTCGTTTTTAAACCAATCGCGTCACTGGTAAATCACGTGACTTTTCGTATCACGTCATCTACCAGTTCGCTAGAGTTGCGTGTCCCCAAAACGGTCCAACTTTTCTTAGACATCATCTTGGGTTTGGCTGGAACAGATTACATTAAGTAAATTAAACTTTTAATGGTACCTAGGGCAAATAACCTAGTGCAAATAGCAAGTTGTAAGTGGTAGATTTTTGTTCGAAAAGATCGCGCCTTTTTTGACCCGGCAATACCTAATATAAAGATTTAAAAAGACTATTAAAATGTTACAGTTATTTTCAAGTTCGAATTTTACACCTTTTAATAAAATGTTATTTAAATATTTGGAATATTTCAACGTTTCGATAGCTCTTATTTGCACAACAGTTATCGAGTTAAAACCTATATCGTAATCAAATACGATTTGGATTTCTCGTAGTGTATTTTATTTAAAATAAACGACGAATAAAAAAAACAAACACGATAAACAAGGTAATAAGTATTTAATCGAGTATTTAAAAGGGAATGACCATTTTTGTATGGGAGTTGGACCAAGTGCTGCCCAGCGACTCTATTATAGGCGATAAAAACCATATCGATTTTGACCTGTTATCGTATTGTCACCGTAATGATAGCTCTTATTTACTTGACCGTAATGGCGGTTGAGTTAAAAACAATTCCATCACAGTTCTGAGGTCAAATACGATATCGTTTCTACCGCCTAGAATACCGGCCCAGATCAACACATACCTACCTATTATGTTCCTCAGGCTAACACTGTACTGTGTTCTAGACCGCTTCAAGATCTACCCCGGGAGTCGTGAAAAAAAAACCACTTGGTTCACCCGGTTTTGGCATAATTTTGTAAGTAATAATTCTCTATCGCATTATCTATACCTATAGCCATATTAGGCTTTGCGCATGAACTGTTATGGCAGAATTTAAATTCGCATAGTTTGATTACGCAGAATTACGTTAGTCCCAATAAAATTTGGTCATATTTTTCAAACTCCGAATCATGTCTACGCATAAATTAAATGATCTTATTATTTATTAAATGTATAATGTGTATAAAAATGAATCCTTGTTATTCACAATTTAATATTTAGTTTTATTTGTGATCACTCCTACCTAACCGATTTTTCTGGTAGCAGTTAATTTTGTAAGTATGCCAAGTTAGTTTCGGACAATCTACAATATGCCGAATAAAATTATGCTAAACAGAAATATGGGTAAAATAATTATTCATAATATTATAATGCGAACTTAATTTCAGACTAACTCATTTTCGGGATGTTACAAGTTTTGCCAAATAAGGTTCCTGACACATCACCATTCGGTCAAAATCGATTATGCCAAGTAGGTTATGCTAAAACAGTTTCGGACAATAAATGTTAAGCCGCATAGAACCCGTTGAGCACCAAATCATCAATCAAATCAAAATCAAAGTAGATTATTTACAAATTGTCGTCATCTTCATCGATTATAATTCCTATCGTGAAATAAAGCAACGTCTTGGTGACTTGCCAACCCTAAAAACCAAAGTTCCTAGCATGAAGATTGCTGTATGTTGATGAATGCATCAATAACAAAATCTATACTATAGGATGTTCTAAGTCGTCGGCGGGGTTGGTGGGCATGTAAACTTGCGATCACATTAGGTGTCGTTAGCGCTCAAACGGTCCAACCTTACACCTGTACCTTCACGCCTGCAATCCCAGAGTGGGGTAGACAGAGCTACAAAATCACCTATAACTACTGTAAACTCTTGTTGATAATTCTGCAACCACATTTTGTACAATAAGGCTAAGATGTACCACCAGTGTATTAGTGACACGTTGCAAGCCCATCGCCTAACAGTACTACGAGTACAAGCTTTTAACGCCTTGAAGCGTTTTACGGTCCAACCTTAGAAAACCAAAATCGCAAAGTAACAAAGCAACGACAAAACGAAAGCTTATTTTTCTCTCGAAACAATTTTGATTATAGGCATGTGTTTTCTAATAGTAACGTAGGGAACTCGATAGAGGTATTTTCACTTCTTGGCAGCATTTGGTCCAACCTTGACAATCTCCTTTCTGTGTTTTTTTTTAAACAGTAACAAATCGCATTTCGCTTCAGCGGAGAAGTCGCTGAAAAACTACTCCAAAATTAAAAATAACCGCCCAACAGTTCGAAGAATAAAATGCACCAATAATGTTTTAACGCTTGGCAGCCATCAGTGGTTGTAGGTGGCCGGTATTTTGGGTGGGAAACTGAAAAACAAGTGAGCTTCGCCCACGGACTCTGAGTAAGCGGCATTCCGCGGATATAGGCTAGTACTTCCAAACACCTAACCCAGATTAAAAATAGGAATTACCTGCGTGTCGTTAAGTGTTATTTTTCTTTGTATTGTGCAATTCTTTGTGGGTGGGCTTTGAACGTTATGAAACATGTGTCTAATTGGTTTTTTACTTTTGTTGTTGGGGTAGAATCATGGTAGAATAAACTTCTCAACACTAGTCTTTTGTAGTAAAAAAAATAAACATATTTTAATTATTTTCTGATGTTAATTTGGGTACAAACGATACAATATGACTTGTAAATTTATAATACATAACATTATTAAAAATACATTTACCAGTAAAGTTGCTACAGATTGCTATAACATAAAACGATAATCTAAAAGTAATTAGAACTGGTTTTTTAGAAAGTAAGAAAGCTATGGTAACAAATGTTTAACTAAATAACTTACTGAGTGGGTGATAATAATAAAAGGAATATATTCGTGAGACAAATGAAGTTGAAACTTAGGTCACGGCCCACCTAGTATGAAAACCATACCCAGGGTGTACAGAAATGCAATAGGGCGGGAATTAAAGATAAATATGTATACTTTATAATGGTATATGTCGCATTAGTAATTATAAAAGAAGAAACAATAAAGACGTAACACAGATCGGTTACACGCTACACAACTACTAAGTCTTTCCATATCAAAAAAATCCAAATCCAAAAGCAAAATCTCCAGTAAACACGCCAAAATAATCAAATCGAACACACAGATCACAACGAAAACCTACGAAGACTGAACTACCCTCATTAAGTAGGGATTTCATATAACTACCTAATCAAAGATATATTAATAGCCAATCTTCTTAGCACTGTTACATATTACCTCCATGGTTTTTTTTTAAACTATTTACTTAAAATAAAGTGTGGGTTAGAACTGCATAATTTACCACCAATTTGGTTCATGTACGCAAACATTTTTTGACCGGGTAGGATTATGGGCCATGACCTTAATTAATGATAGATAATAAATATATATGAGCTTGGGAATATTTAAGGAAATCTCAAAAAGGCTAATAGAAACCACCGGAGACCACAGAGATGGCAGCTTCCTCGGACAACGCTCAAGCATTGCTATACAACGAGGAAATTATGCTGTAGCATCTGTGTTACTTTGCCACGGTGGCCCATTATTTCTTTATTCAACCTTATTTAATTTATAGTTTAGTTTTAACTACGATATTTCTTGCTTCAATCATTTTAACATGTCCTTTGTAATTTCAGCAGTTATATTTAAACCCCAGAAAAAAAACAGGGCGTTTCTTCAAATTGTGATTCTTTGTCTCTTCGTGGTATTGCTACCTCAGAACGGACGGATTGTAATTGTAGTGAGATTTTTTTCAAGGTAATTTTGTCTAAATTATCTAATGAACTTCAAATATTGTAGATAAATATTAAAACGCTTTGCAGTTTTTACGTCGTGTTTTTAAATGCTGAAATTATATGAAAGATATCACAGAATTTCTTAGTTAAGTGTTTTCAATCCAAAGGGCATAAGTTTGCTCTCCATCAACAAAGAGTAATTAAAACAAGACAGCGCAAGCACTGATAAGTAACTATTTTGTAAAGATTTCAAACCACTGTATTGTTAGTAAAATTTGCAATATTGTGGTGTTTATTACAGTTTATTACGGCAAAGACGACGTCGTCGTAAGAACTTTACATCACCGCTCAGAGCATCACTTTAAAAGAAAAATTAGAATTCTAGATGGCTCATCCTTAACGTATCACTACCATTTATTGTTTATCCATTAAATATGGCTTGGCGAGCCTACACATTAAAAAAAATGTAGATGGTGAAACAGAGATGTACCTTTAAGTTTCGGGCTAGTATGTACACATAGTAGAAAAATATTATTTGGCAAGCAATTTTTGATTGTTTAAAAAAATTGTTTTGTCAAATTTCATCGAAAATCAGGCTATAGGGAAGCTGATGTACCCCGGACATAGACATATCTCGGATAGTTGTCAATATTTTAAAGGCATTTGAACCATTATCTATGAAAATGAAAGTAAAGTTAGTACCAAATTCGAGAAAATTACAAAAATATAAAATTTGTTACGGAGAGTGAGTTTTTAGAACTTTATTTCATACTCGTTTTGTGTTTCGTAGATATATTATAAAACTGAATGCTTAAGCTGTATGCTTAAGCTACATTAAATAGCTATCAGATAGTGTGGTCGGTTCAACATTACTTTTAGACGAAGTGCGTTTACGAAGTTTACTTAAAAAAAGTTTACCGAAAAGAAAGCAGGAGAGCTCCCAAAGTTTTCTAATTCTTACTATTTTGCTTTTTTATGACAAGTTAAATATTCTTATTGTTGATTACATTTCTATTTATGTTGTTAATTGATCTCAGGGGGGTTTTCCGTTGGTTTTAGGAGAGAAGGATAGGTAATACGGCCTTTTCTAGTAAATTTTACTAAGGAACCTATGTAGGTCGTTGATTACACTAGTAAAAGAAAAGAAAAGAAAATAAATTATTTATTCGTGACAAACATAAATTAACAGATACAGAATTCTGAAAACAAAAGCACAAGTGGTTTGTCACGAAATGGACACAACTCAGCGTGATGCTGGCAGAGCCAGCGCTGGTCTTCCGTTGTGACCATTTTGGTGAAGACACGGCGCAATGACGCCACGATCGCACAAACATAAAGCAGTTAACAAAAAATACTGATTGAAATAAAATTTAAAAGAAAAGAAAGAAACAGATAAAACAGATATAAACACACACTGGCTTTAGCCTTCAGCTGAGACGTGTATACAGGCATAGCACTACAAGTTAAAAAAGTTTCCGTGTCCGCTAAGACACACAGTTTCCGTCTATAATATAATGTTGACTTATATTTTTGAACTTTGTGTCTTCTATGAATAAATGTTTTTTTTCGAAAATATATTTTTTCTGAAGGCGTTAGTACATTCTTACTATCTTGTGAAACTCGATGCGCATGCGTTCTGGATCTGGAGTGGTATTAATACCCGTTCTTATTAATACCCTGCCCACGTATACTCTCGCGCACCGTACAATTCCGACTACCTGTGCACTCCGAAATAGACGAGAAAAACGTCTCCAGTTACATCATTGTGATGGTAAATAAGGGTTGTTATAATGGACTTGTCAACTGCAGTCTAGGCGAAAACATGCTATAACTTACAAGGCTATGTTTTTGAAAGCCATGTCAAATACAAAAGTCGAAACCACCACGCCAATGGCCGTCGAAAGGCAGCGCGAATTAACCTTACTCTAAATCGCAATCTGAAGTCTAAAATAGCAGTAAAAAATGTTAAGAGAATATTGTCACTCTCCGCTGCTTAATGTATTAGTCACAAATAATGATACCGGTAGAGAGTTATTAAAGGATTTTGGTCACGGTGTAACTCTTGGGTGCTACGCTTTCCGGTAGAGAGCTGGGCATTCATCTGAAAACCCAGGCACACATTTTGGTCAAATCGGATTAACGTTTATGGAATCTCTACGCGGATTTTGATAGTGTCCGGACCCGCACACTACGAGGGTAGGTAACATAGACAGCCTTCGGGCGACCCTTAAAAACAGCTAAGGGGAAACCCGGACGGATGGCAGCCATCTTAAACTATTTTTTTGCACTTGGCACCGATTTAAGACACTTCGGTTTTATGACTAAATAGAACTAAACATAGAATTATAGTCTTGGCTGCGAATTGTGGGAGACGGCCAACCGTCTCATAGTAAATTAGTCGGTCTCTAATTGAAGAAAATATTTGATGCATCATTCTTGTGTCATGCATTGTTACTGAATAGGACCAATAGCTCTAGAATAAAAGAGCAAATAAGCATAAATCCACTTTGTGATTGAAAATAAATTTAAAATCTTCGGTAATAAGGAAGATAGTTTCTTAAAGCGATTGCGAAAGGTGTCACTTTTGCAAGTGTGCTAAAAACAACTGTGAATCAATCAGTAGGTATGGGTCGCGGGGGATTGTTATTTGTATTAAGTATTTCCCTATTTATAAATATGATTGTTCTGTTAGCCATCTCAATTACATACTCAAAGGATTGGGCTAGCCATCCAGAAAGATAATGCAGCCAGGCATATGGACCATGCCGTGAGAAGGGATGTTCTTTTTATAGTGGCGCTTATTATTTATATCTTTAATATTTTAATAGCTCAGTTTTATTTTAATTTAAAAACGTTTAATTTTAATTATTAATTGTATGAATTAAATTGTATCTTCAAATTTCGAATGTTAAAAGACACTACTGAACCCCGAAATAAGAAAACGAAAATTTTGATGCAGTTAACATTGCGACTCGGACAATTTGTGGGAGATTGTCCGCAGATATTTACTTATTTTATAGGTGTTTTAAGGCTATACGATAACACCTAATTGGGTCACCTGACTCTCTACAAAGGGACCAAATTTAATATTTTTTCGATAACTCCAGAGAAAAGCTATGGCATATTAATAAATAGACTGACACGCGAGACGCGAGCGATCCCTTTTTAGTATACGGAGATACGCCACCCTAAAATTTATTAGAGAGCTAACTTCAAGCACGACCGAGAGCTTCATTATAAATTAATAAAGAAATTCATCAAATTAATAAACGTGGTGTTATTTCGTTGTGAAATATTTACTACAGAAGACTAATATAAATCGGCGAGCGGAAAAGCTGGTCTTCGTCCGTTTATTTTCTCCGGAGGTTGTTCTCTCAACATTAATTAAAACCGCTCCGGGAGCATCAGTTCCTTTAATAACTTCATTTTAATAAGCGAATTTCCAATTTCTCAGCCATTTGTGGGTTGGTTAAGAACGCCCTTGTATAAATAAGGAATAAATGTTTAAACAAGTTATGAGAAATATTAACTTGAAATGTATGTATCTAATATTGCAAATCAAACAATCAATCAATCAAGACATAAGTTTGCCCACTTTGTCTGTCGGCGGCATCATAGCGCCTGTACGGAAGGACTAATTCTAATGAAGCTGCTTATCGGCATGCTGCTGAATTGGCATCCCTCGTTTAGGGCTAACAGTTTTTTAGACAAATCTCATGTTTAGGTATAACGCCTTCGTTGGCATACGAGTATTGCGTTTAAGGTAACTCGATCGTAAATGATTATTCTCTTCCCTTAGTCGATTATGTGACACTGACACGGCAAAAAATAACTCATTTTAGGAAAGTGATTTTACATTTGAACTAATTTATTTCGCAAAGTTCCGACGAAGCGGTGAAGTCTAAAGCTTGACTTAATACGACACAGTAACTCATACAATTACATTTTTAATGGCCAGATATTTTTAAAACATTAACTCTTATGACATGTGTACTAGTAGATTATACACCGAGGGGATAAAGCACAGTTTTATGTCACGGGCGCGATATTGAATCCTGAACGTAACGAAGGACTCCAGATTTAACTCCCGAGCGCAGCGAGGGTGTTACGAGTTAATTCCCGAGCGAAGCGAGGGAATTAAGAAGAGTCCTGAGCGCAGTGAGGGGTTCAAGCGCGCCCAAGACGAAAACAGCTTTATCCCCGAGGAGTGTACTCTACTTTTCTCACCTTTTGCGAGACAATAAAAAAGCGAGTCTACTAAAAACAGCGTTTTATTATAGTAAATTAAAATTAAAAGTGAAAATTGATATTTGATGTTTTCTTCAATTTTGATATATTTATTTAAAACTTTGCAGTTATCACCAATGTATTTTATTGCAGCGTCTTACAATACTCGCGGCTTTTGTTTAATTTCAAATGTGTTCCATTCAGCTTGCCGTGGCCAGCTCGATTTTCAAATTAGGTTCGACGCGGCGGTGGCGGCGGCGCCGCGCCCGGCCTTCGAGTATTAGTTGATCTTTTATTACGAAATTAGACTTTAAGCCCATTGTAATAAGAACTATGAAAAGTGAAAATATTACAACCCAGCGGGTTATAATGAGATTCAGTACAACATTACACCCCGGCTAAAGCCAAGGTCTTTAATGATTTGGTTTGCGTAAGGTTTGCATGATATGTAATTTGGCATTGTCGAGCAGGTGGTGTGAAAAAAATATTACCCTACGTATCACGAAGGCTTTGTCTCTTTGACGCTTTGTCTCTCCGAGACTGCAACCTGGGATTTAACATTAACCCGAACTACCCCAAGAAACAACTGCGTCAATCAACTTTTCTTTGTACCTCGTTGCCATGGTGACGTCTCATGGGCCACTCTTTAAAAATATGATTTCACTGGATAAAGCCCAACAAGCAAAGTATTCCTATAAATAAAGACTATAAGTACTTTTTTACTAATAACGTTCCTATAGAGACATTGACGTAGAGCCATATACTTATAATAGCATACGATAAGCGGTAACATACTCAAGAGCATTCATGTTTATATTTCAGCCTTATAGTTTGCTACAAGATTGTAGCACTAAACAGTTACAGGATACTTATACTTATAGTAACATTTCACCAGCGTAGATAGTCTTAAGCAGGGATTGTAACCGGTTACAAATAAACCGGTATTTATTTAGGTTAAACCGGTTAATAATTTAGGTTACGTTCGAACGAAATGATTTGGGAACGTTATTTCGAAGCGCTCCCTAACCGGTTACTCTGTGTTTCGATACGGGATGAATGACCGCTGTCGCGCGTCGAGGCGCTGCTGGTGGCTGCGCTATCAATCTAATACCATAGCAAACCAATCCTGTCTCCTTAAACGAGCGGTCATTCACCCCCCACACGGAGGAACCGCTCTCTAACCGGTAAATTGATTTCGTTCCCTGTTTACGCTCCGACATAGAGATACCGGTTAGAGCGGTTCTTGCGAGCGTAACCTTTATTATGGGTTAGGCTCTCAAAGTGCGGCTCTAACCGGTACGGAAAATAAACCGGTTTTCAATCCCTGGTCTTAAGATCATTTGGTTTTATTTTACAGACTTCTAGTTACCTACAAGATCGTCTTATAAGACAGTTATAGGTTTAAGTCTCCTATAACAGTTTGCAGAAAGATCAAATAGGGCTGAATAATATTTGATCTTATAGTAGCATTTTGTAAGAGAATAAGATATTATAAGATACTAAGCTGAGGTTATTACAAGTCTATATCGCTATTAGTCTTGTCCAATGTTCTTATAAATGAAATTGTACTTGGTAAGAGTCTTATTAGATGAAATAATCTTATAAGTTATTTGATCAAACACCTTACTAGTAAACGTTTGGTATTTTTTGCTGAATCATTTGTTAGAATTTGTATTGGGAAAGTCGTTTAAAATGGATGTAAGCGAATGGAAACGATTTAAAAGGAGCGGCAATTATAGAAGAAAAGTGAGAAAATGTAATACAGAATTAGTAACGCCCAATTTAACGAAAACAAGTTCATCTGTATTAGAAAGTGAACCTGGTGCGTCAAGTGCAAATACAACTGAAGAAAATAAGGGTTCCGCGGTGGAGTGTGTTTTAGACTCGGATAGCGAACGAGATGAATACGACTTTGACTTAGAAAAAACCACAGAGTATGAAAAAAATTGTGATTTGGTTGAAGATATAAGAAAATGGGCTATAAAATTCAATATAGGTACCTCACCGAGCCTTAAATGAACTATCTGCTGTTGTTAACAAAAGATTAAGTAACGTTTTACCAAGAGATGCACGGACCTTATTACACACTAATAAAGAAATTTCAGTTGTTTCGGAAGTAACATAGACTACAACGATGAAAAGAGTGACGTTACTTACAGTATTCTGTATGAAATCTAAATAATAATATTATGATGTTCTAAAACTTGGTTGACCCTGATTGTGTTTTTTTTTAATAGCAGTAGTAACACTCATCTTCCATGTAATGATTGTACACGAGCATATATTGGCAGCCTTGACACCACAATTGTTTTATATTAAGTAGTTTCTTAATATTGATTACGTTAACAATAAAGTGGGGATTCATTCTTGAATCAGTGAATCGTCCACATCCATAACACTTTTCAGATAGGGTAAAAGGGTAGGGTAGGGTAGGTTTCATAAGGTCATCTTTACTTAAAAAGCAGTCAACGTCTAAATATACCACCATTTCGAAAAGAACTGAAAAGACAACAATAATTTATTCAAAAAAAAAGCATGACAGGTAAACTAAAATTGTCTCATTGATGATTGTAATCTGTAATCTAGTGTATTTCATACGGGATTAATTTAAGAAATGGTACGCGATATAATCCGTTTAAGTAGTTTTATTTAAATTTGTAACCTGGACAACCAAACCGAAACATTACTTTTAACTTAAATTAACTTTCTTAGGATTCATAGATAGTAAGAAGATTTCGTGAGGAACCCTAATACGTTTTAATATGGCGGCAAGTTATCTGGATTAAAACTGCTATAAGTGCAAATTTACTTATAATTGTCCTATAACGTACTCAATGCAGAGAATTTTTAGAAAATGGCGGATGTTCTTAATAAATGTGGTAATATTATTTTAACAACATATATGATATGTACACTTTTTCCATGGGCATTGTAAAATTTAACAAATTATGGTTGACATTTACAATAAAAATGACTTCCCCGGTAAATTCACACACTATACATACAGTATTTTACAATACTTACATAATGCTCTACACTATTACAAATTATATTAGTTAGATTAATAAGAAAAATAGGTACTTACGTTTGTTTTTTAGTATTTATTTCCCACAAACACACCACACCCACCGGCCGAAACAACGGAAAGATGTTTACAAAATGTACTTATAACTAATAACTAAGTATATTAGTAGTGCGTTATAAATAAGATTGCTTTAGTATGATGCTCATGCGAGATACTTATAAGAGTTATAAAACTTGTAAATGGGTAGTCTCAGAACGTTATAGGAGCAATTGTACTCTGGTAGAACTTCTGTAAGTGTATTATAGGGCCTAGTGACTTTCTGCTAGTTGATTATAAGATGGTTATAAGAAAGCAATGCTCCTATAACTGCGCCCATTTCCTTGTTTGTAGCAAACTTCAAGTATCTTATAAGTACAATAAAAAATAGGCTTGAGAACACTATAAGTACTGATTTTGCTTGTTGGGAGTCCACTAAAAATCAGTTTTATTGGCAATTACAAAGCCATTCTATAATGGCCTTTCTTCTGAGTGTGCTAGAAGTATATATTATAAAAAAAATCTAAGAAACTCTTTCGCTGTTGTCCTGGAGACACGGGACAGAATAATAACAACAAAAAGTTGATCAACCCAACTCCACAACTTAGAGTGGTTCTACTCTTACACTTCACAAGTATATTTTCATCACACTTGCTCGTAAATGGTGTTATTCCATGCCTGTATACAGAAGGACAATGGCCTAAATTGTTCCCGCGGGAGTTTGTAATCCCTAGGGAGTAATGACTTTCTTTTTAAAATTTGCAACTCTTTCGTACATCATTTCTGACTAAGGAGGTTTAATTTTCAGCCAAAAATTATATCGGTTTCTAATTTCATCTTTAAAAATTAGCTATAGACTAACTTACATTACACAAAACCTATACGCTTCATTAAACTTGATTATTTTTATACCTATTTCAAGTTTATATCAACATTTATCATTAATTTTAGTAATTATACATTTTTATCAAATTGGCTAAATCTGGCTCGAATCCAGGTCGAAACTAAACGCAGTTATTATCTGTGGTAGAGGTCACAAAAAAAATATCGTTTCCATTTACGTTCCCGTTCGTCAAAAGTTATTTCTTTATATTTTGCAGAGTTAAAGTGTTTTTTCCTCGCAAATGTGATGAAAACCATAGTGTGTATCACAGGCAGTAAGGGGATTACTAACTCGAGTCATTAAAAGCCCTCCGCCTTCGGCGTCGGGCTTCTAACACTCTCGTTAGTAATTCCCTTCTTACTACCCTTGATGCACATTGTACTATTTGACCTCCAGGTGATACTACGATTTGTGCATATTTGTTAACGGTCACCATAATGGTGTGCATGTCAGAAGGTCAACTTAACCTGGGGCAGAGTTGTTACATGAAAAGGGGAAACCAAATTCATAAAATGTATCAATTTTGAGTATTATCACTTCATCAAGACGCATTTAAGGGGAGTAATATTTTCTGATCTATCTTTAGATAGATATATACAGGTAGCCACAATGGAAAAATTACCTTTTTATTGAATTTAAATTGAGTAATATTATACTACGTGTTAATTAAACGTTTATCGATATTTCTACCGGTTCCTAACGTTGTTTCCTATCCTTATTCCTACTTATGTTATAATGTGAAAGTTGATATAGATGTGTGCCCCTCAATCACGCATTAAATTTTTAACAAAAAAATTCATTTCACGCTTTTTAAAGTTTTCCGAATTAACAATACGACTATAGCTAGCAACTTCTCTTGAAAAACATTAATAATAAGGGGTTATTAAAAAACAAAAAGAGGGGTGTTAAAAGTTAATAACGTGTGTCTCTATGTCTACTTATGTATCTGAGTGTCTATTTGTGGCATCGTAGCTCCCAAACATTTGATTTGGACGCAGTTTTTTTTAAATAAAGCTGCATTAATTGGGATAGTTCTTAGCAAGATTACGTGAAAATTGCTTTGGCCGTTTAAGAGATATCAGCTGAAAAAGTAGGTATTGCCGTTAAATAGGGGGCTTTTAAACCCCTAGAAGCTCAATATCTCAAAAACGGCTGAACCGATTTTGATAAAACATGTCTAAGGACCACCGCTAGAAAAATTGCTTTGAAATGAAATAAAACCGCATCTAAATCGGTTCATCCGCTTAAAGCTAGGGATACACATGCCCGTAGTTTGCACACTAGCATACCAGCTCCTTGCAAGTGCCAGCTACAGTCATGTGTATTCACTAACTGGCATGCCTGTAACTGGAAGCTAGCTAGTTGCAAGTAGCTGGCACAACATTTGATTTCCTTGCATGCCCGTTGAGGGAGGGGACGCGGGGGGTTGCCAAACTGACACGTGTGAACAGACGCGACAGCTACGGGCATGCCTGCCTGGATGAAATTGCATGCAAGACAACTTGCAAATGTATTCACGGTATGCCAGTTACTTCTACATGCCACTAACTAATATGCAAGCTACTGATCCGTTTTACAGGCATGTGTGTTCCCGGCTTAAGTGCTACGGCGCCACAGACAGACACACACACAAACTTATAACTCTCCTCTTTTTTCTTCGGGGGTTAATGAACAGCTGAAGGGATTTGAATGATGTTTTGCACACAAACAAATTATAAATTCGATTAAAATATAGAAAATACTTTGTATCCCGAAAATGTGACAGTTCCCGCCGAAAAACGATAAAAAGCACACGCCGACGAGGTCGCTAGAAGCTCTTTATGTCATTTGAAAGATGCGGAATTTTGGCTAGCAAAGCCTAGCCAATGTTACAAAGTACATACAGTAACTGTTTCAATCGAAAATAATAAAACTCCGACAGGACAAAACCGTAAATCAATTTTAATGAAGTAGCTAACTTAACCCCCGGAATACAAAATATTAAACGATTTGAAATAAAATAACTCATGAAATCAGGGGTTGAAAGATAGATGTGTCCACATTGACAGTACTTTCACAAAATTCTTTTCACCTCAGCAGCTCAAACAAGCAGGTTTTGCTGCTTAAAAACAGTGAGCAAAATTCAATTTTGCTGCGAGCGAGAGGCAAAGTAGCTTTTTAATTATTTTTTTTAAATGCCGTGAGCAGTGCTGGGGCTACTCACAACATTCGAAAAAATTGAACTTTGTTCTGTCACTTTCACTTCGATAGGAAAAAAAGCGAGAGATAGAAACAACTTGATTCGAAGTTCGATTTTCAAATTCCACACATAGTAGGCCCAAAAAGAAACGCACGTTCGGATGCACACATAACCGTAAAAATGCAAATAAAACTATCTGTTAAAGTTTGAAATGTGTTGTTATAACTATTTTATACAGTAGGTACAATTTTTTTTATTTAATGTTTTGAAGACAAAATTAATGAAAAATAAGAAGTTTAACATGTATCTACATAATTTTGTTATCGTTTTAACAATCTTTAATTTCGTGACATAAACCGCGGGGGCAGTTTCAGAACGCATTACAAAAATAGCGGGATTATTGTACTAAAAAATGTTTTTATCCTCCATAGATAAGGCCTACTTAGTTTCGTTTGTTTTTTTAAATCCACAGACTACATAAAGCTGTATAAAGTTGTGTTTGCACTACGGCATTATCAAGTTGCGTGGCATGTTTCATCTGTTTATTTTTTCCACTTTTTATTTCATTAGTATTTTGCATAAATGCTTTTGATTGATGCGTATGCGATCGTATCGTCATTGCGTCGTGTATTCACCAAATGGTCACAACAGAAGACCGAGGCTGGCTCTGCCAGCTTCACGCCGAGTGGTTCTCGCTGCTGAGGTGAAAAGTTGTATGTGTCACACGAGACCAAAGCTATTTACAACTCGTGTTTTTGAATCCCTCGCTGCACTCAGGATTCTAACCTAGAATCACTCGCTACGCTCGTGATTCAATAATACAATCCTTCGCTTACTCGGGATTCAAAATCAACACTCGCAGCATAAACCAACTTTGCTCTCTTGTTGCACAAATAACTATTACCGCGTCGGGAGTTTTAATAAGTTTCGGTCCAAAAAAAAACCTTTTAGAGTCATGCTTTATTTGTCGACGACTGTTTTCATTGCTACAGCGTGTAGGGGTCGACATAAAGTGGTGGTTAGTGTATAAACGCAGTCGTGCCTCGGCAAGCTGTCTACTGATTACACTTTGAATCTCATTACTTTTTTACTCGACGCTTTTCAAATACGTAAAAATACTAGGGTAAAAAGGAAGATTATTAAATATTTCCGCCTCTCTCCAAACCCTGCGGTCGAAAACTTGATTTTGTATTAGGACCCACATGCCTTAACAATATTCATCAAAATAATTCTTTGCTCCACCTTTAACGCCCTACAGACTGTACTAGAAAGCTTGCTGGGAAAAAACTTAAAAAAACAATAAGTACCGCTGTTTTTAAAATGCATTAACAAAGTAAATTCATGGAGTAGAGAAGGTTGGATAATTGGATCTCCTACTCCGAAAGGACTTGACAACCCGAGTGATAGCACAATCAACAGTTAATCGCCAAATAAACCAGCATCCACGAACCAGTTTCACAGATCAAAATGCACCAGTCGCTGAGCTAGATGTTCTAATCTCGTTTGACTAACTTTCTCGTTAACCTACGGTTAAACATTGTGTGGTTTGGACGCGAGCATTGAGGGTGCCGCACACTTACGTCTTGTTTGTATGAAATGTTAGAAGCCGCAGCCCACGGTGTAACTAACAGAAGCTGCAATTTAATTGATGTAATCTTTTAACTCTTTAGTGTATCTGATGTATTAAAAAAAATATTTTGTCGTGGAAGCAGCACTTCTTTAATCATTGTCGACGTGCTGGCCTTGTTGGTAGTGGCCTACCAATTCGAATACTTGTTTCTGAGTCATGGATATTTCCTATGTGTGAAAGTATATATTTGTAGTACTCATAGTACCTACAAGCCTACAGTTTTGTTGGGGCTAGATTAATTGGTTGACATAATCCCCTGATATTTATTTAATACCTACAATAAGTTTTAATATGACGCGAGAATTTTCAACAATAGAGCACACGTCGCGGAATGTTGCATTTCACACATTCTCGTATAAACGCATGAAAAGTGAAGTTGCCGGTTTAGCTTTTATTGTAAAACTGTCATTTCTGTACTTTTTGAACCGCAATACCAAGTTATTCTGATGTTGTTTTCGCCGTATTTCTTTTATCTGTAAAACGTCAATGGTTTCTTGTTATATTCCATTCGTATATATTTTTTAAGGTCTAGTTGTGTAGGTTTTAGGTAAGTATTTAAAGTAGTGTCAAAAATAAAGAGGGACATAAATTTTAAAGACCTATTTTATTTCAATTAACATTAAGTTAAAAATAAGTTCAGTCTTAATTGTTTTTTGATAACTGTTAATTAATTAATCAATTCCTATACTCATAATTATGTATATCAGTATAAGCGCTAACTTAACGCAACTTAACCATAACTTCTATCCTTTTCATGCAAGAAAGCCAGAAGCAGGCTTCCGGAAACAGGAGTTGAATATGTTGGACAGTTGGTAACTTCCGTTGCAGATTATTTGGCTAGAACACTACAGCCAAGAGCAACGTAAAGTTTTACTCCATCAACATTATATTCAGAAAATAAATATTTCATGTCGAAATAGCGATAAGAAAATATAATTTGCATTTCGGTAGAAAGTGATTTAAAAATAGTGTAGGGTGTAATAGTTTACCACATCCTACATTGTATTTATGTTGATTGTTGGGTGTTTGTTAGTAAGACGGAATGTAAAGTAAAAGATGTGTCCGTCCAAGTCGAGTACGTTTATTGCACTAAAAAGTAGTAATAATAAATGTCTTAGGTAAAATATAGTGAGGCATGCATCGGTGCGTCGTCAGCGTAATATAAATGTAGAGCGTGCTCGTACAAATAGAAATGGTACACTAGCCGGCCATTTTCGATTTGTTATAGGAATAATGGAATAATCTTAGACCGCCCTTATGATATAATATTATTTATATTATTATAACTACGGTGTTATAATAAAACCGTTTTTCAACACTGTCTCGAATTAAGTTAATGTTATTGTATTAAATGTATGTTTTGTTAAACGACAGTTCGAGGTCCACCGACTGCCTAGTGACGACGATCGTTAAGCCGCCTGCTTACTAGCCACAAATATATAGCAAATTTGGTCTTGACGTCTTTTTTTTTGTGATTCAGCGTATCCAGAATGCCTTATAAATAATTTACACCTGGCTTCACTACTTTTTTGTGTAATGACCAGCAACGAACCTCGTTACTTGCATAACAAACTTAACATATCGCAGGGCGACATTAGCTTCCACTTTGCTGATACGAAACACTGGAATGATATACCCCTACCTATTAGAAATTTAAAATCAGTATGTACCTTGAAACGCCATTTCACGAATTATTTATTAGCTTCCCAAATATCTGGATCATAAGCAGACGTACACACACACACACATACTCTCCCTGGTCTCACTGAAAACCAGCGTCAGTGAATGTGCAACGACATTCAGGGGCATAAGGCTAAAAACGAAGAAATTTAGGTTTACGTGTACCTTATAGGTAAAAATATATTTAAATTTAGAGAACACTGATCTGAATTGGATTGGCCCCAATATTTGAATATATTGGCAACGGCTTTATTGTAACGTAATTGTAATAACGAGAACTGGCTTAAAAGTAACAACTAAATGCACGCACACGTTTTTACATGAAATCCTTTTATACCGGTACGTGCGTTTTTGAGTGTCGGCGACGGCAATAATCGTTAAATAAATAAAACGCAAAAACGTATTTACATAAACAAACCAGATCAACGGTCCACTATTATATACGAGGCTCGAAAGCGTGCCGAATTGCGCGAAATGTTTTAGTTTGAATGTGTTGTTTTATAAAAAAACTATTTGTGCTTTTGGTTTGTTTCCAGGGCATCTATTACATACTGTACTAGTTGTTATAATATCAAAGCAAGATGGGTTAACCAAAGTCGAATAAAGGTCTAGGATATTATATTACAACCGTTTATTAAGTCGGTTAAGGTGGGTTATAATTGTAACAAGACTACAACCAATACATTATTCTTCGGTCAAAGAAAAGACAAGGATCAAGATTTTTATTCTGTAACTAGGCCGCACGGGTATTTTTACACGTCATAATCTACCACTGCTTCTCAAAACAAGACCCCGTGCTAAGAACAAGCGCTAATACAACTGAGCGACTTTGTCACGAACAATTGTAATTCTATTTAGACACAAGACACAACGATATTATTTAAATTTTACCGAACACTTTCTGTGACAAGTTGCTACAGTAGTTCAACAATTTAATACCGTGGCCGCGATCTGCTCGTAATTTTAATTAGCAAGATGGCATCATATCTTAAATATGCGCGTCGGAGTTGTCACTATTTTTGCGGATTACCAGCCAGTCCTTGTTTATCCCTGTATTAAATCAGGAGCTATGACTTCTACAATTAACACGCTTGCGTTACAACAATTAAAGTCCAAGTGACTAATTTCCCTCCACTATAAGCAACAGAATGATAGCGAGAACTCGCGAACTCTGGCGCATACTAACGAGCCGAGAACCAACGCGTTCCAAATACAATCCATGACTTACTGCATACAGACGAAATTTGAGACCGGTGTTAATGCGAGTTAGCTTTATTTTCCTCTGCAGCGATAAATTGCTTGCGTATTTTCGGCATGAAATGCATGCTTCATGAGTTATGTTCTTCAGCGATGCAATAAGGAAGGTATTATTGGCTTAACGATTTGTTGACGACGAGTTTGTCGGAGGAATAGTTCAGGGTATACTTGCTTGTACGTATTAGTTCAATGTCCAAAGATCAAAAAAGTCTCTGCTTTCTCACCCCGAAAATCATTTCCGATTTTCTTCGAGATTTTAAATGTTTCTGTTGTTTGTTTTGTGATTTGTTTCACTCTGAGAAATATTTTTTTGGAAACGTACAGGCATAGTTTTTTATAATGTCCAAAAAATAAGCACAAACATATTCAAAAAAAGTTAAAATCAGACTAGGTTTTAGAGAAAAAACGTTATCGCATTTTGTATGGAAATTATCAATCTCACAATCTTAATCTAAAGATTCGTTGAATTCTCTTAACAACATTTTTTACATCAGTCTGCCTCTAAACAAAACAACGTCCATACTTATATAAAATTGTTCCTTTTAATTTTAGTCCATACACGAACAAAAAACAAGATATAGATACTTATTAGCTCGACCAAACTTCTTTGACCGTTACGATCCGCATTTGTGACATCAAATTCAGTTATTGAGTCATCCCTAACTACCATTAAGTTGAAGTGAGTTCTGCTGTCTGCTTTACTTATCCTCTACTCAAGTAAAGGCAGGTCGATAGGAAAAAGTTGACACTGGTGTATAAAGAAGTTATTAATTATGAATTTCTAAAAAATATTAAGTATAAAAGGAAAGCTTAATCAACGATCGTTGAATAAAGTACTTGTATCTATTTTGTATCTTGTCGCTTTAACGCTTTTGAGAGGTTAGTAGAACAGTTCAAACATTACGTTAAAATGACAAAGCACTAAAGCGTACAGGTACTTATAAGGGCGACCGTACAAAACCGGAATGATAGATGTAATACTCGTAGTGATGTAATAAATACAAGTAGTGGTGATTTGTGGATTAAGTACAATGCGAGTACGCTTTAATACCACCTAAAAGAGGTGTTTTGTGTGTGACCTGTCTATCTGTACTCTGTGTGTTACCTATTTCATTCACGGTTAGATAGGTATGTAATTAGTAATTACTGCAAAACAATGACCTGCGTTTTCGATGAAAGAACGTTTGACGAATTACTCGTAAACGTGAATACGTATACTCGTTTACCTTTGTCCATTATTGTGAAAATGAAACTCATTTGTTTACTCGTGGATTAAAGTTTTTTGGTTTATTATTTACGTAAATAAGAGTAGGAACAATGTACCTATTGTGGAGCTTTTCAGCACAATTGATAGTGGGTTGGAAGAAAAAGACTACTTATTATGCCAAATTTGAATAGGTGCCTGCAGCCAGGTTCGTTCACCGTACTTCCAAGACCACTGTTTTTCCATCCCCACCCAGTCTCTAAGAAATATCGTACTGTACAGAACTATAGAACCAGCTTTGTAAACCATTAGAAATTAGGGACCTTTAAGAGACGCGCATACTCTTTCTCAGAGTTCGCTAACGCGTCTGCGATTTCTTTCCTGATGTTGGAAATCTGAAGGATAAAAAATGTCACTTACATCGTTAGATTAGGTATAGTATATGAGGTCTTTGTAAATAGTGGGCTGATGTGGGCTGAAATACTGATGAATACACAGATACAGATCGGCAATATTGAGTCTTCAAAATGTAAGTGTTTATATTTTTGCCGTCACTTCCTGTAGCTTACTGAAATACTGCTCCGCCTAGCAACGGAGCGATATTGTTTTATTTGCATAATTATATTTAGCTAGTAGAAGACCAAAAATTAACACAGGCTGTATTTTATCCTGAAAAAGGGCACAGTTCTCGTGGGCAAAACCTCATAAATTTCTTGCGGTTTTAAAGATCGTAACCTCGTCGGTAGTTAGGAACATTGTTCGACAAAGTTTTCCTCACAACTTTGTCAGCAGAAACTACTTGCTATATTACTTGGCGGTAATGGAAGTATGCAAGGCTGGATTGATAATGAAAGTTGTCTGTAAAAGTGCGCTGGAGTGTGCGAATGCCTGGGAATAAAACGAGACGATCGACTGGTTTTGTCGTTTGGTTCGGAGATGGCTTAAACTTCTGTAAATTATTTTCATGAAGCGGTTATACAGTCTAGCTGGCAGTTAACCCCCGGTAAGGGCAAGTATTTGTGTCATGAGCGCAAGTAGTAAGAGCTATTCCTGAGTCTTGTTTGGTTTTTTGAGTTCTAAGTGTTTACTTAGTAAGTATAGGTACTACCTAAAGGAAAAGCAAGAACTTTTTTGAGACTAGGTCAATTCGAGACACTTTGCAGGACATTTGTAGCCCTTGACCTAGAACGGGTTGTTTGAAAATGTTATGTATGGACTTTTCAACAGTTTACAAATCACATTTGTTCCCACCATACCAGAATGAAGAATAGCGATAATTTGTAGGGAGCCATAGGGAGCCAAGACGAGACGAATAACGCTAACGTTGGTGATTTTCGAAAACTGACCATATGTATAAGATTGACGTAAGCTGAGGATCTAAGTACTTATCGTGTCGGCCGCTTACGTCAATTTTATTGAAGTCTGTGATCTAGGTCCTCAGCTGATCAGCCAAAAAATATATATCTAAGGATCAAATAATGTATTATCGAATATCTGACGTACGCTCTTATGCCTCCAGTAATATTTTTGAGTCCAATGTTGCATCATATATTATTGCTGGTGAATGTGCATTGCAAAATAGCAACGCAAAATACTTGCAGCCCCAAGTCTGTCAGGCCGGCCGACAGTCCGAGATCAACGGAGCGCACACATTAAACGATTTTTAAACCTTCAGCACACATCAGTTTTCAAACGACCATTCATCGACTGACTGCCAAGTGACGACGATCGTCTGCCGTCCACCCGCAACTCTATAGCGTATTTGGCCGGGAGGCGTCGGACGGTCAGACCAAGACAGCCGCACGCTCCAGCTGGAAGAAATCGTCAGGCCTATAGCGGCCAGCGAACTCTTCGTCTGTGTTCTATGATGAAATGACAAAACAATGCCAGCTGGCGAACTGTTAAAATTAAAGGCCCGATAGCCTAGATTATTAAGCCGTTTTTATTAAACAAAATTTGGCTGTCTAAGCAACAGGAGGGGAAGGAATGCACGCTGACATTTATTCATATTAGAATCACTAGCCAAGCGAACTTTATATTAAATGACCCAATATATCCAAATTTACAACCGCAAGCTTGAATATCCGAATAGATTAAAACTTTTCAAAAGCCAAGGTAAAGTTTTGCGGAGCTTGTAAAGCTTTCTAACTCCGGTTAGTTGATAAATTTTATTACATTGAGAACTTTTAGAATTTTTTTATTTTTTTTTACCGATAATGGTATCCTCAAAAAGTTGATCCAAAAAGATATTTTTGTTTTTGTAGGTTACTGCTTTAAAAAAGGGGTCAAGTACGAGTCAAACTCGCGCACTTAGGGATCCGTTGTTAAGATAAAAAACTAGGTTACGTACGAAAATGCTACAGAAACCCTAATGTCCTCCAAATTACATATTTAGTTATATTTCCGAGACATCCGATAGTGCTACTTAGCAGATAAAGCAGTTCATTTAAATACTTAATATTCATTACTATACTTAATATTAAAAAGCTCTAAGTATTAGTGATCCGCATTGTTTTATTTTTTCCTTCTCTATGCCATAAAAAAAAAAAAAAAAAAAAAAGTATTTAATTTAGAGTGTACCTACAGGTTAAATACATACGTATTTATTTATCTGAAACCATACTTTGCCATTAATTTGAACAAGTTTAGGGCCGTATTAATAAACTAATCTAAACTCTAATGCTCGTCTCGAGATGCGTCAAAAATGACAGTATTCTATGGTTTGACGTTTACTTTGGCGTATCTTGTGGCGGGCATCTCAACAAAGATGAGTTTATTAATACGGCCCTAGGTAGACTAACTCGTAAGAAGTACATTATTTATTATTAGTTTAAATCCGCAAATTAATAGACCTAAGTTAATGTAAATGAGGAAATATTTCTCGAGTGTCCTAAAAGGTGCGATGTTAACAAAACGTTAAACGGGATGAAATTATGAATTTGTATGACTCTTTATAAACGAAAAGTATCGCGTTTGGCTATTAAGACAATTTAATCCGTACGCGGTGAAGCTTTGGTCGATCGGGAATAAAAGTTTTATCGGTTTGCTTTGGAAATAAAATTAACGCAGGATGAAAAAAACATGTTTAAAATTAAGTAAGTAATTAAGGATTGAAGGATTGAAGGAAAGTGGGCTTAAATTCATGATGGGCATAACGTACACATTATTTTCTTTCCATTATTTTCATCACTACATATTATAAAACAAAGTCGCTTCCCGCTGTCTGTCCCTATGTATGCTTAGATCTTTAAAACTACGCAACGGATTTTGATGCGGTTTTTTTTAATAGATAGAGTGATTCAAGAGGAAGGTTTTTATGTATAATAAACTTTGTTTTATGTACGGGTGTTACCGAAAACTCACATAAACCGAAGCGAAGCGAGGGCGGGTCGCTAGTTAAACAATATGAATCGATTACAATCCACCATGTGCTCTATAATTTTCTTTGTTTGATGTCTGATAAAACATGTGATGAACGCTTCGCTACTGATGGACACTTGTCCCATTAAATTAAATCTATTCTTGTAAACTAGACCATGAATCTGGTAACAACAGCTGTCACTGTCTACTTGGGTAATTAAAAGCCGCACGCGGAGAATGCCAAGTGTTTCACATAATTAGCATACCATGTTCACCGAGGTATTGTAACTCTTACTTTTTAATCCAGTGTGGGATCTGCGACGAGGCTGTTGTCGTCCCATTAGGGTGCAAAGGCCTGCAGGTTGCATGATTACGGGATCTCGAAGGCATGCGAAATGCGCGGGAGTGTCGATGCGATGCAAGATGAGAGGGAGGGAGGCGGCTCGGGCCAGCGGCGGGGGGAGCGCTCGTCTCAAAATAACCCGGCGTATTTCGGTCGCGCGCCCCCCGCGCCAGCGCTGCGCCCGCGCTCCGCTCCATGGCTCCGCACTATCCGCTAACTATTCGCAATCGACCGACGTCTTGGTTGTTGGACTTGGGTTATAATGACTTGACTTCTGCTAAATGAACCCGTGGACTAGTATAAGTTATTCGCAGTGGAATTGTTTTAGGGGCGAACCCCGAACCGACGGTTTATAGAGGACCTGTAGCGTCGAGTGAGAGTTTATTGTTGTGTGTGCTGCTGTGGCGGCGTGATGGAGAAGTCCAGGTGGTCGGAGCAACGCTCTTCGGAGCGGCGCGAGCAGAGCGTGCAGCAGAGCTCGCAGCAGCAGAGCATGCAGCAGAGCTCGCAGCAGCAGAGCATGCAGCAGCAGAGCATGCAGCAGAGTAGCATGCAGCAGTCGAGCGTGCAGCAGACCAGCGTGCAGCAGGAGGAGCGCGTGCAGCGCACGGAGCACCACTACACGCGGCAGATGCTCACCCAGCAACGAGGTCAGTACTCACCCTACCACACTAAACCCTTGCTGTAATAAAAGCTTGCCTTGCGAAATGTCCATACCATTCATCGTCATAAGTGAGCGCGGGCGGCGCCGGCGCGGGCGGCGATCGGCCAGCGAGTGTCTTTGGTTTCCTGGTGCGTAACTTTATTTGTGCATAGCGCTTTTCCCTCGGGCGGGAGCGCGGCTATTCTCGGGCGCCGTGCGTGGGCGCCGCCCGCGCCTGCGCTGGGACACAGGAATGCGCTCACACTTTTCACACTTGTTTTTCTTGTTACATCGAGACGTGATCTCACTTCTACAACACGCACCATCGATGCGAATGCAATGTAAACAAGTGACAAGCGACCCCAGCCGATACGACCCCGTTTACGCAACATTTAAATCTTAAATGGGCACCGGGCGGGTTCGCTCGTCGCACCATTATGGCTGCAGTGCGAAATCACACGTTCAGAACTTGTTTACTTATAAGGCGTAAAGTCGACTCCTTATACGGCAGCAGAACAAATATGTTTCCTTTCAAGGATTTTTTTAAAGTAGCTTTACTTTTAATAGGTATTCGAGAAATCAGGTCAAATAATGACGAGTCGAGATTGAGTCGCGAATCGTTTACGAACGGAATAGTTTTTGTCGGCTCGTTCATCATCGGGTGCCGGCGGCGACGCGTACCGCACAGACGCATTACATCGCCATCATGAATACCGACGCAATCTAACGCAGCATCATGAATATGCTGTTTTTTATACGTATGAAAATATGAAATCGAGCATTGTTGCGTGCTCCCGTCGCGAGTATCTATAATAAAAAGCACAACATAAACAGTGACGCAAAGAGAAAACGTTTTTACTATGGAGGAATGCACGAAGTTGAGCGATCGAGGAGATTGACAAACGCTCGGCATCTCTGATTAGCGGTACGATGTAGTTGGGAATGTTCGATCATAATTGCGTTTGAGATCCGAGGAGCGTAGTCACGACTTATATCCGACGAATCTTAATAGCCGAACGAGCAAATGCGTAGAATGTTTATCATCAACATAGCGTGGCTTTCACTTAATTTACGAGATTTAATCACAAATCGTTGCGGTCGGTAGATTCGGATTGATTGTTATTATCGTAACATGATTATGGTACAGTTATGGTGGTGGAGATTAACCGTGTTTGCGGGAGCGAGGTCGGCAGTTGTTCAAATGAAGCGCGTATTATGTAAACGCTCAAACTCGCGTGAGTCACGCGCAGGTGAAACGAGACGTCGGATAATAACCGCCACGCCTAATTAATTATGGAATGACATTAAACGCGATCTTTATTTACAATTACGACTAAATAACTTAAATAGTTCGAGACGGCGCACTCGCAGATTCAGAGCGCAGTTACAAATGGGTGGGAGCAATTATCGTTTTTATGTAGACGTAATATATTTACATTAGAGGAGCATATTTACTTAAATTTCACGGATTCCGCAATAAAGAGGAATAATAAAAGCACGACGAAACATAACACATTGCGCCAATAACATCGAACCGAACAAAGCAATGAAGGCCTTGTGTCATATAAGTATTCATAATGTTTGATAATAATAATAAGACTCGAATTAATAATCAGATTATTTGAGTGATCTCTTCAAATAATTCATATTCTGACTCGTCAGGATAATTATAGACAAGTTTTAGACATAGCTAACTCACGTTACCTTATGAATAAAGATCTCACATTATCAACTGATATTTTAAATAAAACAGGCCTTAATATAAACAAACATAGGCAAAGTCGCCACCGTAATGAGGATCGAATCGAGGCGGGCCAGTTTTTTCCGTTCGATCGGCTTAATTACCAGTTTTCTATTCCCTCGCATTGAGAACTGCGGAATAATGGCGCTATTACACTACAAAGTGAAAAACAGCAAAGCGCATTCGCTTGTTTTCACTATTTCTTCGCGCTCGATAGAAATGTCATTAGACCGCATTCAACTGTCATAATCGTTTGCGTTTTATGAATAGCTAGATCCCATACGTTTCTATGATTAGTTCCGCAGTTTGGTTTTACTGTTAGAAACCGTGCAGGCCGAATTTAACTTCGCCCTAACTCAACAGTTGGTAGCGTTCAGATAAACCCAGATTTACCTAAAATATAACACTTTACTTATTAAACTAAAATGAATGCCTTGTACTAATGTGTTCACCGGCAGTCTAACCCCATTACCGAAATAAAAGAATACGAACATTGCTGTTTGGTTACAGGTTAGGAAAGGTTACGTGGTCCCCCCACCCCCACCCTTACTCCTTCGAAACCCCTTGACCGATCCTGCTTATCTTAAAACTCTAAACTTAGAAATTGTGTTTACCTCAACTACAAACAAACGGGAACATTCAAACATACTAATGTCACCTCAGCTGCCTATAAGATACCTTACTCCGTTCGATCGATCAATTACCCAGCCAGAGTCTAAAATTGTTAGATAGTACTCAGTTATAGGTTTTGTCATTAAAACCGACTGGTCTAGTTATTTTATAAAATGGCGGTCCAGATAAAAGACATCTCTTAAAAAAGTATCCATAAAAAGCTCGAAATGGACTTCAGCCTTTGGATTAATCTTCATTTATTATTTTTACAAAACCATCCGATTCCCCAGTTTATTATGTTGTTACTAGCACCGAGCGATCACTCGCTGTGGCCTATCAGTTCAAGAATTAATATATTTCTCGCGAGTCGGTTATTACTGAACTCTCACTTCACTAGTAAAATGTATAAGTAAGCCAACTACGTCTAAAGTTTTAACGATGTCTATACCTACCATATAACGGAGTCGCTATTTCTTTATCTGTTTGCTCTTATTTCTTTTAAACTACGCAAAAAGAAGTTTGTGTAAATACACAGAAGGGTGAAGCCGGGATTAAATTCTGCTGGTAAACAAGAACTTTTCAATGAACACTTTTTTCGAGCTTGACGTTTGTATATTAGTTACAAAAAACAACGTATAGATTTGTAAGCGTAAACTAAATAAGTAAAGGGTTTTTTAAAATTAAATATTAACGTCGTGGTGGTTATTATTAATCACATTTTTTTTTATTTCTGGACATGCTTCTTTGTTGTCTGTAATTTAATATTGTATTGGCATTGCAATACGTAAAATCACAGACCACTTACCCTATAGACTCCGCTTCGGAACAGTTTGTCTAGTATGTCAATAAGCCAAAATGGCGGGGCGCGGGGGGCGGAAAGTGCACCGTGATTGGCTAGTTCAAAGTCAACGAATAATCAAGTGTGCGCGTCGTGGTGCGCGCCAATAGAACCATGGCAACCAATTAGTGTTCTGTGAGCATAAGCATGGCTTACGGGGGCGCCTTTGTATGCGGAGTCTATAGGGTAAGTGGTCTGTGCGTAAAATAGATCAAGCCCAGATTATGCTTGTTTTCATGTAAACTCCTATTACATTTCAAAATAGCCGAGGGAAAGTGGAGAAAAATCCCACGTCACCCACGTAAAGGAACGAATAGAGAACATAAGGGCACGCGCGACTACAAAATACCTACTTAAGTTAGATAGATGCTCGATGATGAGACCGGCCGGTTTGAACCAAAACCTTACATCCTAACTGTACCTAACTTGTTAAAGCCGACTCAAGTTTGACAGTTCCATACATTTTGACAAACCAGACTACTTAATACTAGGTTTTGTTGCACGTTGCCCTGAAATAAGGCTGAATTAAACATTTACTTATCGACTGCGCGGTTCCGTCCGCCGCGTAGCTAGCTCATCGCTATAACTGAAGTAACTGTACTCACAGTGCCACAGTAATGTACAAACAGTATCACCACGTAACATTAGAAATTATTTAAATAAGCATTCTTTACTATTACATTACAATTATTGATAGCTATTTACATCAAACTCTTTTTTTTTACTATTTTACCGCTGGCTTTTTTAAATAAAATTATATTCCAAGAAATCAAAATCGAAATACCAACCAAAACTCAGGAATAAATACTTGTGTCCAAAACGAATATTTGTATAATACAAATATGATTTCTTACCAGGGATACAATCAATCAATTAGGTCTAGTTGGTAGTGAGTGACCCTGCCTACGAAACTAGCCGTCCCAGGTTCGATTCCGGGTCAGGGAAACCATTTCCGAGCATTTGTTTCTGAGTCTTGGGTGTTTTCTGTTCATGTATTTAAGAATTTATTTATATATAGTTAAAGAATCTTTATTCTCATAAGAATTTACATAAATTCACTTACATTATCTATAAAAATATGGTTCCTTATAGAGCTTAGTTTGGGACTAGGTCAATTTGTGTGAGATAGCCCACCGATATTTTTTTTATTTTATTAAATTAGCTAGGTTAGCTTCTCATGGTCACCACAAAGGCTACACCACGTCGATAGAAAATTTTACGTGCATACACGCGACCATACTCCGTCGAATCAAGTACCGATCCGTGTTATCACAAATGAAATAAAAAATATATACGTACGGTTACTGTTAAGTAACTTACTGTGATTTTCACTCACGCTTATCTCTAAAAACAACCTAATCTTAATCTTTGCGCGATTTGATTAGTGCGCACCCAGCGTGCGATACATACTCTAGTTAGCGACCGGCCGCCGACCGGAGTCTTTATCGAGACAGTTGAAAAACGTCAGTGTTTATAGCACGTTCAATGACAGAAATCGTTACTTATTTGAAGTTATGAGACACAACGTGCATCATGGGCGGTGAATCTCATCCGTAATATACTTAAATAATACATACCATATGTATTCATGACTTGCTTTTATATATATCGTAGCCCTTAACTAGATAATCAGATTTTCATGTAACTTTGAAACTAATAATGCATTGATCAGTGGTTTAAAAAAAACATCAAATAATAAGTTATTTAAGTTTTAAAAGCTAATTTATACTTTGACGAAACGTACCTAGGTAAAGTGTTTTACTCCACAAAGGAGCGTCCGTGCACTCTAATAACCGTAGCACGTTTTTGTCCATATGCAATAAAATAACCAGTGGAGCCGATGAAAAACACTAGACACTATAAATTATTTATATTAGGTAAAAGCTACCTTATAACAACCAAGATCTCGATGATCTATTGAACAGTTTCTAAAGAAAGTGCAAGTCGAGACTTAGCAACCGCTCAACAAAACGGCTTTGAATTAATATAAAAGACGCTTACAATTATTAGAAAGTAAGTATTTCCGTGATCACGTCTTTGTCCGGTACAATGGCCGGTACGGAACCCGCTAATGACCACATTGAGTCCGCGCACACTTATTTAACGCGAGTTTGATAGCCGTCCGTTGGAAATGGCATATGATTCTCGAGAAGCTCATACGAATTCGAGTGTAGATGGGTGAATATTTGGCGTTTCAACCGCCGTCATTATTATTTTCGCATATTATTCAATATAAACTCAATAACTTTCTTGTTTTTTTAAATGGAATGGATACTACCCCCGGGTCCGCTGATTTTGACATCAAAAATTGCTGGTAGTTATCATTATTTTCGTTAATGTATTAAAGAGAATAATGACGGCGGTTGGAACGCCCGAATATTCACCCAGATAGCGCTTTTGCTATTTAATTAATTATATTTGTCTCTATTCGATATTGACTATTGGTATCTTTTAATACAAATAGAATAAATAGCAGGCGAAAATCTCACACAAATATACCCAAGCAAAAATCAAGGCTTGTACAGTCACCAGCAATAATATATTATCCAACTCAGAGATGGGCATTATTCGAATAAATTTTTATTTGAATAATCATTCGAATAAACAATCATTCGCGATAAATTTATTCGCGAATAATTTATTCGCGAATAAATTATTCTACCACTTCTTCGAATAATAAATGAATTATTCTTTATTTTATTCGAATAAATACCACGAATAATATTATAGTACACTTTCAAATTTACCATTAAAATGCAACTGGAGCATATTTTAGGGTCTAGGGATTGTCTCGCAGGTAGCCAACCAGAAAGAGATGGATATATGAATGAACGAGATAACCACGTAACTCAATTTTCTTATCGGTTTGTTTACCCGTGTTCATTATTATTTCACAAAAATTAGTCATTCGCATACTTTGGTCTAAACCAGTCGCATCTCTGAAGTCTGTTAACAAAAAAATGAGTGAGGTTAATGACGATGACGATAATATCCAGTCCAGCAAGGATAGCTCGTTAAACTCCACGGATTTGAGTGAAAACCGTGATGTGGTATCACAAGACCACACAAAACCACTATATATTTTTCATTTCTTTATTTAATTTAATACCCCTGTCGATCTTATAGCGATTGACTTTTAAACAAGGATAATTTATTCGTAGTATTTTATTCGGGAATGATTTATTAATTTATTCATCGAATGATTTATTCGCGAATAATTTATTCGCCATATGTACGAATAAGAATAATCATTCGGAAAATTTATTCGTTATTCGCGAATGATTTTTTTATTCTCAATCGTTATTCGTCATTCGAATAAATTTTGCCCATCTCACCAACTACACAGCCTTTATTTCCTTAGTCGTCTCTTACGATATCCACGGGATGACATGTAGTGGCACTATTCTAACCAGTGGGGCTAGACAAGTTGCCATCGTTCACGAACGCTAGCGTTAGGCGATCACTTTGGTGATCACCTGTCACTTGGCGCTGTCAAAATTGAATAGGCTAGACAATCAGTTTTCAGCGTGTCAGTTGTAACGAGTGATATATCACGTGACTTACGTCATTCCCATACATTTTTCAATGACAACACATGTCGCCAGTGATCACCTAACGCTAGCGTTCGTGAACGATGGCAACTTGTCTAGCCCCAATGGCCTATTGTCATCACGATCGTTTTCATTTTGAAAATCGAAGGCTTGTCTGGATACAAAATGAAAACAGTTTGAAACTGACTGCGATTGCGAGTGCAAAAGGCAAAAGCCCCTCAGGCAACCACGCGGGGAATTGGAAATAAACAAAAGCAGTCCCTAAAAAAGGTTAATTTTTTAATACTTTAAATAAAGAGCCACTATCACTAGACAATGTTTTAATAAAAGATAAGTGGGTTTTTTTTTTGTCTCCATAATGTTATTTAAGTTATCACAGTAAATTTCTCTTTGTCATGGTGTATTGTATAGGTATTGTACTAGTTTGTTGCACAGCTTGTGAACAGTGCATTTATGTAGAAACCATAGAAGTTGCGTTGTAAGGAAAGAAAGTGCGCATTAAAGTAACATTTTAACAACATAATTACCAGACTCGCTTTTGTTAAGCCTTAAAACCGTGTACAGTTAGTTACATATGCACGAATGGTCTACCGCTTTCGCTTCTCAACAACAAAACGAAGTTAGCGTTAATGAAATCATATCATCACTTAAATTAGGCGAGAAAAGTCTACTTAATACGGTTAGTGCACAGAAACCGGCTGTTAGAGATCCGCATTGTACGCCGCCTAGTAACTAGCTAGTTAGAAAGATGAGAGATAAATACGGACATTTGTCATTTTAGTACCTACAAAATATTTTAGTGCAAACTCGAGAATAGGGTTTTTTAGGGTTCATTGCCCAAAAGCAGCCTACATATCCGTCCTACCGTCTACCTAACTTCAAACCTAGGTCAAGTGTGAGTTGGGCTCGTGCCGATTCGATTCGAAGTCTAATTTAAATCGGAATTGCGGCGGTACGGAACCCTCGGTGCGCAAGTTTGACTCGTACTTGATCGGGTTTTATTCTGATCTTGATTACACTTCGAATATCAAGTCTATACTATTCCCAACAAACTGAAAAGTACAGTCAAAATAGTTATGTGTAAAACTACCAAAATATGTTAGAGTGACGTAATTAATCAATTCCAAAGAGACTTCTGTCTTATTAAGTCACTTCAACCTAGTTTATAGGACCACTCTGGGCCAGAAATCTGTTAGGTTGGCAGTTCAGTTTGTATTCTAAGCGGTTTAGTTTAGAGTGTCGTCGGTGGCTTAGTGGCTTAAGGGGTCAACTCGTGGTCGTAAGTTCGAACCCCCGCGGTCACCATGTACCAATGACTTTTGCTAACTTAAGCGCATTATGCTCTTACGGTGAAGGAAAAACATCGTCAGGAAACCGGCACATTCAAACAAATGAGTGTGTAAGAGGGTGATTGCACAAAAGATCCTAAACGGTCGAAGTGTATCCGAAAGGGCCCATCATTAAGATAATACAAGATAATATAAGAGAACCTTATTCGATTTATAATTAGATGCAGCCATTAAAAGGCAATATAGTTTCGAATAGGTACAAAATAAATAACATCAAAGGACAATTTCACACAGACTCCGACCAAGTCCCAAGATAAGCTATGTGCCCTAATCGGAAACTCAACCTGAGACCGCGAGCGTCGTAGGCAGGGTTACTAATAACTGAGCTGACTACCACTTATAACTGCTTTCACTTCACAGCATTACCACCGTTAGACGTTGCTATTGAAAATATTTATAACCCTACAAGCATGTAAACATATCTTTGACGCCAACGTCATGTGAAATCTCATTTAAGTTTAGTCTAGATGCGTTTAAATTTGAAAGAAAGAAAGAATAACTGTTATTGAATTTAAAAAAACAGGTTTGCCAACTTAATGTCCTATACCAGCACTTGTGAAAATATTGGATTGTATTGTTACAGTTTCCTCTCATCTGTATATTGTACTTGTAATAATGTCTATTGTTATATTATTTAGTTTTTCTTACTCGCCCAAAGGTTAACTGGAGGAGATCCCTTAAAAGGTATAAATTCGCCTTTGTACTCATTTTATTTCTGTAATTTTAATATTTGTGTACATAATGTATCAAGTTTTAGTACAATAAAGGGTTTACATACAAACGTACATACATACTTGTGCGAGTTTAATTGTATATGCTGAGACCGCTTCTTTCAAATGATCTATCTTATAGCAGGACCAACTAACTCAAATCGATAGGTATACTAAGTAAGTAAGCTAAAAGACTGATTCATAACGACACATAATGTCCATATTTCTCTCTTACTTCACAATGTAGAAAAGACGCCATAATAAAGTTATATTTGTCAAATCCCACGAGCCATTTTAAAACAAAGCGAAGAAAATAAACACATCCTCAACTTCGCTGCAAGTGTTATTGCCTTTATTACGCTGCAGTTAATGATCCACACATATGGATCTCTGCGGGAGACAGGACCAAAATTAGATCACTCCTGGTTACGAACAAGTACTACGCCGCAAGAGGTCTTGCAAAGTGGTCACGAGACTAAACGCGTCGCTACCCCCCGGTGTAGTAAACACGTAGAATGTCAAGGCTAAAGCATATTTATTTTACTTTTCACATATTTTAGACAATAATTTAGTACATTTCTGAACATAAACATACAAAGTACCTATAACTAAACTCACTTTCTAAACCGATAAATCCTTCCTTTAGAATTCAATTATAACTTGCAGTATTATTACTGTTAGGTACCTGAACTCCGTTACAGTTTGTTTAATTATACGAATAGGCCACAAACACAACTATTAAAAAACCTCCTATTATAATTTATTATATTTAAATACATACATAAACTCACGCCTTCATTCTCAGTGTTCCCTACAGAGCTACAAAATTACTAACCACTCTAAAAACATGTTAATAAGTTTGCTAAGATGATTACCAGTGTATTAGTGACAGGGTGCAAGTTATATTTAAATAAGCATTAAAAATTTGGTTACAGAGTTGTTGGTAATTCGGTAGCTCTGCCTACCCCACTCTGGGAATGAAGGCGTGAGCTTATGTATGTATGTAAGCATAAAGAATATCCAGTTACGTAAGGTCAATAGAACTTGTAAATCATGTAAACAAATTAGAACTGTTTGACACATAACCTCAAATACTCACCAAGCGTGTTTTTATTAAAAAATAGCGTATAATTAATGGTTATTTCATCTTAAACTTAATATGAAAATAATGATCTAGTTTAAAATTACGTGATTATCGAGTAATCATGGTGAATTCGTTTGGTTTTGTTTACCTATTTTGCAAGTTCTATTGACGGCGACTTTACAAATGAACAGTACCTATTCGAAAATCCAATCTGTTATAAACCATTGTTTTCCGGACGTGTAGAGCTTTAATATGGCTTATCGGTGTACGCCATTTGCAAGATGAAATTTTATATCATACTAGGGACCCGCCCTCGCTTCGCTTCGGTTTATGTGAGTTTTCTATAACACTACGGGTGTTACATAAACCATAATCTATTATACTTATAAACCCTCCTCTTGAATCACTCTATCTATTCAAAAAAACCGCATCATGATCCGTTGCGTAGTTTTAAAGATCTAAGCATACATAGGGACAGACAGCGAGAAGCGACTTTGTTTTATACTATGTAGTGAGAATGCAATCCATTTCGGCATACGAACTTTTCATCCCATTGTGGAGATAAAAACTGTTTGCTTTTGTAAAGTAGATACCTATCCATTTGAAACATTTCACATGAAAAAAAAGGTGTGACGTTTCAGTAACACAAATTGGCCGCAAGTCGTGATTATTTGATAAGTACCTGAGGGCCCAGACAGGATGCACTACGCTAGTTAGCGCTTCTAAACGAATAGAAACGATAGTAAGCGTAATGCATCTTGTCTGGGCCCTCTGAAGACTTGGCGAAACTTAGTCTCTTCTAAGAACTATCGTGATTAAAGTGAAACGTCGCGACAAAAAGTCATTATGTCAAATAATTGAAAACCGTCTCGTTCCTCTTGCTTAATCGCAATGTTCCTAATTTCCTATAAGAGAACTATTCAATTGATTCCAATCAATATCGATGCGCGGCGTTAATCCTCAGCCATTTGCAAGGTATTGCCTAATATGGAGTGGGCCGGGAGTGCCGATTGAAATGCCTGAATAATCCCACTGAAACAGTACTCTCCCGAAGCCGCCAGATTCCATGGAACAAGGATTTAGCTAGTTGCTTCATATTGCGGTTACAACCCATTGTGATAAGTCAAGTTTCCGAGTAATTTCGATAGTGTGCTTTACTCGGCTCATTGCCGTATTGATACCTAAATATTAGTGCTCCGTGGCTTGCGGCTGTGGTACGCAATAAGTATCGGAATTCAGATTATAGATACTGTGAAAGTTACGCTTGAGCAGTATCGTCGACAAATCCTTTGGAATATAAATTTTTGCTCGGAATAGTCGGAATTTCGACATCGTAGACGCGTATTTAATATAAAAATATAATATTTCCTTCCAATGTTGTTATCTGTGAATGCGTACGTAAGATAATCTATGGTATTACATGAGATGCTTGAACATACTATACACATCCAAAATGTCCAAGAATTAGAGTTATCCCTACATTATTTTGATATTTGGTAATATACTGCGTTGCAATACATTGCAAGATGTCAAAGTAATCTTGGGTTAACATACTTAGGTACTCATAATGTTTTATTTATATTGTTTATGTGTTTCGGTACGAGTACGTGGTTATTATTATTAAGTTACTGTTATTTTTTTAATTATAAGTATTATTTAGTTAAACTCGTGCATAATAGTTATTTATGTAACTGGTCCATAATGAAGCTTCTTAAGGTACGACCTAATTATATACCGCTGCATACAAGTTTTTCTTCAAGCTTAAAATGGTAGTGACGATAATAAACAGCGGTTGATTGTATACCTTCCTTTATTTATTTGCTAGCAAACTACTTGTCGGCAAATTTCATTATTTCGATTACCGTTAAAAGTTTGTTAAGTTAACCAGTTAAATCATATTTTTCAGTGATTTAAGATAAATATTTTTTTAATGCATTCAGGCTCAATTTTTTTTTTGGTTTTTAATCAACTTTTTTTAATTCTTATTAAAATATTTTAACGATTTAATATACAAATTAGGATGTCAAGTGTTCACTAGACGCCAAGAATGATATCCGGAATGACCGTAACCATGGTAATAAAAATGCTACAATAATTATTATAGAACTGTTACAACCATGACACCGCTCATTTTAGAATTGTTTTCACGCTTCGGTTAGGCTATAGGTAGTATTCTGATACCGTTAACGATATCAATACTAGCGGTTTATAGTACGCGAGTAGAAAAAGTATTTAAGGGTCACAGGTACGAAAATATATCTAAATCTAGTTAGATATTTTCTCTGCGCTACTGTCCCTGTGAATCCTATGCTTGGTCCCGAAAAACCTATACTATGCTTGGTCCCGAAAAACCTATACTAAAAAAACCACTCCACTCTATCAGAGACCCAATCGTCAGCAGTACCTAGTAAAAACCATCAACTTTTTGCGGCTAAAAAACTTTCTAGTGAATAAGCTCTCCAACGTTACAAACAAAAAATCAAACATGGAAATTCCGTGTAGGTAGTCTACGGTCGCCGTTCCACTCTGGAGCAATTTTGGATGCAACCGTCAGGAAAATTGGCTTAGTCAGGACTGAGTGCGCCTCGTCTCGACACGGGAAACTCGGTTGTACCGACATCCGGGGTATTTCTCTATCAAAAAGACCATTCGACAGCAAGGTCACAAGTGAATCAATCTTTTTAACAGTAGGTATCAAGACGCAAAGAGATAATACATTTAGACAGGGCCAAGATTCTTGGCGGTAAAAACCATATCGTCTTTGACCTGTTATGGTAGGTATTGTTTGTAACTCGGCCGCCGTAACAGTCAACTAAATAAGAGCTATCAAAACGTTGACATTACGATGACAGTGTGACTATTGCCTAACGTACTCGCAATCACAATCGGCTCCAAATTTAATTAATTATAGGACACCGGACGCTTACTTTTTTAATTGACCTAACTTAAAAATAAGGATGTTCTGATTTCGGTTGTGTTTTTACTTATTACTATTTAATATTTTTACGTCATGTTTGTCTAGAATATCGAGGTCGAATTCGTCGCTGATATGATGTGTTAGAGAATACCAACATTGCCTGAGGATAATACTCGATTCGTACCGTGTCGTTGATTGGCAATTATCCGACTTTGTAACGAATGATCTGTATGTAGGCTGTGAACAATGTAACAAATCTATCGCTCTTACTCTGCTATTGGATTGGCATAACTACTAATTCAGCTAAACGAGTTACGTCTACGCAAACGCTCTCGTCGCTTTAGTCCGGAACTAAGGTCTAGGCATTTACTATGGGTATTCAAAAAGATAACTTGTATTCAAAAGATAGGTAATAGGCTATTCCAACTTAAATCGGCTTTTGCTTGAAATTATTATGAGTCGCCGATTAATATAAGTTATTTTTTGCGTTTTAAGGCGGCATTTTTTTTATTATTATTTTAATCTATACATTTTAGTGGTCGTAATAGGCTTATGTAGTCCCGCTTCTTAGTTGATATGTAACTTCAAGACATTTCCAACTAGCCGCATGCAACGACGCAGGGCAATCGTAGTCATATTTAAAAAATTAAATGTTCTTCGTTGTAGTCGCTCAACTATCTTAATCGTGATGTCTTATCGCCACCCTTGAAATAGGTACCGTTGAGGAGTTCCCGTGGCTATCTGTAGTCTTCATCATCAGTTCCACTTTACCAAATGATACTTTCCGAATGCAAATGCTAAACTTATTACTAAAAATATTAAAATCGTTATATGTTTGGCTACAACATTTGAGGAGTTCCCTCAATTCCTCACTGATCCCTTCATCAGATTCAAATTTGGTGACAACGGGACCACCTCAAAAGTACACTCTATTAAACCAAAAAAAACAATAAGAAATCGTTGCACAATTGACCGAGAAATCGGTGAACAAACATAAAAAATACTTACAGTGGAACTCCTCCTTTTTTGAAGTCGGTTAAAGTGAAATAATCTTGTTTATCACGTAAATGTTTTCCCTTGCCAGAGATCGAACTCGGTATCGCTAGCTTTGTACGCGAAGTCAGGACTAAATAGGCTACTCTCTAGCTAGTGTATGTGTGTGTTTTGTTGTATTGGAGAAAAGATATAAGCGATATTACTACAACGTGAACTAGAATAGTTATGTTTATCCTGACTTAACCAACTGTGGCGCGCAGAGTTACAGCCTAGTCTCAAATTTGAACGAAACAGACACTTTCTTCGCTTAGCTATGGTCAAATTAATCGTATTAATATTCCTCAATTACTTAGTGGAACCTAAATTTTCTTAACTAAGTAGGTAAGTACTTAAATGTATAAAATGACATACATACTGACATATAACTTGGATATATTATGTAGATACGCGTGAACATAAACCTTTCACACAGTCGGGGGGAAGACCAAGTTATCCGATTGAATTTTTCGTCGCAGTGTTCCAATACTTTATGAAAACTCCATATTTCATGTTTCCGGTGTCTACTAAGTACGAGTAAGTTAAGTAAGTAGCTTACGTCTGGAACTAACAAATATTCCTATGAGCTTGAACGTCGCATTTTTCCTGCAAAATTTACTCGCGTGAGATATGCACGTTTTGCAGGATTTGAGAGGTGCATGATATTTCCTACAAAATACCTGTGCTTCTTACTTAAACCTAATAATGTGGAATTTTAGAACTTTTAGACCAGTAATATTATATATCTATCGCAAAATATTTGTACCGCCTTCCTTTTTAAGAAATTGCTCTTGAATTACTTCAAACAATTTTCTTGTTATCCTTTCATTACGAAAATAAAAGTGTCTCATTCGTTTATTCAGAGATATTAAAAAAGCCGGAGGATATTTTTTGTTCTTGAGTTACTTTTTATTTGCAATTTTATGTGATTTATAGTCCACTTTTTTACCTAACCTCTGTATGAATGTAGGAGAGAGTCTTTGTCTATTATAGAGGCTAAACAAATGACCCGGTTTCGATGAACAGTGGTTAAATTATATATAAATAAAAAGCTTTATCGGCGATTCCAGGAGAATCCACTATATGGGTAACAACACGAATTACTATGTTATATGACACACACATAATAATACACAGTCGGGTATTTATATTTCCTTTTTTCTCCGACTGCCCGAGAAAGAGGGAATATTTCTGACACAATTGCACGTTAAAAACTAACATACAATTGTAATAAAAAGACTTCCTTACCATTTTGTCTGGGTCGATACTTCCCTCGAAAACGTAGAACTTTCTTTAACGGTCCGTCCGTCGACCTGTCGCCGGCCACCGGTGGCCCCGGAATTTGCCGAGTTGCCAGACTGCCCGTTAAAAATTGCATTTTTTTCTCGCCAATTTGCTAAACGGATAAGTTCTCCGGACGGTGTGCTCGGATATAATTAAATAATAAACACTATTTGTCTTGATACTTTTTTGCACACTTTATGTTTGAACCTACGTCAACTCTTATAAAAAAAAATACAAAACATAGACAGTAGAAATAAAAATAAACTTGAGATGAAATAATATGTTATACAAATCCAATAAACGATGTTCAAAGTAATGTAGATACGTAATGACGACAGAAATAAGTTGCAGTTATTACGCTAAGAAATTAAAATATTTTTACAACACTATGTAGTCGAAAGTCAGCGGGACTGAGAAAGACTGGAAGCCCTGGAAATGTCGTGCTGGAAAAGGATGGAGAGAATAAACTGGATAGAAAGAAAGATGAATGAGGAAGTACTTGGCATAGTGAAAAATGAAGTCAATTGCAGACATTAGAAAATAGACCAGGGAAGAGGTTTGGTCACCTGTTGCGGCGCGGGGGGAACGTTAAGATGTTAATCGAAGGAAAAAGGGAAGGAAGAAGGAAAAGAGGGACACTAAGAATAACTTAACTAGACCAATTAAATTAAAAAGTAGCCGTCGCTGACGTTTAAGTGTTTTAAAGAGAAGGCTCGCAACGGGAGAGAATGGAAATTACTAAACTAATAATTATTGTAAGCAAAGATCAACCATTATAACAATAGTAGTAGATAAGTGGAATAAAATAACTTGTAATATTAACAAAGACATGAAGTTCCGAGTTCTTAAGCCTATATGAAGTTGAGTTAATTTTATTAACCTTTCAACTTGGACACATAAGATACATAACGCTCAGTAAGTGATTTATGAAATCGTTAATGTATTTTGGATTGACGTTACCTGAAGACAGATCGCGTCGAACGCTCGTCTGTCTACTCCATCCAATAAGAGTAAATGAAAACAGAAACGTTAGCAGTGTTTGCATCTTGCTAGACCTACAGAATAAATATCGCTAGTAAACGTTATTCTACTTATATCAAAAACAATACGTATTAGGTAACTATATTAGATAGGCCATGTTAACCTACAAAAACCAAATGAACTGTCTGCAACTTAGCGCCTTACAAAAATAACATAAGTAAATCATTTACATAGTTTAAAATAAAGTCGCTTCCCGCCGTCTATCCCCCTGTATCTACACTTACATCTTTCAAACTACGCAAGGGATTTTGTCGGTGCGTAATGCGGTTTTCATCAAGAGGAAGGTTTTTGTGTAACATAAACCGAATCGAAGCGAGGGCGGGTCGCTGGTGTAGAACAATCCCCGTGACTGCTCATATACATAATATAGTCCATATATAGTTGTAAGTACTTATGACCTGATGATAACGCGCCATTAAGCAATCTCTAGTTTAAAGTCAAAATATACAACAACAATATAAAAAAATATATCATTAAATTGAATGTACTGCGGCACTCAGAGACGTCAATTAAATTTAATGCTTGTTTAGTGACGTGTTGTCTTATTCTATGGCTATAGCAAATAATGTGACAGTAGCAACTTTAATCAAGCATTCAATTTAATTGACGTATCTGAGTGCGGCAGTTAGAATTGAATTTGATTCATTTTTTTTGTAGTTTAATGACAACTTCAACTTGCGAAATATCGTGGATCGCAATACATAATGTATGCCTACAGGCTGTTTTGGTTTGTCATTACAGTTATAATAAAAATACAGTCGGATTTCCTGTTTTTGTTAAGTGATGGTTTGAATCTATGCATGCGAATCGCGGGGTCGTGTTGAGGTTGTATATGCCAACAGGCTGATTATGTTTGTTATGTAATTATGAAAAAAGATAGGAGGGTTAACGCGGTAATGTAGGGCGGGCGTGCCCCGGGTGTGTCGTTAGGCACGTAGCGCGCCGAGGCAATGGCGGCGCCCGCTGTCGAGTGATAAAGGCCGGTGTAGTCTGTATCGGCTGAAAAAACTTTAAAAAAGCAAGTTTTAACTTAGTTATATATACAGCATGATGTTTGACGAGATCGGATGAGACGCAGTAATTATTGTATAAAAAGAAAGGAGAAACTCACGTTGGGATAGTACTGCGAAATACAAAATTCAAAGTCTCGGACCACCAAGCCATTTGTATTAAAGTACAGTGACACGGGTAACGTTATTTTTTATGTGTCTATCTGTAATCTCCTGAAACACAAATAACAACACATAAAATTATAAGGTTCCGTCAAATATGTTAGGCCGGTTAATTAACCCTATCATGTTTATTTATACTCGTAAGTACATTGCATAACGTTTTTATAGGTACCTTCTTACGCTAAATCTAAGTCTTAGATCCTGACTTTGATTTCCGGTACCTATTGGTAAATATGTGTGTGATGTGATAAGCGCGAGTATTTATTAGAGTCTAGGATGTCCCCTATGTATTTCGGCAAACATGTATGTTAATCGTGGTCTTGTATCCATAGTACTTACAAGCCTAGGGGTTACTTTGGGACTAGGTCAATTTGTCTGAGATTGGGTCCTGATTTAAGGAATGTGCCAGTTTCCTTTTGTTGGTGCGATATTTGTTTTTAAGGTTTTCAAAAGGGTGCAAGTGCATTCACCCCCTTAGAACTTTACTGTCAGCCAGTCGCGACCAGTGATTGGCAAACGGTTCACGAAAGAAAAAAACCGCAGCAAGTTTTCCCTCCACAGCCAACAGAATTAAACGGATTCAATATTCGTTTTTTTCTTGTCTAGATGCAGACGGCACTTAGTTTTGTTTGAAATAAGATGTTTTTATTTGTAGATTAGCATAAAGCCAAAATACGTACCTAAATAATAAAATACATATGTATAAACGGTTGATAAATTTCATATAACACATTTTAATATTTCTTCTTTTGTGAAATACGAAAAACACAAAAAAAACCCTTGTTCAATAAACGGGCGTATTTCCAAGCGGGATGAATCAGTGAACACCGGTGTAATTAAACTCTTCTCGGACATAGTTTTTTGCGAATTGTAAATACGAGTATGCAGCTTTTTCGACGCATCCATGTGTAATAAATTAACAGTTAATATTTTGAACAGTAAAGACAACTCTGGCAGGCCATATAATATGGAAAGTCAATAGAATGCAGTAGGTAATATAAGCAGCTTTTACCGGTGCCATCTCAATTTTACGACATATCAAATAAGCGACATAATGCATGTACACGCGTTCGTTTGCTGACGAGTTTATGCCTATAAGCTCTTGTTTGAATTTCCTTGTTTGCATGCAAGGGCTTTTGGCGTAACTTTTTAAACGAGTCAACAGTGTCCATTATGTCTAAAAGCTTTTGACAGGTAAGTTGATTACAATATTAAATGGTTTCAGTAAAATTCGCGGATGTGAACGGAAGGGTGATGGGCATTTTGTATGGGCCCCGTCCCCACCCTCCAACGATAGATGCATGTCCATATGTTCAACAGGAACAAAAAAAAGTCAAAATACCTATTTTAGAAGCTAAATCGATTGGAATTTTTTAATGAAAAAAGATTTTTTCATGGACCAAGCAAGGCAAAAATGTCTTCATTTTCAAACCAATGCAACCAATGTGATTATGGTTTTCCAAGAAAACCCCATACATATAACGATTGTTGCCAAAAAAAAATGAAAAAATCATCATGTTGCCGAGATTTAAAACTGAGACTTGTTTCATCTCTGTTGGTGGGTGGGGACATTTTTGCCCATGGTCCTTTACTCGCAGGTGCTGCCGCACTGTGGGACGAAAATCGGCTTTAGAGGACATAGAAATCGAAGTTCTCATTTTTATAATTTTTTGATGGGGATTGGTTTCATTTGCAGTTATAATGCTAAAATATTATTTTGGTTGGATTGCGTTTGGAAACTGATGAGTTATAATTTTTTTCCTTAAAATTTGTATGGGACGGCATGAAAAAGTCCAAATATCTCTGAAACCGCAAGAGAAACCGTTATATCCTCGCAGATGGTAATAAAAATAATTATTTGTGATTTTTTGGCGTAGTGCATATTTCAGTAATTGCTGCGGTTTTTTTTTTAAAAATCGATGTTTTTTTTGTGAGTCCTGGCGGATTATTTTATCAATACACGTCTTGAATATTTATATTTTGTATATTTTATACTCAAATTTTAAATCAAACAATTTTTTGATTAATTATGATCGCTTAAAATATAAACAATTAAATATTTTTCCGGTAATGAGGCGATTATTGTGCATGTTTAATGAACTATATTCAGTAATGGGATTATACTTAATTTATTTTGGTTGTAAATAGTTTGTAATTATTTCTTGAGTAATTAGTTATAAGATTTAATGAGATCCCTTAATTAATTCTGATAAGTGATTGATAAATAAGTAGGTGATTACTTAACGAAGTGGTAAAGGAATCATCATTAGCTCACATCAATAAATAGACCAGACATTTTTCCGAGAGCGATAATCGCAATTATTCTGTATAACTGTGAACATCTGTACTCCTGCTAAAACCTAAAAATTACCAATTTTTCTACCAACTTGGACCTATTTGTCGTTTTACAAAGCAAGAAGCCGGCATTTAACCATGAAGTATTGTTCGAAGCAGTGGTGCAACGTTTGGGTTCCAGTTTATCTGAAGACGAAATAGAAATACTTAGAGAATTCTGTACAAAGTTTACTCGATCTGCAGTTACGAAATGGCAAAAAAGTAACCGGAATACGAAAGACTTCAGAAAATACTACGAAAGTTGGCTTCAAGCTAATGTTGATTGGCCCAGCTGTCTACAAACTAATCTACTCAGCCTTGGACTACTTCAAGATTCGTCGTGTTCTGAGCCTTTGGAATCGTCAACTACGACTGATTTTACTTTACCAGAATGTTTGATACCATCTACTTCAACTGGAACAATGACCATTCGATCCAGAAAACCATTTGAAGAACTATCAATCAAGCAAAAAAAGAGAAGATTCGACAGTTATACAGGAGAAGACTCAACTGAATTAACATATGCAGCGGCAAAACTCTTGAAAGAAGATGGGCGTGAAGATATAGCATCCGTAATTGAGTACATGCTCAAAAATTCTGAAGCAGCAGCAAATATACAAAAAATGATCAAGAAATCAAATACTTCAGTTACATATTCACCAGATAAGGCACTCGGTCTTTACGTGGCATTAAAGCTGACTAAATGGCAATACATGACCTTAAGGGAGTCAGCTATTCAAGAAGGAGCCGAAGATCTTTATCCATCATACTACAAGATTCAGTCAGCGAAATTACAAAGTTACCCTCCGAAATCCGCTATAACCATAACGGATTCATCAGCTGAAATTAAACTTCAAGCTTTACTGGATTTAACTACGCAGAGGATTCTAAAAGAATTACCATCTAATATTGAAGACAAAGAGTTGACGCTGATATCGAAATGGGGTTTTGATGGTGCATCCAGCCAGAGCAAATATAAACAAAAAATGGATGGCGAAAACGATGACTCGAGCATATTCATGGCATCATTAGCACCACTCAAATTGGTTTGTGGTGAGGACATTTTATGGACGAATCCAAAACCCTGCTCACCGTCTTATTGTCGCCCATTGATGTTCCGTTTTGTTAAGGAAAGTAAAGCCGTAGTTTTGGAGTTAAAATCAAAGTTCGAAGAAGAAATTAAGGCTCTACTTCCTACGGAATACAATACAGCTAAAATAAAACACCTTTTGAAGATGACCATGATAGATGGTAAAATTTGTACTTATCTATCGGAAGCTAAGTCAAATGCTACGTGTTACTTGTGTTTGGCTAAGCCTACCGAAATAAATAAGTTAGATTCAGTTGTAGTGAAGCAGATTTCGACAAAATTATATGAATTCGGGTTATCTTCACTACATGCTCGTATAAATTCAATGGAGTGCCTTTTACACATTTCTTACAGACTGAGAATTAAAAAATGGGCTGCAAAAGGCGAGGAACTCAAAAAAATAATGAACGAGACGAAAAAAGTTGTTCAAGACCGATTCAAGGAAGAGCTCAACCTTTTGATCGATAATGTAAAGCAGGGATCGGGTACCGCAAACGATGGCAATACAACAAGAAGGTTCTTCGAGTTTCCTGAAAAAACTGCAGCAATAACTGGATTGGATGAAGAACTTGTTCGCAGATTTGCTGTAATACTGCAAGCAATAACATCTGGAGAAGAAATTGATGTTATGAAATTTAAGGAATATGCATTTAAGACTGCTCAAAAGTTCGTAGCAATGTATGATTGGTATTATATGCCGTCAACTGTGCATAAGCTATTGATTCATGGAGCAGACATTATCGCCAGCAACGCCATTGTTCCTATCGGAAGTCTCTCGGAAGAGGCTTCCGAAGCTCGAAATAAAGATTTTAGGAGGTTCAGGGAGCATAATTCTAGAAAAAGGAGTAGGCAAGCTTGTAACGAGGATATACTGAATATGCTTCTATTATCCTCCGATCCTCATATTACGGCAATAAGACCTAGTCTGGATAAGAAGAAAAGGCAGGCATTTTTTGCCGAAACTAGGTCTTTATTTTCGGTTCAGGAAGTCGAACTGGAACAAGAGGTTTCAGATCCGTGTGATCTATATCAAAATGAGTCCGATATAGAGCATTCGTTAGATATATTACCCTAATAAAAAATATTATGTATTGTGTTTATTTTAGTCACATTATGGATAGTTATTGTTTTTACATTTTCTACTTTTATTTCTAATTAGTTATACAGAAAAAATACTATTCTATCACGTTTTTTTTTTATTTTACTTTTTATTATAAATATTTATATATGTAAGAAGAGTATTTGCATTCCGCTACCTCCCCCTCCTACATAAGTTGAAAAAAAATATACGCCACGGACTTAAAAAAAAGACAAAATAACATCGATTTTTCAAAAAAAAACCGCAGCTATGACTGAAATATGCACTACGCCAAAAAATCACAAATAATTATTTTTATTACCATCTGCGAGGATATAACGGTTTCTCTTGCGGTTTCAGAGATATTTGGACTTTTTCATGCCGTCCCATACAAATTTTAAGGAAAAAAATTATAACTCATCAGTTTAACACAATCCAACCAAAATAATATTTTAGCATTATAACTGCAAATGAAACCAATCCCAATCAAAAAATCATAAAAATGAGAACTTCGATTTCTATGTCCTCTAGAGCCGATTTTCGTCCCACAGTGTGCCGTAGTTTTAAGATGTAAATTTAAACTTTTTAATACCACGGTCGAATTCAACGTTAAGTTCCTCAAACAGGAGGTCGTCATACATCGGCAAAGAATAAAAATTGAAACCTAAAACAACTTACCAATATTCCTGTTGGATACCTTATTTAAATGAAAGTTCGAGTTAAAATAGTATTGTTACATTTGTCAGGAACTAGGTAAGTACTTCCAGAAAAAATACACCCACTGTACTTACCTAGCACTTGCACAAATGCATGTTCAATAAACAGAGCACAGGAATGTCGTGTCGCATGCCGCCCCAGACATACATTAAAGACGACTCGACTCGTGGTGGTGAGACTTCGCACATTTAATAAATAAGTACTTCGTTTGCAGTAAATTGGTCCGATGGCCTTGACCTGCAAACAGCAAGGTTAGTGACCTTGTTAAACTTGTTAAAGGGTACTAGTTTGGTTCAACTTACTTGCGTTTGCTGTTGGCTACATTATGAATATGATAACAATTTATACGTTGCGGTTCAAAGGATTTTAGATGTCATAGCTATACTATTTAGGGCTCTTTGAACAAAAGTCGCTGCTAGCGTTCACTGCTGCCGAGGAAATTGTAGTTTGTTACCAATGTGTTCCGTTTTCAGATTACCGATAATCTGCAAATGAAACATATTGGTTCGAGTGTTCGTGTTAAACCCCTTTACCGCTCTGATGTTTTCAACCGGGGCCTGGAATAGAGGGTTGGTTCTATTGTAGATCAAGAGTCAAGCTATGGCAGAGTGTCCGGCTAATAGCTTACCGGCGTAGAGTGCTAACCACCGTGTTACGACCACAGAATTTTCAATCTCGCAAATTGGAGATCAAAGAGAATTAATGTATCGATGTAACAACACAGCGCTGTATTTATTCATCGGTCCGCTAATGGACAGAGTAGGTAATTATAACCAATTAGCACAGATCGTTGCCCGAGATAATTGGACCACTTTTTACCCCCGACTCACCCTCCCCTCCCCGGGTTATAAATTTAACGTGTATAGGCTTCTGTTGCGGTTTTTTTAAATGGAAAGCTGTTTGATTCGAAGTGGTTCTCAGTTAGGTTTGATAAAAATCAATGGGGCTTTAAAAAGTTATTAGTTCAGAATGTAGTGGTGGCCCTTAGTCGATTCAACTCTTTTTTTTTTTTTTTTTTTTATGGCATCGAGTAACAAAAAGGGTATATACATGAACGGGGTAAAATAGACTTTAACCCTTTTTCAGTTGATCTTCGGAAGACTTACACCCTTTTTCATTAGGACCCCAGTATGCTCAGGACCGAGATCTTATAAAACAAGGTTCCAAGTTAATTGTTTAGTTGTGAACGTGACGACAGAACAAGCTTGGCCGTTTTAGAATCGAATGTTTATACTTGCTTCGGAAACCTTGCTCGATTAAAATAATGCTAGGTTGCGTCCAAGTCTGCTTTGAAATTTTTCCAGCTTATGTCACGTACTAGCATCAATCCCTTGAAAAAAGGGAAGAATGATCTGAATCAGTTGTATGCTATTCCTATTTTTTATTTTTGTTTCTTCATATCTTATCTTAGCCATTTATAAATCATTAAAGTAGGTCAGAAACTACCTGTATAATGAATTTGAATCTCCTTTATAATTACAACCTTTGTATCCGGAAAAAAAGAACCCTAATTGTATTAGCAAACGATGCATGACCATATTTCTATAGTTCCGTTCCTTTTCCTTTAAAATTTAGTGCAGTTTTGTCCATTTAACAGAGAAAGGAACTGATACCCATAAAATATTATTGTACATAAGGAGGTTGAACAAGAATGAAAAGCTTAAGTGTATTTTGTGCGGTGGCAACCGCGATAGCCAATTATTAGGTACGAGGGCTGCCTTTTAAGTTGTGTCGTTTGGAAAAACTAAAGACAATTTAAGTGTTAAATGGTATTTATTGTTTTTCAAAGTAATCACCGTGATATGTAATACACTTTTTCATTCGATCGAACCAGTTTTCGAAACACTTATTCCAGTCCGAAGTCGGGGTCTCCAAAATGGCCGTTTTGTATGCCTCAACGGCTTCTTCAGGCGTCTGGTACCGTTGACCACGAAGTCGTTGCTTGATTTTTGGAAAAGTAAAAAAATCGTTAGGGCTTAAGTCTGGACTGTGCGGCGGGTGTTCCAGAATTTCGACGTTTTGCTCTTTTAAAAACGCAATTGTTTGCCGGGCGGTGTGCGAGCTCGCATTATCGTGATGCAGTCTTATACGACGTCTTGGGTTATTTTTTCGAAACTCGCCGATGACTTCTGGTAAACAGACAGTGGTATACCAGTCAGCATTAACCGTTTTACGATCCTCGAGCACGATGTTGGCCACGTGGCCACTTTTCGCCACAAACGTGGCGACTATTTTTTTCGAAATGCTCCGTGAGCGTATTACTTTGGTCGGTTTTGGCTCATCTTGGAACACCCAAACAGTCGACTGCTGTTTAGAATCGGGTTCGTAGGCATATATCCAAGATTCGTCACCACTGATAATGTCGTAAACATGTTTCGAGTTTCCTCGGTTGAATTGCCGCAGAGTTTTGCGACACCATCGAACGCGAGCCGTTTTTTGGTCTTCACTGAGTAAATGTGGTATCCAGCGAGAGATCAACTTTTTTACGCCTAAGTGATCATGCAAAATACTGTGAACACTGGTCCCTGAAATACTTAAGGAAGCTTCTATCTCACGGTATGTCGCATGGCGATCTTCGACGATCAGTTGCCGTACAGCATCAATGTTCTCCTGGGTTACGGCTGTTTTTGGTCGACCTTCACGATGTCTATCACCAAGACTAGAGCAACAACGTTGAAATTCTAAATACCAGCGTTCCACAGTCCGGAGGCATGGTGCTTTATCATTGAAAACCGTAGTCAACTCTTCGAAGCACTGAAGTCGCGTTAAGCCCCTTTTGAAGTTGTAAAAAAATATCGCACGTAAATTTTCCTTCGAAATTTCCATTTTCACAACTGACTTGTCAACTTTGAACGAGCGCTGTACTAAAACGGTTGGACCGATTTCGAGTCATTCTTTTGTTTTCGAATTCTAATTTCAAATATTTTAAGATGACACTAGTTCTTTTTTATGCAATCACGGAAGGCTTGCAAACGACAGAACTTAAAAGGCAGCCCTCGTAGGTATTTAATTTTAAAATATTCTTTTTTTGAATACAAATTGCGATTCCACTTTTTTTTTAAAGGTAAGTACATTTTAACCACATTTTATTGATATTGACTTTTCAAAAGTTTCTTAAACAACATAAGGTTAAACACGGTAGCGTATTCAATTAAATTTTCTACTGCTTCTAGAGCTTTTCCTAAAGTCGCACACAGTAGATTAAATGTTACACAAAGCTCAGCTAGTTTGCATGCTAGCGGAATGCTAGCCAGAAAATCAAACTACTGGTTTCGAGCTGAATAATACAACGAGTAAAATAAATGTTTGTTAATTTGGGTGCCACTTCAAAGGATTTGAATGAATAGTGCAGGCAGGTATTTTCACCGCTAAATTCCAGTGTTTATCTACTAGGAAAATAAAGCTTGTTTTTGCAAAAGCAGATTTGTTTTATAAATACTTATTGTCTGGATTAATTGTCCTAGTAATGGCTTTCGACATAGAGACATTAGAGACCTCTACGCGTTGTTGCCATCGTTATTATATTTAGTTTAATGTTAATGTAATGTTTTTATTTGTGCTAGTTGGAACAATTAATATTTACAACTTTATTACCTTGTGTTGCAACTTACCTAGTCCTGCCATAAGTTCTGTTACTGAAATATATTAAAATTTAAAAATAAGAAACAAAAATATTTTTATAAATCTACTATGCATAAATCAAAACTTTAATAAATACAATCTACTGAAAAATATAACTTATGCTAAATTACTGCAATAAGTTTACGTACAAGCTTTTAGTATTTCTGTTTTGGGTTGGTTGAGCATGGTAGAAAACACGCGACGACGATGGTGCTCTTATCGATTATAGCTTTTGTAAAAGTTGTCGCAGCTTGTCCAAATTTATATGACGTACTCGTATTAATCAGACGTACTCCGTTAAATACCGATATAAATATATTGCAAATAAACTGAAGACCTTCTTATACAATCGCCAATCTTCATGTTTCCATAAATCGACTCGAACGAATTTGCATGAATTTTGAGAAATTCGAAATGTCTCCATATTCTCTTTCTTCATAACTTGAGATTGAGAAATGTTTCAAGTCTAATGCTAGTATGGCCTGAGAAAAGAGGTTTCAAAATATGAAAGAACGAAATTTCCTTTTTTAATAAAAGTTTTACCTACTTTTAACTACTATCAAAAACTGAAATTAGCAGAAAAATCTGGCGTGTTTATATGATGGTCTTGTCCGAAGCGCTAATAGATTAACTCTATAGGGTAAAGGCACCAGAGGTCAGTCAGAGACCAGGAATCAACCTCATATGAGGGTGAAGAGTGGGAAGCATATTTTTCGTACTCTTCCCACTCGTACAAAGTATAGGCCGAATACAGGTCTCTGACTGACCACTGGTGACTTTATCCTATTGCCCACATGTAAAAGAGCCCGTATGTGGCCAATTTACTAAATAAATATTTTGATTTTGATGTAAAACCAAACACATTATTAAATATTACTTTTACTTAGGGCCACTTGCACAGGAAATTTAACACTGGGTTAGGCCCACTTGCGCTAACGCGGACTTGCGCGGACCAGAGTTAGCCCTTAACCCAGAGTTAAGCGTCTACTTTTGTACGTGGTTTCCCGCCTAACCTCGGGTTAAGACGCTAACTCTGGTCCACGCAAGTGGGCCTAACGCGGACTTGCGCGGACCAGAGTTAGCCCTTAACCCAGAGTTAAGCGTCTACTTTTGTACGTGGATTGCCGCCTAACCTCGGGTTAAGACGCTAACTCTGGTCCACGCAAGTGGGCCTAAGGAACTAAATTTAATTAACTCGAGTTAAAATGACAGTTTTCGTATGAATCTGACGTTACTAACTCGAGTTAGGGCCACTTGCACGAAAAGTTTAACTCTGGGTTAAGACACTAAACACACACACACCCAGTGTTAAAATTGTTCATGCAAGTGGCCCTTACATGAAACAATTTATTTCAGCAACCCAGACATTGATTAGTGTAAAGCAGGGATAAGCTCAGCCTTGCGTGAACTATCTAAACACGATTCCCGCCCGTTTTATAATAACAGTACCACGATATATCGACTGCGATTTCAAAGAAAATGTATATGATTGACATAAGCTACGAGTATAGTGTGTTCGCTTATATCGATTCCATAGATTGTTGTAACAGATTTCTACACTTCTACGGTAGTAAACGTAATTAATTAATTAATTATCAATCTTACCTATAAAAAAAGAGACGCCCTGAGCCACAAGGTAGACGAGAGAATACCTACTCACACAGGTTTACTTGCAACCCTGCTCACGGCACATTAAGCGTACCTATAGCAATAACCTTCGAACACCCTTTACGAGTATATTATGTCAACCCAACCGAAAAGGTCCCGCAATTTAAATTAACCAAGGCAATCTAGTGAAATATAAAAAATACTAGCGATAACTTACATTTTAATCTTAAACTGCATCACCGCAAGATTCAGTTTGCAATGGAACAACCAAAGTGTCGCGGTTTAAATGAAAATAGCGCTTATTGCGCTTGGCGTTTACGCTATTCTGATTACTGTTTTAATTCGTTGAATTGCAATGATGAACAGCGTCACCACTAGTTGTACGCTCCTTTTTGGACGGGCGCTTATTATGTCGTGACCATGTCCCGGCGGCGGAATGGCAAGAGTGGTGACGCAGGGCAACCATATGGCACGACTGGGTCAAGCCTGCCGGACCGTGCGAGCCTGCTCGCCGCGATCGCGTATCTCCACATCTCACAAAAAACGAAGTAGATTTAATTACAAATTTAACCTTAATTAATGCCTACAAGTTTTAAATTCAAGTAAAGTTTAATAGTGCTTTTAGAAATGGCAGACGGTGTGCCAAATATTTGCACCTCTAGCAGTAACGGAGTTTAACTGTATGATAATTATAATTAATTATGCGTTCAGCTTTATTTGCAAAACAGTTTTTGGCTGCACATGGGACTTTCTTTGTGGGTCATGTGCTGAGAAATTCCTTAGGTAGGTATCTCTTAGGTATCGAATTAACATACACATAATCTAAACCAGAAGTACGTCGCACACTGGTTAAAAGCGACGGCAATTTTAATCTTGCGGATTTGATGAAGAATATCTGGGTGGCGCAATAGACAGATTTAGTAGTTTGAGTTGTTTGTTTTGCAAAATTTTAAAATTTTAGTATCCTTTTACCGCAATACATAATGGAATAATACTTCTATTCAGATTAGATAAATCGAAAAAACATTTATTCTAAAGGAAAAAAATATCCGGTTGCTTTCACAATACCAGCCTTTACACCAAAAGACATCAAATGAATGTGTAATGGTGAGCTACCAAAATAACCGATGGTGTGCGGCGACAGTCGCGGCGGGGTCTGCGGGCAGCCCCACTGCGAGAACTATTCGGTCCATCGAAAGTAGACCTTAAAACATGGCTAACGTGTTAAGCTCTAACGTGGTTACTGGTTAACACTTCCTGAAAAGCGCTTTATGACCGTGCTGTGACATTGTAAAACTGACCATTTACGACTTATGAACCATTCCCAAGACCTCAAATTGTCACGTCTTCCGTATAGCTCGAAAGCTTAACTTAAAGTAAAGTAAAATATAAACACACCTTTGCATTTCAAGTTTTAGAAATGTTGGGGATTGTACATTTAAAACCACTTGTATCTACACACACATTTATCGTGACAAACATATGTGTCAAAATCTCATTGTCAGTGGCATAGGGAGGTGCAGACATATTTGACTGAACTAATTTGACTTGACTTATACATATATATATATTATATAATATTCGTCTGAACTATCAGTAATATCTGTTGAGGCATGAGGAGGAGGCCTTAGTTATTAACATGTATTATAATATACTCGCAGCGTGCAATTAATGCGTTCCATTCCAACGACGATGCCAATTCATAAGTTTCAAAATAAGTGTTCACCTAGATTATGGAACATTTGGTTGCCTGCCAGGAGCGCGCCCGGTCCGTCGCCCGTCTGCTAAACCTTTCAGTTAAATTAGTTCAACTAGACAGTTCTTTGTGGCGTCAAGTGTTATAGACGCTACAGTTTCTCGATATATGGTTTACTTATTATTAGGTTTAATTTTGAACGAGCTTTAAGCAAATCACGAATTAGATTAGACCACATTGCTTAGGAAAGCCTTTTGTTTATTGTAATTAATTGACATAACTTCAAGAAAGTCTGTCGATATCCCCAATTATTATGAAGAGTAATTTATTTGTACGGGCCAAGTCGAGACCAATATTTTTTACGACTGTGTAAGTAAATAAGTGATCGTGCGTTCTCCTGTCATTCCATACAATTTAATTTTATAGATGCTTTCGTAGAATTCAACTAGTCTGGCGAGGGGCCTAGACAAGATGCAAAGTAACGCTATCGTTAGCTAGTTTTGAAAACCTGGCATAATCCTCCACGACGATTACCGTAAGCTGACGACCTATCGCGCCGCTCATATAAATTCCATAAATTTTGACAGTTTTCTACAATCAAATTGCTTTCATAGAAAGCCACTTGGCTAAGATCTCATGTGTCACTGTTTTGTCGTGTCGGTTACAGCCCTAGTTTTCGAACGAAGGGTCACAGGTTCACTTGTTTGCGATTATGTACTTTCTTCCGTTCCAGATAGCAGTTGTTTAGCCACATGCTCGTACAACAATCTTTAGAGACTGCCCGGCCCGTTACTAACTGTATGACCATGCCCGCTACATTGTCCATCGGTATCTTAGTACCATGCTACCTGGTTTCGTTAAAACTAGCCGTTACCTCATATTTTGAATAGTTTCCCCAAACATGTATTAGAACGCATGGAAGCTAAACCTGGGTCTACCAAAAACATCGTTAAAAGATTTCTTATGTCTTGTAATTAATTCTTATAAATAGTGTCCTCACTAACTTAGCCAAATAATCTTAAATAGATAAAGATTATAGCTAAGTAAAAATTGTAAACTCAACACAAATATTGAAATAAACAGATTTTATTATTATTATTATTATTTACATAGTGTCTCAATAGGGATTTATTGACTATATAAATTTGTCCAGAACACAGGAACTAGGTATATAATTTTCCTGGATAATAATTACCTAATTTAAACTAAATGTAACCTAATCATTTCGCTTTCGCATTTATAAAATCAGTAGACAACACTGAATATTATGTTTAAATTCTCACCTAAACTAGACGTGCGGTTTTAAAAATACGTTCAATGGTCATTATGTATTGCAGTTTCACGCCACAGACATTTTAGTACTTATGCACAGAATTTAATAAATACCAAAAGTAGAGTAATTAAAACGACGTTAAGAAATTTATTGATTTTTTAAGTTCTCCTATCCAACTATCTAAATAACAAACACTTATCCGCGTATCAGTATGAATTCATATTGGATAGTAATCATTTAGAGAATCCATATAAAACACAAGACACCGCAACGCGACGAAAGATGTAAACAAAACTTTCCCCAAGACGTAAGACGTCCCAAGAATTCGTATTAAACTTAAAAACACGAAGATATTTTCTTGAACAAAGGCATTGGACTCTGAAGTAAAACGTCCCTGCAGTCTAGTTTACACCCATCCCTTTCTTACTAAAGTAATAAGAGAGGAACGAACTATAATGTCGCGGTTATGCCCTCCAGAATGAATTCAGTACTTAGGTGTAGCGAATACTTAGTGCAAACCGGTCTGGGTCCGACCGGGGTCTGCAAAAAAATACTACTAGGCACAATACTGTCCTGTATCACAAAAGGCAGTATCTCCAACAGAGTACATGTACAGCAGATTCGACTGTCTTCTACAAGTAATAATACACATTAGTATAGTTTAACGATGCGTCTTTTTGGTTTAGAAGGGCAGAATATCAGTTTATTTCATTGACAAGCTCGCTACGTCCGTTACTGTATGAACGTTTTTTTAGAAAAACAGTGCTACGAACTCTAAATCAGGTTTGTTTTGTATAGATTTCAAGCACACGCTGCGCAGAATTATTGAATGATCGCTTTTGATTAATAAGTTTAACGGTTAGTCAAGTAAGTTTGTATCTTAAATGTTTTTCTTCAAGCTTTTTCACCACTGTGCTTAGTAATAAAACCTACCTACATTTTCTTATTATAATTGTTTAAAACTAAACCATTTAAATAAATCTTCAGTTATCTTATCTTACTCGAATTCAGTTTAAGTGTTTAGGTCATGGTAATTATAAACCCAATTATACAAAATGTATGGTTCATAGTTCCACATTACTATGCTGGCAGCATTAAATATTTATGTCAACTCTCTTCCATCTTGGCTTTGTCATTTACGTGCAGAAATAATTTGATGAGTTCAGCTAGCTGTTTTTGTAAACTGCAGTGTGACTTAACCACTAGTTAACTATCATCTACCAGATCAAGGCATCCATTCCACACAGTTCCTACCCCTATATTGTTGCAGTGTAAAAATAATAGATCTTATTAACTTGACAGTTAAGGCGGCAAACAATACGATCGCTTTATGGGTAAAACCAAAGTAAAATTGAATAATAGAGGCTCACTCTAGTCACCTTTACATCGGACTATCAATAGAAGTTATAAAATGGTTCATAATATATTTTTTTTACCATAGGAACGATAATAAGTTGTAAAACATCGATCGCGTTAGTGGGTCCACTAAAATGGCTCACGTAATAAGATACGAGCTGCGCGTACGAAAATAGCCGCGAGATCGCGCAGCGGAGGTGACTCACGCGCGAGAATTAAGAAATCTTATGACCTAGTTATACTTTACTTTAGCATGTCACTTTTTAATGACCAAACACTCTGGTGTGTCTCATGCTCAGACCAATAGGTTCAATAATTTGACAATGGCAAAGAAAATCAGCTCAACACAAGAAATAAGCGCTATAAAATCAAAATTAAAATTAAAAAACTAAATCTATGAATACAAGATAAAATAAACAAAACCCGCTTGCAGAATTCTGAAGCTGGCAGTGTTTACTCGGTAAATTGCTGAACTAATACATTGAGCGAGGAAATTGCTAGCTCTAGTCTCCTGTGGCGACTTGCTATATTGCCTTCGTAATTTGTTTGAAGAGACTTAGCGCGATAGAGCTCCACGGACCAAGGGCCTCGGGGTCGAAAGGACCAAAAAGATTTATGGTCAAAAACTATAAACATTTGGCTTTATGCTTTCTGCCGCCTGTGTCGATCAGCCCGGTTGGACGAGGTGATGTGACGTTGCTAGCAATGTCTTCACAGGCGCATTTCACACGAGCCGCATTATACGAAAATTACAACTAGTCTTGGCGTCTAGTAGCACAAGTTTGTCGGTCGGTCCCGAACATTATGTCGCAAAGTGAAGACGTAGTGTATACGACATCTTTTTTGGTCAGAAAAAACGTTTTTATTTATCGATAAACTAAATTGAGAAAGTAGGTTGAATACGACCGTTTCCGACCATAAATCAATGTCGTATGCTAAATTAATGCACTAGTACGTTCCTTGTTATCAGTTGAAGGCTCTCGTCTTTTTTTTCTATCGAACTGGTAAACATACTTTCACAATGTATCTTTTTATTTTAATGATGTTCAAAACCATGTCGATTCACTCGCCGAAACTCAATTGTCATTGTTATGTCGTTATTCGTGTTTTGTCTTTGACATTTGTATGACCTTTGAGGTTTTTGATCCAGTAGACCTCAACGGGTATATATAAAATGGATGAAAACAGTCTTTTTAATTGGTCTGTTAATAACAAAATTGCGTAAAATTCATGTAATAAGGATGACGACTGATGCAAATTGGTGTTATTGGGTGGTCTGATGATGGAGATAAAAAGTGGCTGCTAAAGACTAGAGGCACTGAGTTTGAAGTGACAATGAGACGAGCACTAGTAGTCAAAAAAATCGGGAATGTTTTGACAATAACTTATTTATTTTCTATACATCCTACAAAAATAACCTAATCTCGAGTCTTTCTCAAGACTTGTCCACAAAATATATGACGAGAAGAAATTAGTTCACATTATAGCGCTTTACAGTAATCGGGTTGTAGGACCTTTACGCACTGAAGACACAGTAATTCTTTAAGATATAGCAGTTTGTCGTTTGTAATGTTTTACTTTCATTTTGAAGCGCTAATAACGCGATCTTTACACACTGAATGTCCCGCTTACGTTAAATCAACGGACTTGTAGTATTTCATATGACATTATCACTTAGGTAGCTTGACCATTACGCAGCACTGAGTTTACCGTTGGTACTGGGCAGTCAAGTGTATGCCATAATTATATCACATTTATTGTGCATACCGTACGGAAGAGACGCATAAAATTAGTCCCTAATAAAAGAAACATCTTAAATTCAACATTAAAAGCAGGTTTAGCCTTTCTCTGTTGTGAATAAGGTTGCATATCATTAGGTAGCAAACACGAACAAAAATGCAGTCGTTAAACTGCATTTGTCGTGCACAACCGGTGCAATAAACGAAATAAGACCACACGAAGTAAAATCTCTCTCGGAACATTAGTCTCAATAACTAGAAAGCTAAGTCACATAAAGAAACGGCAGTAAGTTCTCATTGGATTTAGACTCCAGGCAACTTTAATGGAAATAAGTACAAAGCGAATTTATTGTAGCTTTTGTCTTCAAAAACTACGTTGCAGTAGAGAAGGGCAAATACTTTTACGTCTTTTACCTTATTGAAAACATATTGGTAACAATGCCGCCCTATTTACTAACCGTTTTAATTAACAACAAAACATGATAACGATATACTTACACTGGCCCGCAAAACTAAGTATCACACTGTTATACTTAGTTTTGCGGGCCATTATACTCGTAGTTAAAGAGTTAATGCTTGTTTTTATGCTAAAAGTCCTGGCGATCTGTTACCTCGGTTGGTATAATAGAAACAGTATAGGATTTTGAAAAATCTTTGGAAATAAAAACCAGTCAATAGCATGTCTGACCATGCTCAGTGTAGGGTTCCGAATCCGTTACTAAAAAACCGGCCAAGTGCGAGTCAACTCGCGCGCGAAGGCTTCCGTACCGTTATCTATAAAAAATCACGTTTGTTGTATGGGATTAAATATTTATTGTATTTAAATTTAATTATTTATTCGTAAAGTGAACATACTTACAACTAAAAATTCTGTGAATATTTCAACCTGTTGCCGTTTTTAATATCGAGCAAAAAACCGCTAAAACATCACGTTTGTTGTATGGGTGCGCCCCATACATATTTTTATTATTCTTTTTTTGTATTTGTTGTTATAGAATTGAATTTTGAAAATTTCAACTTTCTATCTATCACGGTTCATGAGATACAGCCTGGTGACCGACAGACGGACAGTGGAGTCTTAGTAATAGGGAATTATGTTATATTTATACTGTAGGTCATTATTCCACTTTAACTTAAACCATAGTAATAACGGGAGAACTTAGGCTCGCCGGTAACGATTCGTCAATGACTTGAAAAGCAACTTGTTTAAGAAAATATTACTTCTGTACTGAAGGTAAAATATATGATGTAAAATAATGTGGGTGCCTGAACAAAATGTATAATTGCGTAAAAGTATTTCAAACATTTACAAGATCAAACACCGTCGTTCGCAAACAAATCTTTAGAAAATAATTTGATGAAAGGTATTAATACCGCCCGATTTCGTACGCATATTTTAATAACAGTTAGGTAAGTAAAGGAATAACTTCAACAACAAAAGTATGTACTTACTACTTAAGAATATTATTATGAAACTTGTTCCCTCCTACGAACAAAAAGCACATCTACTATATGAATTGTATTGTACTTCCAACCTTATTATAGACCTATGAGAGTTTAATATGCTTCTATGAATTATCTGCACTTGTGCCTTTTCTCCGTAGGAGGGTAGTAGCCATTTGCGATGTCATTTCACATGTAGAACTACATTTATTACCACAGCCATGCTTCGTGCCCTTTGCGAGTTTTTCAAATTTATTTTTATCACGATCGTGTTAATACTTGTGCAGTCAAACTCGAACGTAGTAAGGCCTTACCCACAGGTCTTTCAGTATTATCGCACACTACGACACTCGCCAGGAGCTTTAGGACGTAATATTCTTTAAACTAAAATCTTAATACGCTATTTTTATGTGCACATTTCACTCTTAAACCTACTCGTACCTACTTGGTATTGTAAAAAATATACAACCGAAGATGGCGTCTCTTCATATTCCAGTGATACAGGAAAACCTCACTTAAATAAATAAGTCATTAAAATTTGTCAATGGCCGTTTCGAGTTTGGCTTTTTAAGTAAATTAGAATAGAATTAGATTACCAAATGTTTTACGTACTGTTTGGACATGTTTAGTCTTCCTTTTGTAAATGTGGCGAGGAATCTGTCGTGTAACACAGACAGTACAGGAATTACAAGCATTGAATCGTCAAATATAAAATAAAGCAAATCAATATTCTTTAATAAAGCATTTAGGTAGTTTTTTCTATGTACTTACATCCTTACAGATCGTTTAGCGCATCGAGTAATTAACTTAGATCTTTATTCTTTTGTTTCAGTGGAGAACGCTGGTGACCGGCTGGCCATCGCTTCAGGCAGACCCGGCGAGCCCTCGCCGCCGATATTCGAGCAAATCTTCAAAAATGCGAGATTTGCGCAAGGCGGTAATGCCAAATTCGAAGGGAAACTCAGAGGTAACCCTACGCCCGTCGTTTCATGGACAAGAAAGAAAGCACCACTGGTAGAATGTAACAAGTATAGTATGAGCTACAACGAGCAAACAGGTGACGTGTCGCTATTGATCAAGCAGATAGGCCCGGGAGATGAAGGTGAGTACACCTGCACGGCGCGCAACCAATACGGAGAGGCCATCTGCTCCGTTTACATCCAGCCTGAAGGAGTGGCTGTGCCCGCGCAATCTCAAGCCTCTCAGCAGCAAAGCTACCGACACGTCAGCGAGAGCGTAGAACACAAATCCTACGGCAACCAGGGATTCTCATCCGAACAGTCCCGTCAGACACAAAAGGTCGGTTACACAAACGGCACAGACTATTCCTCTGCCGAAGATTTCAAAGTTGACACATTCGAGTACAGACTCCTAAGAGAAGTATCCTTTAGAGAGACCATCACGAGGAGGTACGTGAATGAAAGTGACATCCAAGTTAGCACTGAAATCGACAAGTCGCTAGGTTCTGTAGCCCCGCCGAAGATCGCTCAGAAGCCTAGGAACTCGAAGCTTCAGGAGGGCACCGATGCACAGTTTCATGTGCAGCTATCAGGCAACCCTAGGCCACGAGTCACTTGGTTCAAGAATGGGCAGAGGTTAGTCAATTCGAGTAAGCATGAAATCATAACGACCCAAAACCAAACTACACTTAGAGTAAGGAACACACAAAAGTCTGATTCGGGCCACTACACTTTGTTGGCTGAAAATCCCAACGGGTGCATTGTTACATCGGCATATCTCGCCGTAGAGTCACCTCAGGAAACTTATGTACAGGATCACAAATCACAGTCACAGTACATAATGGATAATCAGCAAATCGAGACTGAAGAAAGAGTAGAAATTAGTGAAAAAGCTCTCGCTCCGCAATTTGTAAAGGTCTGCCAAGACCGCGATGTCACGGAGGGAAAATTGACGCGATTCGATTGCCGCGTCACAGGCAGACCTTACCCAGAAGTCACGTGGTTCATTAACGACAGACAAATCCGAGACGATTATAATCATAAGATATTAGTAAACGAGTCAGGTAATCACGCGCTTATGATTACAAACGTCGATCGTAGTGACAGTGGTGTAGTGACGTGTGTCGCCCGGAACAAGACCGGCGAGACATCGTTCCAGTGCCGATTGAACGTCATAGAGAAGGAGCAAGTGGTAGCTCCCAAGTTCGTCGAACGTTTTAGCACATTGAGTGCGCGTGAAGGCGAGCCTGTGGTGCTAAACGCACGGGCACTTGGCACACCTACACCGCGGATCACATGGCAGAAGGACGGCGTTCCGATTATACCCAATCCAGAATTACGAATTAATACCGACGGTGGGGCCTCGACGCTGGACATCCCGCGAGCCAAGGCGTCGGATGCGGCATGGTATCAGTGCACCGCCCAGAACGTCGCAGGCTCCACCGCCACTCGGGCGAGGCTCTATGTGGAAGTGCCCAAAGAGCCTCCGCCCGAACAAAAGCGTCTGCACTTACCCCGGCCAACAAGGATAATCGAGCCAGAGTAAGTATCACTGACCATATACCATCTTACCTTAATCTCTTGAAGGTAAAACACGCATTATTTTGACTACGCAGTTAGTTAGCTTAGTCCCGGGTTTGATTTCCGGTCAGAGCAATTATTTGTATGATGAGCGCGAGTATTTTATTGGTCTTGGGTGTTTTCTGTGCTTATAAGTATTTATTCCTCTACATGTTTACCGTTGCCTGATAACCATAGTACAAGCCTAGAGCTCAGTCTAAGACTATGACAATTTATGTGGTTTGTACACTGTTATTTGTTTATTTATTAACATTTTGTTCTAGGCCTGCTCCTGGACCAGAGATTATTTACTTAAGGCACGTGGAAAGGGCACGACCTTACGTTCCTCCGGGCGAGGAAGACCGAGTTTATCCTCCACCACAGTTTATAGTGCCACTGAAGAGTGTTTCGCAGATGGAGGGTGGCAAGATTCACTTTGAAACGAGGATAGAACCGGTCGGCGACCCAACGATGAAGATAGAATGGTTGAGAAATGGGCAAAGTATCGAAGCAAGTAAGTACAATCAGTTTTTTTTTTATTAATATGTATTTGCACTTTTATAGTTTTGACGCCATTTTCATTTATATATTTTTTTGTTTAAGGTTCGAGATTTACGTCCATATTCAGATTTGGTTACATTTCACTGGATATGCTTAGTCTTAACATTCAAGATACCGGAGAATACACATGCCGAGCTGTCAGTGCAACTGGTGTAGCTGAAACCAAAGCTATGTTGCAAGTAACACCTAGAGCAACTATAGAAAGAACTAGTCAGCATCCAGAGAGTTTGCAGTACATTCAGCAATTAGAAGATTACTCTAGATACCAACACCAAGAATCTATTGAAGAAAATATTTCTCAGAGACCTCAGTTTATTAGGCCTTTACAAGAACTTGGTGAACTCCAAGAAGGCAGAAACGCACATTTCGAAGCTCAACTGACGCCAGTCAGCGACCCGCACATGAGAGTGGAATGGTACAAAGATGGTCGGTCGATTACAGCCAGCTCGCGAATCACGTCAATCTTCAACTTCGGTTACGTCTCCCTTAACATCATGCACCTACGGGCTGAAGATGCAGGTTCGTACACTGTGAGGGCTGTGAACAAACTCGGCGAGGCTATCAGTACCGCCTCTATCAAAGTGGCGGCGAGGAGCACTGTCACTGCAGACCTCGGCATACCAGAACAAAGACGGTATATAGAAAAAACCGAACAGTTAGAAGCTTATCAGCAACAACAAAATGTTAAGTATTATCAGGAAGCACCTGAGAGTACTCAGAAACCAGAATTCAAAACCCCGATCAAAGACCAAATTAATGTTAAAGAAGGTGGGTTCGCTCACTTTGAGGCTCGTCTGGAGCCAGTGGGTGACTCTACCTTAAAGGTAGAATGGTTGAAGGATGGACGTCCTGTAGAAGCTAGTTCTAGAATAACTACATTCTTTAATTTCGGATATGTGGCACTAACGATCAAGTCAGTTACCGTGCACGACGCCGGTCACTACACTTGTCGAGCCTACAATGCGCTCGGACAGGCAACTACTAGTGCTCACTTGACGATTGTGACAAAGAAAGATATCATTGCTGAATCTCAGCACCCTGGTGGTCTAGAGAAAATCCAACATCTTGAAGATACCAGCAGATACACGAAGCGATCTGAAGAGGAAGTGCGAGTAACACAAAAGCCTCGCTTCCTTGGACCACTAAAGGGAACGAACAAGATCGTAGAAGGACAAAGTGCTCACTTTGAAGCAAGAGTGGAGCCACAGAGCGACCTTACTATGTCTGTCGAGTGGTACTTTAACGGAAAACAAATCAAACAAGCTAACCGTACCCAGACTTATCATGACTTTGGATATGTTGCTTTAGATATCTCCAGTGTGCGTGCTGAAGATTCAGGAACCTACACAGTAGTTGCACGTAATGCTGCTGGAGAAGCTCAATTAAGCACATCGATGGTAGTAGAAAGTAAGCATTAGAGTTTTAATCAATTTTCATGATTTTCATAATAAAGGCTTTTTTTGCATCTGATTTGTAATATGTATACTCTTTTTTTACAGCACGATCCAGCATCGATACATCAAGTATTCACAGGGGACTATACGAAAAAACACGTCATCTTGAAGAATCTAAATTCGTGGAGCCCATGTATCAAATTGAAGAGATATCAAAATCAAAACCAGTCTTTGTACAACCACTTTCAGATCCAGCACCAGTATCTGAAGGCAAAAATATTCATCTAGAATGCAGACTGGAACCCATGGGTGACCCCACCATGAGAGTGGAATGGTTCCACAACGGCCGAGCCGTGACTGTAGGCTCCAGGTTTAGAACTTATTACGACTTCGGTTTTGTAGCACTTGATATTATCCATGCTACATCGGTAGATTCAGGAGAATACACAGCACGAGCAGTAAATCACTTGGGCTCAGCTCACACCTCTGCCATGGTGAGAGTTATCGAAAGATCAGATATCGTTACTGAAACCCAAAATGAACAAGCAGTAGAACAAATTCAAATGTTAGAAGATGCCGCGCGCAGAAACAGGCATGTTCAAGAAGATATTACAGTAATGCAAGCGCCTCAATTCTCGAGGGCATTGCACAACGTTGAAACAGTAGAAGGCACAAATGTGCACTTGGAATGTAGATTGCAACCAGTCGGTGACCCGACCATGAGAGTTGATTGGTTCTGCAATGGCAGGCCAATTAAGACTGGCCATAGATTCAGACCGGCTTATGAATTCGACTACGTTGCCCTTGATCTTTTGAGCGTTTACCCAGAAGACTCCGGGGTTTACACTTGCCAAGCGACAAACCAACTCGGTGAAGCCGTAACTTCGTGCGCATTACGCGTCATTGCAAAGAAGGACCTTTACTTCGAATCTCAGCATCCATCTGGTCTAGAAAAAATACAATATCTTGAAGATGCTTCTAGGTATAAGAAATCAGAAGTAGTAGATGAAACTATAAACGTCAAACCACACTTTGTCACTAAGCCAAAATCAATCGAAAACGTTGTGGAAGGAAATCATGTTCACTTTGAGTGCAAATTGGAACCAGTCACGGATCCTAACCTTAAAGTAGAATGGTTTAAGAATGGTCAACCAGTTACAATTGGTCATAGATTTAGACCTATCCATGATTTTGGATACGTGGCATTAGATATAATCGATTTAATAGCTGAAGACTCAGGAGTATACACTTGCAGAGCTATAAATCATGTTGGCACCGACGAAGTCAGCTGTAGACTGTCTTGCCGCGGAACGGCAGATATCGTCAGAGGTACGCAGAACGAAGCCGGCCTTGAACAGATTCAACATCTCGAAGACAGATCTAAATACCACAGAACTGATATGATCGATGAAATTACGACACAAGCACCGATTTTCACAACTTCACTTAAAAATGTCGAAATTAAAGAAGGCCAACGTGCTCACTTTGAATGCAGATTGATTCCAGTTTCAGACCCAACAATGAAGGTGGAATGGTATCATAATAACAGGCCTCTTAAGAGTGGATCTAGATTCACGGAGACGAATAACTTTGGGTTCGTTGCTCTCGATATCATGTCTTGTATGCCAGAAGACTCCGGTACTTACACTTGCAGGGCCATTAACGCACTGGGTGAAGCCGTTACCTCCGGAATTGCGATCGTACATTCCAAAAAATCAATTTACTTAGAGTCACAGCATGAGGGAGCTCTACCAAGACTTAACCAGTTAGAGGACACTTCCAGATATCAGAGGCATAGTGCCCAAGATGAATTTATAACTCAGGCACCTGTGTTCACCATGCCTATGAAAGACATTAAAGTAGCTGAAAACCAGGCAGCCCACTTCGAAGCTCGTCTGATTCCCGTCGGCGATCCTAAACTTCGAGTTGAATGGTTGCGCAATGGAGTACCGATTGAAGCTTGTGAGTACTATACCATCACTGAACTTGTTTAGTTTTCAATTACAAACAAATTACTAAAAAGTACGTTATTTTCTAGCTAACCGCTTGACGACAATGCACGACTTTGGGTACGTTGCTCTTAACATGAAGTATGTTAACCCCGAAGATTCAGGCACCTACACATGCCGAGCTATAAATGAACAAGGAGAAGCCGTCACTTCTTCAACTTTGTATGTGCAATGTAAGTAAAAACATATAATTACTCAAACCAAAAAAGCATAAATCCATCGAATTCTTAATAATATTAGTTATTTCTACAGCTAAAGCATCTCTTCAACTTGAGTCGCAACACGAGAGCGCTTTGGAAAAGATTCAACAGCTAGAAGATTCATCTCGCCACCAGCGTAGGGAAGATGTCGATATTGCTATTAGCCAGGCTCCTAGATTTATTACACAATTAAATGGGCCATCGAAATTAGTAGAAAGCCAAAGCGCGCATTACGAATGCCGTATTGAACCATACCCAGATCCCAATATGCGAGTGGAATGGTACTTCAACGGCAAAGTTCTTCAAAGCGGGCATAGGTATCGCACTGCCTACGATTTTGGGTTTGCCGCTCTCGATATACTTCAAGTGTACGGCGAGGACTCTGGCGAATATACTTGCAAGGTCATCAATAATTTGGGCCAAGCTACATCATCAATCAAATTGAACGTCCAATGTAAGTATTATAAAACAGCACAGGGGCCAGTGCAGATCAGCATTATCTAATTTTAAATATGTACGAGTATTTATAAACCAAAATTTAAATAAGTAAACGTCAAACTTGAGTTACAGTATTTACAACAATTCTAAAACTTGAGTCTTGATATACTGAAATCAAGTTTAACGTTACAAATGTAGGTTTACAGATGTTTAAAATTAGAAAACACGATCCGAATGGAGCCATAACCAGCCTATGCAATTGCATAATCCTAGTACCAGGAAAATGCCCTTCTTAATAATAATTTTAAATGTGGTGTTTCTATACATATTTATGAAAAAGATATTAATGAGTTAATGGTATAAACTTGGTTACATTGGCATGGGTTTGTTCTCGTTGGTGATAATTATTTTACTCCATTTTATATCTCCTTTCAGCCAAAGAATCAATAATCAGAGACACGCAACACGAAAGTGCATTGGAAAAGATACAATATCTTGAAGATGACAGTAGAAACCGGCGCGTTGTCCGCGATGAGAGTTTCGTGGCTGAGAAGCCCCAATTTGGAAAGCCTCTCAAAAATACTCATGTGGCTGAAGGTCATCCTGTCCACTTGGAGGCGACTCTTACGCCTGTCAACGATCCAACTATGCGGGTAGAATGGTATTGCAACGGAAGACCAGTTGCTCAAGGCCACAGATTCAAGACTACGTATGACTTCGGATATGTGGCACTAGATGTCCTCTATGCTTACTCCGAAGACACAGGCACCTACATGTGCAAGGCGACAAACGCCGTTGGCGAAGCAGTCACTACAAGCTCCGTGAAAGTTGATGGTAAGTACCAATTGGTTTGCTGGCAGTAAATACTCTTCTTTCTAAAGCTTTATTCTACACACTGCTCACTAAACTTTCTTCATTCTAGCTAAAGCTGGCCTGTATCTTGACACCTTGGATGAGCAAAGGTTGAAAAAAATACAGGAACTTGAAAGATTTGAAAGGCCTAAGGCTGTCGAAGAGGATAAACCCGGTCAAAGACCAGTATTCCTCACTGCATTAACTAGTCTTGAGAATCTGAAGGAAGGGGACCGTGCTCACTTTGAGTGCAGAGTCGAGCCTATTAATGACGGTGATTTGATAATCGAGTGGTTCCATAACGGTAAAAAAATCAGAGCTGGTCATAGATACAGAACCACTCATGACTTTGGCTATGTCGCTTTAGATATTCTATACACTTATTCTGAGGATTCGGGCACCTATATGTGCAAAGCCACCAACAAGCTAGGTGAAGCCGTTAACACTTGCACGATGAAGGTTGCAGGTATGGTTATTTATGCTTTTTTATACAATTATATATTTCAGTACGGTGATGGTTCTATTTTTTCACTGTTTATACATAAATATCATATGCAACGATGTTATTTCTAATTAAACTTTCGTTTTAGGACACCGAAGTGTCATCTTGGACACACAACATCCCAATGGTCTAGAGAAGATAAGACAGTTGGAAGCGCAAGGCCATCACGCCAGGATGGAAATTGAAGAACCTACAGTTACTATTCCTAGGTTTGTTACCGAGCTTAGAGGAACAACACACGTGTACGAAGGCCAGACAGCGCACTTTGAGTGTCAAGTTGAGCCCGTCCATGATCCAAACTTGCGTATTGAATTCTATCACAACGGTAAAGCCCTGCAATCTGCCTCACGGTTCCATATCACTTTTGATTTTGGTTATGTGTCTTTGGATATCCAGCACTGTGTGCCAGAAGATGCGGGTGAATATTCAGTTAAAGCTATTAACGCTCTTGGAAATTGCACATCTGCGATATCCATGACAGTAACCGCAAAAGGTAGTATTATTATGGAATCACAACGTCCCGAGGGTCTGGAGAAGATCCGGGAACTAGAATCTGTGGAACCGTTCAAACGGCCTGAAGTTCCAGAACCAGTTACAAGGCAAAGACCTGTCTTTACTCAGCCACTTCAAAATATTGATAACATCCACGAAGGACAAACAGCGCACTTTGACTGCAGACTTATTCCAGTCGGAGACCCGACTCTTAAAGTGGAATGGTTCAGGAATGAAAAACTAATTGAAGATAGCTCTAGAATTACTAAGACTCACGACTTTGGTTACGTTTCGATGACTATAACCCACGTCAGGGATGAAGACGAAGGTGTCTATATGTGCAGAGCCTCCAATCTGTTAGGGGAGGCAGTTACAACCGCTGCTATGAAAATCAAGAGTAAGTACTTTAAACATATACTTGAATTATAAAAAATCCAAAATATACTTATTCGTACAAATTTTTTTTTGTGAAACCCTTGTCTTTTAATTCGGAGGAGTCTCTGACGACTGATCTATTGCAATTCAAGTTACGGTAACTTTTTTTTTGTTTGGTTTGCAGCTAAGGCAGCTATTCAGCTGGAAACCCAGCATCCTGAGGGTATGAAAAAGATTCAACGTCTTGAGGAACCTTCCCCGAGGAGGGCCGATGAGCCTGACCGAGAGTTTGATAAGCCAATCTTCACTCAAGTACTTACTGGCCCTTCGGAGTTGTGGGAAGGTCAGCATGCCCACTACGAGGCACGCGTGGTACCAGTAGGTGATCCGAGCCTTCGTTTCGAATGGTACATCAATGGAGTTGAACTTAAGATGGGTAAGTTCAGTTCTCACATAAATTTTATTATCAAACAGTAAGTATACAAACCTTTTTTTGTTGTTAAATAACATTTTATTTACTCCTCAGGATCCAGATTCCGTACAACGCATGATTTCGGTTTCGTCACTTTGGACATAAATTCAGTGGTTGCTCAAGATGCCGGTTTATACATGTGCAAGGCTATCAATAGGGCAGGCAGCACCGTGTCGTCAACCTCACTTAAAGTGAAGACTAAGTCTACGATTGTAGATCAGGCAATGAGGCCGGAATCGTGGGAACAGATTCAGCTAAAGGAAGCCGCAATGAACAAGGTCCCTGAAATGTTTATCGATTCTGGAGCACAGCAAGCGCCGATCTTCACCACACATTTGAAGAGCTTTGACAAGTTAGTCGAAGGCCAACACGTATATTTGGAAGCACAAGTGGAACCCCGTACTGATCCTAATTTAAGAATCGAATGGTTCAAAAATGGCATGTCTTTGACCACTGGCTCTCGGCTAAAGAGCACATTCGACTTTGGCTTAGTAACACTGTCCGTCAACGGCATCAGGATCGATGACTCTGGTATTTACACCTGCAAAGCATCAAATTTAATGGGAGAAGCTGTTTCAACTTCTTCTATCAAAATTGAAGACCGACACTGGCTGCTCGGAGAATCTCTACATCCTGAATCGCTGGATAGAATTGGAGCTTTGGAGCAACCTAAAGCCGCCAAGCCTGAATCTCCTGAACCTATTTACGAGATTCCTGTATTTATATCTCACTTAAACAATATTATTTGCAAAGAAGGCGACAACATTCATTTTGAATGCAACGTGGAGCCATCGAGAGATCCTACCCTCAAGATTGAATGGTTCTTTAACAGCAAACCTCTTCCTTCTGGTACTAGATACAAGTCAACTCATGACTTTAGCTATGTGTCATTGGATATCACGCATACTTACGAAGAAGACTCTGGTATCTACACTTGCAAGGCCACTAACAGCAAAGGATCGGCCACTACATCTGGTTCTTTGAGATGTACTGGAGATAAGCATATTTATTTTGATACTCAGCATCCTCAGGGTAAGTCTGGCTTAGAAGCTGTTGAGCAAGCTGAAGAAGCTAGGCTTTCAAAGGGCAGAAGAACTTCCGTTCCGGATGCTGACTATCCTAAACCAGAATGGATAGTACCTGTCGCCGCTGAACATCAATTGGTTGAGGGTCAGTCACTTCACCTTGAAGGCCAGGTTGAGCCTAAAAACGATCCTAATCTGAAGATTGAATGGTACTTCAACGGCAAAGTACTTGAACAAGGGTCGCGCTTCAAACTGACGAGTGACTTCGGCTTTGTAACATTAGACTTGACAAATGTGTATGAAAGAGACAGTGGAATTTACACATGCAAGGCTTACAATAAGAAAGGAGAAGCATTTACATCTTCTACGGTTTATTGTACCAGCAAAGACAATCTTATAGAAGGAACTCAACATCCAAAGGGAACTGAAGGTTTAGAAAAGATTCAAAACCTCGAAGATTCACTAAGAAGGGAGCCAGGCCAAGGGCCCGACGATGACACTGGAAGACCTCCTGAATTTACTACTGTATTCAAAGATATTGTCGATATTAGTGAAGGACAAATAGCTCACTACGAAGCTTCATTGATTCCAACAGGTGACCAAAGCATGGTTATCGAGTGGTTTTACAACGGCAAAACAATTGAAGCCAGCCACCGCATTCGTACAGTGTACGCCTTTGGTATGGTAGTTCTTGAAATTCTCGGCACTAAAACCACTGATTCTGGTGTTTATTCGTGCCGTGCAACGAACAAGTGGGGACAAGCCGAAATCAATGTAAAACTGGAGTGCGTAGACAAGAGCAAGGGACAAAAACCAAGATTCACTACGCAAATTCAAAACGTCGAAGGGCTTAAAGATGGACAATCAGCCCACTTTGAATGCACGGTTGTACCTGTTGATGATCCAGATATGAAGATTGAATGGTATCATAACGGTGTCCACCTTCGTCATTCTACAAGGATTAAGACAGTTTCAGATTTTGGTTTTGTTGTAATGGACATAGCATATACTCAAAACCATGACTCAGGAGAATACGTTTGCCGAGCTTATAACAAGTACGGCGAAGATTTCACTAAAGCGACAATATCCTGCTACGGTAGGAGCGGTGTTTACCTGGAGAGCTTGCAGCCAGACTCACTCGCTAAGATCAGGGAACTGGAAAATCTACACGGCGCGCAGCAACAAACGCCATCCACGCCATCCGCTGAGCCACCTAAATTCCTGACACAAATTCAGGACGTAACAAAATTAGTAGAGGGTCAGAGTGCTCACTTCGAGGCAAGATTAGTACCAGTTGACGACCCCGATCTTAAGGTCGAATGGTTCTATAACGGCAAGAAACTGCCTCACGGGCATAGGTACAGAACATTCCACGATTTTGGCATCGTTATATTAGACATATTGTACTGCTACGAAGAAAACTCTGGTGTGTACGAGTGTGTTGCAACCAACAAACTGGGCCGAGATTCGACCAAGGCTACACTTAAGTGCACATCAAAGGAGAACTTGATCCTGGACTCGCAACTCCCGCGGGTAGGTTCTAAAACAAATAAGGTTTTAAATTGTTTGGACTTAGTTATATTCTAATTTAATTAATAAAATTTCACTTTTCAGGGCATGGAAGGTGGCTTAGAAAAGTTACAAACATTGGAAGATTCGATGATTCGCAGGAAAGATACTAATGTTCAAGAAGAAAGAGGAAAGGCTCCCGTTTTTACTGTTCCTTTGTCCAACATTGATAATTTGAGGGAGGGTGAAAATTCTCACTTTGAAGCTCGTCTTACGCCAACAGATGACCCTAACCTTAAAGTAAGTCATTCTAATGTTGTTACGAAAAGTCCACACTAATCTTGCTTAATGATGTCTACAACATGCCCCTAAATAACACCTGTGACTCCTCTCAAAAAAAGGTTAGGACCTTTGTTAATTAGGCAATCTAAATAATTTTCCTGTAGGTAAAACTTAGGTAGCTAGTACGTGTATGGTAGTACTTTTTCTATATTTATTCGCAGCTTTGTGGAGCCTGCTCGAACCACTGTCCACACTCATGCTTGAAAGAGTTTAGAAGTCGTTTATCCGTTTTCTCCACAATAAGCTCTTTGGTTGTCATCCATGATTTTACCCTTATTGATTTCTACTATTGCGTGGCAAGAATAGCATTCCTTATATGTTATTGGAAATATTTGTCTCGGTGCCTTTTATTCCCACCTAATTACATATGTTTATTAGCATCTAAGTATTTTTCATTTTAATTATAAGTAAACTTACTGTTATTATAAATAAATATTATTTTATTGCGTTCCCAGGTGGAATGGTACTGGAACGGCAAGTCACTCAAGGCGGGTTCAAGGTTCAGGACCTTCTGCGACTTTGGGTTCGTGATTCTTGAGATTTCCCCTACCTACCCGGAAGACTCTGGTGAATATTTATGCAGAGCATACAATAACTATGGCGAAGCTGTCACTACAGCCACCATGAAAGTACAAGGCAAGCGCAATATCATCCTGGAATCTCAATTGCCTAAGGGTATGGAGGGTACTATCGATAAGATCGCCGTGCTTGAAGGGTATACCGGTACGGTAGACTCAATGTCACCTGAAGTGGAGAGTGGTAACCCACCTGAATTCATTACCACTCCTTCTGATCTCATTTTATCTGAAAATTCATCGGCTCATTTCGAATGTCGTCTAGTACCTGTTAACGACTCAAGCATGAGAGTTGAGTGGTACCATAACGGTAAGCCGCTATTGAACGGATCGAGGGTGAAGACCATTAACGATTTCGGTTTTGTCATTTTGGAGATCGGCGGCGTGTACCAGAGAGATGCTGGTCTATACACATGCAAAGCTACAAACCGTCACGGTGAAGCTACAGTGTCGTGCAAGTTACAAGTTAAGGGTAGGCAAGGTATCATTCTTGAGCCCCAATTGCCATCTCATTTCAAATCGGGAACTGAAAGCATTCAGAAACTGGAGGAAACTTTGCACAAGCGAGAAGAGATCATGACTGAGGATGAAAAACCAAACCCACCGCGGTTCACAGTAGAAATAAAGGATAATATCGATATTCCTGAAGGCGGTCCCATTCACTTTGACTGCCGCGTTGAACCCGTTGGAGATCCTACAATGAGGATAGACTGGTTTTACAACGGCAAGCCATTCGCAACTGGTTCTCGAGTTCATATGCTGAATGACTTTGGTTTTATCGCTTTAGACATAGATTACATTTACGCACGTGATGCAGGCGAGTACACATGTCGCGCCACTAACAGATGGGGCTCAGCTACAACTACTGCTAGAATCACTTGCAGCGCAAAACGTGATATTGTTTTAGAATCACAACTGCCTCAAGGAATGAGCGGTGAGAAAATTAAAGAGCTTGAACGTGGCCGCGTGAGCGATGCCCCCAAAGAGGACCTGGTCGTCAGCACTCCACCGAAATTCATTACACAAATTCAATCGCATACCGTGGAGGAATCCGAAGGCGTTCGTTTCGAGTGCCGTGTCGAGCCTAAGGAAGATCCCAAACTTCGCATTGAATGGTACCGCAATGGGAAACTCCTACCATCTGGCCACAGATACCGTACTGTGTATGACATGGGATTTGTATCTCTTGATATTCTATACGTTTACGCTGAAGATTCTGGAGAGTACAAATGCCGAGCTGTAAACGATTTTGGCGAAGACTTCACTATAGGCACCGTCTCGTGCAAACGTAAGTTCAAATAAACGTATCTCTGATAATTGATTTATTAAACAAGTAACCAATCTTATTATTCACAACTGCTTCTAAATTACAGAACTGCCTGACATCATTCTTCAAAATCAAGTACCTCGAGGAATGAAAAAATCCGAAGCATTGACACAAATGGAGGCAACAATTAAGAAGTATACATCTGAGATATTCTTAACTGAGGACGATTTGTACGACGTCGACAAGAAGCAACCTCCGCGATTCGTGACTCAGATTCAGAGCCAAATGACCTTGGTCGAGATGGAGACGACCAAATTTGAATGCCAGTTAGCTCCTGTCGGAGATCCGAACATGAAAGTAGAATGGTTCTTTAATGGCAAACCTCTTTTACACAGTGAGTACTGAAAATAGTGTGCCACTAATCATAATGGTGATTTAATGATCTTCTTAGAACATGACTATAATCTGATCAATTTTTCGTAGAGAACCGCTTCACGCCAATTTACGACTTTGGTTACGTCGCAATGGTTTTCGGCTGGGTGTATCCTGAGGACAGCGGTGAATACGTGTGCCGTGCTACTAACCTCTACGGCATGGATGAAACACGAGCCATCATCAAGACTGCTGGCAAACCCGGTATTGTTTACGACTCCCAACTGCCAAAACACATGAAGAGTATTGAAAAGATCAGGGAAATGGAAGCATCTTGGCAAATGTGAGCATTTAATTATCTGATCTATTTTAAAAAACCGCACCAACATTCGCGTACTTAATAAAGAAGGGAAATGTGTACCGTACTAGTGCTAACTTATATGTACATTTGTTTAGGGCACCTGAGCAAATGGTGGAACAGGCGAAGGCTCGCTCTCCACCGGTGTTTGTCAGCCGTCCCGAACCTGTGACCGTGGAGGAAGGTGAATGGGCAAGATTCTGCTGCCGCGTCACTGGACACCCGAAACCGAGAGTCATGTGGCTCATCAATGGCAATACCATTGTGAACGTAAGATTGTTTTACATCCCGAAGTATAATTAACAAATACTTCGTTGACAATATACCTCTAAAACGTAAATTCTAAGCATTTGATTTACCTATAGGGCTCCAGATACAAACTTACATACGACGGAATGTATCATATGGATATTCCTAAGACCCGACAGTACGACACTGGCAAGATTGAAGTTATCGCCAGGAGCTCAGCAGGTGAAGCTGTGTCCTCTACCGAGCTTAAAGTAATCCCGAGACATGACGACTACAGAGGAGTTTTGAAAAACGCTCCACGACGTGAGTATAACACGTTCTATAGAAGAAATACTGGAAATATTCTGCTTACAATCTATTTAATGACTATTCCAAATATTTCGAGTAAAATATACTGTAATTTATGTATACTCAGCCGCTTTAACACACATCCACTCACGCACACACCTACAGACCGCTTAAGCACAAATAAAACCCTTGGCTTCCCTATGCCCTCCCTTTCTATCCGTATAAAGAAAATGCAGCTATACCACCTGCTTCTACCGGCTTACCATGGGCATCTGTAAGAGGTATGTCTTGAGGTTCAATTCGTTGCTCTATGTATTTCTATGGCACTAACTTAATTTATTGATCCTATGCAGCTTGGTATGATGAGACATCACAGTATCAACGCACTGACACTGAGTTAGAAAAAACTTTTGAAGAAAGACAAACGCAGCAACGTCAGGGAACAATTGACCATAGACCTGAGTTGAAACCCAAAGTAGTGAAGGAACCTGAGACGGAATGGCAGCAATCCGTGAAAAAGAAGAAGGGCGAGGAATACTATAATAAACTTCAGGAATTGGAGAACGAGCAAGTAGTAAAGGAAAGCAGGTTGAGAGAGTCGAGTCATCAATACGCAGTGCCCGGGGAGAAGGTTGTGAGCAGCTCTGTTGCTAAGGGAATGGCCCAGAAATATCAAGACAATTTGTAAGTAGCACTAATTAGTTCACTTACTTATTCCCGCAATTAACGCCAAATGATAAAACTTCGTGATCCTGGATATCCCGTTATAGCGGGATACAATGTAACTAACCATTTAAACTGCGAAATTAAAAAAGAACAATAAATTAGTCTCATTTTACAGTTACTACCCGTTACCCGCGACTCCGTCCACGCAGAATTTGTTTATCGCTACGCGCGGTAAAAATTACCCTATTGTCCTTTCTCGGGGTTCAGTTCAAGCTATCTCGATACCAAATGTCATCGAGATTGGTTCAAAGGTTTCACAGTGAAAGCGTCATAAACATGTAAAGTTACTTTCACGTTTATAGAATTCGTTTTGGATTTGTAACTATAGGACAATAATAATTTTAATAATTAGGGTATTATATTTACTGCCTGAAATGAAAGTTTTCTTTGGTTGTTATATACAAGAAAACATAATAAGAAAATGAAAAAGAATTGGCTGGCATCACATAGCGTCAAGTAAATAAGAGGTATCAAAACGTTGGTAATACGATAACACCTCAAAAGCAATAAGGTTTAACCATGTAGAATCTGAGTCCATAGTTATACTAGTGCAGTGGATTTGATCATAGAAATATTGAATGATATTTCTCAATCGTGTGTGCTGCTGTTGCGTGGCGATATCAAATAAAACCGCATCCAATTTCATCCCGCAGATTTGAACTGATAGCCTGACTAAACAATAGTCAAAGCAACTTTAAAATCGGTTAAATGGAAGTGATTCTGCGCACCTAGGATTCGATATCATTACACTAAGTATGCGGACACGTAGCAATTACTCGAGAAGGTGGTAGATATGCTAGCCTAATAATAATAGAGGTATATAAGTTGAGTTTTGTTCAATTATCTATCAATGTAATATTACAATAAATTACACGTCAAACAATACGATTTAACATTGATGAACAAAAGAAGAAGTACAAAATATGTTTGTTCAATTAACATATGTAGTAGGACAGATGAACAAACAAGCTGACCGACAGACGGACGTATGGACGGGCAGCGTAAGTTATATATGCAACCTATTGAAGGCGGATCTCCAAAATCACCCTGAAGCTCTGTAGTATTTTATGTTTTTATTTTTAATATAGGTAAGTAGATCTTTTTACAAGTAGATAGTACATCAAATTACATTTATTTACAGGGAACAAACAGAAACCGTTGTGGAACAAAAACAAGTAGTCCAGAAGAAGGTTCAGCAACCAAGGATTCCGGATCCATCTGAATCCACCGTCCACGGGAAGGAAGTGCACGTTGCTAAGCAGAAACAAATCCAAAAGGAGGTGGTCGGTGATACTGAAATCACGCGGAAAATAACATCTACCGAAACGACTGAAATGGAACACAAGGCCCAAACTCACGAGAGGGTAGTCGAAGGAACTGTGAAGCCCAGCACACCGCCTGTATTCACCAAGAAAATGCAACCATGCAGAGTATTTGAGCAAGAACAAGCCAGATTTGAAGTTGAATTTGACGGTGATCCACTACCAACTATCAAATGGTACAGAGAGAATTTCCCGATAAAGAATTCAGCAGACTTCCAGATTCACACGTTCAGCACAAAGTCTATCCTTATTATACGACGAGTATTTATTGAGGATTCGGCTGTATTTGCAGCTGTTGCTGAAAACAGGGGTGGTACTGCTAAATGCAGTGCTAATTTGGTTGTGGAAGAGCGCAGAAGACAAGGCAGAGGCGGAGTTAACCCACCGAGCTTTACATTGACAGCACAAAACGTTAACGTGACTGCTGGCCAGTTAGTGCGATTTGACACCAAGGTGACTGGAACAAAGCCTATTGATGTCTACTGGCTGAAGAACGGCAAGAAAGTTCAACCTGATATAAGAAATAAGATTCTTGAAGAAGATGGAACTTACACTCTTCTTATTCTGGAAACGTATCCTCAAGACTCTGGCAAATACGAATGCGTTGCCATCAATAACGCAGGAGAAGCAAGGTGTGATGCCGAATGCTACATTAACGCTCCCGCTACTAAGGATAAGCCTAAACCTCAAACGAAAACCGCAAACGCACCACCAGAAGTCATAGAGCCACTGAAGGACAAAGCTGTGGCTGAGGGACAAGCGATTGATTTTGGTTGTAAGATCATTGGAAAACCGACACCTACTATTCAGTGGTACAAGGGCGACAAGCTTATAAAGCCGTCGAAATACTTCCAAATGTCGAGGGCCGCAGATGAATATACTCTGCGCATATCTGAGGCTTTCCCTGAAGATGAAGGGGACTACAAATGCGTTGCTTTCAATTCTGGCGGCCGTGTAACGGTGGCTGCGAAGCTAAAGGTTACCCAGCCAGACCAAGCTGACGCCCTGCCCACTCTAACTCAGCTCAGGGATGTGTTCGTCAACGAGGGACAACCCGCGCAGTTCAAGACACTCATCTCCGGCAAAGCTAAACCTACTATTCAGTGGCTACGTGATGGCGCTTTGATTCCTGAGACTCCCGATTTTCAGGTGAGTTTACTTGTGATAATCAATACCTGGAGTCACCTCTTAAAGTGCCAGAACTATCATTCATTTCGGATTAAAAGTATCAGGATAGATTAAAGTAGGAGTAAAAGATTGACAAGCCTTACGTCAAATTTTATCGAAATGTAGTCAGCGGTTTATGCGTGACTGAAAGACAGACACCCACACAACCTTTTACACTTTTGTATTTCGATTAAAAATATTGCCCTTAATTAAGTAAATCCTGGTAATTTACTTGTAATATCATTAATGTTGAGCAGGCCATATACATATCGGATTCTCATACTTCTTGTTCAAGTATCACCGGTTTAATGAAGTTTCCCCTTTTCGTTTCCAGATGATCCACGAGGGCAACAACGCCGTGTTGCTGATCGGTAACACCTACGAGGAGGACACCGGAACTTTCACGTGCCGGGCTACCACCGCCGCGGGCCAGGTCGAGACCTCGGCAAAACTAGTCGTCAAAAGTAAGACATAGATACAGGCAGCGAGCTCGCGTCGCGCACTTTAATCCATTAATGTAGTGTTTCTTTGTTCCAACTCTATACCACAATGAGATCGGGTGAAAACTACTATTGTAGGTATCGATAAAGTTGACAAGCGTTATTACCTATCATGAATCGCCTAACACAATCGTAGCGGTTACCGCCATAACTCCCGCCCGCTTACGACCTCGCGTCCGCAGTCGAGGAGCCGCGACCCCTCACCGCCGCCCGCGCGCCGCCGTCCGCCCGCGCAGACCGCCTATCTGTACAGCGCTGTAATCGCGCACACTCTAACAATCATTTGCAAGTGGACTCAGTTGTAAGACCTAACTCCGTAGAATTATTTGGTCGAATTTCCGCATCTAACAATGCTGTACATTTTAGCTTTTTGTGTAAATAGTCGTTACGAGACAGGTCGAGACTTCGAGGAGCAGCCGCGCCCGCCGGACCCTTATCGGGCACACGTAACATGTGATTAACACGAACACGAGACACTATACGTCTGTTTTGTTTTGCTTTTACCGCTACGATGTTTACTAAATGATGTACCTATTTGTCGTTCAAACTGTAAATTAGAAACACATTGCGTAATATCCGAGACGAACCGTCCATATGTATTTTTCACCCAATACTCTTTGATAATAATTTTAAGCCTGAGCTGAAAGTTAATGATTTATTTGGCCTTATTAACATTAAGAATCGGAAAGATACTTTTATGCTTTTTGTGTTGAGATCTGACCTGTGAAACTTGTACTCTAGATGATCTCAGTGTTGTATCTTTACGTGGACCACTTCGAGTGAAATTTATCAGGTGGTCTTGAATCGGGAGCTCGTCGTCTAAGTCTAGAAACAAGTGATATTACGTCGTCTTCCTTTGTAAATAATAATGATCGGCAACGAGTCGTGTTAGAGGCAAGCTCCCGCTTCAGCTTTATCCTTAAGCATGAATCAGTTTGTATGTCCAGTCCGTTTATTTTGCTTTTATCGAATAATAAGTGTCACATCTAACAAAGCTTGGAAGCTGCGATGTGATTTCGGCGTACCTAACAGCTACGACTAACTTTGCCTGCCGGGGCGTCCGGCTCGCGTCGCGGTCGTCGAAGGTCGGTGCCGCGGGTAGTCCGCGTCCTCCAAAGTTACTCGTGGTTGCTCGCGCGCCTCTCTCCGCTGTCAACTCTGTCACAAAGAAACATAACAGTGCAATCCGCCGCTATGAGGCGCGACGCCCTCGAAAGTACGCACGCATTACTTGCCTTGCCAGTTTCTATGTTATGACATACACTGCCGATGTTGATGACCTAATATTTTCTGCAAGTACAAATCCGAATTGAATGAGATTTTATAGTTTAACGTTACAGTGATCTTTAACTTAGTTTGTTTTAAGTGCACGACATTGTTTAAAAAATAAATTGTGTTGTATGTTTCACCTAATTGTAATTAAGTTATTAGGCGTGGCAGTATTTTTTATCTCTTAATATTTTAGTGCCTATCCATATTTAATAATATATTTATGAATTAATTTTTTGTATGTTACCTTTATGTGAAAACTGTTTAATAAATGCTATAAATCGATTAAAACTTCGCATTATTCAACATGAGGATATAAACGTTGAAGTCGGTGGCCCGAACAACACGAAACAGCGTAAACCCTACACGTTGAGACGGCTATGCCTCGAGAGACACAGGGCGGCACTGTAGACAGCACTGAAGACCTTACGGAAACATAACCCTCCACGCACTCACACAGGTGCTTGTTATCCATCATACAAATATATCAGCAGAAAGTTCCTGTATACCTACCAACTGTCTACACGAACTACAATAACACTGGTACCAAGCTTGTATTTTTGTGCTCTCTTCTATTTAGGTTTTAAATAGGAGTGCGTCTGAAATGTCACAGGAACCCAACTGACTGCAATGAATAACACTGTTAAGATAGTACTCGTAAGGCAAATGAAGAACGTGGGTCTTCGAGCATTCATAGTATATCTGTCAAAAAAAACAATAAGAATTTAGAAAAATGCGTGAATGATATTGCGTGACTGATATTCTAAATGCAAACAAATGTATCTTTTTATTATGGTATGGCCAGGATTTGCGGTTGGCGGCGAATATGAACCAATTAGATTAGAAGGTACAACTCCATAAAAATTAAGAACGCCTTCGGGTTAGTATCTACTGCCTCGCTTGCTCTTATGAACATCCGTCGAACTAATTATAAGTGAACTCGAAAGTCTTTCCAATGCTTGACGGTGTAAACAAGCACCTCTTACATCCATTTTTATTCCCATTTTTTTTTCTATTTGCTTTAAAAATAACTTCCGACAGCTCAGTGCAGGGTTTCATAGTCGAACCACAAACTGAGAAAGCAAGGTGATGAACTCAAAAATGGTTCACTTTTGCATAATGCATATGGGGATCAAAATTATCGCAAATGGTCACCCCTATCGCCTCCTAACGGGAATAGGTCGACTTACCAATAACCCTGTATATGCCCGTCGAGTTGCTGCCTGCTCCAACAACTGATTAGACTTGTTATTGCTCGGCGGAAGAATCCCAAAACCTAAAAATCGAAATATGTTTTATTTTTTTAATCGGGTATTTATTTTGGGAATGAATAAGAAGCACATTTGAGAGGATTATCTAAAATGCTCGTGTTCAACCAAATGCTCATATCATGTGAACATTGTACTCATTATGTACTATTCCGTAGAAGCTTGCGCAAGTTACGCCCTGATTTGTTTACGCCTTTACATGCCATATTATTTTCTATGATAATTTTTGTCTTCTAGAAAAAACAAAGAAACTAATACTAAATTTCAGCGGTATTAGCGTTCATCAAACAACGTAAAATTAGTTTAAACTTGACTTTATTTACTTTATCTTCAGACAGAGAGACAGGCTCAGACACCCATACCGAGGGACCGGCAATTGGGCATGACGAAATTAATATTATAAGGTTTCCGTTGTTGCCATTGGCTACTAACTTAGCTGTCTACTTTAAAGAAGTTATTCTTTAAAATAGATATTGGTGGCTGGATTTAACCCAGAATTATCTTCATTCCAAGTATGGCTGTGAATCTGTAACAATAGGAAATGAACATTAAATATAAATCAAAAAATAGGCACCTATATAATATACTTATACTATCTTAAAATTACTACTATAAAGCGCTCTTACAAAAGTGACTATTTGTAAGTTATAGTGGTAAACAGGAAAAGTTCATAGTTACTATGTTGGACACTACCAAATCCCTACATAGTATAAAACAAAGTCGCTTCCCGCTGTCTGTCTGTCCCTATGTATGCTTAGATCTAAAGATTAGAAGAAAGAAATAAACTACGAAACGGACTTTGAAGCGGTTTTTTTTAATACATAGAGTGATTCAAGCGAAAGGTTTTTATGTATAATAAATTCGGTTTTATGTGCGGTTGTTACAGAAAACTCACCATACCATATGGCAAGGGATTCACGTGCTTTAGAACTGATCCTTATGTAAATTCCATGTTATGTATGTGGAAAAATGTTATGTCACATCAGAAGATAGCATGTTTTATCGAATGCCAGGAAAGTGCTGCAACTTTTATCAGCAATAAGACTAAGCCACTATCTGTATTATTTACATTAGGCAGGGCACTGTCGTTTTAACAAAGGGACCAAGCAGCATACTCAGTCAACTAAGCCGATACTAGAAAAATAATACAATAATACATTCTGGAGTTTTTCTAGGCATCAATGAAAGGTGATGGTCAGTTTTGTATGGACACTGGCCTAAAAACCAATAATGACAAGCCATATGTCCTTTGAAAGATTTTTTCATGTTCTACAACTTTTTGTATGGCGGGAAATCTTAAATCACTGTGTGTAATATTTAAAAATCTGGAACATCGGGACGCCTACATAGACGACGTTAGAATAATTACTTGGAAAAACCGCGGTCTTTGCATGGCAATAACTTTTTTCACACATAGATTTCGAACCACCTGTCATGGTAATAGTTTTACAACTTAGAATTACCTATTCGGAGACATATCGCTTGTCCTTATTGGTCATTAGGCCAACTAGTCCACCCTCCTTTATTGAATGTTAACACGGAACATACTAATAACCCTCCTCCTTCAGCAGTCTGTTAAAAACGAGCAGACCGATATCATGGGTGCCGCATGCCCACCGACCCTCTAATGGGTTCAAATTAAGTCCCAATAAATTGATAAACGATGACAAAAGTCATATTGACACTCTGTGCTGTACGAACCCATAGTATCCTTTCCAATGAACGGACAGGTGTGTTGTTACGAACATATACCTACCACTTCCTCCAAGGAAGCCCATTGTGTACTCGAACGCCGTCACGCTCGAACGCAATTCGTTCAATGGAAATCGTACTAAACACGTTTGTACCGTGTCACGTGTAGCGTAATGAGCCTAATGACTTACGAATGATAAGGTCTTGAAAAGACTATTGGGTTACATAAGAGCGAATGAGACCGAGTGAGAGAGAAGTAGGAACCCTAAGGCCGTTTTTACCGTAAATCCAACATATGTTGCTGCGGCCTTTGGTATTTGTTGGCGTTTTTTGCAGGTAGTCATACTGAATGAAGACAATGTGTCAGAGCGTCGACGGGGCCGTGCATTTCAGACTTATTTAATATTTTGAAAACGATAGCGTTATCTTTACCACGTTTTGATGGATAACAAGTCAATTTCGTACCTTACCAAAATACACCGTGATAAGTGGAAATGGTTTAAAATTCATTGGAACACGAAGAGTTAACGTAGTAAGCATAATATAGTGTTTTATTTTGTTTAAGAATAGTGAAAGGTTAACTGAAAGCTTGTCATTTCCACTTAATTGCGTTGACATTATAATTTGGTATAATCAAATACATCAATTTCTACTGCTACTCATACCTAACACTCTTATTAGTAACACTGTAAGCGATACGCCTGAACCTCTAAAAAGTACTCGGAATATCTCATTCAAATTTAGTTCGGGTTTTTTTAACACCAGGTACCAACCTATTTAAAAAGTTCATAACCTGCGAACATCACGAATAAAAATAAAATATTCGCCAAAACAACTCAAACTAAATATATAGCATTGGAAAATGCAATGCTGATAAACATGACAAATTTAATCTCAATCGCTAATGCTGTGATTAAGCTTGGTTACACGTACAATACCTATACGTACATACAGAGGTAGTTTACGTAAAGCGATAGCGTAGAGATTAAAAACCAGGCTGAAACATAAAGCACACAAAGTTTGGAATAAATAATGGTTCACAATAGAAGAGTAGGTGCATTTCCAATGCATGTTTACATCAGACATGCCAAAACAATACTTGGCGTGCTTGCCAAAACAATAAAACACACTTGGACATCAAAAAGCCACTTACAAACGGTTTTTTTTAAGTTTGTATGAAATATTTGTGTGTTGCCAAGTCAACGGACTGGGTAAGTTTATGATTTATATTTAATACTATTTGAAATTCTAATGCTGGATAATTGGACAGCAAACGTCATAAAAGGAAAAGGTATTATGAACGATGGGTGTCACATATCATATCTCAGTGCTCGCCGGCTACATTTAGGGCCCTCTATACATATTTAAAACAACATTTGAGCTGAGATTACTTTACCTACCTACTTTACTGACGCGTAAATGTGTTTTTGTTTGGTTATGTTCGCCAAATACAGGGTGTTACAATAATACCCGTAATAAGAAAGGGGGTTTAGTGGTCCTGTGTAAAGAGTCCATTGGCAATCTATGAAAATCGTAGCGTGACTTAACGACTTTTTTTTTTAATGAAATTAAAATGATGATTCCTGAAGTGCAACCCTACTTTAGTAAAACCAAAGAGCAAACGACACAGAATGTCTGTTTACACTCTTACCTAATATCCCTGGAGAGAAAATACAAAATTGTTTAAAATAATCACAGATTACAAAGTAATGTGTACAGTTTTTGAATGACAATTTCTTATTATCACGTGTGTTAATTAATTCACTTAATTAATAATTAAACGGGACTACATCGCGCGAAATAATCATTTTTACAAGATTTTATTTAACTGGCCCTTTATTATTGGTTTGGGTCAATTTTGGACCAGTTCACGTCAATGGAATGAGCTGAAATTTGGAATACATGCGTAGACCTGATGACAATGCAATATCACCATCACCGATAGTACCGTCGAGCTGATCTGATGATGGAATCGGAAGGTGGCGACGTGATCTTTGCTGTAGGTACTAACGAGGGCCGGCCGTTCCGAAAGTTTCTAGCTGTGTCGACATTTATTGAAATATATTAATATTGTTGATACATTCATAAAGCAAATTTTATTACGAACAGGTTTTGTCAAAAATATTAGTAAAAAAATATTTTTTTTATATTTAATTTTCACAGAGAAGTCATTTTCTATGAAATTTGAATTTTTGGTGAAATCATCAGCTTTTTGGTATTCAAAACCTGTGTCAAATCTAAAGGGGTCGTCTGATTCTGATGATATTGCCCGTGATGGAATCGTCAGTACTTTTAATATATTTAAGCAGCTTGTTTTACTCTATTCCCAAATATAGTACCTACTGCACAAAATGCTTTCATTGAAAGTCACTGAATTTTCCTGGAGACTCTAATTTAGACATTTCTTCAAGGCTTGTTTACTCCATATTCTAATATAGAATGTTGAAGGAAACGTATGGTTTAAAATAGGACTGATATACGTTTTGTAATATTGATATCGGAAAAAATGAAAAGGTTACTATTTTTGAGACCGTATTAATTATAGCAAAAATCTAGCCCAGGAATACGTCTCTTGCATATTTTTCAAAGCGTTAACACGTCTAGTGTTAAAAAAATCGTAAACAACAAACGAAGTGATTTATGTACATCTATGATTTTTGGACACAATGTTTATATTGGAATTTGCCTTAAATATCCATCAACAATATAAATATATTTCAATAAATGTCGACACAGCTAGAAACTTTCGGAACGGCCCTCGTATTATGTACTCGCCGAGTTGGGGCTCGTTAGTTTCGTCTTCATAAGCAGATGATGTCTTAGCGGAAAAAGGTATAGTTAACAACAAAAGCTTGTCCCAAAAATGTTTTTTTGTTTTAGACTTGTATGTTGTTGACGTTCAACCGTGATCACGAATAGCCTGAAGACGCAAGTATAGACGTCTGCGGGTGGTGTAAGTTTTCCAAACTACCCGCAGGCAGTTGGTCAGTGTTGTTTATGTTCACATAAATCAATGAAACGGTGCAAACGCATACAATCCTAACATCTGCCGACTTGTCCGACAGTTCATCTCAGGGCTTACTTCCGTGAAGACGATTTAAATCGATTTAGAAGTACAAAGCTCAAGTAGTTTATAAAACTCGCAACACTTTGGCACACGCACGACATTGATGCCCGCCTCTTCAGTCTTGCAATACGGTCAAAACGTCGAGGTTAATAAATAGCGTTTTTTTTACGCGATTAAGTTCCGTTTGGCTAGTAATAAGTGTGAATGTGGCCTACTTATAAGTAGTATTTACAATTAAGACATTTATTTACGAGTACATTTCATTTTATTTTATTTACGAGTACATTTTAAGCCTGTGTGCAATACGGAAACCAAAGTATACAGCACTTGCGTTTAACTTATCGAATCACGTTAAGAAGCTTTAAAGGAATACGATAATGTCATGCTTCGCACTATTGCATAATAAAGTACCTAAATTTCTAATTTTTAGCCATGTTTCCATAGTAAAAGCTCAGTTTGTAAAATAGATTTAAAACCACTCCCACACTTATTTATGTCACAGTCGGTCGTAAAAAATCCTGGGCCCTTATTCTACATCGAGTTTTCCCTTATTGCATTTGTATTGATTTTGACTCGACCGCCATAAGTAGGTAAAACCATATTGCCTTTTATGCGATATCCTATTATTCATAACTCGGTCGCACTTACTGCCAAGTAAATAAGAGCTATCGTAACGTTGACAATACGATGACATGTCGAAGGCAATATGGTTGGTGTGTTGTGAATGGAGGGCCTGTCGAGTTAAAAACAACTATCCGAACGAGGCCTTATTCTACCTTGACTTTTCAAAGCGTGGATAATTTCTTGAATAAAGTAATTTGTAACTTTGAAATGTAGACTGCACAAGAGGAATAATTTCAATCCAAAACAAAATTTACTCAATTATTTAAGATTTTATTTTACAACTTTTTCAGCGTGATTATTATGTACAACTATGTCAAATTACAGCTTTGTTTGTAGTACCAAGAGTCTTTGAGTTAATCCGCAGACGGGCAGACGGACATAGTGAAACAATAAGGAATCCTTGTTGACACGGAACCCTTAAAATAAGGTGACTTTATCTGGCGCCTTTGTACCGTGTATACTTACATATAAAGTAAAGCCTGCTACATACGAAATGTCGTCACAATCTGGCCGATTAGCGAACATTTATGGCCATTCGTCGCCAATAATTTTCATGCACAGTTGTACCACGTTTGCCAAATCTGAAAAGAAGATTCACGGTTGTAATGGTGGGTCCATTCCACTCGATTAAATAAGGGAAATTGTGACTGTAGGTTCCTAATCGTAATATGTATGTATGTATGTATGTAAACACTTTATTGTACACAAAAAAAAAACAGAAAAATATCCTGACCCTGACAGAGTAATATCCTGAATGTTGAATCAAAAAGAGGCCCTGGGCGACCATGTGTACGGCAAAACAATATACTATCTATCAGAACGATAATTACTTCTCAAATCCATGAAAAGATTATAAATGTGAAAGTAACTATGTCTGTCTGTTGGTCTTTTTAGCTTTTTAGCTTTAACGACTAGATTACTGAACTGATTTTTGATGAAATATGGTATAGATATACCTAGGTACGCGGGAAAGTACAACAAATACTTTCAATTCTAAAAAATATTCTAGTGCTCGACAGAACAACGATACATGAATTTCACACACACGAAGTCAACCAGACCGATTTCAGATAAGATCGATAAGAGATACATAATTTCAAATGTCGAGAGAAACAACAGGCTATCATAACCTCCAATTTGGGAATGCGCCAAACAAGGAAATCACAATTTATAGGAAAGGAACTCGGAAGTTAATAAAAACCAGCCTTCCTTCTCCTGCGTAAGAAAGATCGGCATATTTAGTCAAATATTAATAGTAGATATATTTCTAGTCAAAGATTCCATTTCTTCGGAACATTTATCCAAGAAATAATAAATAAAACTCCTTTACCACTTAATGCTCGAACATTACAGTGTTTGCTTAATCACATCCTTACTGAAAGAAAATCAGCCCCCTCAGGGTAAATAGCAAGATCGCTAAAAGCGTTAACAAGCAAGCACTGTACAAAAGTAAAAAGATACAGAATATGAAAGATTGCGGTATGTCGAGGTAAATGAATGTTTTTTACTGCTCTTTGGATAACTACTTGCATCCATGTATTTATTTTTAACAGCACGATTGCAAAGAAAGACAAGTATTAAGTACTGTATCAAATATAAATAACGCATTCAGATAATAAATCAGTTCACAACACCAAATTAAAAAAATCAATATCAAAGAAAATGATACGCATCAAAACTCCTACACTATGTATGACGAAGCAACACAAATAACAAATGACGAACGATTGCTTGCTAACTACAGTACCTACCTACAACCAGTTTCTTTATAGCTATCGGCAATGTTCAAATTGTTATGAATCACGAGTGGTAAATATCCTGTTAAATGCTAGTGCGAATGTGATAGCTAGATCAATATCAAGCTAGTTGCCCAGCAGCTCAAATAAAGACTATAGATAGCTATTTCAATTAACTTTGCGTTTGTATACGTGTGAGTTAGCATACACGAATAGATGACAATCGCAGCTAAAATTAAATCTCGGCAAGCAACGTGTTTTTTTTAATCTTTGATCTTTTGATCACATTACCGCAAGAACGTAACACTCAAGTAATTTACCTATACTAGTTTCTTAGCCACAAAAGGAAACTCAATCCTAAAAGTCTCCATTGGGTTAGAATATTTGCCAGAATTTCGTTTGGTGGAAAACGCCTTGCGTTTTGTTACATTTTGTTCGTTTGATATATATTGTTTGTTCTGCATTACTGATTTGCCCAATAAGATCATTTGACCGTTATTTATTTTATTACATATTTACTTTAGGATAATAATAACCTACGCCCCTTAGTTCGTTTCAAATGAACAACTGCATCATGACCTGCAAATTCCTACAGTCAAACAAGAAATACTTCGGCATACCAAGGCCTATAAAAAAAGAATATCAAGCCACCCAAATATCTTGGCAAAAGCCCTGATGGACGAAAGTCAGGCTAGTCGCAGACTAAAACGGAAAATGCCCCAAGACATACTAAAATAGTTGTTAGAAAATTAAGGGTGCGACACAGGTCGCATACCTAGCAAGTCTTTAAAACAAACTCCAAACTACTATTTAATGTCCCAGAAAGGTGACACATTGCAGTATATACGAGTATATAAATAAAAAAAAAAAAAAAAAAAAACATATTTACTTATTTTTGCGTTTAATTTTTTTTTAAAGGTTTTGTTAAAAGTCCGTTTGATTTTATTCCTAAGTATACTACTTTTTAAACGGTCGCGCCGAACGCTTTGTTAATCCATTCATTTTGTCAGTTTTCTAATACCTAGAGCGGAACATTTGAAAAAATAGAAGTTTGCTTTGGTCACAGTTAAATCTAACGCTACGCTCATCGGTGTACCAATTTTTCTTGTGCTTCTATGAAGCTTCGGACAAATGAAACAATTGGGGAAATAAAACTTTCGACTTGCGATAAGTGAAATTCGGACAAAACTTTTTAGTGCTTTAATTTACGTACTTTACGTAGGTACCCGAAAACCAACCATCACAAACATCAAAATGATAATTGTGGTTGGTTGCTAGGCAAATGGTTTCCTAGTGTGGAACGAGACTTGAACGACAATCCAACACTGTAATAAAACCTACAACAAGGGCCCCGCCACACTTTCCTTTGACCTTATTTTGATGAACACATCGAAATGAATCAACGAATCTAATAAAAAATACAGTTAAAAGTAATGAAATACTTAAAAATTGTAATCTTTAGTATCTATGAATGAGCAGCCTCCCCAAGCTGTAATGTTTTATGTGCATTATTATGGCTATTATCTTGTAACATTCTACAAGTAGCTATGTTTGTCGGTCTGTTTGTATATGTAGTTCTTTTATTGAGAGTTATTTAAAAAAAAAATGCAGTGAAATAATTTAAAACTCATTTTGTCAATTTCGTTAATTTTTTTTGTGAAAATGCAAATATACTTATGTAAATATAAAGATACCCACCCCGACTTTTTACAGAGGAGTAAGTAACCAGGGCGGATAAGAGGTTACAAATGAAAAAATGCTTCCGTAAATTTTTCATAAACAAATAAAGCTGTGCGGTAAAAACGATATCGTATTTGACCTGTTATGGAATTGTTTTTAACTCGTCCGCCATTACTGTCAAGGAAATAAAAGCTATCAAAAAGTTGACAATACGATAAGAGGTTAAATACGATTTGGATTTTTCCGCCTAGAATTGAGGCGCTGTACCCGTACATAATCTCGTTAATTTGAACAAGCAACAAATTTAAATGAGAGTACTCACTGATGTTCTTGTTTCCCTGTAAAAGATACGGCTACGACTAGCCAGCAGCAATTCCATGGGTAGCCAGTGTTATATAATTAACTTTAATTGAAAACCTGCCAACGTCTAGCGAGAGTCTAATTAAATCCACGTAGAGACGCGGTAGAGTGACGAACTGCATAATATCGTTATAGAAAAATTATTTTAAAAAACAGTTTAAAAAATAAGCTACTACTGGACAATATAATTGTTCTGGTAGGACGACAGCACCAATGTTGGACACTTAACTGCTGGCACCAATATTGGACACTTAACTCATAATTCGAAGATCATAAGCGTATAAATTAATTGGATCAAAATAATTTAATCTTATCTAGGTAAGATGAAAAAACTTTTTCATCACACTTGCTCGTAAATAGTGTCCTAACATGCTAGAAAAATCGACCGTAAATCCAAAATAATACCCACGGGCGTTTTTTTACCATTACATAACTAAAGTGCGTAATAGCTTTTTTTTTTTTAATATTATACGTGGACTCAACCTATCACAATACGTCAGGACCCCAATTCTTGTGCCATTCGATATGAAGTTTCATTCGAGATGAAATGTCAGTTGAATACTATTTCCTAACAATCTCGCATAGTAAACTATTGATCTCATATGTCACTAGAATCGGACTCCGAACACGTTTGACATTATCTGTGGTAAGTCACAGACAATGATGTAGTCTGCCGCTAATAAGTTAAAAATATGATCTTTTGTCTGATTTTATTTCATTTCCTCGCAATTGTGATGAAATAGTATTTTTCGTAATCGTGTTATAATAGAGAGCTTTTTAGTCGAGTACCGTGTTTAGGCCACGAAGCTTGCTGAGTGGCCTAAGTAAGGTACGAGATTAAAAAGCTTAATTATGACACTATTGTGAACAATACTTTTTGTACGAGTTCATTAAAATTAATAATGTAAGTCATTAATACGAGTATATAAGAAAACTAAAAGTAGATTTTTGACAGATGATGCGACGCTGCTACGTTCCGAAACGACACAGATTGGCAATTTTGTATCGGATCGAGGCTCCTTAAACAAGGACACATATATATATGGAAATCCGAAGTTCTATTTTCAATTTTTTTTCGGTTGTCTAGAGCGTATCGAAATAGTTATTTCGGTTGTCGTTGTTTTTTTTTAATGTCCTGGATACAGCAGCAAGTTTAAGTAGATTTTTGACAGATGACGCGATGCTGCTACGTTTCAAAACGCCATACAATATTGGCAATTTTGTACCGCATCGAGTCTCCTTAAACAAGGGCACATATTATTTAAATACGAAGTTCTATTTTCTATTTTTTTTCGGTTGTCTAGAGCGTATCGAAATAGTTATTTCGGTTGTTTCGGAAGTATCTAGACTATTCAACGATGAAAAGAGTGACGTTACAGTATTCTCTATGAAATCGTAATACACACATTTTAATCGACGAGTACAAAAAACATTGTATGTTACACGGGTGGTAAAGGAAATACAAAGCTCGAGTCATTAACCGACTCTCTCTAACAGACTCTCGTTTGTAATTCTTTCTTTACCACCCTTAATACACAATGTACTATTTGATAATTCTGTAACCACATTTTGCACACTAAGGCGAAGATGTTTACCAGTGTATTAGTGACAGGTTGCAAGCCCATCGCCTAACAGTACTACACGCCTTTATTACCTTAGTCGGCTTTTACGACATCCACGGAAAGATACGGAGTGGCACTATTCTAATCCGGCTACCATACGAATCAAGTGTCCATTATTTGTCCTTGTTCGTTACTGTATCCATTACGGGGCCTCTACTCTAGGAGGTAAAAACCATATCGTCTTTGAACTATTATGGTATTGTTTTTAACTCGGACACCATTACCGTCAGGTAAATAAGAGCTATCAAAACGTTGACAAGACGATTTTATGGATTTTACCGTCTAGGATTGAGGCCCTGAATGACTTATTGACGCAGCTTACACTACAAAACTAGAAACATAAAAATGAATGTGTACTTTTTTAGTTACGCAAAGAAAATATTTCTCAAAATTCAATCATCGTTTAGTTTAATCCTTTCTTTACCTACTTACTGCTTTTAAACTGGAGCACCAAGGGTATCGCATCTACGGCCTCTTAGTATAAAATATTGTAAATTTAATAAAGACCTGCTTCTACTTGGTGTTTATTGTTAACAGGGGGATAACTATGACATGGCTAAGCAATTCAGTTTAGGACGAGTGTAGGAGACAGAGCTATAGCAGATAGATGTCCGTCTCCATCTATGTTATAATAACCCTCGAGAGCGGTTATCATGTCATAATTATACAGTTCAATTTACGGTGAGCGAAAGAGACGGAGACATACATATACCTAACTGCTATAGCTCTGTCGCTTACGTTCGCCGTAAAATTAACTGCATAGGTATGTCATAATAAGTAACCAAATTTCAAAATCTGAGTAACATATGATTATCCTTCAAGTTACTTATGTGTTTAATGATTTCTTGATAGTTTTACCTATTGGTTTTTTCTCGGTGTTGCCTATTAAATAAATTCAATGAGTTATAATGATGAAGCCTTAGATGTCATCTAAATACTTCACCTATGCAAGCAGCTGATGACTGCGTTTCTACCAGTCGGGAAAAAAAGGCTCTTTTCAATACTATGATAAAAACCGTTTACATTAATATTACCATACTCCGAGGACTCTGAGATATGTGACAAAAAACTTGGAAACTTGGAAAAGGCCAGTGGATTAGTATTCGCCGAATACGAATATTCGGTAAATGTCTACTATTCGGCGAATACGAATATTCGTATTCGTATTCGTTGCATCACTATTCAAAACTATTTCGCTACTTTCACACAAAAAAAACCTGTAAAAATCCGTCCAAGTGCGAACTCGCACACAAATGGTTCCGTACCACCGTGCAATGTTAGGATCGAGCCAAAGTGCCTACTGTTTTTTGGATGGAAACCCCGTTTAATTTAATTTGAGTTAATATTGAGTCCTTACCTATGAAATTAGCGATCTTTTTAAGTGTTTTATTTCGTACGGATTTTTTTCATTTCAATTTTAACTTCCAAATTATTTTTAAATTTCATTAATACACTATGTTACAAAGATTTTAGATACAAATAATATGGTTCAATTTCTTACTTAATGTTTAAAATTAAAGTGTGAACTCAAGTCTTTTCATGTGCTGCGAGTTCAAGTGTTTCAATTACGCAGAGTTTTATGAAGCAAACTATTTTTAAGTAATTTAGATATGTATTATATAGCTTGGAAGTGTCCAATATTCCTGACAGAATTTTGTTTGGTTTGCATTTGACGTTACTAATTAATCCGCAAAATTAAATGCATGAAAACCACAGTTTTCATAAAATTCTCCATATAAGGGTCTCCCCAGACCTATCGACGCGGAATCGGCTTGAGCCGGCAAGAATAAGTTTTATGTCCACGCAATAAGATTGAAAACGACGTCGTTCCGTTCGCAACGCCGAGCCGTGCCGAGCCGAGCCGAGCGATACCATTTTCACTCTTACTGCACGGACATAATTTTTTTTCTTACCGGCTCAAGCCGATTCCGCGTCGATAGGTCTGGGGAGACCCTAAAACGCCAATTTCATTGGTAAGGACCTAATATTTGCTGTTATAGTGACTACACTCCGTTAAAATTACGTGTACACTGTAGGGTTCAAGAGATAGGTACAGTCAAGGGCAATAATATGTATACACTTTAGTACCTTGTCACTTTAACCACTGTGACAGTTCATATATGGCAGTTCAAATATGACGACAATTAGACAAGGTACAAGGTGTATATATTTTTGCCCTTGACTGTACCTATAGCGATTTTTGTGGTCGAGTAAATAATACCGAAAAACGACACTTTTCTTGTATGGGTTTTTTTTGATAATCTCTGTGAAAGTTTCAACTCTACCTGTTACGGTTTATGAGATAAAGTCCGCTGGCAGACAGGTGGACGGACGTACGAATGGACATCAGAAGCTTACTAATAGGGTCCTGTTACCACCCGTTAGCTACAGAACACTAAAAATACACACTCTTCAAAAGTTACATTACTATTAATGTAGCAAACATTTTGTAAGTGTCGGGGACAGTGCAATGCTCCAAGTATTATGCAATTTTAATAAGGTACAAAAAAGGTATTTTCCAGGCTGTATCTCATGAAACGCGACAGCTAGGCAGTTGAAATGTTTGCAGATGATGTATAACTGTTGCCGCTATAATGACAAATACTAAAAACAGAATAAAATAAATATTTAAGTGGGACTCAAACATGATTGTTTGCTATTTTTTGCTCGATATTTTTTGTGTGAAACGGTTATAGTGTCTAATATTATATAGATAATGGTAAGGAACCCTTCGTGCGCGAGTCTAACTCGCACTTCGCCAAATTATTTTACACATCAAAGCATCTTACGGGCTTTGGTAGTTACGCGGTATATAGCCCTAACCCCGACCAGTAAGTAAGTTCCAATCAGTAAATTTTGGAATTTTAACTTCATACGACTGTTGCCATAAAGGTAAGGACCGAAAGTTGGGCATGTTAAATCACGCAATGAAATTTATCTATGAAACTTTCTGTTGTGCGTCAAAAATTAGTCATACAATTCTGAGGAAACTTTCGCGCAACTGAAATTTTTCGCCTTTGTTGTTTATATGGCTTGCTAATTGTGTCCAACTTTCTAATCTTCCTCCGCAAAGAAGGTCGTTATAGATTATTATGTATGTTAATGATTTTATAAATAAAAAGTAGGAGGGTTACGTGAATCTACGCTAAAGCTGAAGCATCGCATAGTTTGTAGGCCTGGGAATACTGGGATAAAGTCTATAATCGGACTAGCAACAACAACAAAACCGAGATTTCTTAAGAAATCTGCCAATAATTAAGGCGGACGGGGGCAAGTTTCTTTACAAAATAAGATTAATGTTCAGGTTTAAACGATTTTTATAATAGAAAGATTAAATAGTTTCGTCCCGCAAAATACTGAAATCATTTTTTTATATACATTTTGTGGTTTTACGTGTTGCCAAAACTATTTTGTTAAAAAAATCTTTAAGGTAACAAACAAATAAGCTAGCACTAATATTATACTTATCATAGTGTCTTCATTTCGCCGAACTTTAGGCCGGAAAAGTAGGTAATGTTATGATACCGAAATTCACTTTTGTTCCTTAAAAATAGGAAATTTTGAAAGATGTTCGATTTAGAATCGGCAAGGCTATGGATCTACTACATATATTCATACTCACTTTACTAATAGCCTCTGAATAAAACGACTTTGACTTGACGCACGGGTAAACGGACGTGGCGAGAGGAGTAGGTACAGTAGCAGCACAAACTAATACAATTTTGATTGCATGAAACGTTCATCCGGAGTTTATGTAAGTACTTGCTTTCCTGTTAACAATATAACAATTTGAACAACCCTACTATATATTTCTATCAGACGTTTTTATTTAAATCATGGGTCGACTTTGAGCTGATACGTGCATTAATTATTTATTTTTTGGTTCATCTAAGAAGAAAATTATTTTTTGCCTTAAAGTAAATGACACCTTAGTTCACTACAAGAATTCAGAACAGTAAAACAAAAATAAAAGAGTTGATTCAATAAACACTTCTAAGCAATATTTCTTTCTGTTACAGAATCTCGAACGGTTATTTCACGAAAAACATTCCAAGAAAAGACAGAAGCTGATCAGTACACGTCTGATATTGGTACAACCACTAGTAGGGCTTCATATCAGTCAACAGAAGAATCCAACATTTTAAAACTTGATAATGTACAGGATGTTGAAACAAAACGTACTGCATCGACTGTACCCTGGCGAAGACAAAGCGAGGTCACTAAAATTGAAAATCTAGAAACAAAACACTGGCGTAAACCACGTCAACAAGTTGAGGAACAACCGAAATCGTTGCAGCAAATCAGCCATTCTGAAGATTCTAATTTATTGTCTGTAAGCAATAGAGAAACAGTTGATAAAACCACCTTACAAGAAAAACAAGCGCTTGAAACAAAAACCTGGCGTAAGCAAAGAATAGAAAAAATGACACAGTCAGATATAATTTCGGCCGTTGAAGATAGTACAATGCTAGATGTACATAAAACACAAACTATTGAAGAAACAGACAGTAAAAAGCTAGAATCAAAGAGTTGGAGAAAGCAGCGCACAGAAGATAAAAAGATACAAGATCGAACAGTCGTTGAAGATTCCGAAATATTAAAGGTTGATAAATCGGAAATGATTGAGGACAAAATTGAGCAGACCGAACTTGACACTAAACATTGGCGTAAACCAAGAACCACTGAGAAGCCAAAGTTCTTGGAAAATAAAACGGTCGTTGAAGACAGCAATATCCTTAAAGTTAATGATTTACTAACTATTGATGAAACTACTAAACAAAAATCATTAGAAACCAAGCATTGGAGAAAGCCTCGAGCTCCGGAAGTACCAAAGCAAATAGTAGCTAGTACAGTATCTGAAGATACTAACATAGTTGTTATCGACAAAAGTATGGAGACAACAGATAAGGTTAATCGCTCGGAACCTAAACAAGATATACAGGAACAGGAAATGCAGCCTCAAGAACCAGTATCGTATATTCCAAGACGAAGGTCATCAGCTTTTCAGGAGCAGAAGCAAGAGCCGGTCCCTTGGACGCAAGAGAGCATAAAACTACGCCCAACCAAAGTAGAAAAGAAAGAAATAGCTAAAGAGAAATTGGAAGATGTTACTTTAAAGCAAGTTAGAAAAATGTCAGTTGAGACACTAGTTATAGAAGAATCACTTACACGGGAAGAGGACACTGTAATTTTGAAAATATCTGCTGATAAAATCGAAGAAGAATCAAAACCCGAACAAGTGTCATGGCGAACTAGTAAAAGGCTTTCTATAAAAGAACAACCCGTGGACGATATGTTGAAACCAGTACCAAAACAGAAACCCATCACAAAAGAACAACCTGATGAAGAGACTAAATCCGATGAAGTTTCTTGGCGAACTGGTAAACAGCATCCAAAGAAAAAAGAACCAGTAGAAGAAGTTATTCTAAAACCAGTACCAATCCAAAAGCCTCTCGTAGAAGATAAACCAGAGGATACATATCTTAAGCCGATTAAGAAAGACCAACCGGTTGAAGAGAGTAAGCCTGAAGAGGTCTCTTGGCGCACCGGAAAAAGGCATCCAAGGCAAGATGAACCCAAAGAAGAAGTGGTGTTAAAGCCAATACCAAAACAGAAGCCTCGCGAGGAAGAAAAACCAGAAGAAGTGCAACTCAAGCCAGTAAAGAGACAGAAGCCAATTGAAGAGACTCAACCAGAAGAAGTCAAATGGCCAACTGGAAAGAGGATTCCGAAGGAAGAGGAACCAAAAGAGGAAGTCGTACTTAAGCCGGTGCCTAAACAGAAACCTCGAGAGGAAGAAAAGCCTGCGGAAGTGCAGTTTAAGCCGATTAAGAAACAAAAGTCAATTGAAGAGACTCAACCAGAACAAGTCAAATGGCCAACTGGAAAGAGGATTCCCAAGGAAGAAGAACCAAAGGAAGAAGTTGTGCTTAAGCCAGTGCCTAAACAGAAACCTCGCGAGGAAGAGAAACTAGAAGAAGTGCAACTCAAGCCAATTAAAAAACATAAGCCAATTGAAGAGACTCAACCAGAAGAAGTTAAATGGCCAACTGGAAAGAGGATTCCCAAGGAAGAAGAACCAAAAGAAGAAGTTGTGCTTAAGCCAGTGCCTAAACAGAAACCTCGCGAGGAAGAGAAAGCAGAAGAAGTGCAACTAAAGCCAATTAAGAAACATAAGCCAATTGAAGAGACTCAACCAGAAGAAGTCAAATGGCGAACTGGAAAAAGAATTCCCAAGGAAGAGGAACCAAAAGAAGAAGTTGTGCTTAAGCCAGTGCCTAAACAGAAACCTCGCGAGGAAGAGAAACCAGAAGAAGTGCAACTCAAGCCAGTAAAGAGACAGAAGCCAATCGAAGAGACTCAACCAGAAGAAGTCAAATGGCCAACTGGAAAGAGGATTCCGAAGGAAGAGGAACCAAAAGAGGAAGTCGTACTTAAGCCGGTGCCTAAACAGAAACCTCGAGAGGAAGAAAAGCCTGCGGAAGTGCACCTTAAGCCAGTAAAGAAACAAAAGTCAATTGAAGAGACTCAACCAGAAGAAGTCAAATGGCCAAATGGAAAGAGGATTCCAAAGGAAGAGGAACCAAAAGAGGAAGTCGTGCTTAAGCCGGTGCCTAAACAGAAACCAAAGGAGGAGGAAAAACCGGAAGAAGTGCACCTTAAGCCAGTAAAGAAACAAAAACCGATTGAAGAGGCTCAACCAGAAGAAGTCAAATGGCCAACTGGAAAGAGGATTCCCAAGGAAGAAGAACCAAAAGAAGAAGTTGTGCTTAAGCCAGTGCCTAAACAGAAACCTCGCGAGGAAGTGAAACCAGAAGAAGTGCAACTCAAGCCAATTAAGAAACATAAGCCAATTGAAGAGACTCAACCAGAAGAAGTCAAATGGCGGACTGGAAAAAGAATTCCCAAGGAAGAGGAAACAAAAGAAGAAGTTGTGCTTAAGCCAGTGCCTAAACAGAAACCTCGAGAGGAAGAAAAACCAGAAGAAGTGCAACTCAAGCCAGTAAAGAGACAGAAGCCAATCGAAGAGACTCAACCAGAAGAAGTCAAATGGCCAACTGGAAAGAGGATTCCGAAGGAAGAGGAACCAAAAGAGGAAGTCGTACTTAAGCCGGTGCCTAAACAGAAACCTCAAGAGGAAGAAAAGCCTGCGGAATTGCAGCTTAAGCCAATTAAGAAACAAAAGTCAATTGAAGAGACTCAACCAGAAGAAGTCAAATGGCCAACTGGAAAGAGGATTCCAAAGGAAGAGGAACCAAAAGAGGAAGTCGTGCTTAAGCCAGTGCCTAAACAGAAACCAAAGGAGGAGGAAAAACCGGAAGAAGTGCACCTTAAGCCAGTAAAGAAACAAAAACCGATTGAAGAGGCTCAACCAGAAGAAGTCAAATGGCCAACTGGAAAGAGGATTCCCAAGGAAGAAGAACCAAAAGAAGAAGTTGTGCTTAAGCCAGTGCCTAAACAGAAACCTCGCGAGGAAGAGAAACCAGAAGAAGTGCAACTTAAGCCAATTAAGAAACATAAGCCAATTGAAGAGACTCAACCAGAAGAAGTCAAATGGCCAACTGGAAAGAGGATTCCGAAGGAAGAGGAACCAAAAGAGGAAGTCGTACTTAAGCCGGTGCCTAAACAGAAACCTCGAGAGGAAGAAAAGCCTGCGGAAGTGCAGCTTAAGCCGATTAAGAAACAAAAGTCAATTGAAGAGACTCAACCAGAACAAGTCAAATGGCCAACTGGAAAGAGGATTCCAAAGGAAGAGGAACCAAAAGAGGAAGTCGTGCTTAAACCGGTGCCTAAACAGAAGCCAAAGGAGGAGGAAAAACCGGAAGAAGTGCACCTTAAGCCAGTAAAGAAACAAAAACCGATTGAAGAGGCTCAACCAGAAGAAGTCAAATGGCCAACTGGAAAGAGGATCCCCAAGGAAGAAGAACCAAAAGAAGAAGTGGTGCTCAAGCCAGTGCCTAAACAAAAACCTCGCGAGGAAGAAAAACCAGAGGAAGTGCAGCTTAAATCATACGAAAAGGAGAAGCCAATTGAGGAACCAATAATAGAAGACAAGCCTGAGGAAGTAAAAGTCAAATCTTTCAAAAAAGAAAATAAGGAATCTAAAAAAGTAAAAGTTGTTGATGATTTAATAGTAGAGGCAGAGATGATAACTCCAGTTGATGAACCGCAACAAGAGGATCAACCAAAGGAAATAACTAAGAAAGAGAAAAAGAAAGGCAGGAAAGTTACAATAATAGAACAAACTAAAATTGAGACTGTGATTGCGGATGAAGAAGACAAACCAGAACCGGAAATTGAAGTAGAGGAAGTTATAACCTTAGTAACAGAACGGCAGCATGAAAAACCACAGCCAGTCGAAAAGCCAGAAGAACCTAAACCCAAATTGAAAAAGGAGAAGAAAGTGAAAAAAGAGCGATCAATAGAGGAAATTAAAGAAACCGCAGTGGTCGAAAAACAAGAAATATTTGAACCAGAAATCGAGCGAGAGGAAGTAACTACAGTTATAACAAAACGCAGTGATGAAAAAATAGTCAGAAAGGATAGGAAGGTGAAAAAGGAGCGATCTGTTGAAGAAATCAAGATCGAAAACGAAGTAGTAGAAAGCGAGGAAGTACTTGAACCAGAGATTGAAGAAGAGATTACTACATTGGTAACTAAGCAGAGAAAGGAGAGTAAGATAAAAACTAAGAAGTCTCTTAAGAAAGGTAAGCTAATCTTCTTTTTTTTCTTTGTGTATCGTATACACAAACACCGTGAACGTGAACGCGGACTGCCTTTATAAGCACAATAATTTGAGTAGTAATTAGTAAAATATATTTTTCTGAACAGATGCATGGCTGACACGAAGTCATTTTTTATTATAAAACTATTACATAAAGACACATTGCAAACCCAAAAAAGGGTTATATATAAATTATATATAACGCTGAACAAAACAAAATACAAAATGAAAAAACACAAATAATATAAACACTAATATATAATTCTTATGGGGTTTTTATGTGCTTACTTTAACATTATAGGGAACTAGGTACACTATTTTTATAAATAAGTAAGTCATATTAAATTCATCCTAGGGAAATGTTTACCTGACATAAACAACACGTTATTAGGCAAGTTCTTTCATAAACAACTGAGTCTAGTTGACAGTTAACAAAATTAATAGACACCTATTTTACAGAAGTTGGACCCATAATTATTGAACCCATAAAAGCGATGAATATTCCAGAAAATAGCAATATTGAATTGACAGTGTCCTATGAAGCAGCTGATGACAAAAAAGTGTTGTGGTATCGCAACAACAAGCTTCTTGAACCAAGCGACGATTGTGTTATACACACTGAGGCTGGCCAATCGCGGATAGAAATAAAATCAGCAGATAAAAAGAAAGTAGGGAAGTTTGAAGTTGTTATTGAAAGCAATAACATGATTACAAAATCGGCCAGCACTGTTAAAATTGTTCAACCGTCCGATGAAGAAGAGATAAAGCCACCAGTTTTCATACGACCCATATGTTCAAAACTAGTCACAATAGGTGCAATTGAACTATTTGAAGTTGAAGTAGAATCCAGCCCAAACGCATCTTTTCAGTGGTTTATTGGTACGAAGGATGTAGTTTCTTATGCAAAAGAAAATAAGTTAAAAACTATTTACGTCACAACCAAAGACAATGTATCCTGCCTTTGTATTGAAAATATGACCCGGGATTTAGTAGACGTCATTACTTGCCGTGCCGAGAACTTTGCCGGTTCAGTATCCTGTTCGGGCACACTCGTAACACGTGATGAAAACTCAGAAACAGAAGGTCTTAAACCGGAATTTGTACAGGAATTACAGTCTGCGTTATTTATGGATGGAGAACCCATAGTTTTATCGTGTGAAGTAGTAGGAGCACCTTGGCCTAAAATAGAGTGGTATCACGATGAAAAGCTTATAGAGAAGGAAAGAGACGTAGCAGTGGCCAGACAAGAGTCCGGTTTGTGTGAACTTCATATAAAAGAAGCATTTCCCGAAATGTCAGGCACATATAAATGCGTAGCGACGAATATTTATGGAAGTTGCGTCAGCGAATGTGTTGTTACCGTGGAAGGTAGTGAAGTGGTTCCAGCTTATGATTGCATGCTAAACTTTAAGCATAAATGCATGTAAGAAATGTAGATTGCTAATTATATCAATAATTAGCCACTGTTTTGATTTCACTATTCGACACATACAATACACTTGCCATGCATCTGTGTAGAACTTATTTGATAAATTGAGTTTTATATACAACTGTTATGAGCTGTATCTGTATCTGATGTTTTTCGTCAACTCGCAAAAATACGCACATACTGGGTAGACTACATCAGTAGAATTTGTGTCTGAGCTTTATTATTAATACCAAATATCACGATTTGTTTTTTTAGAGCACCGATTAGTGAATGTTCATCAAGTTATTGTGAAGTACAACCGAATTAATAGCATAATTTCATCCCTTTTTTAGGCGAGTCCATCTTATTATTGAATCAATGGACAGAGCTTGGATATCTTGACAGCTTCGTGAATGTTAACCGCAAAACCCCATACTTTTGTATTTTGACTGTGTTAACACGAATTCATGCAAAATATCTGAATGAGAAATGATCCTGATCTGCCTGATTTAAGTATGGCATTCATAATTTTCAAGTAAAATCACATACTTATTCGGCCATTTATAATAAGTACGACATATCCATTCTGTGCAAGGATTCGTTAAAACACTTTAAATAATTAATCATTTTGCTTTTAAACAAAAGTATTATTACTGATGTTTAAATAAAGCATTGATAATGACAAATTATGCACTATTGTACCTAATTAAGCATACAAAAATACTCTACTATGACTTCAAGTATTAACTTGCTTCTAATTTCCAGCTTATGAGTATGCGCCTAGTGCATCTGAAGAAGACATCTTGAGCGACGAGGTAAGACACACAAATATACTATCGGATTTAAAACGATAACTGTTATGATTCGTATGGATGGACGATTCATTGATATAAAATGGATATGATAAATGCCCAGTTACACATATATGCCCGGATATGAGAGAAGCGCGTGGAGCTGACCCCATGTGCTTCTGTTTAGTCTACGAGAGTACATACTCTTTATAACCGAACAATTGACCTTGCGTGTGATATTTTCTGGACTTGTTTGTTTGAATAAGTCACCTGATATTGGCAATATACACCTTGTTAAAAAAAGGAGTGAAAGCCATTAATTAATGAATAAAAACGTGTTGTCTTAAGTCGCAGGCTGCCACTTTATACCTTAGCGAATTAGAAAGAGATTGTACGCGACTTCCAACGAAAAAAAGTTCTCGTACCGACTTAAAAACCGATTGCCTTACAAAAAGTTAAGATTTCCAGTATTTACCTGAAGTCAAAAGAACTGAAAGAAGTTTAAAGAACGAAGTTTCGTAATCAGACTTTATATATTTTTTCTTGTAAATGTTAAATTAAAGCATTTAAATAATTCAAAAATAGACATGCTTACATAAACGAAAACAATATAACAATTAAAAATATAAAGTAAATACAAAAGAACGTATTTTTTTTTACTTTAAACGTTCCAGCGCAGCTGGTTAGTACAGTCGAGTTACGATTCGAAATACTCCCAACTCAGCGTAATGCTAGCATTAAAGTCAGCGTTGGTCTTTCGTTTGAATTTAAACCATCAGGTACTCTTTTTTTTATATGTTTTGTTAATATTTGATTGGTGGTGAGTTGGTGACTGTATGTCAGTATCCTGTAGTTCGGCAACACCTTGAGCGCGCGGCTTATAGATAGAAAATCTAAGTTGAAAGGAAATGAAATGTTGACCACGTAAAATAAAAATAAAAGAGTTATTATTTAACAACGGCAGTAGCCGCGAACTATAAATCAGGTTATCGACTTTTTAAAATCAGGTTAGGGCTAGGATAATTAACTCCAAACAGCCAAACACTTATACAATCAAAATTCTAAAGAGATTCATAGACTACTTAGTACCAATTTCACTTAACGATGTTAACCACTTAACAGACGATTAGAGCGTTAACAGCTGGTAAAATGTACAAACTAACAACCGATTAAGATTGATAAAATTCAACATCGTTTGGTGAAATTGGTACTAAAAAGGTGACCCCCCTTAGGAATTAGGCGTCAACCGCGTATTTAAAAGTGTATCATAATAGTTTTAATTAAACATATTGCGTTCACTAAAAAAAGCCAATTGCCAAAATATCCTAAACGTGTAATAAAGGGTGATGGGCATATTATGTATGGGCCCCGTCCCCTCCCTCCAACAGTCACGGGATGCATGTCCATTATGTTCATTTGGACCCAAAAAAGAGAAAATACCTATTTTTGTAGAAAAATCGATGGGAATTTTTTAGTGAAAAAATAACCTTTCAAGAGCCAAGCAAGGCAAGCATGTGTTCATTTTCAAACAAATTCAATACGATATTATAATTTTCCGAGAAAACCCCATACATATGGAGATCGTCGCCATAGTAAAAATACTTCATGTTGCCAAGATCTAAAAACTGGCACTTGTTTCATCTCTGGGTGGGGACATTTTTGCCCATCATCCTTTGATAATAAAATAGGTAAAAAAAAATGTATTACGTTTAAATTTGTGATTTTATGTAATTGGTATATTTCAATTTCATACTTAATCGTACCTGTTTAAAATGTAAATAGACTTATGAGTATGATCTTAATGATGATGGCGATAATTTTCTATTTTTTTCAAGGAAATTTTGGGACTGTCTTTAGTATTAATAACAATTGTGTTATGTTTTCTCGCATTGTTGGCCTGCCCTTCCGGTTGGTGGACTCATACTCGCCCCGCAACAGCCTTTTTCCGACTAATAATAAAATAGCGCATAGCGTGAATGGAAATTGCAGTTTTTATCATTAAACTATTTTCAATGTATTTAGCTACTCCCTAGTTTTTGGCCTCGGCGAGACTTGTATTCGTTTCTCATTTAAATTTACCTTCTGAAGTCATTATCCCACTTGTAAGTTACTTCTGGGTAAGAAAGATTATTAGCGTCTTTTAGCAATTCTCCAAGAACAAAGGCAAATGACATAATTATTGGGAATACCCAGGATTTGAAGTTCCTTTTTATAATTTCAGAAAACAAGTGATCTCGAGGAATTTGCTCCACGAATTGTAAAGGCGCTGCCCACTGTTGTGTCCACTACAGAGGGCGAACTCACCAGGTACAGATGTTGAATCAATCAAGATACGAGTGTAACGTGTATCAGTTAGCTCAGAATAAAACATTATTTTTTGTCGTCTTTAATCATTTGTCGTTATGTGTCGTTATGTAACACCTGGCCATAATGTGAGTTTTATCGCACGCTGCGCGCACGGTAAAACTCGCATTGTGGCCAGGTGAAGACGTAAAATTGTGTACTGATCACGGGCAGTAAAAAAGAAAGCCCTCTATCGCATATTTACAACCCTCGCCTACGGCTCGGGTCTCAAATACCTGCGATTTCGGGCTTTCTTTCTTTTACAGCCCTTGTTAAGTAAAGTACTATTTTTTTACCATTACGATATAAGTTAATCCAAAACGTTAATGTCACCAACGAGGTTTCATATTAATTATTTTTTTATTATGGAACGCACATGCGGCTCGCGTCATTTTTACAGCATTACAAAAAAAAAACATTCCAATGTTTACTTGTCTGTGACAGCGCCCGCTTTAACGCATGCGCGGTGATGTGCTAGATTCTGGCGCCATTGATTGAATACGTTTTTTTGTAATGTATGAGAGTAGATAAAGTAGTGTATAAAACTGCACATAACTAGGTATGTATTAAAACACTCGTGTGATACTATAAAAAACCTCGCCTACCGGCTCGGTTCTTAAACACACACTCTTGCTTTAATACCCCTCATTATGCAACAATTTCATCAACTACTAGGTATTACACGACTGCCCCACTTAAAAAGAGTGTAATGTTTTCAGGGTTCATGTATCTTACGATTCTTTATTCCACCATAACTTCTAAACGCCTGAGCCGATTTAAACGTGTGTGGTATCGTTAGAATCGTTTCACTATCCCGGTTGAAATAAGAACCTAAACGGTTAAAATTGAAATAAGAAGAATAGCATATGACAATTAATTATATCAACAAAAAAGTCTTCTAATTATTACAATATGGGTATCATTTGAAAGGTCTTAATGTGACCATCTCAAATATAAACGAATATAGTAGCATTAATAAGCGGATTTAAAAACAATATCAAAAAATGCAGGTCATGTCGCGTTAGACAAGTTATTTAAATTATTATTTCACCTCACAGGTTGGAAGCGAGAGCTATCGGTATACCGAAACCTCAAATAAGATGGTTAAAACATGGAATGGAAATTGTACAGTCCCAAGAATACCAAATAGAAGAAATGGAAGACGGGACGTCAATTCTGATTATACCTGAAGTGTATCAAGACGATAGTGGTGAAATAAAGTTCGAAGCATACAACCATCTTGGCGTGACTGCCACAATAGCTGCACTATCTGTTGAGAGTTAGTCAATGTTTATTGTCAACCTAACGCTGATTCTATGACTAAAACTTTTGTATTTTCAGTTTACAGGTTACGAAAGGATTCATGAGGCAGACTCGGGCCAACCAATTGTATTTAATACCACCAGAAGCTCTTCTCCCCATATCCTCTTTCTCTTGAACCTTTAATACTTATAACCACAGGGTAACGAGAATGGCCATGTTTAAATACAATCGAATCAAATTCAAGTCCTATGTTACTTAGAAAAATTACCTTTGGTGCATTATTAAGCATCTGTCCCTACATACCATGATACCATGAGAAACGTCACTATATTTCACATACATTCACAAATTGACATTTAATTTTGAAATATACATATATATTTCTTGAAAATATAACTAGGAATATTTGTTTAAAATGTCATTAGACCTTGGAGAAATTTACCAAGTACCGATTATCGCTCACATAAGTTTACGGTATGACTAGGTACCTACTTTGACCACAGATTTTTTATTTCCATTTCCGAGTACCTAGTCTTGATAATTTGTAGATGGTCATATTTTCGGAATAGGGTTTTTTTTTCAGATAATCGTTACTTAGTAAATTTATGTACTATGCACATTCAAATGAAGTTATGCTTCAATACTATAGGTAACTAACGGATTTTATTAATTATAGGTATCATTGGGACCAAGGAATACCGGAAACCGTTATGGGTCACACACATGGAAGAGTTACAAGCTGCTTTAAAAGGTATAATCAATAATCATACTATTCCATCTTACTAATCCATTATAATTATCATATATGTAAAAGTAACTTTGTTTGTGACGCTTTCACGGGTAAACCGCTGAAACAAAAGGGTACTTTTTGCCGCAAGTAGCGACAAACGTCTTCTACTCTGACGGAGTCGCAGGCAACAGCTAGTAGATACAAATACTATAAAGGCGGTTTAAATAAATATAGTCTATCGACAGTTAGTACATTTTATACGTTAAATTTGGCAGCCACCCAAGCGGTCCCGACATTTGTCAAAGAGATACAAGGAGAGAGGGTCCATGAAGAGGAAACTGTGAAATTCGACGCACTGTACAGTGGAAACCCTACACCAGGTATGAATGTTATTTAAGCAGTCAAATACTGGTTATCATCCCAAACTGTATGTGTTTTGATTTTACAATATTTACAACAAACAAAAAATGTAGATATGAGAATATCTGATAGTTTGAAGTTCGTTTTAGGTATTCCTAGAAAACTTTTTTCAAAAAAAACTTTTTTGATAGATAAAGGAATTTATAGATTTAATTTGTAACATATAAAGAAATAAGTAGAGTTTACTTTTTGTTAATTACAGAAATTCTCTGGTACAAAGATGACAAAGTTATAAGAACCGATGAACAATACACCATAGAAAACATTGACAACCATACTTGGTGTATAGTTAAGAAAGCTTCAAAAGCAACTGAAGGGACATATATGTGTAAAGCTGTTAGCGATATTGGCATGGCAATCACAAAGGCCAAATTACAAGTATTTACGGCTGGAGAACCTATAAAAAAGGCGAAAAAGGTACGAGAAAAAACAAAACTTGAAAAAACAGTTAAACGAGAAAAGGAAGTAGTAGGTAAAGAAAAAGCCAAGCCAGTTGTAGTAGAGGCAGAAGCTACAATAACAGAAGAAACACATGAAATTGAAGAACCAAAACCAATCAAGAAACTTGGGAAAGAAAAAGCAACAGTAAAACTAACCTCAGCAGAGCACGTAGAAACCGTCGATGTAGCTTCGTATAAGAAGGTTGACAAAAAGGAAAAGGCAGTACCTAAATCAGAAACTGTGCAACCAGCTATAACGCCACACGAACATATAGTGTCTTCACAACAGCAAAAAGAAGAAACAGTGCAGCCATTCGAAAAGAGTCCTATTGAAAAACAGAAGGGTATAGTAAAGACAGTTGAGTCTGACTCTAGGATGGTAGCTGAGATAAACGAACTACTTGAAGTCATCAATGCCAAGGAGTTTGGACCTGGTGAATCGCCTTTAAGGGAGCTCGCCAAGATAGGATATATGTTAAGAAGTGGGGTTAACACGGATGAAATAGAAAGTCTGTACGATTCACAGTATTTCCCAGCATTGCGAATCCCGCAGTCTCAATCAGCTTTAGTACAATTAGTCGAGCGCCAGGGCCATGGTGCGCTGATTACAGAAGTACTTACTGAGGAAACTACCCAGGATGAGGACGTGATAGCGGCAAAGGTCGGTTTTCGCGCCTTCCTTAAAATGGTCGAAATGAAGCACAGCTCGGTCGAGGAAGTAATCGCCCACTTTTATCCGGAAGATTTTAAGCCAAGATCTTGGGAACAAAGAGAAGCTCATGAGGTAATTTGACTAACTAATCTAAGGAAAAATACTTTCGATTTCTTAATTTTTAGGGTTCCGTACCCAAAGGGTAAAAACGGGATCCTGTTACTAAGACTCCACTGTCCGTCGGTCCGTCAGTCTATCCGTCAGTCTGTCTGTCTGTCTGTCTGTCTGTGTGTTTGTCTGTCTGTGTGTCTGTCTGTCACCTGGCTGTATCTCATGAACCGTGATAGCTATAGCTAGACAGTTGACATTTTCACAGATGATGTATTTCTGATGCCGCCGAACAGAATAAAATAAGTGATTTTTTTGACGTAATTTGCTCGTTTATAACAACGGCAACAGGTAAATGCTTGAAATATTCAGAGAATATTTATTTTAATATTCACTTAAAAAAAATTTATTAAAATAAAACAAATTTTTAATTTTGACGTAAATTTACATTTTTTTTAACAAAACTTACAAGCATCAATAGCAAAAAGAGCGAAACACATAGCTCTCAGGCCGCTTGTTAGAAATTTAGGAGAACCAAATAAATAAGAAATATTATAATATTATAATATTTTAACTACCCGATGTTTTAATGTATAATAATAAATAATTATGTATAATTAATATGTTTAATAATTATGAGTATAAAACAAAGATAATAACAAATAATGGATTTTCAGGTTATCGAGGAATCCTCTTCTGAACACGTTGCAGAAACGAAAACCACCAAAGTTATTGAAGGTTAGTTAAACTGTACTAAACTACTAGTACTAAAAAATAGTGGCACAAAAACATACTACTATTATAATAGTAGTTTACTATAGTAAATGTTTATCATGCTGTTTTAAATTGCTTACGAACACGTTTTCCTTAAAATATATTTTATAGTCTTCCTGACCTTAGTTTATTTAGTATAAATATTTGATTCAATTTGTTTTTTTTAGATACAACTGTTGAAGAACAGCAGGTGCTAGGTAAGTACTTTCAATGTTTTAACTATCGTCATTTTGAATCATATGCGATTTTCTATTGATATATCTGTATCTATCGTATGTTTAAACTATTTTCATTTGCTTATTAACTCTCGCTTTAGAAAACTAAAAACCAATAAAACCGCTTTGCTTTTCAGTTTTTGCAATGAAAATCATTATAATCTTTGTGTTTTAGCGCAATTTTTTACGTTATAAGGTACTAACGCTTGGTTTAAGAAATGAAATGTTGAATATTTTTACGTAGTAAATAATAAAAAATCTGAAATTTATCGTATCGGTGAATTAAAAAATAAGGCTTAAAATACTTTTAAGAAAATGTAACCACCACCTATTCGATACATGTTTTCAGCAATGTCTTATGAGGCATTTAAACGCAGCTTTAAAGTTTGGCTTCAAAGAGTGTGTGCTTCAATCGTGCTTTTATTTTGTTTAACTACAGGGATGCATTACACATTTACAGTAAGTAAAGGTTTTTTAATAATACATTAATAAAACACATATTATGCTTTTGCTCACCAAACACGTTAACAGTATACTTATTATGAAACCGCGGCAGCGATTAGTTTGGGGTTGGAATAGCTGTCAATTCATATGCACTTTGACGTAAGTATATGCTTAAACTAACACCTCTTATCCCTTTCTAATCGCGGCTAGATAATAAGGGCTGCTTATTATATTCATGATACTTTTCTTTCCATTCGCATTATTTGAACTTTTATGATTGTATATGTTACTTTTAAAAAACTGATTTACTCTACCACTATGTATCATTTTACAGATGTTAAAACAAAAGAACAAATAAAACGCAAAAAGCACACAAAGCAAAAAAATGTCTCCGAAGTTCGTGTTGAAACAGAAGTAATAAAAGAGAATAAGGCAATAAAAGCAGTGCAGTCTAAGGAAAACGTCGAAATTTATGAAGATGATGAGGCCGGAGTGTTTGATAATGCAGAGATGATATACAAAACAGTAACAGCTACTGATATCCCAGAAAGTAAAATAGAAGTGGTTCCTGCTAGTGAAGTATCTCATATTACCGAGACAAAGACGGATACGATGAAAGCAAATATAAAAATTGATACAAACTACCCTCTTATGAATGCATCACAACATGTAGAGGAAAGAGAAGAATCACTGCAGGTTAAAGAACAAGTTAAACTTCTAATCAAACCATCAATATCTGAAAAGGAGTCTTTAGAAATAACTGAAGTTGAAGTCAGCAACTCCTTAGACGAATATTCGTTAAATCAAGCTAAACTTGACGTTAAAGCAGTTAAAAATTTAAATCCAGTAGAGGGTCTAGTAACAACAGAAGTACTCCCAGATGTGGATTTAACTGATTTACAAAAGGCAGAAACGCACTTTGGAAGTGCAAAACCTTCTGTAACACTAAAAGATGCTTTAAATGTTACTGAACAAATAACTAACATAAGAGAAGAGTCGTTTGAAAACTTAGTCGTGAAAAAATCAAATGCCGCTGTCACTGTTACTCCTTTGGTACCCCTCAGCGTCGAAGAAATCCATGACGAATTAAAGGAATATGATATAGATAGCAAAACTATTGAAAAAACTGCTACGTCTAAACTCAATTTTAACTTGCATGAATCTCTACAGGTTGGGGAGGTATTTGTAGAAGATAAATCAGGAAGATATTATCCCGAACTTATTGTACCTACAGAAACTGCTCGAAAAGATGTATTGACTTCAAACCAAGTTTTAACAGAAATACATGACGTACAAGAAAAGGAGGGACTATTACAAGCTCTTAAGCTACCACCAACACAGGAAGCAAATGTTGATGTTACCATTAAAGATAGTTTACAAGTCTCACTTGACGAAGCGCATGAGAAAGAAGGAGAACTGCCAAAGAAAGAACTACCTACAATGGTAAACGTGGGCAAAGATTTAACTTTACACACCAGTTTAAATACTTCCATAATACGCTCCCACATCAAAGAGGCAGACCTAATTACCGAACCTTTCCCTAGTAAAAAGGCAAACATAGGTGTAAGTGAACATCAACACAAATTTAATATGGAAACTGATATTCATGAATCAGAAATGAATTTAGAAGAAGCAAAGGCAATACTTGGAACTCATGCAGATGTTTCAATATCATTATTAGATAAAAACTTTATCGAAGAGGTTCACGTTAATGAAAGCGAAAAAGATCTTATTCTGAAGGACGATAAATACACTGCTGTAGCCGAAATGGATGTCCAAGCAATAGAACCAATTATAACGTCTGAAGCCGTGCAGATGACTTCAATTGGTGAGCTTAAATTACAGGACAAAGCACAAGACGAATCAGCTACTGAGACAGTGATTACTGAAAGTGCAAAAATCATAACTGCTCCTATCGTACATGAACAGGAAACTTCAGGGGAGTACGTAACTAAAAAAACCGAAACCATCACGCAGTCCGTGGTTCCTAACATACCCCTAACAATATATGAAACCGAGTCATCGGAATCTGAAAATAGGCTCACGCTCAGTAAAATACCTGAGGTTATGTCAACCAAACCTTCCCATACTCATCACCTTAAAACACCTATTTCTGAAGAGATTAATACCGCTGATCAAATCAACTTTATTCCTTTGACCTCTAATGTTTCTGAAAAAGCATCAGAAATATACAGAGACTTGCATAAAGAAATTTCTGTGTTACAAACAACTGTCCAAGAACAATTAGACAAATTAGATGAAACGCCAACTCAGCAAAGTAAAGCCGTACCTACTTATATTGAGAATGAAAGTTTAAATATAACTGAAGTAGTCCCAAGCGTAAATGAAAATAAGTTAATTCCTGATCAAGTAAAACTCGATGCATTTGCTAAGCCAGACATTGAGTCTAACCACAAGATAGCTATTACTTCAGAAACTGTTCCAAGAGAGGCTTTGGATAAAATGGAATCATCAGTAACTAAATACGAAGCAGCTACTTTTACATCCGAAACACTCAGTTCACTTCAAGTATCTGAAAACGAAGTTCTAGATTCTCAATCAAACTTGCAAGAAATGGTAAAGCCTGATCTCAAATCAATATTACCGGAAATAATTCCATCGCAGGAAATTAATGTCAGTGAAGTATATGAAAATGAGAAAGAAAGTGAATATACTCCCAGTAGTTTACAAGAAACTTTTAGTGCCTCGTCACAGGTGCTAGCATTAAGATCAGTAGCTATAAGCTCTGAATTAGTACCTGACTCGAGCGTAGGGTATACAGAAGAAGCTAATTTAAGCAGCAAGTCTAAAAAAGCTAATGTAGAAAATGTAGCACACAACGAAATCCAAATAACTTCTACTGACTATAATGAAAAGGAAAGTTCATTTGAGGAAACACCCGCACCAAATACGGCTTCGGCAACACTTGGTATTGATTCTACTCAAGCCCTTATAGTAGAGGAAAGCAAACCAGAAATCGCAACGAGTAAGTTTGAGAACGCGAGTGACCTTGCATGGGCAAAAGCTAAACAAGGCGCCATTACACAAGAAGCACTTACACAACAGGAAACTTTGGTACATTTATCTGAAGGAATTTTCACAACCGAAAAACTAGACAATCAAGCAAAACCATGCATTTCATTAACAACACTTCAAGTACCTGAATGTGATGAACAAACTACTGTAGAAAGCGAAAATTTACTAGCTTTGTTAACTGCACCAGACCAACAGAGTGCTAACGTTTCATTCACGTCTCGTCAAGGTTTACAAATATCAGAAACACTTACACAATCTGAAAATCTACAAAGTACCGATATTTTAGAAACCAGTTTCAAAACGGCTACATCTAAAATTGACGAAATTTATGGAAAGGCAGCACACATTGAAGAGGTCATTGTTACTCAACAACCAATAGAATTCCAAAATGAGACAATATCTGTAAAACAAACTGATGTCACACCTGTACCATCTTTTACACTAGAGCAAACTGAAATAATAACAGCAGAAACCGAAACTGACTTGCCAGAACGCACTACTGTAACATCAAATATTGTGCCCGACTTTACAGAAACTCAAGCTCTTATTATGAGTTGCACTGAAATCATAGAAAAAGAAAAAGAGTTTGTCGGTAAACTTTCAGTACCAACCCAAGATGCGTCGATAGCATTTGTTCCACAGATTAGTACGGTAAATACAGAAGTATTGGCATCAAACGATGTTAAAATTCTTCAGGAAAATTCTCTTGAAGCTTCTCAAGCTATCGTTTCAAGTGACGATTTACGAAGACATTTACAAGGTATGGAGGTAATGTATGCCGAGAAAGAATCTGAGTTGGCACCGTTTCAAAAAGACTCCAAACATTCAGCTGTTGAAAAGATTGTTGAAATGTCCGCCAAGGAAATATCAGAAACAAATATCAATGAAAAAGAGACGGAACTTACTAAAATGTTAGATATGTTTACTACTACTGCAAGACCTACAATTGATGAACAACAATCATTATTCAGTTCGGAGGTTATAACAAACCAAGAAATTGAAGATCTGCATGTATCTAGCACTACGATGTCAAATGCGCTTACCACCCATGGAATGAAAGAAGCCGTCCTAAATTCGGAACCTTTTGTAGGAGAATCCGAGGAGATATTCGACCAGCTTCCGTCTATGAAATCGGAATTAATAAAACTTTCAATTGAAGGTAAACAATGTGCCGGTGTTTCGGAAGTATTGTTATCAGAAAAAGAGCAAAACTTTGAAGCGGACGAAATAATGCCAAACAAAAAGTCTATACAGCCTACCGATAGTGTTAATATACATTCCAGTGTTGGTATTAACGAAATGGTTCCTATTGAGGCAGAAACATTAATGGCGGTAAGTTCGGATTTGTCTCATAAAGCTGGATTTTCTGTACTACCCGAAGATTATATTAATATTTCTGAAACAACGGTTGTTGAAAAAGAAGATGTTCTCAAACCTGATCAAACCCCTAAAAGCGCGAATTACAACGTGAATTTAAATGCACACCGACATCTTAATGTTGAAATGTGTCAATTCACAGAAGCCGAAGAATCGATCAAAAAAATCGATCTGATGACATCTAAGGAAATTCTTGACTTTTCTATAGAGCCAGCCAAATCCATTTATGTGACAGAAACCAAGACCGAAGAGACGCACGGGGATTTAGTCCCTGATAAGGAAGCAAAGAAAGTCAGCCCAAACATTAATTTAGAAGTCGGCGATCACATACATGTAACAGAAACTATTACTTTAGAGAAGGATGACGACTTAAAAGTAGGACTATTAAATAAGATGGAACAAGGAAAAGCTAATGTGGAAACTGTAAGGCACATCACGGTTACAGAAACCGAAGTTAGAGAAAACGACTATCCGCTTGAAAATGTCTTGACAACTGTATCTAAAAAATCAGACATATCTTACGAGGCTAAATTACCGATTATTGTTCAAGAAGTGACGTTAAAAGAAAATGAATCTGAATTTGTACCATCAATTAAACCACGAGAAGAGAAACTTGATGTTTATATCGAATCACAGCAACATATAACCGTAACTGACGCGATTGTACGAGAAGACGAGTTGTCAATACAATCTGAGCAAATGCCTAAAATAGGAGAAAATCAGGTTAAACTAGAAGCTTTGCATCATGTTACGACCAATGAAACGACAGTTATTGAAGAAGGTACACAATTTTCGGAGGGCAAGCCATTTAGGGATGAAAAAGCACAAGAATCACAGTCCGTTACTGAAGCTCTTTATAGTGAACAAACACAAGCAATTGAAAGCCTCGGTACGTTCAAAACCACATTTAAGCCCGAAGTATCGACTGCTGAACAAGATGTCGTGGGATTAAGATCAATCGAACAAACAGAAACTATAACATCGGAAATACCTGACGTCTTTGATAAATTCCATCCTAAGGGTGAAAAGGCACAACCAGTTCAAACCACGAAAAAAGAAATTACACAAAGTAAACCAGAAATACTTGAAAGTGCAGCTGATTTCTCAGAGAAGCGACTCAAGGACGAAACAGCTCAGGAATTGCAATCGGTAACTGAAGCTCTTTACAATGAACAAACACAAGCAATTGAAAGCGTTGGTACTTTTAAAACCACTTTTAAGCCTGAGGTTTCAACTGCCGAACAAGATGTCGTGGGTTTGAAATTAGTTGAACAAACAGAAACTCTAACAGAGGAACGACCAGACTTCTTTGACAAATTTCATCCTAGAGTTGAAAAAGCACAGCCAGTTCAAACTACGAAAAAAGAAATAATACAAAGCCATCCAGCAATACTTGAAACTGCAACTGATTTCTCCGACAAGCCATTCAAGGACGAGAAAGCTCAGGAATCGCAATCAGTTACTGAAGCTCTTTACAGCCAGCAAACACAAGCGATTGAAAGTGTCGGTACCTTTAAAACCACATTTAAGCCCGAAGTTTCAACTGCCGAACAAGATATCGTGGATTTAAAATCAGTCGAACAAACAGAAACTATGACAGAGGAAATGCCTGATGTCTTTGACAAATTCCATCCGAAAGGTGAAACGGCACAGCCTGTCCAAACCACGAAAAAAGAAATGACACAAAGTCAACCAGAAATACTTGAAAGTGCAGCTGATTTCTTCGACAAGCCATTCAAGGACGAAACAGCTCAGGAATCGCAATCAATCACTGAAGCTCTTTACAATCAGCAAACACAACCAATTGAAAGTGTCGGCACTTTCAAAACTACATTCAAGCCTGAAGTTTCAACTGCCGAACAAGATGTCGTAGGATTGAAATCAGTTGAACAAACAGAAATTATGACTGAGGAAATGCCTGATGTCTTTGACAAATTCCATCCTAAGAGTGAAAAAGCACAGCCAGTTCAAACCACGAAAAAAGAAATAACACAAAGTCAACCAGAAATACTTGAAAATGCAGCTGATTTATCCATGAATTTCGAAACAGAAAAATCTCAAGTACAAATTGAACTGGAACTTCACAAAAGTTATGAAACAACCGAAAATACTGTACAAGAACTCCCTGATATAATAAAAACTAAAGAAGAACAGGCTAGATTTGCTGAAAAACTAATAACAGAATTGAAATCAGTTGAACGGACAGAAGTAATAGCAGGAGAAAAAAGTGAGATGTTTGAAAAGTTTGATCATAATAAGAATGAAAAAGCTGTTCCAAGTCAAAACTTCTTACAAGAGCTCTCCAATACAAAACCAGCTATATTCGAGAATGCAAGTGACTTGCCTTCCGTTACTCAAATAGAACAAACCAAAGCCTCCACAGACTTAGAAACACATAAAAGCTACATTGTTACTGATAACATTACACATGAAGATTCTGAAGACATAATTATAGAAGGAAGTAAAATTAGCTCTGTGGTGGGACAGGTTTTAGAAATGAAACCCTTACAGCAAACGGAAATATTTATCGGCGAAAACACTTCGGAAATAAAACCGTTCAAACAAGAAGAGAAAAACGTGACCATTACTTCAATAGAAAATGAATCAGTAAGCCTAACAGACGTCATCGTACATGAAACTGGAACCGAAACTTCGTTTGAAAAACCGATTCAATTGGAAAATGCTTCGCTCACCTTGAGCACTACGCAAGGTGTGACGGTCAGTGAAGTCACCCACGAAGACTCTCCTGAAGATTTCGTCTCTCACACAGGTAAACAAGTGAAAGCAGAGAAGTCTATAGCTCCACTTTCACACTTACAATGCATGGAAAACATATTAGAAGCACACGCAGATGAATTTACTTCACAAACTACACAGAGTAAGACTTCGACTATTGTAGCAAACGAATTAGCACCACTTATTGTCACAGATAACACATGTCTTTTGCATGAAAACGATTTTCTGGTTACACAACCAAAGCCACAAAAAGTCCGGGAAGGTTACACTACAGCTAGTGAGCTAGAAGTCACGGACGAATTCATAAATGAACATGTATCAACATTTACTGGTGATGTGTTGGACGTGTTAAAAACGGGAAAACTAACACAGACAAGTGACATAGAGCACACACTTACAATATCAGAACAGGAGACTCGTTATATGGGTATGTATATATTAAGCATTTTTTAAACATAGAAACTGTACAAAGTAAAATAAAAGTACAATATAAATAATTATATTGGGGTAAGACTGAATATTTCCAGAAAATAAATTTTACCATTTAGGGTACATTACAGCGCCTTCAAATAAGATAGGAAATTGACTTCACATGTGGTTTATTCTATTGTTTGGTAACCCGTTACCCATAACAAGTTCACAACATGTTAACCATTCTCGGAGAAATGCAGCACCTTCTATTCATATATCTTACTTCAAATACTATACTACACTTTTACATTTCATAACTTTAGTGTAAGCCTTTCAACGTTCAAGTTACTCGAATTCATTGACATACTGACTAAATAACATATTTAAACACTTTCAGAAAAAACAAATGACAAGGTTGTTTCGCCTAAAACATCAGATACAGAAGAAACGGAAGAGATAATTACTAAATTTATACAAGCACCAAGTGGAGAACCAATTCAAGTTAAAACTAAACGAACAATCGTTAGAAAAAAGAAGTCACACACGAAGGATGTAGCTGAAAATGACATTGTAATAGAGGAAAAACTTGACGACGATGATTTTAACAAACCTCAACCAATTCAAAAACATGACGTCGACATTGAAGAATATGAAGATACCGATTTTACTATCGTTAAAGATACTGCTAGGGGTACAGTCGAGTTGCCAGACGATTATTTACATGTACCTAAATTAGAATCTCAAGTGCAAATTGAAGAAATCGACGAGGACTATCCCACGAAACCTGAAAGTTCGACAATAATAGAAGAAATAAAGAAGGTAAAGAAAGTTAAGAAACGAATTAATAAAAAGGAACAAGACTCTGAAGAGGTACTCGAAGAAGATGAAGCAGCCGTCACAGTTACCGAGAAATCGACAGATGAAACGGTTGAGCTTCCAGATGACATTCCAATCGAGGGTAAGGCATTTGAGAAATGAATTTATAATGTAAATGACGCACTAACCAACACGTAATATAGTTTACATACATACATACCGTCACGCCTTCATCCCAGAGTGGGGTAGGCAGAGCTACAGAATTACCAACAACTTTAACAGCTAGTTATAGTTTACACGATCTTAAAACATTTTACCTATAGTTTACCGTGTGTGGTGTACTTAAGATATTATATGTTGTATATTTTGCGTACCTATTGACAATCAAACTAAATGTAATAAAGCTCTCAAATAGGTTGCTAATAAATAACGAAATAATATTTATTTTATAAACGTTTGTACAGACAGCAGCAGAAGTAGGTGGACAGTCAAAAGTTCAAAATTATTTAAACACTATTTTATTGACAAGATAGTAAAAGCGTATTAAGATAATTTTGAGTACTTTAACTGTCCACCTACTTCTGCTGCTGACTGTTCATAGGCATTTTTACAGTCTACACTCAAATACCTTACCTTACCAGTTACGGGGAACATTTGGGGCATACCTACGAACAAACCAAGAGTCAGATAATACTCCCGACCATATTAGCATAACATTATGACTCTGACAAATGGTTTCTTAAGAAACCTTTTAAGAAACTTTCTCTTAATCTCGCTTATTTGCCAAAGTTTTTATACATTACATAGTACTATCAGCCCAATAGAACCCATAGAACTGTGTCACAGTGACGTTATGATTCAAGTCAACAAAGTATTTTATAATGTGACTGTGACAACATTCCATGGTGGGTCAGGGTTTTTTAAGCCGCCTATTTAAAATATTAAAACATTAATAAACATTACTCATTGATTTAAATAAAATTAAACATTAAGCTTATTATCTCTCCTCGCTTCCAATAGTTCCAATAACCGTCTCATTTAAAAACTTAATTTACCCGGATGAAAATTCGGCGAACGTAACATCGGACAAAAGTTTTTTGAAACATCTTTGGTGAATATAAAGAAATTAAAGGGAAGACTATCACAACTAAACACTGATTTGTTGATCAGTAAGTAGTTTACTGAACTTAAATACCGATCATAATACTAGCCCTCAGACGATCGAGTTATAGGCTACTGTCTTGTGGAGGTCTTGATCAATAATAAAAGTACTTGGAGGGCAATAAAATCCCATGACTAGTTTTTGAGAAAAAAAATACTAAAAGATCATGGAAATATTGGTTCCTTAGAAAAATGTATAAATGAAAAAATAAGTGGCCTGTTTTGAACGAAAAAAATATATTTTAGAAACTATTTAATTAATCAACTTCATAAAAAAACTGATGTAATTACTGCAGCGCCCTCTGGTGAGTTGTCACCGTAACATCTATCTAAGAACATGCACCAATCAAACCAGAACCAATCACTGAAAACCGTATCAAAATCGGACAAGTACTTTTTGGAGATAAGTGGTAACATTAGTTTGCACAAACATCCTCTCACCCAAAACGCATATATAGGTACATTCTCCGTTCTGTCGTGGGTAAAAAGTGTTTGGTTTTTAAGTAGTAAGTAGCGTTTCATAAAAATAAGTAAAATCGGTCTGCAATTATTTTTTTATTCCATCGTAATATTTCCGTTTTGTGCAAAACGGAATAATAAAGCTATAATAATAAATAAATAAATTACATAACTTTTTTTTTTATAACTAAAGAGATACTTTGTGCATTTTTTTTGTACAAATAAGTTTTGTATCACAGCCATTCTTCAGTACTTATTTAGATTAGTAATAAAATTGATTTGCTTTTTTTTTTATTCCATCGCAATATTTCCGTTTTGTGCAATAGTAAAAATAACTAACGAGACACTTTGTGCATCTTTTTTTGTTCCACTAAGTTTTGTACCATATTCTTCAGTATTTATATTGGAAATGTTTTTTTATGAATATAACTTGGTTTTTCGTGTATTTTTTATAAATAAATCGGTGAAAAATTGTGGATTTTGAATATTTTATTACATGTTTTATTATTATTAACATATAAGTAATATTTTAATTCAATCATATTCTATGTACAGTTTAAAATATTTTTTGTTCAATAACCCAGTTTTTTTTCCTTCATACATTTTTCTACGAAACCAAAACTTTTCTCTTAAATTTACTCAAAGGATTTTATTGCCCTCCAAGTATTATTTATTACATATTGATCGAGACACGTAACATATTTTTTTCTTTCAAAACAAGGAACCGGATTGCAAATTGTTTTTACATAATATTATGGCTGAGAGGTGAGATAATATACTTTTAAAACTGAAAAGTGGCGAGCAACTTAGTGTCTATTAAAACAATCTAATACCAGCACACAAATCACTAAACACTATTAAACACTTTCAGAAAAATCAAATCAACAATCACCTAAATCATCAGACGTAGAAGAAACTGAAGAAATAATAACGAAGTTTGCCCAAGCTCAAAGTGGAGATCCTATTCAGATAAAAACAAAACGTACAATTTTGCGAAAAAAAAAGAAAACACAAGTAAACGAATGCGTTGAAAATAACGTGGTAATAGAAGAAAAACTGGATGAAGATGAAATCCCAAAACAACAAGCGACTCCACACCATGGGGTTGTGATTGAAGAGTTTAATGAAAACGATACAACTTTAGATCGTCCTATAGATATAGAAGAATTGATTGAAGACCAACCTGAGGAAACAATAATAGTATCGGTACAAACTCCCGAAGGTGAGACCACCAAACATAAAATAACCAAGAAAAGGATTAAGCGTAAATCAAGCCTACAAACGGAAGCAACACAAATAAAAGAGCAAGAGAATAATGTACCTGTTATTTTAGAACAAAATTCGGAAGAAATAACTGGTGACCAAATATCGCCTTTCAATGAAAAGCACCCGTCTAAAACGGCACGAATCGTCGAAGAAATTCCGGAGGAAGTAGAATTGAAAAAAGTCAAAAAGACAAAACGAGTGACCAAACAAAGTACTGTCTCCGTCAATGAAATCAAATCGCCAGAAGAACAGCAAACACCAATCAAAACAGTAGAACTACCTGAGGAGACAATAATAGAAACGGAAAAAACTCCCGAAGGTAAAACCACAAAAAAGACAATCACCAAAAGAATCATTAAGCGTAAGAAAGGTCAACATATAGAAACAACACAAATCACAACAGAACAAGTAGATAATGAGACACCAATAATTTCAGTACATACCTCAGAAGAAATAGCTGATAATCAGGTAACTTACTTTGATGAAACCCAATTACCTGAAACTGCTTCTATTGTTGATGAAACTCCAGAAAAAGTCGAAGTAACTCAAGTACGCACTGAAACTGGCGAGGTTAAGAAGGTCAAAACGACCAAGCGTGTCATTAAACGAGGACCAAAGGACAAGGTAACTGAAATAACTACAATTGAAAAAGACGGCGAAGCGCCGATCACCACTGTAACCGTTACCGAACAAAACGAAAAACCAGAAGAGGAACAGCCACAACCAGTCGGCACCGTCGAGCTTCCTGAAGAAACAACAGTCGAAACAGAAAAAACTCCTGAGGGTAAGACCATCACAAAGACAATAACTAAGAGAATCATTAAACGTAAGAAGGGTCCACGTACAGAAACTACACAAATCACAACTGAACAAGCAGACAACGAGGCACCTATTATTACTGTACACACAACCGACGAAATTACGGATGACGCAGTAACACCATTCACTGACGAACGCACACCAGAAAAAGCAAGGCTCGTAGAAGAAGCCCCGGAGAAGGTCGAAGTCACGCAAGTACGCACTGAAACTGGTGAGGTTAAGAAGGTCAAAACGACAAAGCGTGTCATTAAACGAGGACCAAAGGACAAGGTAACTGAAATAACTACGATTGAAAAAGACGGTGAAGCACCGATCACCACTGTTACCGTCACGGATCAAACCGAAACGCTAGAAGAGGAACAGCCACAACCAGTCGAAACCGTCGAGCTTCCTGAAGAAACAACAGTCGAAACAGAAAAAACTCCAGAAGGTAACACCATCAAAAAGACAATAACTAAGAGAATCATTAAACGAAAGAAGGGTCCACGCACAGAAACTACACAAATCACAACTGAACAAGCAGATAACGAGGCACCTATTATTACTGTACACACAACCGATGAAATCACAGATGACGCAGTAACACCATTCACTGACGAACACACACCAGAAAAAGCAACGCTCGTCGAAGAAGCCCCGGAGAAGGTCGAAGTCACGCAAGTACGCACTGAAACTGGCGAGGTTAAGAAGGTAAAAACGACAAAGCGTGTCATTAAACGAGGACCAAAGGACAAGGTAACTGAAATAACTACTATTGAAAAAGACGGTGAAGCACCGATCACCACTGTTACCGTCACGGATCAAACCGAAACGCCAGAAGAGGAACAGCCACAACCAGTCGAAACCGTCGAGCTTCCTGAAGAAACAACAGTCGAAACAGAAAAAACTCCTGAGGGTAAGACCATCAAGAAGACAATTACTAAGAGAATCATTAAACGTAAGAAGGGTCCACGCACAGAAACTACACAAATCACAACTGAACAAGCAGACAACGAATCACCTATTATTACTGTTCACACAACCGATGAAATCACGGATGACACAATAAAACCATTCACTGACGAACACACATCAGAAAAAGCAACGCTCGTCGAAGAAGCCCCGGAGAAGGTCGAAGTCACCCAAGTACGCACTGAAACTGGCGAGATTAAGAAGGTCAAAACGACAAAGCGTGTCATTAAACGAGGACCAAAGGACAAGGTTACTGAAATAACTACAATTGAAAAAGACGGTGAAGCACCGATCACCACTGTTATCGTCACGGATCAAACCGAAACACCAGAAGAGGAACAGCCACAGCCGGTCGAAACCGTCGAACTTCCTGAAGAAACAACAGTCGAAACAGAAAAAACTCCCGAGGGTAAGACCATCAAGAAGACAATAACTAAGAGAATCATTAAACGTAAGAAGGGTCCACGCACAGAAACTACACAAATCACAACTGAACAAGCGGACAACGAATCACCTATTATTACTGTTCATACAACCGATGAAATCACGGATGACGCAGTAACACCATTCACTGACGAACACACATCAGAAAAAGCAACGCTCGTCGAAGAAGCCCCGGAGAAGGTCGAAGTCACGCAAGTACGCACTGAAACTGGCGAGATCAAGAAGGTCAAAACGACAAAGCGTGTCATTAAACGAGGACCAAAGGACAAGGTAACTGAAATAACTACTATTGAAAAAGACGGTGAAGCACCGATCACCACTGTTACCGTCACGGATCAAACCAAAACGCCAGAAGAGGAACAGCCACAGCCAGTCGAAACCGTCGAGCTACCTGAAGAAACAACAGTCGAAACAGAAAAAACTCCCGAGGGTAAGACCATCAAGAAGACAATAACTAAGAGAATCATTAAACGTAAGAAGGGTCCACGCACAGAAACTACACAAATCACAACTGAACAAGCAGACAATGAGGCACCTATTATTACTGTTCACACAACCGATGAAATCACGGATGACGCAGTAACACCATTCACTGACGAACACAAACCAGAAAAAGCAACGCTCGTCGAAGAAGCCCCGGAAAAGGTCGAAGTCACGCAAGTACGCACTGAAACTGGCGAGGTTAAGAAGGTCAAAACGACAAAGCGTGTCATTAAACGAGGACCAAAGGACAAGGTTACTGAAATAACTACGATTGAAAAAGACGGTGAAGCACCGATCACCACTGTTACCGTCACGGATCAAACCGAAACGGCAGAAGAGGAACAGCCACAGCCAGTCGAAACCGTCGAGCTACCTGAAGAAACAACAGTCGAAACAGAAAAAACTCCTGAGGGTAAGACCATCAAAAAGACAATAACTAAGAGAATCATTAAACGAAAGAAAGGTCCACGCACAGAAACTACACAAATCACAACTGAACAAGCAGATAACGAGGCACCTATTATTACTGTACACACAACCGATGAAATCACAGATGACGCAGTAACACCATTCACTGACGAACACACACCAGAAAAAGCAACGCTCGTCGAAGAAGCCCCGGAGAAGGTCGAAGTCACGCAAGAACGCACTGAAACTGGCGAGGTTAAGAAGGTCAAAACGACAAAGCGTGTCATTAAACGAGGACCAAAGGACAAGGTAACTGAAATAACTACGATTGAAAAAGACGGTGAAGCACCGTTCACCACTGTTACCGTCACGGATCAAACCGAAACGGCAGAAGAGGAACAGCCACAGCCAGTCGAAACCGTCGAGCTACCTGAAGAAACAACAGTCGAAACAGAAAAAACTCCTGAGGGTAAGACCGTCAAAAAGACAATAACTAAGAGAATCATTAAACGTAAAAAGGGTCCACGCACAGAAACTACACAAATCACAACTGAACAAGCAGATAACGAGGCACCTATTATAACTGTACACACAACCGATGAAATCACAGATGACGCAGTAACACCATTCACTGACGAACACACACCAGAAAAGGCAACGCTCGTCGAAGAAGCCCCGGAGAAGGTCGAAGTCACGCAAGAACGCACTGAAACTGGCGAGGTTAAGAAGGTCAAAACGACAAAGCGTGTCATTAAACGAGGACCAAAGGACAAGGTAACTGAAATAACTACGATTGAAAAAGACGGTGAAGCACCGATCACCACTGTTACCGTCACGGATCAAACCGAAACGCCAGAAGAGGAACAGCCACAGCCAGTCGAAACCGTCGAGCTACCTGAAGAAACAACAGTCGAAACAGAAAAAACTCCTGAGGGAAAGACCATCAAAAAGACAATAACTAAGAGAATCATTAAACGTAAGAAGGGTCCACGCACAGAAACTACACAAATCACAACGGAACAAGCAGACAACGAGGCACCTATTATTACTGTACACACAACCGATGAAATCACAGATGACACAACAACACCATTCACTGACGAACACACACCAGAAAAAGCAACGCTCGTCGAAGAAGCCCCGGAGAAGGTCGAAGTCACGCAAGTACGCACTGAAACTGGCGAGGTTAAGAAGGTCAAAACGACAAAGCGTGTCATTAAACGAGGACCAAAGGACAAGGTAACTGAAATAACTACGATTGAAAAAGACGGTGAAGCACCGATCACCACTGTTACCGTCACGGATCAAACCGAAACGCCAGAAGAGGAACAGCCACAGCCAGTCGAAACCGTCGAGCTACCTGAAGAAACAACAGTCGAAACAGAAAAAACTCCTGAGGGTAAGACCATCAAAAAGACAATAACTAAGAGAATCATTAAACGTAAGAAGGGTCCACGCACAGAAACTACACAAATCACAACTGAACAAGCAGACAACGAATCACCTATTATTACTGTACACACAACCGATGAAATCACAGATGACACAATAAAACCATTCACTGACGAACACACATCAGAAAAAGCAACGCTCGTTGAAGAAGCCCCGGAGAAGGTCGAAGTCACGCAAGTACGCACTGAAACTGGCGAGGTTAAGAAGGTCAAAACGACAAAGCGTGTCATTAAACGAGGACCAAAGGACAAGGTAACTGAAATAACTACAATTGAAAAAGACGGCGAAGCACCGATCACCACTGTTACCGTCACGGATCAAACCGAAACGCCAGAAGAGGAACAGCCACAGCCAGTCGAAACCGTCGAGCTACCTGAAGAAACAACAGTCGAAACAGAAAAAACTCCTGAGGGTAAGACCATCAAAAAGACAATAACTAAGAGAATCATTAAACGTAAGAAGGGTCCACGCACAGAAACTACACAAATCACAACTGAACAAGCAGATAACGAGGCACCTATTATTACTGTACACACAACCGATGAAATCACAGATGACACAACAACACCATTCACTGACGAACACACACCTGAAAAAGCAAGGCTCGTCGAAGAAGCCCCGGAGAAGGTCGAAGTCACGCAAGTACGCACTGAAACTGGCGAGATCAAGAAGGTCAAAATGACAAAGCGTGTCATTAAACGAGGACCAAAGGACAAGGTAACTGAAATAACTACAATTGAAAAAGACGGTGAAGCACCGATCACCACTGTTACCGTCACGGATCAAACCGAAACGCCAGAAGAGGAACAGCCACAGCCAGTCGAAACCGTCGAGCTACCTGAAGAAACAACAGTCGAAACAGAAAAAACTCCTGAGGGTAAGACCATCAAAAAGACAATAACTAAAAGAATCATTAAACGTAAGAAGGGTCCACGCACAGAAACTACACAAATCACAACTGAACAAGCAGATAACGAGGCACCTATTATTACTGTACACACAACCGATGAAATCACAGATGACACAATAACACCTTTCACTGACGAACACACACCAAAAAAAGCAACGCTCGTCGAAGAAGCCCCGGAGAAGGTCGAAGTCACGCAAGTACGCACTGAAACTGGCGAGATCAAGAAGGTCAAAACGACAAAGCGTGTCATTAAACGAGGACCAAAGGACAAGGTAACTGAAATAACTACAATTGAAAAAGACGGTGAAGCACCGATCACTACTGTTACCATCACGGATCAAACCGAAACGCCAGAAGAGGAACAGCCACAGCCAGTCGAAACCGTCGAGCTACCTGAAGAAACAACAGTCGAAACAGAAAAAACTCCTGAGGGTAAGACCATCAAAAAGACAATTACTAAGAGAATCATTAAACGTAAGAAGGGTCCACACACAGAAACTACACAAATCACAACTGAACAAGCAGATAACGAGGCACCTATTATTACTGTACACACAACCGATGAAATCACAGATGACACAACAACACCATTCACTGACGAACACACACCTGAAAAAGCAAGGCTCGTCGAAGAAGCCCCGGAGAAGGTCGAAGTCACGCAAGTACGCACTGAAACTGGCGAGGTTAAGAAGGTCAAAACGACAAAGCGTGTCATTAAACGAGGACCAAAGGACAAGGTAACTGAAATAACTACGATTGAAAAAGACGGTGAAGCACCGATCACCACTGTAACCGTCACAGATCAAACCGAAACGCCTGAAGAGGAACAGCCACAGCCAGTCGAAACCGTCGAGCTTCCTGAAGAAACAACAGTCGAAACAGAAAAAACTCCTGAGGGTAAGACCATCAAAAAGACAATTACTAAGAGAATCATTAAACGTAAGAAGGGTCCACACACAGAAACTACACAAATCACAACTGAACAAGCAGATAACGAGGCACCTATTATTACTGTACACACAACCGACGAAATCACAGATGACACAATAATACCTTTCACTGACGAACACACACCTGAAAAAGCATCGCTCGTCGAAGAAGCCCCGGAGAAGGTCGACGTCACGCAAGTACGCACTGAAACTGGCGAGGTTAAGAAGGTCAAAATGACAAAGCGTGTCATTAAACGAGGACCAAAGGACAAAGTAACTGAAATAACTACAATTGAAAAAGACGGTGAAGCACCGATCACCACTGTTACCGTCACGGATCAAACCGAAACGCCAGAAGAGGAACAGCCACAGCCAGTCGAAACCGTCGAGCTACCTGAAGAAACAACAGTCGAAACAGAAAAAACTCCTGAGGGTAAGACCATCAAAAAGACAATAACTAAGAGAATCATTAAACGTAAGAAAGGTCCACGCACAGAAACTACACAAATCACAACTGAACAAGCAGATAACGAGGAACCTATTATTACTGTACACACAACCGATGAAATCACAGATGACACAATAACACCTTTTACTGACAAACACGCACCAGAAAAAGCAACGCTCGTTGAAGAAGCTCCAGAAAAGGTCGAAGTCACCCAAGTACGCACTGAAACTGGCGAGGTTAAGAAGGTCAAAACGACAAAGCGTGTAATTAAACGAGGACCAAAGGACAAGGTAACTGAAATAACTACGATTGAAAAAGACGGTGAAGCACCGATCACCACTGTAACCGTCACGGATCAAACCGAAACGCCTGAAGAGGAACAGCCACAGCCAGTCGAAACCGTCGAGCTTCCTGAAGAAACAACAGTCGAAACAGAAAAAACTCCTGAGGGTAAGACCATCAAAAAGACAATTACTAAGAGAATCATTAAACGTAAGAAGGGTCCACACACAGAAACTACACAAATCACAACTGAACAAGCAGATAACGAGGCACCTATTATTACTGTACACACAACCGACGAAATCACAGATGACACAATAATACCTTTCACTGACGAACACACACCTGAAAAAGCATCGCTCGTCGAAGAAGCCCCGGAGAAGGTCGACGTCACGCAAGTACGCACTGAAACTGGCGAGGTTAAGAAGGTCAAAATGACAAAGCGTGTCATTAAACGAGGACCAAAGGACAAAGTAACTGAAATAACTACAATTGAAAAAGACGGTGAAGCACCGATCACCACTGTTACCGTCACGGATCAAACCGAAACGCCAGAAGAGGAACAGCCACAGCCAGTCGAAACCGTCGAGCTACCTGAAGAAACAACAGTCGAAACAGAAAAAACTCCTGAGGGTAAGACCATCAAAAAGACAATAACTAAGAGAATCATTAAACGTAAGAAAGGTCCACGCACAGAAACTACACAAATCACAACTGAACAAGCAGATAACGAGGCACCTATTATTACTGTACACACAACCGATGAAATCACAGATGACACAATAACACCTTTTACTGACAAACACGCACCAGAAAAAGCAACGCTCGTTGAAGAAGCTCCAGAAAAGGTCGAAGTCACCCAAGTACGCACTGAAACTGGCGAGGTTAAGAAGGTCAAAACGACAAAGCGTGTAATTAAACGAGGACCAAAGGACAAGGTAACTGAAATAACTACAATTGAAAAAGACGGTGAAGCACCGATCACCACTGTTACCGTCACGGATCAAACCGAAACGCCAGAAGAGGAACAGCCACAGCCAGTCGAAACCGTCGAGCTACCTGAAGAAACAACAGTCGAAACAGAAAAAACTCCTGAGGGTAAGACCATCAAAAAGACAATAACTAAGAGAATCATTAAACGTAAGAAGGGTCCACGCACAGAAACTACACAAATCACAACTGAACAAGCAGATAACGAGGCACCTATTATTACTGTACACACAACCGATGAAATCAGAGATGACACAATAACACCATTCACTGACGAACACACACCTGAAAAAGCAAGGCTCGTCGAAGAAGAACCGGAGAAGGTCGAAGTCACGCAAGTACGCACTGAAACTGGCGAGGTTAAGAAGGTCAAAACGACAAAGCGTGTCATTAAACGAGGACCAAAGGACAAGGTTACTGAAATAACTACAATTGAAAAAGACGGTGAAGCACCGATCACCACTGTTACCGTCACGGATCAAACCGAAACGCCAAAAGAGAAACAGCCACAGCCAGTCGAAACCGTCGAGCTACCTGAAGAAACAACAGTCGAAACAGAAAAAACTCCTGAGGGTAAGACCATCAAAAAGACAATAACTAAGAGAATCATTAAACGTAAGAAGGGTCCACGCACAGAAACTACACAAATCACAACTGAACAAGCAGATAACGAGGCACCTATTATTACTGTACACACAACCGATGAAATCACAGATGACACAATAACACCTTTCACTGACGAACACACACCAAAAAAAGCAACGCTCGTCGAAGAAGCCCCGGAGAAGGTCGAAGTCACGCAAGTACGCACTGAAACTGGCGAGATCAAGAAGGTCAAAACGACAAAGCGTGTCATTAAACGAGGACCAAAGGACAAGGTAACTGAAATAACTACAATTGAAAAAGACGGTGAAGCACCGATCACCACTGTTACCGTCACGGATCAAACCGAAACGCCAGAAGAGGAACAGCCACAGCCAGTCGAAACCGTCGAGCTACCTGAAGAAACAACAGTCGAAACAGAAAAAACTCCTGAGGGAAAGACCATCAAAAAGACAATAACTAAGAGAATCATTAAACGTAAGAAGGGTCCACGCACAGAAACTACACAAATCACAACTGAACAAGCAGATAACGAGGCACCTATTATTACTGTACACACAACCGATGAAATCAAAGATGACACAACAACACCATTCACTGACGAACACACACCTGAAAAAGCAAGGCTCGTCGAAGAAGAACCGGAGAAGGTCGAAGTCACCCAAGTACGCACTGAAACTGGCGAGGTTAAGAAGGTCAAAACGACAAAGCGTGTCATTAAACGAGGACCAAAGGACAAGGTTACTGAAATAACTACAATTGAAAAAGACGGTGAAGCACCGATCACCACTGTTACCGTCACGGATCAAACCGAAACGCCAGAAGAGGAACAGCCACAGCCAGTCGAAACCTTCGAGCTACCTGAAGAAACAACAGTCGAAACAGAAAAAACTCCTGAGGGTAAGACCATCAAAAAGACAATAACTAAAAGAATCATTAAACGTAAGAAGGGTCCACGCACAGAAACTACACAAATCACAACTGAACAAGCAGATAACGAGGCACCTATTATTACTGTTCACACAACCGATGAAATCACAGATGACACAATAACACCTTTCACTGACGAACACACACCAAAAAAAGCAACGCTCGTCGAAGAAGCCCCGGAGAAGGTCGAAGTCACGCAAGTACGCACTGAAACTGGCGAGATCAAGAAGGTCAAAACGACAAAGAGGGTCATTAAACGAGGACCAAAGGACAAGGTAACTGAAATAACTACTATTGAAAAAGACGGTGAAGCACCGATCACCACTGTTACCGTCACGGATCAAACCGAAACACCAGAAGAGGAACAGCCACAGCCAGTCGAAACCGTCGAGCTACCTGAAGAAACAACAGTCGAAACAGAAAAAACTCCTGAGGGTAAGACCATCAAAAAGACAATAACTAAGAGAATCATTAAACGAAAGAAGGGTCCACGCACAGAAACAACACAAATCACAACTGAACAAACAGACAACGAGGCACCTATTATTACTGTACACACAACCGATGAAATCACAGATGACACAACCACACCATTCACTGACGAACACACACCAGAAAAAGCAAGGCTCGTCGAAGAAGCCCCAGAGAAGGTCGAAGTCACCCAAGTACGCACTGAAACTGGCGAGGTTAAGAAGGTCAAAACGACAAAGCGTGTCATTAAACGAGGACCAAAGGACAAGGTTACTGAAATAACTACGATTGAAAAAGACGGTGAAACACCAATCACCACTGTAACCGTCACGGATCAAACCGAAACGCCAGAAGAGGAACAGACACAGCCAGTCGAAACCGTCGAGCTTCCTGAAGAAATAACAGTAGAAACAGAAAAAACTCCTGAGGGTAAGACCACCAAAAAGACTACTTCTAAGAGAATTATTAAGCGTAAGAAGGGTCCACACACCGAAACCACACAAATCACTACTGAACAGGTAGATGACAACACACCTATAATTTCCGTACACACAAGTGAGGACATAACAGATGACACAATTACACCATTCTCTGAAACATACACACATGACACCGCTAAAGTCGTCGAAGAAGCTCCGGAAAAGGTCGAAGTGACTCAAGTCCGCACTGAAACTGGTGAAGTTAAAAAGGTCAAAACGACGAAGCGAGTCATCAAGCGAGGCCCTAAGGACAAGGTGACTGAAATCACTACCATCGAAAAAGAAGGTGAATCACCGATTACAACAGTCACGGTCACCGACCAAACCGAGACTCCAGAAGAGGAACAGCCCACACTAGTCGAAACAATCGAACTTCCAGAAGAGATAACGGTTGAAACCGAAAAAACTCCCGAGGGTAAGACCACCAAAAAGACAACAACTAAGAGAATTATTAAGCGTAAGAAGGGTCCACACACCGAAACCACACAAATCACTACTGAACAGGTAGATGACAACACACCTATTATTTTCGTACATACAAGTGAGGAAATGACAGATGACACAATCACACCATTCACTGAAACATACACACATGACACCGCTAAAGTCGTCGAAGAAGCTCCGGAAAAGGTCGAAGTGACTCAAGTCCGCACTGAAACTGGCGAAGTTAAAAAGGTCAAAACGACGAAGCGAATCATCAAGCGAGGCCCTAAGGACAAGGTGACTGAAATCACCACCATAGAAAAAGAAGGTGAGTCACCGATTACAACAGTCACCATCACCGAACAAACCGCGACTCCAGAAGAGGAACATCCTTCACCAGTCGAAACAATCGAGCTTCCAGAAGAGACGACGGTAGAAACCGAAAAAACTCCCGAGGGTAAAACCACCAAAAAGACAACAACTAAGAGAATTATTAAGCGTAAGAAGGGTCCACACACCGAAACCACACAAATCACTACTGAACAGGTAGATGACAACACACCTATAATTTCCGTACACACAAGTGAGGACATAACAGATGACACAATTACACCATTCTCTGAAACATACACACATGACACCGCTAAAGTCGTCGAAGAAGCTCCGGAAAAGGTCGAAGTGACTCAAGTCCGCACTGAAACTGGTGAAGTTAAAAAGGTCAAAACGACGAAGCGAATCATCAAGCGAGGCCCTAAGGACAAGGTGACTGAAATCACCACCATAGAAAAAGAAGGTGAGTCACCGATTACAACAGTCACCATCACCGAACAAACCGAGACTCCAGAAGAGGAACAGCCCACACCAGTCGAAACAATCGAGCTTCCAGAAGAGACAACGGTAGAAACCGAAAAAACTCCCGATGGTAAGACCACCAAAAAGACAACAACTAAGAGAATTTTTAAGCGTAAGAAGGGTCCACACACCGAAACCACACAAATCACTACTGAACAGGTAGACGACAACACACCTATCATTTCCGTACATACAAGTGAGGAAATAACAGATGACACAATCACACCATTTACTGACAAACTCACACATGACACCGCTAAAGTCGTCGAAGAAACTCCGGAAAAGGTCGAAGTGACTCAAGTACGCACAGAAACTGGCGAAGTTAAAAAGGTCAAAACGACGAAGCGAGTCATCAAGCGAGGCCCTAAGGACAAGGTGACTGAAATCACCACCATAGAAAAAGAAGGTGAGTCACCGATTACAACAGTTACCGTCACCGACCAAACCGCAACTCCAGAAGAGGAACATCCTTCACCAGTCGAAACAATCGAGCTTCCAGAAGAGACGACGGTAGAAACCGAAAAAACTCCCGAGGGTAAAACCACCAAAAAGACAACAACTAAGAGAATTATTAAGCGTAAAAAGGGTCCACACACCGAAACCACACAAATCACTACTGAACAGGTAGATGACAACACACCTATAATTTCCGTACACACAAGTGAGGACATAACAGATGACACAATTACACCATTCTCTGAAACATACACACATGACACCGCTAAAGTCGTCGAAGAAGCTCCGGAAAAGGTCGAAGTGACTCAAGTCCGCACTGAAACTGGTGAAGTTAAAAAGGTCAAAACGACGAAGCGAATCATCAAGCGAGGCCCTAAGGACAAGGTGACTGAAATCACCACCATAGAAAAAGAAGGTGAGTCACCGATTACAACAGTCACGGTCAACGACCAAACCGAGACTCTAGAAGAGGAACAGCCCACACCAGTCGAAACAATCGAGCTTCCAGAAGAGACAACGGTAGAAACCGAAAAAACTCCCGAGGGTAAGACCACCAAAAAGACAACAACTAAGAGAATTTTTAAGCGTAAGAAGGGTCCACACACCGAAACCACACAAATCACTACTGAACAGGTAGACGACAACACACCTATCATTTCCGTACATACAAGTAAAGAAATAACAGATGACACAATCACACCATTTACTGACAAACTCACACATGACACCGCTAAAGTCGTCGAAGAAGCTCCGGAAAAGGTCGAAGTGACTCAAGTCCGCACTGAAACTGGCGAAGTTAAAAAGGTCAAAACGACGAAGCGAGTCATCAAGCGAGGCCCTAAGGACAAGGTGACTGAAATCACCACCATAGAAAAAGAAGGTGAGTCACCGATTACAACAGTTACCGTCACCGACCAAACCGCGACTCCAGAAGAGGAACATCCTTCACCAGTCGAAACAATCGAGCTTCCAGAAGAGACGACGGTAGAAACCGAAAAAACTCCCGAGGGTAAAACCACCAAAAAGACAACAACTAAGAGAATTATTAAGCGTAAAAAGGGTCCACACACCGAAACCACACAAATCACTACTGAACAGGTAGATGACAACACACCTATAATTTCCGTACACACAAGTGAGGACATAACAGATGACACAATTACACCATTCTCTGAAACATACACACATGACACCGCTAAAGTCGTCGAAGAAGCTCCGGAAAAGGTCGAAGTGACTAAAGTCCGCACTGAAACTGGTGAAGTTAAAAAGGTCAAAACGACGAAGCGAATCATCAAGCGAGGCCCTAAGGACAAGGTGACTGAAATCACCACCATAGAAAAAGAAGGTGAGTCACCGATTACAACAGTCACCATCACCGAACAAACCGAGACTCCAGAAGAGGAACAGCCCACACCAGTCGAAACAATCGAGCTTCCAGAAGAGACAACGGTAGAAACCGAAAAAACTCCCGAGGGTAAGACCACCAAAAAGACAAAAACTAAGAGAATTATTAAGCGTAAGAAGGGTCCACACACCGAAACCACACAAATCACTACTGAACAGGTAGACGACAACACACCTATCATTTCCGTACATACAAGTGAGGAAATAACAGATGACACAATCACACCATTCACTTTAACATACACACATGACACCGCTAAAGTCGTCGAAGAAGCTCCGGAAAAGGTCAAAGTGACTCAAGTCCGCACAGAAACTGGCGAAGTTAAAAAGGTCAAAACGACGAAGCGAGTCATCAAGCGAGGCCCTAAGGACAAGGTGACTGAAATCACCACCATAGAAAAAGAAGGTGAGTCACCGATTACAACAGTTACCGTCACCGACCAAACCGCGACTCCAGAAGAGGAACATCCTTCACCAGTCGAAACAATCGAGCTTCCAGAAGAGACAACGGTAGAAACCGAAAAAACTCCCGAGGGTAAAACCACCAAAAAGACAACAACTAAGAGAATTATTAAGCGTAAAAAGGGTCCACACACCGAAACCACACAAATCACTACTGAACAGGTAGATGACAACACACCTATAATTTCCGTACACACAAGTGAGGACATAACAGATGACACAATTACACCATTCTCTGAAACATACACACATGACACCGCTAAAGTCGTCGAAGAAGCTCCGGAAAAGGTCGAAGTGACTCAAGTCCGCACTGAAACTGGTGAAGTTAAAAAGGTCAAAACGACGAAGCGAATCATCAAGCGAGGCCCTAAGGACAAGGTGACTGAAATCACCACCATAGAAAAAGAAGGTGAGTCACCGATTACAACAGTTACCGTCACCGACCAAACCGCGACTCCAGAAGAGGAACATCCTTCACCAGTCGAAACAATCGAGCTTCCAGAAGAGACGACGGTAGAAACCGAAAAAACTCCCGAGGGTAAAACCACCAAAAAGACAACAACTAAGAGAATTATTAAGCGTAAAAAGGGTCCACACACCGAAACCACACAAATCACTACTGAACAGGTAGATGACAACACACCTATAATTTCCGTACATACAAGTAAAGAAATAACAGATGACACAATCACACCATTCACGGACACACCTTCACATGACACCGCTAAAGTCGTCGAAGAAGCTCCGGAAAAGGTCGAAGTGACTCAAGTCCGCACTGAAACTGGTGAAGTTAAAAAGGTCAAAACGACGAAGCGAGTCATCAAGCGAGGCCCTAAGGACAAGGTGACTGAAATCACTACCATAAAAAAAGAAGGTGAATCACCGATTACAACAGTCACGGTCAACGACCAAACCGAGACTCCAGAAGAGGAACAGCCCACACTAGTTGAAACAATCGAACTTCCAGAAGAGACAACGGTTGAAACCGAAAAAACTCCTGAGGGTAAGACCATGAAAAAGACAACAACTAAGAGAATTATTAAGCGTAAGAAGGGTCCACACACCGAAACCACACAAATCACTACTGAACAGGTAGATGACAACACACCTATTATTTTCGTACATACAAGTGAGGAAATAACAGATGACACAATCACACCATTTACTGACAAACTCACACATGACACCGCTAAAGTCGTCGAAGAAGTTCCGGAAAAGGTCGAAGTTACTCAAGTCCGCACTGAAACTGGTGAAGTTAAAAAGGTCAAAACGACGAAGCGAATCATCAAGCGAGGCCCTAAGGACAAGGTGACTGAAATCACCACCATAGAAAAAGAAGGTGAGTCACCGATTACAACAGTCACCATCACCGAACAAACCGTGACTCCAGAAGAGGAACAGCAAACACCAGTCGAAACAATCGAGCTTCCAGAAGAGACAACGGTAGAAACCGAAAAAACTCCCGAGGGTAAGACCACCAAAAAGACAACAACTAAGAGAATTATTAAGCGTAAGAAGGGTCCACTCACCGAAACCACACAAATCACTACTGAACAGGTAGATGACAACACACCTATAATTTCCGTACACACAAGTGAGGACATAACAGATGACACAATTACACCATTCTCTGAAACATACACACATGACACCGCTAAAGTCGTCGAAGAAGCTCCGGAAAAGGTCGAAGTGACTCAAGTCCGCACTGAAACTGGTGAAGTTAAAAAGGTCAAAACGACGAAGCGAGTCATCAAGCGAGGCCCTAAGGACAAGGTGACTGAAATCACCACCATAGAAAAAGAAGGTGAGTCACCGATTACAACAGTTACCGTCACCGACCAAACCGCGACTCCAGAAGAGGAACATCCTTCACCAGTCGAAACAATCGAGCTTCCAGAAGAGACGACGGTAGAAACCGAAAAAACTCCCGAGGGTAAAACCACCAAAAAGACAACAACTAAGAGAATTATTAAGCGTAAAAAGGGTCCACACACCGAAACCACACAAATCACTACTGAACAGGTAGATGACAACACACCTATAATTTCCGTACATACAAGTGAGGACATAACAGATGACACAATTACACCATTCTCTGAAACATACACACATGACACCGCTATAGTCGTCGAAGAAGCTCCGGAAAAGGTCGAAGTGACTCAAGTCCGCACTGAAACTGGTGAAGTTAAAAAGGTCAAAACGACGAAGCGAATCATCAAGCGAGGCCCTAAGGACAAGGTGACTGAAATCACCACCATAGAAAAAGAAGGTGAGTCACCGATTACAACAGTTACCGTCACCGACCAAACCGCAACTCCAGAAGAGGAACATCCTTCACCAGTCGAAACAATCGAGCTTCCAGAAGAGACGACGGTAGAAACCGAAAAAACTCCCGAGGGTAAGACCACCAAAAAGACAACTACTAAGAGAATTATTAAGCGTAAGAAGGGTCCACACACCGAAACCACACAAATCACTACTGAACAGGTAGATGACAACACACCTATTATTTCCGTACACACAAGTGAGGAAATAACAGATTACACAATCACACCATTCACGGACACACCTTCACATGACACCGCTAAAGTCGTCGAAGAAGCTCCGGAAAAGGTCGAAGTGACTCAAGTCCGCACCGAAACTGGCGAAATTAAAAAGGTTAAAACGACGAAACGAGTCATTAAGCGAGGCCCTAAGGACAAGGTGACTGAAATCACTACCATAGAAAAAGAAGGTGAATCACCGATTACAATAGTCACGGTCACCGACCAAACCGAGACTCCAGAAGAGGAACAGCCTACCTCAGTCAAAACAATCGAGCTTCCAGAAGAAACAACGGTTGAAACCGAAAAAACTCCCGAGGGTAAGACCACCAAAAAGACCACTACCAAGAGAATTATTAAGCGTAAGAAGGGTCCACACACTGAAACCACACAAATCACTACTGAACAGGTAGATGACAACACACCTATAATTTCCGTACACACAAGTGAGGACATAACAGAGGACACAATCACACCATTCACTGACACACCTACACATGACACCGCTAAAGTCGTCGAAGAAGCTCCGGAAAAGGTCGAAGTGACTCAAGTCCGCACTGAAACTGGTGAAGTTAAAAAGGTCAAAACGACGAAGCGAGTCATCAAGCGAGGCCCTAAGGACAAGGTGACTGAAATCACTACCATAGAAAAAGAAGGTGAATCACCGATTACAACAGTCACGGTCAACGACCAAACCGAGACTCCAGAAGAGGAACAGCCCACACTAGTTGAAACAATCGAACTTCCAGAAGAGACAACGGTTGAAACCGAAAAAACTCCCGAGGGTAAGACCATGAAAAAGACAACAACTAAGAGAATTATTAAGCGTAAGAAGGGTCCACACACCGAAACCACACAAATCACTACTGAACAGGTAGATGACAACACACCTATTATTTCCGTACACACAAGTGAGGAAATAACAGATTACACAATCACACCATTCACGGCCACACCTTCACATGACACCGCTAAAGTCGTCGAAGAAGCTCCGGAAAAGGTCGAAGTGACTCAAGTCCGCACCGAAACTGGCGAAATTAAAAAGGTTAAAACGACGAAACGAGTCATTAAGCGAGGCCCTAAGGACAAGGTGACTGAAATCACTACCATAGAAAAAGAAGGTGAATCACCGATTACAACAGTCACGGTCACCGACCAAACCGAGACTCCAGAAGAGGAACAGCCTACACCAGTCAAAACAATCGAGCTTCCAGAAGAAACAACGGTTGAAACCGAAAAAACTCCCGAGGGTAAGACCACCAAAAAGACCACTACCAAGAGAATTATTAAGCGTATGAAGGGTCCACACACTGAAACCACACAAATCACTACTGAACAGGTAGATGACAACACACCTATTATTTCCGTACTTTCAAGTGAGGAAATAATAGATAACACAATCACACCATTCACGGACACACCTACACATGACACCGCTAAAGTCGTCGAAGAAGCTCCGGAAAAGGTCGAAGTGACTCAAGTCCGAACTGAAACTGGCGAAATTAAAAAGGTTAAAACGACGAAACGAGTCATTAAGCGAGGCCCTAAGGATAAGGTGACTGAAATCACTACCATAGAAAAAGAAGGTGAATCACCGATTACAACAGTCACGGTCACCGACCAAACCGAGGCTCCAGAAGATCAACAGCCTAATCCAGTCGAAACAATCGAGCTTCCAGAAGAGACAACGGTTGAAACCGAAAAAACTCTCGAGGGTAAGACCACCAAAAATACAACATCTAAGAGAATTATTAAGGGTCCACACACCGAAACCACACAAATCACTACTGAACAGGTAGATGACAACACACCTAATATTTCCGTACACACAAGTGAGGAAATAACAGATAACACAATCACACCATTCACGGACACACCTACACATGACACCGCTAAAGTCGTCGAAGAAGCTCCGGAAAAGGTCGAAGTGACTCAAGTCCGCACCGAAACTGGCGAAATTAAAAAGGTTAAAACAACGAAACGAGTCATTAAGCGAGGCCCTAAGGACAAGGTGACTGAAATCACTACCATAGAAAAAGAAGGTGAATCACCGATTACAACAGTCACGGTCACCGACCAAACCGAGACTCCAGAAGAGGAACAGCCTACACCAGTCGAAACAATCGAGCTTCCAGAAGAGACAACGGTTGAAACCGAAAAAACTCCCGAGGGTAAGACCACCAAAAAGACAACAACTAAGAGAATTATTAAGCGTAAGAAGGGTCCACACACCGAAACCACACAAATCACTACTGAACAGGTAGATGACAACACACCTTTTATTTCCGTACACACAAGTGAGGAAATAACAGATAACACAATCACACCATTCACGGACACACCTACACATGACACCGCTAAAGTCGTCGAAGAAGCTCCGGAAAAGGTCGAAGTGACTCAAGTCGGCACTGAAACTGGCGAAATTAAAAAGGTTAAAACGACGAAGCGAGTCATCAAGCGAGGCCCTAAGGACAAGGTGACTGAAATCACCACCATAAAAAAAGAAGGTGAATCACCGATTACAACAGTCACCGTCACTGACCAAACCGAGACTCCAGAAGAGGAACAGCCTACACCAGTCGAAACAATCGAGTTTCCAGAAGAGACAACGGTAGAAACTGAAAAAACTCCCGAGGGTAAGACCACCAAAAAGACAACAACTAAGAGAATTACTAAGCGTAAGAAGGGTCCACACACCGAAACCACACAAATCACTACTGAACAGGTAGATGACAACACACCTATTATTTCCGTACATACAAGTGAGGACATAACAGATGACACAATCACACCATTCTCTGAAACATACACACATGACACCGCTAAAGTCGTCGAAGAAGCTCCGGAAAAGGTCGAAGTGACTCAAGTCCGCACTGAAACTGGCGAAGTTAAAAAGGTTAAAACGACGAAACGAGTCATCCCTAAGGAAAAGGTGACTGAAATCTTTACCATAGAAAAAGAAGGTGAATCACCGATTACAAAAGTCACGGTCACCGACCAAACTGAGACTCCAGAAGAAGAACAGCGTACACCAGTCGAAACATTCGAGATTCCAGAAGAGACAACGGTAGAAACCGAAAAAACTCCCGAGGGTAAGACCACCAAAAATACTATTACCAAGAGAATCGTTAAACGTAAGAAAGGTCCACACAGAGAAAACACACAAATCACTAATGAACAGGTAGGCGACAACACACCAATCATTTCTGTACACACTACTGAGAAACTTACAGATGACATAATCATACCATTTACTGACACACCCACACCTGACACCGCTAAAGTCAGCGAAGACGCTTCCAAAAAGGTTGTAGTCCGATCTGAATATGGCGATGTGAATTTAGTCAAAACAACAAAACGAATCATCAAACGAGGGACTCAGGACCAGATGACTGGAATTACTTATATCGAAGATATTGCGTATAAAGAAGACAAAGTACCTATTTTACCCATACTTAGAGGGAGCCTTCCATCCGAGATTATTAATCTTTTGGAGCAGAAAACGGTAGAAACAAAAAGGTCTCCAGAGGGTAAGATGTGTAATGAGATTACGATTACTATAAGATTCATACAAAAACCACACAAACGATGTAAATAATGAGCTGATATTACTTTTTTGTCACACATACCTACCAAGGATTTTTATGTAAAGATAACCAAATCGCACATTTGTTGATCACTATAAAAACATGTGGTTTTGGAGAGGTGTCGTCAGTTTACTCTTTCTTGCAGAGATATCTGACGGGTTTTACGTATAAATACATACTTACACAAACATACACAACCACTCATTTGTAACCATACATCACATACAACTTCCATTTTTGAAGGTTTACAATATCTACACGGTTTTGCACATTATTTTTAATTAAGAATTTAAAAAAAAATGTTTTATTTTTAAGTTGATTTATTTACAATAAATGTTTACCTACATAAAAAATTACCCTTACTTGTGTTTTCATTTGCAGATGTTGCATAAGACTATTGTCCTAAATATTTTCTTATATTTGCAGATGATTTAGAATCTGTAGGTGGTAAATCGGTCAAAGATAAGAAGCCTAAGAAGCCTAAGAAAAATGAAGTACAAAAAGAAGCCCCAGTTGAAGAACCAAAAGCAGAGCTGCCTACAGAGGTGGATAAAGATATTGTACCTGATAAAGAAGATAAAATAATACCTATGAAACCAAAGAAAAAACTCACCGCCATAAAGATAGAAAGAATGTCTTTGGAGGTTAACAAGGCGCAGTTCGCTGAAGAAGTGGACGGACCCCAATTTACAAAATTAAAATTAAAGAAACCAACTCAGAAACCAAAAATGGAGCAGTCAGCGGTAACATTACCGAAATTCCAACTTAAAAGCCGTATTAGACATGTAACAGACTGGCCACCTGAAGAGTTGAAGTCTGCCATTTCTTTCATGAATAGCGTAAAACAGAATGGAGAGTTATCAAGAAATATAAAAGAAGCTGCGAAAATAAAGAAAAAACCTTTGAAATTAAAAGAAATAGACCTTGAAAAGGTTGACCTAGAAGAACCTGAACAATTTGAATTCGCCCCAAAAAAGGTTTCACTAGAGCAACGTGCGGATATGGAGCCCACTCATGTAATAGATAATAAAATTGAAGAATCGAAAATCCCTGATAAGCAAGAGAAAGTAATTCCGACTGAAAATGGATCAGTTAAACCCAAAAAACCCAAAATCAAACTAACACCTCAAACAATAGAAGAAAAAGTTTTAGAAATAGATAAGTTGCAGCATGCTGAATGTGTAGAAGGACCTCAATTCAACAAAGTAAAGCTTAAGAAAACTGTGGCAAAAACCAAACAAGATAGTTCAATGGTCTCGCTTCCTAAATTCCAACTGAAGAGTCGTATAAAATACGTAAGGGATTGGCCTCCAGAATTGATTGAGCCATTGGTCAGCTTCTTAGGTAGTGTTCGACAAAATGGTATTATGTCAAGGAATGTCCAAGAAGCTGCTAAAATTAAAAAGAAACCTATCAAACAGCTAAAATTACCTGAGCTAGAAAAAACGGAACTTGAAAAACCAAGTTTTGGCCGTGAAGATATCATAGAGACTGTAAAACAAAATATTCCAGAAAGTGGAGATATAACTTTAGTTCCAGATGATGAGCCTAAGGAAGAACATGCAGAATTCACTATTAACAGACGTCCTAGTGTTAAAATGCATGAAGAAATTGTAGATGAATTTACAATAAAAAAGAAATTAAAACCAACACGTAAACCGTCTGTTACACTACCAGAAATTACTGAACCAGAAACTGTCACATTTAGACCAAAATCTACTAAAACAAAAGAAGATGTTGAACAAGAATTTAACATTCAGTTAGATTCATATGCGGAAGAAGAAATTTCAATGTCCAGTAAGGTAAAACTTAAACCACAAAAGCATCCCACTTTTGGTGAAGAGGCCGGTGAAGCATCCATCAAGTTTTATGAAGAAGAAGAAGGGCCCGACATAGTAGAAATCATTGAGAGTGAAGAAGAAAAAGAGGATGACACGGCAAATGTCATGATGTCAATAAAAAAGAAGGTAAAAAAACCTGTGATTGAAAGTAATGAAGATGTAACTGTGACAATGTCAAAACCAAAATCCGACGATCAATCAGAAATAACGGAAGATGTTAATTTTAAGTTGGATAGGAAACCCACATATGTTGTTGATGATCAAGAGGAAGTCAGTTTTGATGTCAAGCCGCAAGTTGAACAATTCACTACTGAAGAGCTGTCTCTGTCTAGCAAAATAAAACTTAAGCCTAAAAAACGGGTTGTTGTATCAGAAGCTGCTGATGAACATTCAATACAACTGACGCAAGAGATTGAAGATGACAGTCAAGTTGAAGAAGTCATACTTAGTGATGTGGAGTCAGAAGAAAATATTCAAATGGTGATCAAACGGAAACCAAAGAAACCAGTCTATGAAGTCAGTGAGGTTGAGGAATTAAGCGTGGGGCTGAAACCAAAAAGAATGAATGAAATTGAATATGAAGAAGAGCAATTGACCATTCTAGCTAAACGGAAGCCAAGAAAACCATCACAACTTCAAGGTAAAATAACTTAGTGAACTTGAGAGGCTGCTGCTGACTGCATGAGTGTTGCTTTACGCAAAATGATCAAATTGTTTTATTTAGTGTATTTATATGATAAAATTGGTTCATAATTCATACTGAACTCAGTCTTTCTTGGTTGTTACAATAGGGTTGCTATGTTCAGGTTTCAATAAATATGACGATGTCACAAAATTGACGTGGTAATTTCTATGACTCAAAATTAGAGATCCCTTTTACAATGAAAGTAGATACAAGGCTTATATCATACAACAAATTACTTAGTCTTTTTCAATATTTTAATATCCAATTTACAACTTGGTTCCTTTGGATGTACCTAGTAGGTAGTAGGCACTTACGTGAGGTTCCTGATAGCTCTTGATGTAATTGTGTATTAAGGGCGGTAAGTAAGGAATTACGATCGAGGCTCTAGTAGAAGCCCGAAGTCGAAGACTAAGGGCTTTTTGAGTCGAGGTTCGTAATTCCCATTCCGCCCGTGAAACATAAAATGTTTTTCATCACATTTGCGAGTAAATAAATAAAGTTATAGGGCAGAAAACCTTATTTAGTCAATGTACAATTAGTAAAATTAAGACAAACGTTTTTTTCTTAATTTTGGCTTTTTACCCACACCACAGATTATAAAAATGTTTCGATCCGAAAAGTTAAGGGTAAATACCTACGTAGGTACCTATACAGCAATGACGGAGATGATTAATGATTGAAATCGATTATTAAAAACATACATAAGTTAAGTATTTAAGTAACATGTAGCGTGACTGCAATGAAACTCCTGTTTAGATAACATTAGACAAATATTTGAAATGCGTGTAAACTCCTTGCTTGAACTTGCATGGCCTATTTGCTGTGCTATAAATAAATAAAAAAATACTTACCAACATTGGGTTTCATGACAAAAAGGTAGCTCGAGGGTTTTATATGGGGCATTACGGCCAAGTTAACCTGTATGTTTAGATACCTACTGTTTACGTGCAAGTGTGATCAAAATCATATTTATGTACATGATATTTGAACACTCCCGTGTTTTTAATTAGATTAAGTGTCATCAAATTAAAAAATCCCATTTGAAATCGCTCTCCCCGTTCGGGGCCTATGTACATGGACCTACGCGATGACAGACGTGTAACCACGAACAAATTCTGTAAACGCAAGATTCAATTATTTTGGGTCAGTCAGGGGTAAAAAATCGATCTAAACGAATTGATAAGTTTTTCTTTGTAATTGAAAGTCGGAATTCAGACCATATAGTTGAAATTTTTTGAAGTCCATGTATCACAAATAAAAGTATAAATACAAAACACATTTTTACCCGAAGGAAGGTTAAGTTTTTCGAGCGTATTATATATGTATGTATGTATATGTTTATTTTAGAGCATGCTCTGCATCCTTAATGGCTTCATGGAAGTTAACGCAATTATGAAGTGTATTTCGATATGTCAATTGTCAAAGGGACATAGGGTATATAAAATTTAAATCTAGACACGCGGGATGCCAGGGCCTCCGCGAAAAAAAATATGGACGGGGAATATATATTATAATTTATTATTATTATTACAATATAGGTCTCAAATAAACGCTTATATTCCAAATATAACTACTTAATATGCATTATAATAATACTTTGATGCTATAAATTTGACAGGAAACCCAAAAATGACGTAAATGTTAATTAAGATTAATAATTAAAACTGGAAAGGATGCGAAAATACACTTGCCCAAATCTAATTTTCAATAAAAGTGTGATGCTTAGTTTTGCGGGCCAGTGCGTTTATCCAATGTTAACTATTATAATGTTTTTTTTTTTATGTCTGAAGCAAAGCGGAATAAATAATTAATTTTTACTATTTTAATGCTCAGAATTTTGCTCCTATAGCTATAGTCAAGCGTGTTTAAGTTTTTTTCCAAGGCTTGAGTTAAAAAAATGCTTGACTTTAAAAAAGAGAATCAGCGAAAATGCATTTGCAACTTACGCTGCTAATGTTAAGTCACAATTTTTTATAATATTTACTGTCGTTAATTCTCTTTTTAATTCGCTATCGTATATTACTGCGGTCACCATTTCATTGCTCATTACAGAAGCCGAGGCGTCTATGAAGATCTCTAGAGAATTAGAATTCCCAGGTAAGTAATTTATATTATTAAGCTGCGTTTGATGCTTCTCGTACTGATAAATGATATTTTCAGCTGCTTATAACCTACCTTCCAAAAGCTATATCCACAATAAGGAATTGCGTGCGACCAAATATTTACCATAAATCGCGAGTGACATCATATCCCTAATTTTGATTGTCATTTGATTTAAATCTGGCGCATGCGGCATGGCAGGGCGTCCGTGTAAAACAATATGGACGGGGAATATTTTTTTATTATTATTAAAACAAGATCTTCTTTTCCGCATGAGTCACATGATTAAGAAGATAGTCAAGCGCCGTTTAAATCGCGTAGCCGATTAAACGATATTATATTCCACGTGCAATTCCTCGTTGTGAATCCAACTGTAGTTTTGTACCGCAATCACTGCTCGCGACGTCTGATAGAAATCTGCTGTATCTCAAATATCTTTGAGAAATGCGAATATTTATTCCACGTATTGCTTTAAACTAACATAACTTAACTCACTAATAACTATTACTTTATTAACAAGCACCTACTCACGACGAATTATTCCCTTCGGATTGGTAAAAAGTATTTTTTTCCAATTTTGGTTTTCAATCCAAATACACTCCTACCACTTGATTTGACTTAGCGCAATGTCGTTAGTATTACTGACACTACAATATTATTATAAATTTACTCTCAGTTGGTCGCTCCTCGATGTGAAATGGCAAACAAACATACTTACATGTACACATATATTTAATTTTATACTTAATTACTAAAATAACATGACTTGAGGCAAAACAATTAGTTTTTATTCTTAATTTTTGGTTTTCTTTTATTATATGGATGACTATTAACATCTTGATGGGTGACTATAAAAAACTTTATTTCCTTCTTAGTAAAACTATTCTTTAAAAGTTATCTAATCTGACGATAAGAAGCTAATCAAACACGCCAACAAATGGTTTCCGAGTCGTTATATTCAACTCTTGTTATGAAATTAAAATTGGTACCGTTAGTAAGTAGGTAATATATTTTTAAAGCGTATTGTATTGTATTGTATTGTAGTTGTAACACATCTGTATCTATAGACCGTAGACATTTTATGTTTGAAATTTGACGTTAAGTTAGGTTTGTCCACAACTACATGCAAAAGGTCTTCTTTCGCTGAATGGTACGCCAGTCCATAGGTAGTAAAACGCTTTGAATTAAAAAATAAAGGTCGAAATTTCGTTAGTTTCATTTGTTGTGGAATAGGGTAGCTGAAGTTTCGATTTAGTGCTTCGTAGTAACCATCCTATCCAATTATAAAGACCAATTTTGTGTGCTGATAAAGACGCGCATATTTATATTTATATGGTTATATATTTGAACTATTATAAGTATTAATATAAGTACTTATGTATTTATCTATTATAAGTAGGTATTATTATTTGTAGTTTTTGACCAATTTAATATGTGTTCAAATAGTTTCCTAAATCTTATTATTATGTACTATTATTATTATTATTATCCTAATAAAATATCATGCCATGTTCTTTATTCTTTTAGTTATTTAAATAAACGATTAACAATCTTAACCTTGTAATACTGCAAAACCCTTTAGAATGACGCTTCCGCTTTGGGACTTCATCATTTGAAGTGTTTACTAATACCCAACTTTTAGATCATAAATTATTGTTGCTTATTGTATTTACCTGTTAACAGAAACTCCGTTAGATGTTCGAAGTGGTGACACCGTATTTGCCGTATATTCGTATGTGGCTGAAACTGACGAGGCTATAAACCTGGTCGAAGGAGAACGACTTTACATCTTAGGTAACATTTCATGTTCGCTTAATATTGTATTTTTTTTTTTAATTTTGAAATGTTATCATACGAGAACTTGTATTTCAGAAACAACCAACCAAGACTGGTGGTTCGTTTGCAAACACCTTACAGAAGAAAAAGGTTTCGTCCCAGCGCAGTATTTAATGGACGAAGAAAACTATACTTTGTATTTGCAAAAGAAACTTAATGAGAAAATTGATAAGCTTCCAGTATTTGAGAGTAAGTTTGCACGCACAATTGCAGTGAGACCGTGTATTCATTGCAGCTTTGACTAACGTTATGACTTTTACTTTTTAGAACCTACATCTGAAGAGCAGGCCATTGCTCCTATATTTGTTGAAAAACTTCGTCCTAAACACACACCAGATGGGTCAACTGTTCAATTCGAATGTCAAGTAGGAGGGTTCCCGAGACCACAAATTACTTGGTTCAGGCAAACCGCTATCATTAAACCCTCGCAGGACTTCCAAATGTACTATGACGATGACAATGTGGCCACGCTAGTGATCCGGGAAGTATTCCCTGAAGACGCAGGAACATTCACCTGTGTTGCTAAAAACGCTGCTGGATTCGCATCAAGCACCACTGAACTCATTGTTGAGGCACCACTCTCTGACCATGGATCAGAGATGACCATTCTATCCAGAAAGAGCCTCTCAAGGGAATCATCTCTAGCAGATATATTAGAAGGCATTCCACCTACTTTCTCAAAGAAACCAAAGGCTCAATACGTCAATGAAGGCTCTCAAATCTTCCTTGAGTGTAGACTAGTAGCCATTCCGGAACCAGATATTGCATGGTTCTTCAAGGGTGAAGAGATCGTGCCCGACGAAAACGTTTCCATTGCAACAGAGTCAGACATGCATATGTATTGTAGTGTTTTAAAGATATCAAACGTTAAAAAGCTACAGGAAGGAACTTACACAGTTCTAGCAGTTAATAGGGAAGGTGAAGCTAGCCTGCCTATTGTTCTCAAAATAAAGACAGGACAGAAAGAAAAACCTCAAGTCATAGAGCCTTTGAAAAGTTTAGCCATCCGAGAAGGAGAAAGCGTTGTTCTTACAGCTCAAGTGGTAGGCAATCCTCAGCCAACAGTAGCGTGGTACAGAAATAACAAGGCATTAACAAAACTGCCAACTAAATCTGACGGTGAAACTCATACTGTCACTATCTTAAAACCACGTAAAGGAAAGGACGATGGTGTGTATACTTTAAAGGCCGTCAACAGTGAAGGAACTGCTGAAACAAGCGCTGTGATTACAATTGAAGGTATTTTATTATTATTTTTCTAAACATAGGTAGGTTATTTAATTTGGTATGTTCCATAATACCTACTTATGTAATTACTCTTTCAGAACCAACGGAAGAAAATGCTGAACCTCCGTTGTTCATCAACCGATTCCAAGAAATTACGGTCAAAGATAAGGGAACAATTAAACTTGCAGCTAAAGTTACCGGTAATCCAGTACCATCTATTACGTGGTACAGAAATAATCAAATACTTACACCATCAGAAACAGTTACTCAGAGCTTTGATGGAGAAAACATAGAATTGGTAATTACTAATGTAGATTCGGAAGTAGACTCTGGTGATTATAAGTGCGTAGCATCAAATAGTGCCGGTAAAGCATCACACGGAGCTCGAGTAACTATTGATGTAGAAAAAGTAACATTCATTAAAAAACTTAACAAAACTTACGAGATTGAAGAGGGTAAAACAATTATATTGGAATGTCAAACGTCACATACGGTGTCCACTAAATGGTACCACAATGACAAGGAACTAAGTGGGATGGATCACAGAGAGATCATTCAGGAAGGTCGTACACATAAGTTGCGTATTAAAAAGACTAAATTAACTGACAAAGGGACTATAAAGTGCGTTGTGAAAGACCAAGTAACTAGTACAAAACTGACTGTACATGAAACTGTTCCAGAGTTTACACGTAAACTCCAAGACTTTGAAGTGAAAGAGAGAGACGTAGCTATTTTAGAGGTAGAAATTAATTCCGAAACTGCAGATGTAGTCTGGGAAAAAGACGGTGTAAAGATCAAGTCAAAGAAGAATAAATATGAACTTGAAAAACGCGGAAATGTTCGAAAACTTCTTATCAGAAATACATCAGTTCACGATGAGGGAGAATACACTTGCGTTTTGCGAGACGACATGTGCACTGCTGAAGTTACAGTAGTAGAACTACCACCGGAAATAATTTCACGTCTTCAAGATCAAAAAGTCAACAAAGGCAACAAAGCAACGTTCGAAATTGAACTTACAAAGGGTGACGCATTGGTACAATGGTTTAAAGATGGAAATGAAATACAGTTTTCTAATCACATGCAATTAACTATAGATGGTAAAAAGCAGAAATTAAAAATATACGACTGTGAGGATGCTGATGCAGGCGAGTATTCATGTGAGGTCGGAAGTGATAAATGCTCTGCCAAACTTATCGTTCAAGAACCTTCGGTTGACTTTACTCTGCGATTGCCGGAAGTCGTTACAGTACCAGCAAACACAGACGCTTACCTTACTGTTGAAATACCAGATGAATCTTACGAGGTCACTTGGTTTAAAAAGAAGACTGTGATAGAAGATACTGAGAAGTTTACCCTCATATCGGATGTTAAGAAACGTACTCTTATAATTAGGAAATGTACTGAAGAGGATCAGACAGAATACTCTGTTTCGTGTTTGGATGCTAAATGTTTCACGAAATTAATAGTAGAAAGTAAGTGTTTTATAATTTATATACTTAGTCACTCAATTTTATTTGAGAATTTATGCAAAAATAATGCAATTTTTTTCTGTTTTTCAGTTGTTGAATCACCGCCTAAGATCATCGACTTTGAAAGCGAATACAAAGTAAAGAGAGGCGGTGACGTAACGTTACAAGTTCAATATGATGCCCTGCCACAGCCAACAGACGAATGGGTAGTCAATTCCAAGATCATCAAAAAATCAAAACATACAAAGCCATCCATCGATTCCGAAAGCGCGAGTTTAACGATCAAAAAGGTTGAAAATACAGACGCGGGCGTCTACAAACTGAAGCTTGTTAACAACTGCGGTGAAGCTGAGGTGGAAATCAATGTGATTGTTATGGGTAAGTATAATAATTACCACCCTGCAAACTTAATGCTCTTTTTCCTCCCGATTGATTCTAATGCTATGATATATTTGTTGTAGATATATCTTCACCTCCAGGCAAGCCCACCCCACTGGAGACTGACGACACCTCCGTTAATATCTGCTGGGCTGAGCCTGACAATAATGGCAATTCGATTATCGTATGTTACATTGTAGAATATCAAGAAATAAATACCACCGAGTAAGTTTGCGTACATTTTATTTGGATTGGTATTTGTAAATACACTTTAAAACCAAAACATCGTCCCACATTACCATATTGTAATAAATATATATATTTGTTGCAGATGGATCTCTATTGAAAATGTTACAAAAACACACCACTGCGTAAATAATTTGAAATCGAAGTCATCATACAGATTCAGAATATTCGCAGTCAATGAAGTAGGTGTCAGTGAGTCGTCTGAGATCTCAGAATATGTAGTCATTCAGAAAATATCCAATTCACTGCCGCCTACTGTGGAAAAACCACTGAAGGATGTAAAAGTCGGACCAAAAGAAGATGTCGAACTATCTTGTATATTTGGTGGCATTCCACAGCCTAAAGTAGCATGGTTTAAAGATGGAAATAAGCTAAAGACAGCTAAAGCTACTTATGAAAACAGGGTGGCTACACTCATTGTTTCTTCCACACTGACCTCAGAAGGAGAATATAAATGTACTGCTTCTAATGAACTAGGCGAAGTAGAAACAATATGCAGACTAGAAATTCAACAGAAACCTGTTATTACTGTAACCGAAAATGAAATAAACCAAAGACACAAAGTAGACGAAGAATGGTTAGCAACAGCTACATTCGAAGGTATACCCCAACCAAAGGTTGTGTGGTATAGAAATAGTACCAGAATAGAAAGTAGCGAGGAGCTGGAAATAGTTACCACGGAGACAACTAGCACAATAAGGATACGGAAGTTGGATCGATCACATTCTAGTAAATACACAGTTGAAGCTCAAAATAAGGCGGGCAGTAGTTCAGTTGAACTGTCACTTAAAGTTTACGGTAACCTTTTTATTCAATAGTTTTTATTAAACTTCTGTTTTTTCTGTCTGTTTGTTATAATAAGGTTATACACAGCAGAAGCGAGGTCGCTTTCGTTACGCTCTTCTCTTCTTAAAATAAATATATTAGAAAATATTAGTTAAATAAAAAAAACAACAAAAATTGGCAAATGTCTCTAAACTTATTTTTAAGTACCTACTACCTAACAGTTACTTAATGTTTGTTAACAAAGCAATGATTTTAGATGACAGTGCACGGCGTAGTAAATCTAAATCACCACAAGATGAATGTTTGGGTAAAACTTTAGGAACACCCCAATTTATTTTTCTAGACGTGCTATAACTTGTTCGAACGTTCCAATATAACCCTCGATTGTAAACCTGCAATGCCATCGATTTTAAAGATCTAAAACTTGTCAAAATCCCTTACTTGGTATAGTCTGTAATGATACATACTAAGAGATAATTACCAGCTCTATTACCATTTAACGTGCACGAGAGTTTAACTTCGAATTCCGTTCTTTAGATGGTTGGAGTTTACAAAAACATTTAATTGAAGGCTGTTTGTATTCCAGTTAAACTGCATTCCAACCCTCTTCAGCAACTGTATGCTCACAAGACATCTTCCTAAATAATACACAATGCATGCCTTGATAAAAACATTACAAAAAAAATAACATAGCTACTCTTACAGATAAACCCAGCAAACCGGAAGGTCCAGTTGTGATGAGAGAAATCAGTCGAGAATCTGTGACGATAGAATGGAAACCTCCTGTAGATGACGGTGGCCTGGAACTCACCAAATACGCTATCGAGAAACATGAACCAGATTTAGATAAATGGGTAAAGGTGGCGGATGTAGATAAAACTGTGGAAACATATTGCATTCAGCGACTTAATGAAAATTGCGAGTATATGTTCAGAGTTATGGCACAGAATCCTATTGGCTTCTCGGAAGCTTTGGAGAGTGAGCCCATAGTCATAAAGACTGCTTTAGGTATGTACATTAACAAAAACCTGGTATCTTTATGTATGTTCTGTTATAATTTCTTATGTAAACCAATTGTTAAAAACAAGATAATATTTATACCCTTACAATTTAAAGAATTACATAGTTAAATTAAAATCTCTTGAACATTGTCGGGTATAAGGCAAAGTTGTAATCCATTAATGTTGACTTCGTTAACTTTTTATATTACATTATATTAAGGTAACGCATACCCATGTAACAACATAGTTGTATGTACATATACAGTGTGTGTCTTCTATATGAACATATATTTTGACAACAGTTAATATGCATCCTACCTAAGTAACATAAAAACATGTGTATAAGTAGTGCTTTTTTTCATACTAAGTAATTCGCCGCGCAATGTATCAACAATACCTCTTTTATCCCTCAATTTTAACTTGCAATTAACTTAGACTTTATGTTATACATTGCTGCTCGATGGATCCTTTAAAAATCAACCACTGAATTTATTGGAGCTATTAACTTAATTCATTTGTTATATAATTTGTAGATCTATATCCTTCGATTAGTTCAAATTTATGTTCGTATGAAAGACACACATTGTATACAACGCCCTTAATGGTGTTTAAGGTTAAGTGTTAAACACATAATTGAGATTATGATTTAACAAATAAACGAGAAATTATCCACCCATTGAAGCAGGGTTACTTTTACAGTTCACACTAAAATATGGAAACTAACCATTAATACACATTATTGGCAACATTTTCGATATTTTAAAACTAACATTTATAAATCACATTTGTAATAAATTGACAGATTGCCTAAACATTAAACACATTCTGTTCAGTTTTAAAGTTGTCCTCTAACATTCGTAACCGGCCGCTCAACGGAACCGTACATACAAATAAACCACACTTATATTTTAGACGTACCGTCACCTCCGCTTGGTCCGCTCGGATTTTACGGGATCAGCGATGACTCACTTACCATCACATGGTACCCATCAGAGAAGAATGGAGGATCTCCAATCCTGGATTACAGTGTAGAAATTAAACAAGAAGGCAAGAAATGGAAGCACGTGGCAACGGTTACCAGCACTACAGCTAAAATAGAAACATTATCTGTAAATACAACATACGAGTTTAGAATATGTGCTAGAAATGAAATTGGCACAAGTCAGCCTTACAAATCAGATGAGAGGGTGACGATGGGAAAGACGCTGTGTAAGTTTCCTGTGTTAATTAAGTTACTTATTTTTCAATTATTTATACTATTTTTACGGCTTGCATTCTGCAAACGTGTACAGGAATCAAAGATTATCGTAATTATAGGATTGTCGTCCATGTCTATTCTAAATATACCTACACGTTTTGACAGATTTCTAGTCTATAACTTTCGTACAGTCAGCCATGAAAGTGGTCTACCAGTTTTGACAAAAGTTTCTGTGAGGTCTATTTATCGCAAAGGTTGGCACTTGTCACTGTCATAATATTAGTGCTAGGGAAAATCGAACATGTGACATGACGTGCAAATAAACTTCAACCGTAGGGTGGTAGACCGCAGATTTGGCCGACTGTACAGAGTATGTCATCTTTTTTAAGCTAAGATAATATTTGTATTACATGTATAATGTCATTGGATGTAATGCTATGTATAATGTCGTTAGTAACGACTCAATTTCATTTGTCTGTCCGGCGTATGCGATTGAACACCTTAGTATCATGCGGTCTCGACCCATATGTGCAAATGGTGTCAAATTCGTTAGCGACAGATACAATCACCTTATTAGTTGAACGATATAGCGTGAACGCAAAGTCGGTTCACCGGATAAAGCTCACCGCATAGGGCGATCGTACTCCCTAAACACGAATTTAGTTTCAGGATCCGCTATAGATTCATACGGCCGCCCCTCAAGGGTGTTACTTATTCTCTTAAAAACGGCGTTCCGTCGGTCGAACGAGTAAACAAGTGAACGCGGCGCAGGTTATATAAACCGGCGAGTTTAAATAGGCTCGTCAGAGCGTATTTACAAAATACATTTTATCGCGTGCATTCTTTATTACAATTACCGTGAAGAATAGAGCCATTAGACGGCAGGGCTTCTGTCAAACGATCGAACGTATAAGGCTGCCTAATTGAGAATGCACGCGCTAAGACATGTTTTGGACGCTCCGACGGGACTATTTAAACTCGCATAAGCTGCGGCGCGTTCACTCGTTCGACCAACCGAACGTCGTTTTTAAGAGAATAACACCCCAGGGCGGGCGGAAAAAGACTATTAAGCTCCACAAAATTAAAACCATGTCGTGGACGGAGCTTTATCTTCCGCAGTCGCTGCGTGCGTGTAAAGACCCACGAGACATTATGTTATGTCAATTGTATACATTTTTATAATCTTTATGTTTTACAACGACTTAATACTAAGTAACTTCTCTAGGTTCTGTAGGTATTCGTTATATTGTTAACAAGCAAACCATGTTGATTCGCAAGATAAATAAATCACGCGGTGTGGCCAATCAAGAGAAACTTAGTGTCGCCTATTTTGCTCCTAAGGTGTATTTCATAGCTGTAAGAGGATTCTTCTAGTTTATGTAAAATATTGCAAATATTCGAATCAGCTTGTTATATATTTTTAAATGACATGTTCTGTAAATAGCGGAACCAGTTGGATTACAATGTTCAATATTTGTATTCGTTTATACTGTAATAATCAATATTACAAAAAATATTCTCGCGTACAGAATTATACATTTTATATGGATTTACATTGAAATACGCAAACAAAAATACAATGACATAATGGCATATACATATTATTTAGTGATGCATATAAGTATAACACATAGCGCCACTCTTCTGGCTAAGTTGCCAAGTAAAGCGCCGCCATTTTGAAGATAATAATTTCTCGTCTCCATTAATTGAGATAAGCGATTTGGCCAAGAAAGCGACGGATATTGTCAAAAAAGCCATTGCGACCAACACAAAAAACTAACTCAAAAAACTACATGTATAAACTATTTTTTTATTTAAACAGTTATTTGATGCGTTCTTAGATGATTTTTAGTAGGTATAAACACTTTAGTCGCCTGTATCTCAAGAACTAATTAAGTCTATTTAGTCGTGATAGCTTTCCTTTTAAATTCGTTATATCCGCTTTAATATAAGATATTTTTCTGATTTTTTGTATTTGTAGTTTTGGCTGTAAAGGAGGGGGGGGGGACATTTGACTCTAACAAAAACTAGTGCTTTAAAGCGTAATATTTCATTAATGTTTTTTACCACTTTTACGTGCCAAATTAGCTTTCTAGTACTAAGAGTCTCTGAGCTAGGCTGCGGACGGACGGACGGACGGACATGGCGAAACTATAAGGGTTCCTAGTTTATAAATACTAATAGTACATTCAACTTTAGAAAGCACGACTACTGACTTTCACCAACCCCTACTTTTATTACAACATAAGCACACCACATTTACGTAGATAAGTAAAGCACGAGCCAAGTCTACATCGTCTCGGAATAAGTCTTTCGCATTTCTCAGGGATGAAAAGAATGAGAATCTTCCATACATTGCGTATATATATTTATATAAGGTCCTTACCTATGACATTGGCGTTTTATATGGAGAATTTTATGAAAACGGTGGTTTTCATACATTTAATTTTGCGGATTATTTAGTAGCGTCAAATGCAAACCAAACAAAATTCTGTCAGGAAAATTGGACACTTATAAGCTATATAATACATACGAGTATCTTAATTACTTAAAAATAGTTAGCTTCATCAAACTCTGCGTAATTGAAACACTTGAACTCGCAGCACATATAATTTTAAATTAAAATGAATAAATACCATACAAAATAAAACTCGTAAAAAATCGCCAATTTCATAGGTAAGGGCCCAATATTTTTTAGATTTATGCTTGATGTAAAAGATTACGGGTATTTTGGTATCGCATTCGACTAAACTGCAAAATACATTATTTTGGCTCGCCAGTGAAAACCAGCCAGGGTTGAGCATATTTCGGATTATAATATAGCTGTACAAATCGCATCGATAAATTCGCTGGAATCACATAATATGACGTCCATATAGCTTCAAAGTTAGTCATATTACCTTTGCAGATATTATACATAGATTTATTTAGGTGACCTAGAAAAGTTGAAAATTAGGGCGTGTTTATTGTAGACACGCCCTAATTTTCAACTTTTATTGACAATTATACCGTCCAAAACTCAATAAACGTGAGGTGCCATTTCTAAATCTAGGCGACCAATTTGTGGTAAAATCATGTGATATAGAAGAATAACTCTCGCTTTCACATGATGCAGTTTAATTGTTAAAATAGAAGCGTATCCGATTTACATCGTACGTGAACAAAGTTGCAGCAATAGGAATAATAACTAAGTAATAAGTACACATCGCTAACTCGTGGCATTTAGGTAGCACTTGACAGATAGTGATGAGACAAGTTTCCTAGGTGTCTTTTCAGATAAGATAAAATAATATATTAACATGGTCTTAACATAATGACGAAGTAGGTTTGTTCACTAGTTTAAAAACATCAACGTCAATGTCAATGATATTGTCATTCATTTACTTACTCGTAATAATTATTACGAGACGTGCCGTGAAACATGGTTTTTTTTTCCAAATAATGGGGGAATCATTAGAAAGCACCCAGAACTCCCACTACACGGTGACAAGGTATAATTTTCTTACACAAAGTGGATGTTCTCAAGTAGAAGACGAAGGCTAACTTGTAAAAATTTAAACAAATATAATATATATATAAATAATTGTTTATTACAAATGTCATTCAATGATTGAAAAGACTTTTTTTCTAATTGGTTTCCTTTTCTCGACTCGTACAGGAAGAACAATGTCACATCACTAGTCCGTTAGAAACTGTCAAGTGCTACCTAAATGCCACGAGTTAACGATGTGTAATGTGTAGTACAGATGTAGTGCAAAATGATTTTCCTTCGGGAAAACTCGGATCTCAATCGGAATACGATGGCACCCGAACTGTCAATCAATGATTGTATTAAATGAGTGACGTTTTCATGTCCATTAAAATGGAACTTTATTGTTTAGTGTCAAATGACAAATGCTGTCATTTGTCACTTTGTCATTTGAAACTAAACAATAAAGTTCCATTTTAATGGACATGAAAACGTCACTCATTTAATACAATCATTGATTGACAGTTCGGGTGCCATCGTATTCCGATTGAGATCCGAGTTTTCCCGAAGGAAAATCATTTTGCACTACATCTGTAATAAGTTAGAATTTGAGCATGGTGGATCGAATTTATTGGTTTACTTCATTACAGCCCCGCCGTCGCAACCGCTGAGGTTTGTTGTTAAAGATGCGACCTCGCGGTCTGTCACACTGCAGTGGGCGGCGCCAGAGAGCGACGGAGGCAGCGTCATAACGAGTAAGTATTTTTTTTTAATTAAGACTGCACCGAGCAAACGTCGAGCGTCCAGTAGCGCCCTCATTACTATTATTGTGTTTTCTAATTATATAAAGAATTTTCTTGCAATCAGACGATATGTTTTTGTAGCGCAAGTAAAAACTCAATTTATGGGATACGTAACATACTTTAATGACAATTACCCTTTGAGTAGTCAGCTTAACGGAAAAAGGTGGCCACTTTTTTCTGTTAAGTTGATAACTCGAAGGTGAATTGTTATTAAACTATGTGGTTATACCCTATAAGTTGTGTTTTTATTTGGAGTACAAAAACCTACCGACCAAATTACAGAAAATACTTTAGTTTATTAGAAAACACATGAAATAAGTTTATTTAAAATATAAAAATAATTTTAGGAAAAATACAATTGTCAATTTTCTAAAAAAGGTCGCCACTCAGCTTAGTGCCATGAAATTTAATATGCCAATGGTAATTCCGCGACGCTGATTTTCAGTGACGCCTGGGGGTTGTTTCTTAGACATGTGTCTTTTGAAATCATAAAAGCCACTCTCATAAGTAGGTACCTACATAGTCCTAAAAATAACAAGTTGCTCGCATCTTCGTGGATTGAAAACTACTTAAAATGGCGACTTATAAGTGGAGGAAGAGCCCGGTCTTAAAAGTATCTAACCGGTCGCAGAGACAATTTAACATAAAAGTTGTATAAAGCATTTTAAACAGCGGCGGCGGCAGGCAAATTCCCTCCGCAGATAATCGCTCTAACTCGAACTTAGCGGCTTGGACTTGGGAAACTGTCTGGCTGAGGTTAACTATCAGAACTTGCTTGAAAGTATTTGAAATATTCGTGGCTTGAAATTGAAAATATAGTTTTTGTCCCAATCACTTAGGCTTGTGTTCCAAAATCCGGACCCTTTTGGTGAGACTTCGGTGCATATGCCACAGCAGTAAAAGCAAGTCCGGCTGGCGTTTGATCGGTTTTTTTATGTTAAGCACGCTTGTAGTTTCGCAAATTTTTGATTCCGTAGCCCAGTTTGGTACTGTTGGTAACTTGGTAACAAAAGCATACCTCAATATTGTTTTTGACAGGCCTATTGACAGCCCCCTATTTCCCCGTCTTGACAATGAAACGTCACAGGTGACAATTAGGTATACATTGAAAAATTAACACGCGGATTCATCACTGGGTTGCATATAGGCTGCGCAAGGTACACTCAAATGTCACCTGTCACCTGTCATTGTCAGTATGGTGAAATAGGGGGCAGGTCACGTATACCCGTCTTGGTTTCAACTATTAACAAAGCCTTGTTATTCCAGATTACGTAATAGAATATAAGACTGTGAAAGGTAAAACGTGGAGCAAGGTTATTACGGTCGGAGGTTCGGTGTACGAACACTGCATAGAGAACATCAAGGAAAAAGACGAGATCGTGTTCAGGATATCAGCTGAGAACGCGATCGGAGTCAGCCTGCCCGCGGAGTCGCAGACATTGCGCTTGGAGAAGCATGCAAGTGAGTACTACTTTATGCCCCTGTTGTACAGTTTAGTGGAGCAAGGACTTCGTGCAGGATCCTTGTTGATCGCTGCCACCACCGCTAACTTGTCGTCAAACAGCTGTATTCACATTGTTGTATTTTCCAGTGCATTCCGTCTATACTGTCTTAGGGCCGTATTAATAAACTAATCTCGAATCTAATGCTCGTCTCAAGATGCGTCAAAAATCTCAGTTTTCAATGAGTTTACGTTTACTTTGACGTATTTTGTGCCGGGCATCTCAGTCAAGATGAGTTTATTAACTCTGCCCTTAGGACAGGCGATTGGGATTGTCATCGTAAGATTCCAAATGTCTATAAACTTTAGTTTACTTATTATCACGTGGTCTGTGTGCTTGTTTGCCTTTTCCATGCAAAGGCATACTTTGAGCCTAAAAACATCTGGCATCTCTCTTTTACTAAAGCGTTCCAATAAAAATATGCTATAAAATACAATTAAAAAAAAAAAGCACATACACATTTCCATCCCAAATCATTCCCGAATTTTAATCCCAAAATGAAGACTCCTATTATTACAACGGCCAAGTCAAAAGTATGGTCTATTCCAATATCAAACAAAATATTATTTGGAACATTATTTAACATAATAGATATCGAGATTTATTTTAGACCTTATTGAGGAACGCTTGTAAAGACCGTAGAATTTTAGATTTGCTACTTACAGAGTCAAATTACAAATCTATGTCAAATTGAAACCCAAAGTAACCAAATCTACCGCGTTCGAGTTGGGAACGAGCATTAACTGTACAGTGTGAGGACATATAGATCACACCGCTACGTTTTGTTAGTAATTAGAGTAATAGTAATTACCAATGCTGTCACTGCATTAATTTTCTTTGTGTTTATTCCTTACCGTCATACGAAAATACCGCAGAGAGATCATTGTTAAACCCTTTGTTCCCCAGCTGTACCATCACCGCCGACGGCCCCTCTCGAGATCAGGACAGTTGGCACCAACATCGTAATGACGTCATGGGGCATCCCTGAATGGGATGGCGGAGCACCTCTTTTAGGTTACAACATCGCCATCCGTGACGTCACTAAGACCATGTGGATGGAAGTTGGCAAGGTGGACGCTCACACGCTCAAGTTCAATATCAGAGACCTGAGCGAGGACCACACGTATATGATTAGGATATACGCGAGGAACGAGATTGGACTCAGCGAGCCGCTGGAGTCTGATGAGCCTTTCAAGGTCCTACCTGGAGAAGGTTGGTTAAAACATGCGCTTTTCTGGTTGCATTTTAGTAGACACAAACAGAATGAAATGTTTAACATGACTCACTTTTCCTAACTCAGTTATGATTCCCACTCAATAGCAATGACACACACAACAGTAGTTTTTAGTTGGTTTATATAATTATAATAAAAAGTTGACCGTAGAAACAGATAGGGTGCTATTGTACAGCAGTAAAGAAGTCACCATTATAGTAAGTGTTGGTGATTAAAAAATCGAAACAGAAAAAGTGAGTTACAAACATACACATACATAAACTCACGCCTTTATTCCCATCATCATTTTTTGAGTTACATCATTTGTAATATTCACTCTGTATCGCAGACTAGGCAGCAAGATATCACACACACATGGAAGCACTGAGGTGAAATAAAATATTATTGTCTTGTTCTTTTAGGCTCGTTGTTGGTAACGATAGCTCTTGGATCAATAAAGCGCATACCTAATTATTTACTACTGCAATCCCAAGTAATCCGCTCCAAGTATTTAAATCACAAATGTACTCTTTGGCGTATCATAATTTGATCTCATAAATCTTAGGCTTGCATAACGGTAAAGGTATTTACTAGTAAAGACAGAGTCTGGTTTTAAATTGTTTTAACTTTTTGTTCAAGCAACCCAAGATTGGGTTGAGGAACTCGAAAATGACGTTTAGCCAATTTCCAGGTGGTAGGGCAATAATGAAAGATTGCACAAATATGCTTTAAAGATTCGAGTATACTAGTAATTATTCCGTAATGCAAAGTTTCGGAAATGCTAATGAACGCTAATATTTGTGTCCTGTCCTCAGCGGAATCCCACGACGACGAGGAGCTGGGAGAGCACACGGAGGCTACAGAGCCTACCTCGTTCAGCACCCAGACCACCACCTCCTGGATGAGGGAGCACAACATGGACGCGGACATCCGGTCCTACGCTAGGGGCTCCCTCCTCCGCAGGGACGAATACTTCTTCAGAATATGGCACTACGCCAAACAGTTGTTCAAGTGACGCTACCCAAGCACCAAATAACCTGTGATATTTAAACGACATAGTTCGCGGATAGTAGAAGCGTCCTGTTTTATAATTTTATAACAGTTTTTTTCAGTAGAACTATATTATTTATTTTAGTTAAGGTTAAATTATTTATTTATTTAATTTATTCTGGCACGGTTTGGGTCCCGTCCGATAGTTGGGAGACGTTAAATATAGGTGCAACATATTTATTCGATAAATTGGATGGGATCTGAATTCATGCCGGGTTTCAATTTGAGATTAAACTTTTATATACGTGCAATTTACAATGGGCTTTCATTTCCGCTTTTTGTGCTCTCGCTGTGTTGACAAGCTTTTATTGCTACACACGTTTGTTGGCTTCCCAGTGTATGTTAACAGTAGGTATGTACGTAGTAAAAGTATCGCCAATATTGAACCAGTTTCCGTGTATCAGATTAAGTTTAAATTTGGAACACGTAGTAAGTATAAGTAAGTACCTACATTTTACCCGATGATAATTCAACAGAATAGTATCTAAGAGTTAAACTAGTAGCGGAGTTGGAGGTTGGCAACAGGATTTTCGATTTGGACTCATTAGATAGCTTTCGATAAAAAGCTGATGATTTTTCACAAAATTAAATACAGTAAAAGTGATAGAAACTCAATGTACAGTCGGCAAAGGTGAAACACTGACCCACGATATAACTGTGTCTGATGGTGACTTTGTATTATGGTGGGTCAATGTTCTATTATGCTACTATACTATACTATACTATAGAACTTACCTAGCACGAGGGGTTACTTTTCGTGCAGTGGAATACTGCCGTCCTAAGCAAAAACGCAGTAACTAAGATAAACCTCCTGTAGGAATATCAACCTTATTATTAAAGCTATAGGATGGAATCTGCTTTGGTGTTTGAATTTAAGATACCGCTTATTGGCTTAGGAGGGCAGAATACTACATGAGGTAAATCGTGTAAATTATAAGGGTCATTGTCAGTTTCTACTCCACTTTTACATAGGTAGCTTGAGCGAAAATCGCGAAGCGAAATAGTTAGGTAGAACATAAATTGACTCTGGTTTTTGTGGGAGGGTTATTAAAAACATAATTACTAATTTATGAAACTGATTTGACTGCTTGAGCGGTCAGATTTTTCGCTTTCGACGGTTTAACGTGCATAATACAACGATTGCGAAGTGAAAAATCTATCTTTAAATCAAGTACGAGTTGTTCGCTGCTCGCATACCTATTATTTTATCGATATACTAATACATTTCAACGAACGTATCATTACGCAAAATGTTTATTTCGGCCCATGGGTTTTTGTATTTTTGATAGCCATATCCTGAAAACGTCATGGTTTCAGCACTACGAAATATCACAATCGACAAAGTGAAATTCGATTAAATGATGGGCATCCGCCTAACCGGGCAGCTTATACCAATCCAATTCTACTGAAACTAATATAACCGACTTATTTCTCTAAGTAAATATTTTGCAACAAATCACTGAATTGATAAAAATAAAACATAAAAGATGTTTATTCAGTAACTAGGCCGCACGGACACTTTCACACGTCAAACGTCGTCGTCGTGATGTCCAATATTAAGATCCCACCACAATCAAAAACCAAAATTGATACTTTCTTTAAAAATCTAACCATTGAATAAGAATGACTACATTATGTCATAATAATACGGTCAATTGAGGGTCACAACACTTCCATCATTTCATGTCCTGTTTCTTTATATCATTGAAAAATAATGCCTTAATCGAGCCCTAGACATTTTTTAGCAGATTTATTAACGTATTTGCAGTAAATCGTGATATAGTAATGACTTTCTGCAAATATACGTAATTAGTTTTTCTGGACCATCGTCGCAGAACGCGGCACAGCCACGCATAGACACAGCTATAACATAGTATTATTATTTAATGTCGAGCAAGCAATTATTATGCATTATGAATACTATGATGATAATATTTACTTAATAATTGAGGACATAAGTTTCCCCAAAGTTATGATTTATGAACAACAATTGTCGTGCTATAATACGTACATGTATTCCTGTATGTTATAGCTGTCCTACGTCTGTGACACGCTTTAGAGAATAAGAGAGCAAATAAAAAAACATTTAAGTACTTACTTATTAATTTATTTATTATCAAAGACTTACACCAGAATGAATAGATACTAGAATATCAATACATTTCAAATATTTAGATATAGATTGTACAGTTAGTTATATTGCGATTGCGACTAAGTTGGCTTATACCAATGAAACTCGTGGAAACAGCTGATCAATTGTATCAATCTAATTTGGCACTATTACACAAATTAGAACCGACGAACAAACATCGTTAATCAAAATATTAATCTAACGGGTTTACGCAGGGCGCTTACTGCTGGCGATTCCGGCGGCCTGCGGAGGAAAAACGGAATTAGAGTCGAATGAGATTGTCACAAGCTTCCGGCTTAATTCAGTAATGAGCTTTTGCAGAGCACTCCATACCAAAAGAGTACAGTCGACGTCAAAGATATTTTTACAATTTTGGACTTTATTTCAATGATATAAGTTTAAAAAATGTAAACATATCTTGGACGTCGACTGTACCTACTAGATAGATATATGTCACAGTATGTTTGAGACAAGCTTGGGGACGAAGGCAGATACATATTCCCGGTTCTTTATTGTCATTAAGGTTTTGTTTTAATCAAATAACATCATGAAACTCTTGTTGCCCTTCTTTGAAAGCAGAAGTTCTAAGTTACATGATCTCCATCTCTTTCTTCTTATAAAGCCGTAAATGACGAGTAAAATTTATGGATTATCATCTTGAAACAACACCCGCCAACCCTGTCCCAAAACGCTTTTCTGTGGACAAATTATGAAAAAACCTTGGCAAGTCCCAAGCAGTGAATAAAACAAACAACAAACTTCGAAAATATGACGCCTCATAATATGGCCTCTTCAGTTTCGGTGTGGAGAATAACACATCTGAAATGACTAGTATAGAAGTATTCCGTCCACAGGGTTGGCAACGGATTGCAATCTTAAGATTGCAAATGCGGCTCCAAAGCCCGCTTACCACCAAGTCACTTGTTAGCCTTCTAGATCACAAAAACAATAGAATCTTGTCTTTCAAGGCCACGGCTTCTTTTTTCAAAAACAACAGACCCTTGTCTTTGATGGCCTTGACTTGTTTGTTCTTATTGCACTTCTTGGTGATGCGCCGGCTCTGGTCACAGGTAGGGTCGCTATTGGCCTTCAGCATATCGGTCCTGGACATTTCTCCATTGGGGCTGCACTCACTCCAAGACGATTTTTCGTAGCGGCAAGCTGTGTGAAGGAAAAATGTATTAATTTATTTCACCCGAGCCATTTGCTACGGCCACAAAACCTGAGGTTATATTCTCTTATCTATAATTTCATTTTTTTTAATAGTTAGCGTTCTATCTATTATGAGAATACAACAACAAAAACGAAACTTTACAAACCCAGTTTTCCATAATATTTAACTACAACATTTTCCAAATTCATGGAAATCGGACCTGTTTAACGGGTGAAAAACGTTACCGCCCCGTACTTTGTAAAATGAAGTTCGAACTTACAATATCTCCGTATCTTTCTTCCTATAACTTAGGCCGTATTAATAAACTAATCTCAACTCTGTGTTAAAAATTACAGTGTTCTATGGTTTGACGTATCTTGTGACGGGCCTCTCAGCCAAGATGAGTTTATTAATACGGCCCTTAGTAACTAAGGCCCGTATTAATAAACTGATCTCAACCGTAATGGTCGTCTTAAGATGCGTCAAAAATGACAGTGTTCTATGATATGACGTTAATTTTGACGTATCTTGTGACGGGCATCTCAGCCAAGACGAGTTTATTAATACCGGCCCAAGTGTTTTGTGGATGTCGCAAATAGTCGTCAGCACTCAGCAGGCGACTTAAAATTGACAGGAGTATGGTGTCATTCAGTTGAGAACATCATCATTCATTCATATTCATCTTGCCTTATACCAATCATTCATAACATTCCAAAATATCCCTAGGTACTACTGATTATAATGAATGCAAAATGGTTCCTAAATGCCAGAGGGAACGACAAAGGCTAGCTTTTATCCCACGACATCTGTTACACTGCTCACGTAGAAATTGCAATAAGCTACTTTTAAGTGGACGGAAATAGCCATAGTAAAAAAGAAATGCTCAAGGAAATAAAAACTACTTACCTCATAAAACTTAACCTAACTTAGATCACAGGCAGCAAGAAAACGACTGCTTGAAGTAATTAATTGGATTTTCCAGATTTATTTAAGACCGCTAATGAACGTTTGCTGCAAAAGTTTTGCTTTGAATTAAAACCCGGTGAGTTTCCTTTTCATCAAAGTTTAGCGAGTCGGGACGTTTCAATGTTTTTATCTATCGACGTCGCACAGGCTGCTTTTGTCTAAGAAGCAATGAACTAGATCTGGAATGATTCAATTTAGAGTTTCATTTAAGAACAAGTGAACATGAAAATCGGTTGATTTAATTATTAATTTCTCTGGTATAAAATCGTCGTAACTTGACTTGCGGAACCATATCGCATTTTTACGATAGGGATTCGATAACACTTACCACTTTATTAATTGATTTGATTATATGATGACTACCAGTTTAGAGAAGCTGCGACCAAAGACAAAATACACGCACTAAAATTATATTATAATTCTGACAGGATTACTTCAGCTTGACGGTTAATAACTCGTTGATAAATTGAAAACTTCTAACAGGTTTATTAGATAGTAAAACCAACTGAAAGTCCGAAGGAAGAAAATACGAAAGGTCGCGGAAGTGCCTAGCCTATGTTCAAGATCTCAAGTGGTTCAAAAAACTGAGTTCAAAATTAGTTTGGGCAGGTACCTATCTCTTTCTTTAAATAAGACACCTAAATATGAAGGAAGAGCATCCGAGGTATGAATTCAACGCTATGAAGTTGTCGTGGCGAAGCATTGTTGGAGCATGGAATTTGTGTACCAATTTTAAAAAGCTGTTTACATTTCAAAGCGGTACTTAACACTTCAAATGATCGTTTAAAGCGTCTAACCGAACGAACTCGAGCAAAACAAATGAAACAAGGCACCTTTGTTTGCTACAATAGACTTGCATCAGACTGTTCTAACGGAGAAAATACATTTATAGGTTAAACGACATTCTTACTCCTTGGACTTGTTCGAGACCCTATTGTTCCATGGAATTAAAAGCTAGCAGAATGGAACGAGCTTGTACGGGATTGGAATCAAAGATTTTCATTAAAAACGAGATTACCTCTGTACATTTGAAAGATGCAGTGAATTTAAACGAGAGGACAATTAGCGCTGTTGTGCTCGAAATTGAAAACCGTGTACCCGTAACCGTGAAATACTTTTTTACCTATTTTTATCTGGCTAGAGATTTTAACTACTTCTTAATAGTTCGTTAATAGGATACCCTTTATTATTTTGAAAAATGCTGATGCCCTTGCCAAGATGCAATACAATAACTGGCGTTTCTATTCGTTTCACGTTGTCACTGGTGATGCGAAAAGTCACGTGATCTACCAGTGACGAGATTGGACACAAAACGAATGGAATAGAAACGCTAGTTAGCGTAATGCATCTTGGCTATGGCCTCAGATGGACTCCTAAAGATGAATGCGTAACAATCTCAATCCACTCAAACAGAAGGCTATCCTCAATAGTTTCCGCTAATTGCGATTTCCGCAGAATTTCTAACAGACGATTTCGTAGTGGTTTGAAGTTTCTAAAACACAAAACGCAATCAGCTAACGATTAAGTCTAGTCTTTATTCCACCCCCAAGTCTTTGAAGGCTTTGAATTGATTTCTCGCTACTTCTATAAGCGCTTGAGGTTTATGTCCACTTATAAGTCATTCGTAATATCTTTTAAACATTCAAGTAAGCTTCCATGTATCGAAGATCTCCTCTCCTTCCCTTTAAAGCAAACAGAATATTTATTGTTCCAGATAAAAAAAATACAGAATATACCTACCCGACTTTGAGAGGTGGGATAGAAGTCAGGTTATGCGGGTCTGTTTAAGTAGATAATCCTCTAAAATCCCTTCGTTGGTCTGCTTCGGAGCACTTCGACCTTCTATGTGTGCGTCACTACTCTAATATTGCGTTTACTTCTGGCCACATAATCAAAGCCCGGATGAAGGGAGCAAAAATGCACTTTTTCCTAGTGCTTAATTAAATATCGACTATTCTATCGACATCCATACGAGCCATTTTGAATCAGAAATTTATTTATCAAACTCATTATCTTATATGTCAGGTTGTTACACAATATTACATCAGGTACCTTACTAGCTTACATTATATATTATTTCAGTTTACTAATTACATAAAATAATTATTATCAATACTATGAATTATTAAAATTTGCCCCGATTACTACAGTAGATTTAGAACGGTCCTTTGGCTGAAATGGATTTTATCACAAAGGCGAAGGAGTTTAAAAACGGAAAATTTAGAAAAAATACTAATTGAATACGAAAATTAAATAAATTATTAAACAAATACAAACAGTTCATTTTAATTTTGTTTACAACTATAATATTTCTGAAATCCAGTCTCCGTCCAGTAAATCGTGTTTTTTTATCGACATCGACTTATAAAATTGCATCACTTTGCTTTTTTTATGTTGTAAACCGGCTTTTCTTATAAAATATTGAAATGAAATAATGTTTAAATAACGGGAGGACATGAAAGAATGCAAAATGACGCAATTGTTTTGCTCGCGAGTGTTGGTAGGCGTAGGACCTGCTTTCTTCACTGCGAGCCTACGTTGTTCCTGGAGTATCCTCGTAGTAAGCCTTAAGTTCTATACTTTATACATACATATTTGAAGAGAAGAGGGGACACACGTGCAGTGGCGAACGCGCGAACAGCACCTGATTAACCGTGCTAGATGCCTATGGAGTAACAAAATGTAGTAGGTACCTTATATCTGGTAGAATAGTAAAGAGTGTATTTCCTCACAGAGCTGCGTGTTTACTCTCTAGTAGCTTAGTAAAGGAGGGTTGGAAATGGTTAGGGCGCTATTCGAGGTGTAGTATGTTCCAAATGCTTTGGTTTTTTTGTCAAGCTACAAGTAGACTGACTGTGAGACTAGAACTGACCTTTCTTGCACTTCTTCTGGATGGTCTTGGTGCGCTCGCAGGAGTTGGGGTCCCCTTTCTTCAGGGTGAGGGTGCGTGCGCGCACGTTGTTCTTCGCGTCGCATTCGGACCAGGGCCCCTTCGTGTAGCGACAGTTCTCTGTTGGACAGTCAAATTGGACACTTAAAGTGTTGCTCAAGTCGAACATTCTTTGTTCGCTTTAATTGCTATTTCAGTGTCACGGAATTGTTGATAAATGATAAATAACTTGAAATTCAAATGCAAAATATAAATAGGCTTATAGGTAATTGTTATAAGCATTTTAGTTGTGTTTACTAGGGGGCTACTGAGGGACTACAGAGTCAGTACTACGGACAGCTTCGATGGCATATGGCGTAACCTGCGCCAATAATTAGATGATATAATTTAAAAGTTTAGAGGATGGCCAAATTAGAAGGTAAAGGCTAAAAAAACATAACAGGTCAAGGCTTTGCTATGTGTTGGGTTTACCAATTTTAAGTATGGGGGTAATAAACAAATTGACTAATGGCCGGTTGCTATATTCAAACCGCGGACAGATAGGCTTACTAAGGATTAAAATTTGACACATTTTGTATGGGCAAAAGTCAAATTTTAACCCGAGGTAAGCCTTATTTATCCACAGTTTGAATATAGGAACCCGACATTAGAGAGACGGCAGCAATGACAGACACTTAGACACTTTTAGGTGACAGGCACCAGTAATGGACACTTCACTCTTAACTCAAATTTCATACGGTCCTAGATTGATTCTTGCAAAACAAATGAATTACTCTTATTTTCTGTAAAATAAGAATCAACTGTCTGATTGGTGCCTTGTCCATTACTGGTTCCATTACCCTACTCCTAAACTACTTACACTCCAAGCGTATACTACGGGTACTAGGCAACGATAAACCTACCTACAAAGAAAGATGCACACTTAAAAACATAGAAAACACACAGACTCCAACAAATACTCGCGCTCATCACAAATTGTATGTTTACCCAAACTGGAAATCGAACCTGAGACCGCTACTTCGCGGGCAGGGTCACTACCAACTAGGCTAACCGCATCGCCAATTGATATCACTTATTGCGCTTATCAGCTACTGAGCTGGACTCAGAAAACGGCAGCTTGAGCATGAACTTTTAATCATGTGTCACGTTTATGATTAGTGAAAGCGATTCGGTAACGGATATATATCCTAAACCCATCTGTAGGACGAACCCCTTAAACAGACTCACGTTTTTATACATTATTTTACATATTCTTACCTTTACTAGTTGATGACAATCAGAAAGTCAACGTCATTATGTCAATTTGCTGTAAAATATTTGGTACTACAATTTTATAGACCATTTCTTGACCACCATACGTTCACGTTACTTACTCGATAGAAGGTGAAAGTTCGTGGTCGGGGTACAGGACCTTTCTTCACGACACAAGTGGTTCAAGTTACTGGCCCTGGTCAATGGTTTATAGTTTGACTCTCTACCCTCCATAAGTAAAAGCCTGAAGCTTAGTTTGGGACAATATAAGCGGTGATACAACTAAAATGTCGTACTTATGGTTTTTGCTTCACTTGAGCGAAGCAAAGTACACTCAAAGGGGTATTTTAGTGTGAGGGTATTCAGGTGATTTCAGACTGGGAACGGTCGGCGTGAACAAGTAAACAATCGATTAGGCTTGTTACCTTGGGTAACCTCGTAAGCCTAGAAGGGTAATTACCCTTTGATTCACGTCAGGACGTCGTCTGGATCCCGAGACGTCACATTAGTGCATCACCATTAGCGTCGGGATTTCTAATTTAAATCAAAAATGACTTTCATAATGAGTGCTCGGCTCAGTTCTCGTTCTAAATGTATTAAAATATTTCCCGGAACGGCACATCATTTGCTTCAGAAACGTTAAAAAGCAATTATTTTAAAGTTATGAGCATAAAAGATCAGGGCATAACGAGGCAAGAATATTTATAAACGTAGCCAGGATCGGAGCAAAAGTCGAAATATTAGAATTACTTGCCACTTTTTGACGGTAAAGACGTGCTGTCTTCCGTTTTCGAAGATAGAAGAACGTGCATTTCCGGATTTTTTATTTAATTCGGATACCACGGTGTTTCCAATACAGGTAGGTACAATCAAACAAATTATTTCCTAGGCCACTGTGGAACTACTATTTACTACTAAAAAGTTTCTTAGGATTTGATTGATTAAGTCATTTTGAGATAGTTCCATTGTGACTCAGAAATTCATTTGTATCCATACGAAGAAAGAACACAAGCAGCGAATAGGAAAGTAACACACAACTGCAACTCAAAAGAAATCTTCGAAGCAAGCTCTTTACTTGAAGGTCCGCCATTCATAAAAACAATCGTTAGGAAACATCGCTATTGCCCATTGATTCCACCAGTTCACCGTAGTACCGACCTAACAAAAAGTGAAGCTACCTGTAATGCAACCCCAACTGTAAATACCATTGTTATGCGGTAACGGCTGCGGAAGTTTATCTTTGGTTCAAACGTACAAAGTAGCATGATCCTAGTAATTACAGTAATATTTTTTTGCATCAGCAATGCTAAAATTTATGCTAAAATACTACTACACTAATGAATCCTCTCCAATATGAATCTTGACGTACGTTAACAGAGTACAAAATAAGTTAACCTAAATTCGACTTATGTCGTTAAGTCTCAAACGAAGAACATGTGCAGTAGATTTATTTCGAGCACGTCCCGCAACGACCGTGTCGGCAAAACAAGCAAAAGGGGACGCTTCCTTGGGGATTCGGTTACAACTTTTAATGCAAAACATTTGGCCGCCTAAGAATGAACCGTTAAAAAAATACGGAACTTTGTTACCGTCCATCACCGGCTTCTTACACTGTAAATATACATACGAGTATATAGAGGTATAAGAAGAAGGTAAACCAAGCATTCGTTTGCAGGGAACACTGCACTACAAAAGGAGGCAATCGGTAAGGAAATCCAACTATTGTGGACATTTTAACGAAACGACTTATCGCGTGAAGATAATTTCTGGGTTAGGTTAAACAAAGCGAAAAGCTAAGCTATAGTGGTAAAACTATGGCCGAAGTTAGCAATGGATGACTTCACTTGATCAGGCGTGTCAAAAGTTCAGTCTCAAAACCAATGTAAGCAAGACCGAAATAATGTCCGTTTCCAGGATCAAGCATTGCACGTCCGTCTTGGTCAGGAGGTCCTTAATTCTACATATAGAGAAGTTAAGGTACCTACTTAGGGAGCTCATAGTCTCATCCAAGTGCGACCTGAATGGCGAAATTAATCCTTGGATTGTTGCAGCTGCAGCTGATCTCGCGAAACTGAGATCTAAGGTGTTCCGTTCGTACGACCTTAATTTAGCTACAAATATCTCAGTCCATATGGCAAAATTATTGCCCAGTTTGCTCTATGCTTTGAAGACATGGTGCATGTACCGACTGACAACATAATATATAATAGAAGCTTGTCCGATTCCATTTGCAATCATCGCGTCGAAAATACCGAGTCCTGCGTCGCGCTAACATCTGTGGCATAGAGGCGTATCTGATGCGGCGACAGCTTCGCTGGTGCGACCATGTATTCCGGATGCCGGATGTGAGGGTGGCCAAGTGCATCTTTTACTGCAAGCTTCAAGATGGCAAGCAAAAGCAAAGCGGAAAGCTCATAAGGATGTATTGAAAAGGCCATGAAGAGATGTAAAATTGAGCCCTCTAAATGGGAGTCTCTTCCTAGAAACCGGTTGTAGTGGAGGCACCTTGTTAAGAAAAACATTTATGTTTTTGAGGATAAGCAAAGACAGGAGCTAGACACCAAACATGATGAAGGCCAGACCACCTTTCTATAAAGTACAATAACTGCGATGGTGTGCTCACCTGCCCAAGTGCAAGCGCACATTTCTGGCAAAATCACACCAGCCACTTGCAAGCGCACAAAAGGACAGACCCATATGTCAAACACTTTATTGGACAAAAAAAACAGATAATAATTATAAAATAGACAAAAATATAACAAGGATGTACAAGTAAAGGTGAATTTATCCCTTTAAGGGGTTTATAATGCAACTTTGTGCGGATATTTTAACGATAAAACGAAGTTTTTAGTCGTCTTGCTCTCAATAAGCTTATCGATAGGTACTCAAACTAAGACATTAACATTTTAAGAAAGTAAGATATGAAATATTCCGATCAATAACGATGTCGTATGTACATTTGATCTGGTGTATATACATATCCGTAAATCTTTTAAATTACATCGAGACGGTTTTACTGATAAATAAACTTAAGCTGTTAATGTATTAATATATTAACATATTTTCATCATTTATACGAGAGATGTACTAACTAATTAGAACGGAATGGATACAATAAAGGATATAAATAATTACGGTTACCTAGAGAATGAAGACAGGAATGTAAGCTGATCCCAAAGCCGTTACCGCCCGTCTTTTATGCTAACGTTATTAAGGATAAGTATCATTTCATTAGATGACATGAAGGCACCACAGGCGAGAGCACTCAGCTCTTTTATGCGAAGAAATGAATACACAATAACCTTCTTATTTATAATATGAGGCAATAGCGGACGGGATATCGTTTTTGTTTAATATAGTTAGTGTAGGATTCTATTTAATAAATAAATTAATGAGATAAACATTTTTATAACCCGGCGGCTTACGTTATTTTACAGTAGCTGGTGGGACGCCCAGCTACACCCGCGTCGGCGACTTCGAGGCACTTTGGACGGAGAGACTCACCTCTGCGAGAAGCCGCGGGTATTCAAGGGTGACATTCCATACTGCTGGCTTAGCCTAAAACCCGACGGCGTGACACCTATTGAACAACCACTACATCTGTCGCTTGGAGGCTCTGTAGTCCGTTATTCAAAAACGATGGCCCGATTTCACTTACTTATCGAGACCAACCCCATAAGTCACTTAATTTTTTCTATGGAAGTGGCAACAGATGTGCTAGGCACTTGAATTCCTTTAGTCTATTGAACGTAGCATCTACTACCCCGAAGTAAGTTTTACCGAAGATTAGACCGGCACGGCACACGCGGTCCACCGCCTCGTCAATGTCGGCCCATGGTCTTCTGACTATGTTCATGTAGGGTTCGTGCAGGATCCCTAACACCTTATCCCGGCACTCCTCATGGATCACGGCCTCGTGACTCCACATGATATAGCCTAACAATTACTCTCGTATTGTTCCGGCCAACCGTCTCGTAAAAAGCTGAGTAGGTACTCTGGGTTAATTTGGGTCCTTCGACGTGTGTTTCCTTAATCTAATTGTAATCTTACAGTAACGCAACCTGCGAAATGAAGATATACTGTTTCAGTAAAGGTCTCCATTGGATTACTAATCGGCTCGTCGGCATATTTTGGCCATCTAGAACGACTATCCGTGCAATACTAATAGATATAGGGCATCGTCGGTAATCTTGAACCCGTGCAGGTATAGATGAATTAGACTTAAGTATTTCTCTCTCTCTTTCTCTTGCCTACAATCACACAATACCACTACATATGCAATTCGCTACCTATGCTTTATGGTACCCGTCTCCGGTGAGCACTTGCGCAAGTTCGAAAGTAATGGGCACATGTTCTCTGCTTGCTTTCCTGGTGTAACTGCCATCAACTGGCATGGCATAAGCGATGTTAGAGATGTTGGCCAGTGGGTGATTCTACGTAAAGTTGATCTTGTGCTAAGTCAATTACCTCTTCGCATAATCTATTTTCTTACGATGGATAGTCTAGCGCGTAGCCGCTGCTCTTTTAGGCTCCATGTCTGCCCTTTCGTTTCCTAAGATTTGACCAGGACTTCAGATATAGTTGACTAATTTATAAATATATGACGTTCATTAAAATTAGCGTGTTCTTTCGATTAGACAGCTCTTGAAGACCAGACATGACCACAACGTCCCGAAGTCCTCCCTCAATACACTTTTTATACATTATTTCTGATTGACTGTGTAGGTTGCTGTAGAGTTTATGGCGCTTTGCAGTGCATCCACCGTAAGGATCATACATGATAAATACAGCTCAGATCAGACCGTCATGCTTGCTGCCGTGAACACCCTGACGATTTCAGTCGGATTGCGTGGTTCGCGTTCTTGGTAGTCGTTCTGAATATTTGAATAACTAGGCGATCAGCTGGTTCAAGTAATTCGGAGGGTGAGACATTTCGGTCCATTTAAATTTTGTGTAGGATGTACGAAGTCATGAGCCTCTAGATTAAACATTTTCGATCTCTTTTTGGACTTGGACTAGGACTTTCAGGTCCAGGAAGAAAAAATAAACTAAGTCTATCGCAGCTGTTGTAGAGGAAGCGCGAAGCCTTTATTTGTTTTAAACGTGAAGCCTCTCTGCATTGACCTAAGGTTAATTTGAGGTGTTTGTATGAATTTGCTGCTTCACTCTATATTTCAGAGACATAAGTGACAATGGGCTATTTTACACGGGTGTAAGTATTACATAAAATATACTCGTATCTAAAGTTAACGTTGACCGCCGAATGCCTCAAGGAGCGCCTTATAATCTTGCAAAATTGTATCCTCTTTATTTATAAACGCACTATGAACCTATTGTAATTAAAATATGCATTGTCCCTTTGTGTCAAATTGATTTGTCACAATGACAGATAAGGACAAAGCATATTTCAAGCACAGTTTGGCTATTGTGTGTTTACGAATAAGAGGGTTAATATATATGTACTTCTCTATTTCATTAATGTGGTATATTAAATATTAACTGTGTAATTAAATATTAACTATTAGCTGTTGATACTCATTACGCCATTTTCAGTTTGCGGTGTTATCGTTATCGTCTAAATTTGTCGTCATGTCCCAACTGTGTGATGATTTTAATCACTTGAATGCCGTGTTTTTTTTAACGCGGTTGCTATAAGTATAACGTCATCCACATAAACTTGTTAGCAGCAAGTGCCGGGAAGGGTCTTGTCAATCAGTTTCTCCATGACGGTATTCCAAAAAAGAAGTCCAAGTTTTGAGTCTTGTTGTTGTTTTTATGATGTATACTACGTGTAAGTATTTTTCTACCGGATGCATCACAAAAACATATTTTGTTTCGTTCTGTGAGTAATATAATTTTGAAAAGTGTATGTTATATTCTTTGGCCAATTATATGGTGTAGTCTGGTCATTAGAGCGGGCCACCAGGCATGATCGAAGGCTCCATGGATGTCTAAGAGATTTTGGCTACATGTTTGCAATCATTTTTGGCCCCCTTCGTCCTCCCGCCCGATGGCCACGCTTAATGCCTTACAAGTGCTTGTCTGCGCTTTAAAACAGAGTTGTCTGGGGTCTTCCGAGTGAGTACTTTTACATACGTTTATTGCCTTTCGTCTATCAGTTTTTCTCGAAAACTTTAGTTAATCCAATTAGATTCTTTCTGGTGGTAAGCTAGGAAGGTCTATTTTCAAATATAATACTGGATAACGATCGATCAAAGCGACAGGTTTGAAGTTGCATTTTAGCCAGTGCAAATAAGTAAGCCATCCGGCTTATTAACGGGTACCAATATTGGAGACCAGATGAAGCAGCCGATGGGCATGCTGGTGCCGGCGCACTGCGTGGCGGCTGGGCCGGTGGCGGCGCCCCTGCGCGGCGCGGAGAGGGTGCGCCGCGCGCGGTGGAACCCCGGCGCCGCGCCCTCGGGAAGGCATCATACAAGTCATACATCACACAGTGCGATAGCTCTTAAAACGTCCTATGATTTTGTACTTATCTCTCACACGCACTTTAAGACTTCAAGACTTTTTAAGACCTCTTGCATTTATGTATTTGAACTGAGCATGTATTCGATCAACTTACAAAGTACCTGGTTTACAACGACAACGTCGACAACAATATGTAGTCTCCGTCTCTGCCCACAGGATTTCTCTCCGACTTGTTTATTTACCTGAAGCTCAAATAATGGCACAACAGTTCACTCCGTTCAAGGAATTTTATTCGAATCCTCTAGTAAGTCACTAAATACGTAATTATTATTATTAAATACGTAAGGCCCAACTGACTTTAGTTGACCGACACAAGATTATTTTTCGAACTAACGAAATTTGACGTGGGCCTTAAGAGGTTTAATACAACAACATAAACGCTAATAAAATATAAATAAGTTAGTTTAGTTAGCGCAATCACCACCAGCTCACTCTATTTTCATACTAAATTGGCGCTGTATTTTGTTCCCGGTAGTTATTGCTATGAACCAATTAAGTACTCGGAGGTACTAGCTGCTACTCTGGGCCCGTGATATAGTCGCCTTTATCAGCGTGGATTAATCATTCGTCACTTTCGCACTTACATACTGGCCAAAACGTGACAGATGTTTTATCCGCGTATATCCACGACGATAAACACAACCATATCTGGCCCGCTTTGTTCTGGGTCTATATTTGATTTTTCTACCGCAGATTTACATCGTGCTTTTGTCTGTTTTTGCTACCTTTTTTTAAACAGCGGAGCGCACTTTTTTACCCGACTGCCGAATGAGGAGGGTAGTCAAGGGCGTACCCTGGGGGGGGAGGGCAGAAAGGACAGTTGCCTCCCTGGATTTTGTACCTCTGTTGTCAGCTATGTAAGCATCTAGTTTCGATTTGTTAGTACGTTAAGTGTCTGATTTGCTGCTAGATGTACGTTTCTAAGTACGTTTATTTATTTTACCGCTTGGTCGGTTTAAAACAAGTTTGAATCAACCCGTTACCACTTACAACATTTTCCTTAGCGTTGTTTACTCATGTTAGATTTATAATCAATGTGTTTGTTGTTATAGTTTACACAACTTTTATTGAAATACCTATATCCATCCATGAACTTTCAATTTACTTCAAGTGTAAAACGTTTCGGGTCAACCGTTTTCATTGCTTTGAAGTGTATACACGCTATTCGAGTTATTCGAGGCTTATCGTTGACTATCCTATCTCGATTGAAAGTATTTTTTTAGTTGCATTGGCTCTGCAGTGGTGCTGGCAATTGAATTCCGAACTGCATATTACTTTTTCAGTGCACAGACGGCTTCCGATTGAAGTACCACAACATTGTTGAAAATATACCTAACAGCATTAAATAGAGCCACTCTTTTTAGGGTCCCGTACCAAGCTAGAAATCAAATCCTATTTCAATCGTAATTTCGATTGATTTTTAATCTATATTTTGGATTTTGACTACCGGTTTATAATAAGCTATTTCTTATAATATCTTAGCTAATTGTAATATTACCTGTTCCTCTATTCCAGGCGGTAAAATAAAAATTGTATGCGATCTGTCACGGTATTGTTTCTAACTCGGCCGCCATTACTGTCAAGTAAATAAGAGCTATAGAAAACGTTGACAATTCGCTACGGGGTGTAAAACAATATTGTGTTTACCGTGTTGAATAGAGGCCCTGTAAAGGTGACATTTATCTGTAATCAATGATTATCGGTAATTAAAATAAAGTCCGTTTGGCACTGTCCATGAACTGTAATCAATAGAAGTAATAATAACGGTATTGAATATATTTCAGAGAATATTTACTGGGATAATGTCAATAGTGTCTTTAATGACAACAATACATCTAATAAGAATCTAAAATTCATTGTATACGGTACTTTCACGGGTAAGGCAATGAAGGCCAATGCCTAAACCAATATTTAGATGTGCTACAGACGAACTAAAACTAGACTAAATTTGAATACCTATGTAAGTACGGTCGGCCAAGAAAGTCGTCTACCAGTTTTGACTAAAGTTTATGTGAGATCTAATTATCGCTAAGGTTGACACTTGTCAATGTCAATATTATTGCATGTTAAAATCAAACTTGTTGTGTCATGCCGTGCAAGTGAACTTCTGCCGTAGGGTGGTGAGGTAGACCATATTTTTGGCTAACTGTACGTGCCTCAAATAACAAACTTCAGGCGACCCGATACAATGACCCAAATAGCAAACCAAACCTTGGTTCAAGGTCTCTCAAGAATTTATTATTGAATTGCTTGCATACTCATCTGACATTCCAGCAAGCAGGGCAATAGGTGATGCCTAAAGTTAACCGATGGTCAATGTCATCAAACAATAATTAGTATGAAAGGCAAATGTTTACATTGCGGTTGCGTATGCGCGTAAACATTATTTAAGTATCGAATAACCAGGAGCTATAATAATTCAACAAAAGTCCCATTGTTCCGTTCATGTTCAGTGTTAAACAAAAGGACGTATTTTATTTACTAAATTTATGAACTATAGTCTATAAAACATATGACTTACCTAAGTCAGTAGTTAGATAAGGAGATTTGAACATACTTCTTAAAATGTCCACTTAGTCGGATCAGATATTGTCGTGAACCGCATAAATTCATGTTAATAGCCATTTGTTTGATAAACAAGAAAATGGAATACTTAGTAGTTATAAAAATATAGTTAATAAATCGCAACACAAAAAGATGACAATCTCACAATAGTAGGTAAATTTGATACAAGCTGGATGGCATCTGTGCGTGATTCTTAACCTCCGCCCTAAAAAAGAGGAAGTAATGTAAAGTTTATGCTTTTTCCGCGGTCTGTGAGTCGGTCTGTCTATGTTTAGAGCTTGTTCCGACAATATCACTTATTTTGTAAAAAAAACGCTAACAGTCAATCACGACAAATAAGTATCTCTCCTTCTTTCCCTAGCAAAGAAATAGGGCACGGTTGCAACTTGCATTGTAAGAGCTCTGAATTCTATCAGAATGTATGTACAATCAGAGTCATAAATATTTACACGTTCCCAAGACGTCATTAATATCTACAGGCCGATATGTCACTGATATTATGGTACGCATATATTTGACGCGATAGCTGCATAGATATTTATGTTTTTTGACTGTAGGTACTTAACAGGTATAGGGGAACGCGGGACAGCTCACATCAATTCTAAACGTAGTCACGTCTGCGGAACGAACTCCATGCCCACAGAACTAACACTAAAGTGCAAAAGGTATTAGGTACTTACTAGTAAAACGGCTTACGGGGTCAGGTCAAGTTATACCTAGATAAGGCCAGCACTATAAAAGCGCGTGATACAGAAGGATAAAGGGTCTCTATTCTACAGGGTAAAACCATATTGAATTTCACACGTTATCGTATTGTCAATGTTACGATAGCTCTTATTTACTTTACACAAAGTGGCCGGGTTACAAAGATTGCGATAACGCGTCGGATTCGTGGTTGTTTTAGAATAGAGCGCCAAGTTGTAAGTGCTACTCGTCATTCACTATACAGACCTACACATATTAAAAACTAAAAGAACATTGTTTCATGTAACGTCAAATATAGACCCAGATCCCTTATTAATAAACTGATCTTGTCTGCGATGGCCGTCACAAGATACGTCAAAAATGACGGTTAACTATGACTTGACATTTTCTTTGATGTATCTTAAACGGGACTTTAAGCTAAAATCAATTTAAAATACTTAATACAAGTTTTACAACTTTCAAAGCTGTCGAATTGAAACTAAAAGAGAATATCGTCATTTTCACGTGTCAGTTTAGTACTCGTACTAGACAAAAACAGGTGCATAGTCTAGCTGAAGATATTCGATTGAGTGATATTTTATTTGGTTAGTAAATTGGGAAGAAAAAAGAAAAAAAATGTACCTACTTATGAGTCAATCACCGCATTTCATCTAGAAATACACAAAAATGTTATTAACACTGATGAACTTTTAAAGGAATGCCATTCGCCAATCACCAAGCCCGATCTCTGTGGAAATACGCCCAGCTGAAAATAGACATTCCCGAAAACTAAATAGTCTAATATTTTATACAGGAGTGGCTGCGCTCAGCAAATCAAGGACGTAGTCATGGAACTCCGTGCGATCCAAGCGTGCGCGGATGGCGGGTCGAGGTTCGTCGATAGTGACTTCACTGTGTAGCGCCGTCGCAGCAACTAGGGATTCACACAGTTATGAGAAGTGACAGTTTAGGTGCATAAGGCAAGACATTTAAGGTTAGAGCTCTGAAAAGCCTCTAAACATTCAAGACTCGACCTCTTTTATGCGCCGACGCTAGCCTTGTTGTTCGAGCCTTATTTAGCTACGACTTAATTCTGGAGACTCAAAGCTTAAACATACGACACTGGATTCGCGTGATCTTCGCCAGACAGCCGATTATGCCCCTCAATATAACACTTACCCCTATTCTTGGCACCTCTCTCGTTGCGAATCAGCACTTCGTGGTCGCTCTCCTCCCATATCTCCCCTTCAACTGAAGCGACGGCTATGGACAGCAGCACAAGGCTGCCAACCAACCACATCCAGCGTTTATACTGTGGACAATACCTCTGGTCAATACTGCCGCAGAATAATAATATACTGGACTGGCCCTATCCCGCGAAACTTACGACACAAAACAGATAGATATAGAAGTCAATCACTGGTATAATATGTACTTCACTATTCATACCCACGCTCGGCGGTCGCTCTAGGGTTGTTAACTATAGCTTATGCACAAAAAACTATCGTGGTAGTGGCACTCATGTCTAGTTGTTGGATTTATTGTTGAGAATGAAACGGGAAGAATGGATATATAAATTAATAATAACTAAAATATTTTAATTTTAATGTCATTGTTATATTGGATGGCACTCGCGCTCGCACTGGTCCCAACCGGTTCGAGATATCGTGTCCGTGAGCAGTGTCTATGTGTGCCTTGCTCGAGCGCACTTTGTATGTAGATTGACTTCTGTACCTATCTGTTTTGTGCTTACGGACTGTTCAACTAAAGTCTAAATAGCCAGTGCCATTATTCAGTATTTTTAGATGGCATGAAAAATATCAATCAAATAAGTTAACATGATATTTCATATCAATATTATTGCCATCGACGGACAAACGGGCAGACGGCCCATCTCATGGGAAGTGGTCACCGCCGCCTATATCATAGCAACACCAATACTTTCGCTACGCACTCCTACAGCTAAAAAAATGAGACTCTTAGAACGACCTCTCAGGCTCATACACTTTAATTTTAATCTTGTTAACTACTATGTTATAACATCTAATATGTACCAATATACGTCGAACGAATTGAAGGTGCGTTGAAAAGACAATAATCAAAAATCAATATTTGAAATTAACGTAGGCCATCATATATTGCTCTGAAAACATCAACCAAACTTATTTGTTACGTAATATAATAAAGCAGAAGCGAGATAATTGATTCCTAAATTGAGTATTACCAATTCCGAAATCGCATTTCGACCTTAGCCGTCGTTTGATAGGTCATCCTGTCGATACAGCGACACACGCCGTCGGTTGGACGGTCGCTCGCATTTCAAAGCGACCGCAGCATTCGAGAATTTACACAGCCTGACAAGACCGCCATAGATAATTCGCTTGAGGTTTGAGATCCTTGTGTAAAGCGGTAACGTCAATACATCCATTAACGAAGATGCACAGATGCACTGCAGCATCGTTCTTGTTAATTAAATGTCAGTTGCAATTAGCAACAGGCATGACTAACAAGAATTGAAGCGTCAAAAGAATATGGCACTGACCTAAATCTCTAAAGCCAAATTCACTTTACACTTTTAACGATAATTTACACATTTAATTGCGTGATCAGTGTAAAATTATTTTTATCTGTAATTTGTCAACATTCCTATTGTCATAAATTTTCATTTTTTTTTACACTCACGTACGCAAACGAAAACCTAGTACGAGTAGGTACCTTGTAGCTGTAGGCTAACCTAATCGCCTGTTATTTCATTACGTCACGTCACGTCAAAGCAAGCCGTTCGGTCGCTAGAATTTCAAAGCGACCGCAGGCTTGGGGTAACACGGCTAAACCAGAGGGGAACTGTCGGCGAGCCCGACGAGAGCCGAGGACATAAAAGTTAATCTGTTGCAACGCTGTTACTCCCGGCGGGCAGTAAAACAGAGGATCGTGAACACGTTGAGCGCCGACAACACGGTTTGTGCTCATAATTTCATATTAATTACTGACAATTCCCAGTTGGTGGCTCCGAATTAGAGGATTGTCAAAGTATTTCTGGATTCAACGCTTCCGGTAACGGGTTAGCTTTGATTTATAACTAACATTTGCAGCCAGAGTATTGTAGCGAGAGAATTAGTTGTAGCTAAGTAAGGATTACGTTTGTGATTTATTTGATAAAGATATCGCATTAATATTAACATTCTGAGAGTAGAGGGTGCCCGCCCGCGACTTCATTCGCGTTGGTTTAGTCTCTCGCTACTACCCCTGTTTTTGTGAAACCAATTTAGATTTCCAGTTTCCAGCTTAGGCTGTGACACATGTGTAACAGCAACACTGATTTACAAAACAATGTAGTTTATTCAAGGCAAATTGTCTATGGGTTTATTTTCAAGTTTCGAATAACCCTAAAGCTCCGCGCGACGCGCGCCTGTTACCCGATGACAATGCAATTACGGTACAACCGGAGAATTTAGAAATGTATTTTAGTTTTAACTTTGTTGTTATTTGTTGCTGTGGCCTCCACAGTAAAACAAGTTAACCAAAGGCTAATATTATCCGTATTTAGACTTAATATATTTCATCAAACGACTCAAACTTACAGTTTACTAGTAAATATCAAATATTATTATGATAATAAAAACAAAAAGTGACCAACACCAATAGAATCCTGCAGCAATATAGGTTACAATTTTATCAAATCAATTATTTTATACTTACATTAATTTGCTAACAGTCAGAAAGTCTGTTTACTTCATCTTTAAAAATCAATTGGATGTCTTATTTTTTTATTTAAATAAGCGTCATAATACTGTACTTTTAAGCAAAACTATACTGATTTTTTTCATACGCATAGCACTTTAAATCAGTGGCCCATTTGGATTCAGGAAACGGAAGGGAATACCGATTTTATCAATCAAAACCCAAGTTAGTAAAATCGTTAAAAGGGTGTTATCGACTACAAGCCGTTCTTTTCTGTCGGATTATTTCTTTAATGTTTATTTTGATATCTAAGGTAAGTAATTAACTATATTTTGCATCGTTCGAATATAATTAACACACTAGAAAATAAATCCCCTTACGGCCGCCAGTTAATGTCAATTTAGTCGTTCCTTAGTGAAGTATAAAAGTTTGTAAAAGAAACGAGTTATTTGTCTGTAAAAGGTTTTTCTTAAAAACGAAGAACTGATCAAAACAATAATCAATCCGCATACCTACGTTTAATATCGTAACTAGCTAGTTTATTTACTCAGCTCAGTAAATAACCCTTTATGTTTTACCGTCGCAGTGTCGCATTCGCTTTAAGGTGTTCAGCCTTTTCTCCGAACTTGTTTTTCCCGAATTTCACTTGCCAACCAACTTTTTGACGATGATTCACTTTCACAACTAACTATTGCCAAAATTTAATGATAACTTTTAACTTGGTAGAATTATTTCATATCATAGTACATTATTATAATGACTTAAATCTTTTGGGGCTTCACTAGGCCAAAATCCTAATAAAAAAGAATTTCCTTCCTTATCGTCCGCGGTAGCGTAACTAATATTTGTAAAAAAACACACTACGTTCAATGAAAATGAAAACTATTGGCAAACATTAAAAAAAATCATAAGTATATTACTCAAACTACGAGTAAACCTACCACTTCTACTACTCGAAAGGTGGCATTTTAAAAAGCGACTATAAAAAAACGACCAAACATACAGTTAGAAACTCTGGGGTTGTGAAATAATTTTAAACGAAATCTGTTGATAAGTAGACACTTTATCATTTAGCGAAATGAAATTGGTTGCGAGCTGATAATAGGCAATAAAGTTTTCGGCAGTAATTTAGAGAACCTCGCTTGATGTATAGCCATGAGAGTTTAATATGTTCACACAAAAAAATGGCAAAAGGCAACTTCTCTTACGTCTATACTTAAAAAAACATCACGAAATCGCGCGGCAAATTCAATTATATTTCGCCATGGCTTAAAAATAATAACTTAAAAAAAAACTTTATTTGCGAACTGTACCAAATCCCGAAGTTTCATAATTCCAAACGTAATTTTTCGTTTATTTTTATATTGGTTATAATTCTTACCGAACCTTGTATAAATTACATTAGACATTAAACGTAAAATTGCTGCAATTAGCATTCGGAAAGATGAAAATTTTGACAATTTTTCGCCTTACTCAACTCAATAATATTAAGCTTAACCATGTAATTTCAATATGCCAATTATTTATCATATATTTCACGTGCTGTTTAGCGGCAGATTATGTGTTGCCAATGTAATTTTATAAGATCTTTCTGTACACCATGATCAATGTAAAATAAAGATTTTGATTTGATTTGATTTGATTTAAACTAATCATGTAGCGTATAACCACAGGTCTGGGTTTTTGATCTGAGGTAACTAAACAATTCCTCGTAATAATAAACTAAAATCTAAACATAGTAAGATTTTATTCAATTAGCTATATATTTAAAAACCAACATGTGCAATTTTTTTATGGGAACTGAAAACTAAATGCAACGGACGTTCGCGAGTACGTATTATTGGTTAGGGTGATAAATAAGAGATATGTTTATAAGTCAAAATAATATATTATTATATTATTTACTAGGAGAGTCGTGTTCTAAACGTAACTGTACGATCTAAACGAGGTGTCCCAGAGAACTAACTGTAAGCAAACAAACCCTTATAAAAACAAGGAACACTTGAGACTGTAAATTATTATCCATACGAGTGAAAGAGAACGTCTAGCTAGATAACTACTAGTGTGAGTGGGACGGATTTATTTTTGTGAATTCCAACACGTATCACTGTTATCGTGTTTCTGTATAATTACATCAAATATGACGACGATGTAAGCCCTGTTTTTAAATTCTGACGTAAAAATAGGGAGGTTTTATGAGTACCTATAAGTTTGCATTGTGTACCTGTGTCACTCTATCTATACTTCTATAGCACCACAGCTCCTAGACTCACACGGATGCGGTTTTAAAAATAACGCTAGTTGAATCGTAATAGCTAGCTTTTATCGAACGTAGGGGTCGCCACTTTATAAGAATAATGATTATTTATTATTAATACGGCCACGTTTTAAACAAAAATGTTACGCGAGTAAATTAAAGATGGTTTAAAAATGGAATTAATATTCTATTGAAATGCGACACTTTTACGTCATACGTCTTGCATTCGATCGCGTAACTATAGGCATGGATACCTACTCATTGTTTTGTAAACAAACGGTTTACTTATACTCGTATGGTACCGGGAAAAGGAACAAAGGCCTATAAGATCCGATACAAACCAACTGACAAGATAAAAACCCACTCAGCTGTGAAATAAAGTGTTATAGGTACCAAATTTATGTAAGTGTGTGAGCATCAAGTGAGAGTCTAACTCGCGTGATAAATGAAATTTAACTTCCGTGATGAAAATAAACGCTAACTTAAAAACTGTTTTATTAACCAAACATAATATTGCATCTATCCGGTTTCGGGCTGCGAGAACTGTTGAGAACCATTTACTTTTCATCAAAACACCTAGTCTAAAATGATAGAACAAAAACCAAGTTAAACCAAACCGACAAACAAAACCGAACGCGAGTTGTTCAAGTTCCACCGGCCGAAGTGGACTATTTTGAAAAAAAACCTTTTACTCCCATCACGCGGTATTATTCGACGTCGGCTTGCCGGCCTTTTACAAAGCTTTGTCTGAATTTCACCCGAATTTTATACGAATTTTCGGACATAAAGCATTCCCGTGGCAAGTGAACTATTCGGCGAAAGTGGACGCTAAAATAACCCCGTTCCGTACGTATTTCGATACCAAGCGATGTTGTTTGTACGAATAATGTACCTACTATAAACGATCCTTGTTGTTCTAATGTACGCCCTACTCAGCTAAAATTATTATTTAAATCCAAATAGCAAGAAAACTTGACTTTTTATGCATGTGTTTTAAACATCGATTTGTCAAAGTAAGCGTTACGTGCCCAACACTCCTTTTAGGGTCGATTTTCTATATGATTTCTATCAGGGAGTACCTATGGCAATGTGATGAACGTGACAGTGTTGCTTTATCGGGAAATTCAATTCTAAAGCCTATTCCATTAAGTAATTGCACCATTTGCATCGAAATTGGAAGCTTTGGGAAGTTATTACTCGTAGTTGTTTATTTGAGCCGTTACGTTCGTTGATTAATTGAATTCAAACGGTTAGCGTTTAGTTAAGAGCTAGGTTTACACATCACGCGTGTGAAGATTTATTTTTAAAGTTGACCCGATTTCGGATCAGTCTAATTGTAATTATGTATGTTACGCCTTTCGGAGGCGCGGAATTGCTTCCCGCGAGTGAGGGAGAGTGAGTATAGCCCAATATAAGTAGGTACATAGATATTACAGTAACCACCCGCCCTGTTCATTTTTGTGCGTCGTGCGTCAAAGAGTTGATCTTGATAACTAATATCGCTCGAGACGCATTTCGTTTATTAAGCTTCGATGTGCAACGTACAAGAAGTAAAAAGGATAATTTGCAGTGTATTATTTGTCACATACGTACAGACACATAGGTACATAAACTCACGCTTTTATTCCCAGAGTGGGGTAGGCAGAGCTACAGAATTTCCAACAACTATAAAAACTTTTTGATAATTCTGTAACACATTTTGCACACTTAGGCGAAGATGTTTACCAGTGTATTAGTGACAGGTTGCAAGCCCATCGCCTAACAGTACAACACGCCTTTATTACCTTAGTCGGCTTTTACGACATCCACGGAAAGATACGGAGTGGCACTATTCTAATCCGGCTACCAAAAAATCCTCCTTCAATTCCTTCTGATTAGGTTTTTATCATGTTTTGCTGCTGAACTACGCGTGATATTTCATAATATATTTAATTTAATATTTATAACTTTATATAATGCAAGTAGTAGCATTGTAATAAGAAATATGGTTAAAATATGACTGACTGCTGAGTTTCTTGCGGCGGCGTTTCTTCTTAGCAGTGGCCTCCTCTTCGGAAGCTCTGGTAGATTTTTGACGTGTAAAAGTGCCCGTACGGCCAACTTACTGAATAAATGTCGTTTTATACTTTTTAGTTTTTAACTATTAATTTTTCGTTGCTCAATTCGTTTATTAAGCCACGAAAGTTGGCGTTTTAGTCATTTTAGTATTTCTTGTGAGGTCATGTTTACAAACGCTAGGCTAAAGTGATTTGATTAAGTTTACAGATTACTATCGGCATAAAATGCGAAGTTATAAATAAACGACAAACGGAGTTATCTGTCACTCCTTGTATAGTTTGACATCGATGAGACAATAAACAACGACCGCGTCATAATTTATTACTTTAGCCCATCACTCCAATAAATCTACTAAGTACATAATATTAACTGTAGTAGATTTAGTCTTGTCTCAAGAAAACTAGAACTTTAAGAAATATGTTCTGCGATGTCGGCGGCTGTAACAGTGCTCTGGCTTTCCCTTTGTCGAAAAATGCAAGAGCACTGTTTAAACTGGTGCGTATGGGACTTGTTAATAGAAGTAATTAGTTTTAAGAAAACATAATGTAAGTACTTGATGTTTTAATGGTGCGGCATCGTCGCCTCAGCGACCAAGCACTTTAATAAAGATATTATTTATTTTAAGGTTTAAAAATGATTTTAAATGAACTTTGTACAACATTTCCAGAAAAGGCGGCTACCCCATCTGTTGACACGCTAAAATGTATAATTTGGGCTATTTATAAGAAGATGCGATTTATTATCATTTATAATAATTTTATCATTGAACCCCTGACGTATCCCACTGCTGGGGTAAAGCCTCCCCCCGCTATATAATTCTAGACAAAAACACTTACAAAATACGTAAAGAGGTGTATTACATGTATAGTTTACAGCTTTTTAATAATAATAATTTAATAACACATTATCTATCATCGCTAGATTGTAAATTATATTTGTTCTAAAAACTTAATTTTGACAGTTGACCTAAACGTCACGTCGTATGACGCCGAAAAATATCTGAAGGATATTTTAATGAAAAGCATTTCGATAAATATAATGTATATACAAGAACTGATTTCATATCACTTTTCATTTCAAAGTTTTCATTATTAGTTTCCTACGATTCATTTCACGTTTCGAGATTCGAATTAGCCACTGAGCTGCTGTCCCGGTGCCAAGCCACTGCTTGAAATGGTTTTTTTTAAACGACCGTATATTTCCCAATTAATTGTGAGACGGAAATTTTTGATTGTTTGGAATATAATCTTCTTTTATAGGTATGTTATACCCGTCGTATTGTCAACTTTTTGATAGCTCTTATTTACTCGACAGTAATGACGATGCCGGCCGAGTTAAAAATAATTCCATAACAAGTCAATTACGATATCGTTTTTACCACCTAGAATAGAGGCCCAGTGGGGCTAGACAAGTTGCCATCGTTCACGAACGCTAGCGTTAGGTGATCACTGGCGACATGTATTGTCATTGAAAAATGTATGGGAATGACGTAAGTCACGTGATATATCACTCGTTACAACTGACACGCTTGTCTAGCCTATTTAATTTTGACAGCGCCAAGGGACAGCCTAGGTGATCACCAAAGTGATCGCCTAACGCTAGCGTTCGTGAACGATGGCAACTTGTCTAGCCCCACTGGACCGTATCACTTTACAATTCATATGAGTGATTCGAAAATATTGTTACAAAGCGTTGACAACCTCGTCATTCTCGTGTTACTCCTTGACTTGTTGTCATAACACATTCGCAACGTAATATCTACTCGTACATATTCCACAATATCCTGGATCGTGTAGGAAAGTTAATTATGTAAAACAAGTGATATATTAACCAATTTTCCTAATTTGAACCACTACGTTGGCGATTATTTGCCAATTCAAATGAAATTTGCGCATGCTAATTACTAATTAGCCAGCCTTTGGGCTATTTCACAGTTAATTGGTGATAAAGATGTGTATATAAATAGCTTTTTTGCTGCTTTCTTTATCATTTCCCTTTATTTTTTAATCAGTCTAATAACACCGAGTAGATTGTTATTTGGAATAGAAGTATTTTTTAGATTTTATTTACCGCGTCGCTGGTAATAATTCAAGAGACACAGTTTTCACGAGTCGTGTGGGCAACGGGTCGTCTTAGACACTGCTCATGACCATTAAGTTACGTACAAAGAGATATTTTAGTTTAGATAGAACACATAAAAAAAGTACTCTCAATAATAATCGTAAGGGTAGTAAAACAAACCTTAGACACCTTTGTTTGATGGTATTATAAGTACACTACGTTAGGTTAAGAAAACTAAATCGCGCCTTTGGTTGGACAAGGGCACAATTGGACTTATTGTTGTGTTGTGCCCTTGTTCTACGGAACTTGCGAAATATTCTTAAGATATATTTAGTCTAAGGTACTTACATACCTACACACTTTATGGGCGAATTTGATTTGCGATCAAAGTTACCTATCTCCACAAAAGTTAGAACAACTGGAGCTATCAACAACTGTAAAAATTGTGAATAAATATTATGGCACCTTGAGCAGTTGACAATAGAAGGAGGAAGTAGGCTACTACACTATGAAAGTCATTGACACTGTCCATGACTTTCATAGTGTATTTAATTATTTCCTTGCCGTTACTAAAAATAACGCCCCGGGTCAATTCCCCTAGATAACCATATCGCAACGGTTACTTGTGTTATACCTTTACACGTACATCGCCCAGAACTCTTCTTGAACTCAACACTTTACATCATACAATGATGCGTTAATATTAGGCTTAAGCTGCATCGCATTTATCACTCTTCAATGTATTAGCCAACGTTCATTTCAACGGCTTATTCCGCGCCTACTTCAAACATAAATTATACTAAATGACAGTTTGTGTCCGTTTGTGGGTATCGAGCGGTTTTAAAAGCTACCTGAGCTTTGAAAGGGTTCTTTTGCCCTTTAAAAAAGGTCTCGATTACACTATGGGTCTACAAAATGTATGTCTATGAATTGTATAATTTTGTAGGTGCTAGGAAGAATTACATTACGGACATGAATTTTTGAACAATTTGGTATAGTTCATGATATTTTATAAGTTTTAAGACTTGCGTGATAGCTAATCGAGAAAAACAGTTAAAAAATGCCCGAGATTAAGAAGACTATGCGAGATTAACGAACGGCAATTGATTTCGCTATAGGTATGATATTAGATATTTGTAGGTAAGTTTCATTGTAGGGAGTTTTATTTAGTACTTATTTAACATGATTATCCTTGTTTAATAAAAAAAACCTAGGGATTCCGACCTTAGTATAAGTACAACACATTCAATTAAATTTGAACAAGTAGTTTTCTCTTTCACTTACAAATATCAAAACAAAAATATTAATAATTGTTTTTCCTGTGGACTTATTACTTTGAAATAGTTCCGTTATTTTATTTAAAATATTCTCCTTTGATTGATTTTACCTATATTCCATAGTTTAAGATTTAGCAAGTCTTTAAATCGTAACCTGGCAACATTATACAGGGTAAGACGGAAATATGTTATTTCTTCACCGAAGTGCAGTACCCCTCCAAAAGGCAAAACCTTAGGTACGTAAAACTGGGTGAGTAGAGGTTAACGGGTGAGTAGAGATACAGCCTAAAATAAAGCATATGTTACATATTATGATGTATGATACTGAAATTATTTCCAATAGACGTAACGTTATTTAACTCTAGTCCACCTGACCTGACTAGTGGGGTTAAGACGGCATACCTAAGTTTTGACAAAACCTGTACTAATGTTATGTTATAAATTAAGAGAGCCGATCTTGTACGTTTGTTTATTATGTGGTGTGATCTCGGAAAATTCTTATACTATTTGAAATGGATAGACTTTAGTAAATTTAAGTTAATAGACAAGTTGCCCTATCGGATTTCTGCAACACAAATGTACCATCTTTTATCTTAGGTACTTGTACTTGTACTTGCTTGTTATTTATCTCATTTATTTATCACTTTAAACTGACTTGTATCCTTTCAATTAAAAAAGAGTCCTATTTCTTTTCTTGCTAAAAACCAAGGTTACAAATACCTACCTTGCTTGTATTTTCTAATTTAACAACAACTCTAACATCTTAGCCTAATTGTGCAAAATGTGGTTACAGAATTATAGGTAAGTACATATCTATAACATATTCAGATATCGTAAAAATGTGGCTAGGCTCAAGGGGATTTTTGAAGCATCACAATACTCTTAATAAGTCATTTAAAAGTTCAAACCGAAGTTTAAGCCGAATACAATAAAAACATTGACGACCTATCTTTAAGCTTCGTACGAACGGGTGCAAACAACGATGTTATTTACAACGTGCCCAACACACAACAAAACTCGACAATTACCCGAACGAAAGCAGAGCGAACAGCTTCTACGAAATATTTAAGAGTCAGTAACAACCAAATTACAAATATTGTTATTTATTTGACAAATGAAGTTAAATAATCCAAGACGGGTTTTAACGAAAAGACAATCGAGTTAAACTCGCCAGATTTCCAATTGAAACTTATTAAAATGTTAGCGTAGGTACGCTAAAAACCGAGGTTTTAAACTGTTAGAAATTCAAAATGTATAATACCAGATGCATCTAGTAGTATTCATCTGTAAATAACGTACACAACGCACCAAACGCGGTAAGCCTCGAGAGGGAGATCTTAAACTTAAATGCTTACTTACTAAATCAAGAGCGGTAGAAAGAGATAAACTGCACGAGTCTACTCAAACAAACACGGTTTCGGTGTCCACATCACGCGTGCACACAAACAAACCCCCTAGCCCTTAGGGCCGATGCTGCGCACTACTTATCCTTACTGCTTAATAATTTGTACGTAATAAACCCCTCATAATTGACCGAACTAAAATTCGACGTCACGCTTGAAATTACCCCATTAAATTTAAATTTGTTAGTGAACTCGACAGGTTTATGTTTGTAACTAAACTATTTTAAAACTACTTACGTGATGAATAAAGTTTTCTCGGCAAAAACTTTGTAATAAAATGACTATTCAAAAAATGAAAGCCGTTGTAATGTCTTCATTTACTTATTCAGAATGGAATTAAAACTCGTATCGATTTTCTTCACTCTCACTTACTCGTAGAACCCGAAACTCAAAGTTCTTGCGACTTAGTTTTCACAAGGAATTAAATTAAAACAGCGGCGCAAACTTGCTAGGGCTGAATAAGAAACTTGTTAGAAGTTGCTCGAGGTGTAGGATAAAAAACAATTGGATGTGTGGAGAACAGGTTGTCAAGTTTGGAACTTACCTCCATCGTGAGTCGCGCGCGAGTTGAGCCGGAGCGCGGAGCGTGCGGTGCGAGCGAGGGTCGGCCGACGAGTGTGGATTGCCGCGCCGCCGCGAACCCACCGCCAACGAGCAGGATGCCTATTGATCTGCCTTTTGCACCCGGGTCTCGGGACTCCAGGAGTACGCATATTCACACCCCGCCCCCTCCCCTGGCCGGGCAGTAAGCGAGATTTATTGTTTTTTTTCGGATTCCCCACTATGAGCCGACGTCAGATTTTTTTGCGAAGAACGCAATTAACTTCTTGCAAAATGTGCACTTAGAAGATGATGGGACTGTGGGACATTTCTCTCTGGTCGATTAAAGATAAAATTATTAGTAGCGACAATTCCGCTCGCATTCGCATTTTGACGCGCACTTGTCTTTGAAAGTTTCGTGGTAAGATTTGGTTCTGTCGGAGATTCGGATTGTAGGCTCCTACTCGTACTACTTTAAATACAATAACTTAATTACTAAAATTTAATAAAAAAAGAAATATAAAACTATTAGAACATGAAACTAGTGCAAATCATGCATTAATTGCAAAAGTATAATACTTATGTATATTACTTAATATAACAATTTTGCATTATAATGCACGATCATAATAATATGTATACAATTGAATACAGTGTGTTACCGGCATGCGGGCATTTATTAAAACTACCGATAATATGTTGCTTTAGCAATTCTTTGCAAGTATTATCAATTAAAAAATAATTAAAATAACTTCACAATTAATTTTCTTAGATACTGTCCATTTTCAATGTAGTGCATGTGCTGCGTGTTCATCGTTATCAGTATCGCTGTTGCTGGGTACAAGGCATGTCGTGGTACGGGGGCAGATCATAATAATCAGGGCCCGTAATTTTCATGCCGCTGACGCAAAAATGACGTCACGCTGCATAGAGTATGAATTCATATTGCTTTATTGTAATTATTAACCATCAGTCGTCAATCATTTAATCATGTACAACCTGAGTCAAGTCATTTATTGACGCGTAGAAAAATAAATTCCTACTTGATACATAAAACGTAAATGAAACTATTTGTTTTGTATTCTATGCTCCTGATGCATCATAAAATTCGTAGGTTAAACACCTTTTGTGTTAAATTTCGTTCTTCTCTTTCAATATGTTTAGTTTTTCGCATGTGTTGTGACAGTTCTGATTTTTGATGTTGTATTTTGATTAAAATTAGTACAATAATCGTTTTTGTCGTTTCCGATTAAAAACGGATATTTGTTGCAAAACTCCTGTAACAATAGCAAATGAAAACAATAACTAAGACACTATTAAAATTTTATGAACATAAGTATGAATTATTTAATAAACTGACAATTTGTTCTTTATTTCGTTCTAATGTTCTAACGTTCTAATGTTTTGCTGTACGCAGATGACACAAAAATATTCACGATCATCAAATCACAGACAGATTGCATTAACCTTCAAAGTGATCTAGACAGATTAGGTGAATACTGTGCGATCAATCAACTTTATTTAAATGTTGAGAAGTGTCACTATATTTCTTTTTCTCGTAAACGTAACAGCCTCATGTATAACTATTCGCTTAATAATACAGTTCTTCAACGTGTTACACATGTAAAAGATCTTGGAGTATATCTTGACGATGAATTGCAACTTACTTCCCACATTAGCAAAATAGTCTCGAAGGCTTATAAAATGTTGGGATTTGTATTTCGGCAGGGCAAAGAATTTAAAGATCCCAACACCATGCAACTTCTTTTTAATGCGTTTGTTAGGTCCAATTTGGAATATGCATCTACAGTCTGGAGTCCTCACTTCAACGTGCACATTGACGCCATAGAAAAAATTCAAAATAAGTTCATCAGGCGTATGAAATATAAATATAAATCCTTTAACATTGACAGTATTGCATCTCTTCAAAGTCGTCGTGACACCAGAGATCAAGTATTCCTATATAAAATTATTAACGGACATATAGATTCGCCAAATTTACTTTCCAACATATCTTTTCGGTGCCCCGATCGACGAACCCGTTCCTCGAACCTATTTGCCATCCCTTTAAGTCGTACTGCATACGCTAGAAATAGATTGCTTATTAGGACATGTAAAAAGCATAACCAATTATTTACCCACTCCGACATATTTCATATGAAAATAAATCAATTTGTTTCTGCAATAATCAATAGTCAATAGTCATTGTTCACTCTTCTAAGTAAAAAAAATATTTTTTATCATAATAAAATGAGTTCTGTAATACTTAATCTATTAACTAGATCATCAGTATACACAAAGGTAGTAATTATATTTTTCGACCATCGTTAACATATTAAATTGTTAGTTAGTTATTATTGATTTTTCAAGGTAACATGTTTGTCTTCTGAGCAACTGAGATGTAATTTAGATTATAAGTGGAAACTGTTTTGGCTGATGTACTTTTTAAATGTGATTGTTTCTTAATGTGTTATATATTGCTGTTTGTTTCCCAAATAAATAAATAAATAAATAAATTTGAGTGACAGTAAGATTCAGTTAAACTTCATTGTACGAGTACTGATTATTTCATCGATACCGGTCAACTAAAGAGGTTGATAATAATAATTGACAACAATTCATATGTGCTAAGGTAGTAAAATAAAAATACCATTTGTAGATTTTACGCTGCTGATTACAGTAAAAATATTTTTGGATTTTTTTATGCAGTAGTTTTTATTATATTTAGGAAAAACAGTAAAAATAGTTGAATTGTGAATGTTAGGAATACACTTATAGTGCCCTTAGTCCATTTATTACCATAGGAATTGAAAAAAATATTCAACTCTCATGTCATCAGTGTTGCCAGATTTAGAGGTTTTCCCTAAAACCTAGGGGTTTTTCCAGGTCGTTGAGGTTTTTTCGAGGTTTTGATGCCACTAAATTTGTCTAGTGTGCCAAAATGTGGTTACAGAATTATCAACAAGCTTTTAGAGTTGTTGGTAATTCTGTAACTCTGCCTACCCCACTCTGGGAATAAAGGCGTGAGTTTATGTATGTGTATGTATGTATGTAAATTTGTCTAGGGTATTTTCTGAAGGATTCTCACAATTGTTACCAATGGTGAATTACTTTTAAAATCGGTCAATAGCACTACTATTACACTGACATTTTGGACAAATTTAAAGGATACTTACGATTTTGTAATTAAGTTCAATGTACCAATAAGTATCTAATAAGTTCTAATAAAAACTTTATATCAATTTAGTATTTTAGTAACTGTAAATATTATGTAGCTTGTATGTAATAAATTAATAATACTTATATTTTAGAAAAATATGATGTACAAAAATCGTCAGAGGTTTTTTTATCAATCGTACTCTAGAAACTAGGGGTTTTTTAAATACATCTAGGGGGGAAGGTGCAAATAAATCTGGCAACACTGCATGTCATTTCCATTTTTTATCTGTCCGTCTGACGGATTACTTGATTTCTAATCTAACGACACGCTTTCGTTCGATTCTCGTAATTTGATATTTAAAATGAAAGTGACTAAAGGATTTGTAAAAGCGGATAGCCGTAATCTGCCCAAAGTCGACGAATGAATGATCTTCACATATATAAATTGCACTTTTCGGAACCTTTTTATTTAGGATCGAACATCATTCCAATCTACATGCACGAGGAATATGAAAAGTGCTTTTCTATTTCTATTGACGCCGCGTTTTTGCAACTTGGGACAAAACAAATTATAAAAGGATCTTGGTTTCTTCCGGTCCTCATTATGTAGAAAGAAACTCAAAGCAGATGCATAGCAGTAAACGCAAAATAACAAACTCGTGAACGAACGGCAACGAATGCTTGACAAGAATGGCAAGTGACATGACATGACAGTCGGTTTAAATTTTTTTTTTATATCATGCTAAGATCACGACATTAGTATTCCTAACTTTGTATATACGGTCTTTTTGATGACTATTTATTTATTAAATTATTAACGACGAATTTAAGTTAAATAAAGAATAACCGAGAAACACGGGTAATCTAATTTTTAACCAGCTATCATAAACGCGAAAAAACAAAAATGCTTTTTTTTTTTGAAATGTTGTCAATTATGACGAAATACTAATTGGAATCATACTGTATGTAGCGTGACGTCATTTTTACGTCAACGGCATGAAAATTACGGGCCCTGATAATAATCAAAGTAACCGACGACTGTCAAATTACACTTTTCAAATTGCTGTGCTTTACATTGCTGGCAATTAAATTTTTGTTAGAAAGTTAACAAAGCCTGAAAATTTGTTTATTAATTAAATTAATGTCATAGTTACGTTACAGATATACGTTATTTTAACGTACTTTAAAAAAAGCCAGGGTGCTGGTAACACACTGTATATTCCTTACTTTTGGAAAAGAATAAAAATGTACCTGCCCTGTGTTATGTTCTATTAGGCATGTACTAGAAGCATAATTTTTATTAAGTTAGCCTTTCGCGCTTGCACTTCGATAACTCTGAACAGAATAAGTACCCCTTTTTTCCGATACCCGCAGCTACTTTTTATTCTATTAACCGATCAAATTGTGTGCGGAAATCAATCAGTCCATAATATTTTTAAATAGTATAATTTATTTTATTACTGAAATGATGTTGTTTTTTTTGTTTATTCATTTTAAGCACTGAGCACTCTGAGCAGCGCTTATTGCAAAATGGCTGTAAGCCAATGGTAGCCATTTTAAATTTAAGTTTTCCTAATGTTTTACTTCTTTGTAATTTTAATGGGTTCTTGTGCATAAGACACTAGAAATGAGAACACATTGTGGTTTCTCGCCGGACAGCTACTTTCTTATTGATATATTTTGTCCGGCAGCATGAGCACGTCATTCTCACTCAAAGGTCTTACGGCAGCGCGTCGTTGATCGGGACGCCACCTTCCCAAACCCATGGTTGAGGGAGGCGATGGCTGAGATACGTGTCATACTCGTGAACGGGTGCTGTCTGTGGGGTCCGGTCTGTTCACGCTTGCAAGGCCCTTTTTCCAGTTAGTTATTTTAATTATCATTCCTGACGTAGAGACCTCGTTATGTTGTTCTTCTAGTCACTACTTTAATTCAATGTTATTGAGCTTAAATATTTATTTGTGTTAGGTTTAAAATAATGTTTTATTACTTTATTAGGTACCTTGTAATGATAATTTTAAGTATTATTGTAATTTATGATTTGAAAAAAATATTGCTGGAGTTTCTTGCGGCGCTTCTTCTCAGCAATGACGAAATATTATGAATTATGTTTCTTTTTAAATTTTTAATTTCAAAACATATTCACATTAAAATCATGTACTTAAAACTATTTTTAATTATCACATTTAACACACAACTAGGTCCATTTTAGAAAATTAACACGGTTGAAGTTGCCCATTAAATATTTCTTTGTTTATAAACTCAACGTTCAAAAAGTACTTAAGTACTTACGTAAGGTGTTGTGAATTAAATTGTCACGGTAAAAAGTGAACTAAAATATACACAAATAGAGTACTTATGGTCAATCCCTGCTCTTAAAGAAAGTAACTCTTCTTCTAATTAGAAATAGCCGTTACCTACTTAGGTTGGTATTAGTATAAGGTAGGTATTAAAAGCATATATTCATTATTTATTTACCGTTTCATATACGCAAATATTATGAGATTATGACCGTTAATAGTTAGTAGTGATTCTCTAAACAACGACGGTCGGACGGACGGACGATACGAGTGAATGTCCAAGTTTTGGCGAGTTTAAGTAGTCCCGTCAGTGCGAACAAAACATATTTTAGCGCGAGCATTTACAATTTAGCAGCATGGTATAAGGCTGCTAAATTTAAAATGCTCGCGCTAAAATGTGTTTTGTTCGCTCTTACGGGACTACCTAAACTTCGTCCGCCCGTCCGTTGATTTTGAGAGAATAACACCCCAGTACTTTTAATTGGGGGTCGAATTTCAGTATTATTTTCGTACAAAAATACCGGTATTTCGTTTTGATATCTCGCCTACTGAATATTTTGTACTGCAATGAATTTATACAATAGTATAGTGTTAATTATTACCGTAATTACAATGAAAAATATCAAGGAAATTAAGGATGATAGTACCTTAATTATTAATACCGGTATCGATGACTGTTTTTACCACAGTCACCACCAACAATATATTATCCAACATTGGGCTCAAAAATATCTGACAAGTCTTTTTTGCAAGAGGTATAGGACCGTGTCAGATATTTTTGAGCGCAAAGTATGATATGATAGTATATTGTATTAGTGCTGGTGACTGTACCGACATTGCCGAATTACCAATTTGGGTACTTTGTCAGTTTCACTTGCTGTGCGCGCCTTTCTGAGTTTGCAGCGCAACATACATTTACATCAATTAAGGGATCGCTTTGAAACTAAGAAACAATGGGCAATTTAATAATTAAGTTAGAAACTTTAAACTACTCGGGAAGATAGTTTCCATTGTCCACAACCGATACTTCCTAATTTATCAACATGTACTTACCCTGGAATCTCAGAAGTATACAGTCTATGTATTACGAAACGTAATAAGTTAGCTACGTTGAGCTCTAATGCCAAACTCAAGTTGCACAGCAGCATCTCTCCATCATAATTAGACCCGTGGATCGATGAGTATTATACGACGGGAGGTATCTTCTACCTTCGCTTGCACCGGGGTGTTATCCAACTCGCTTCTGAATTACTTGACGAAGTATTAGCTCAGGCTCTTAGAACGTAAGGCAGAGTTAAGTATACTCCTACGTCGAATGTTGGCTATGCTCTTTTGGGACGACCTACTCGCAGGCTTGCTGTTTAAGAGGATTGTTAAGCTAACAAAGTTCCTACTTTGCTCTTCCATGAGTAACTATACTAACTATGCTCCATATTGAATATTTCGTATGTTACTATAAGTCAAGGTCAAAAATTTGCTAAAAATGATCCATGTGGATATCCAGCCACGAAGTGAATAAAAGCAATAGAATGATTTACTATACAGATTACCTCAATATAACTATGGCGCATAATTACCCGTGGGTGATCAAAGTAGGAATATTTTACTGTAGGGTTTCTCCCGTTAAACCTAGACTGATTTATGAACAGTACCTGGATGACATGAGGGTATTTATTTTTGTAACTTTTCTAACCTAGCTAGACCGATTTATCGACCCCGAAACCCCCTGTAGATATACTAAATTTTATGAAAATCTTTAGAGCCGTTTCCGATATTCAGATTCAGATATATACACATACATACATACATAATATATGCACACGAATTGCTCGTTTAAAGGTATTAGATAAAACGGGCCTGTAGGTACGTATTTCTTGCCAAGAAAATATTGCTAAATAAACGTACAGTACAGACTTAGTTTTTCATAGAAACTAAGTTCAAAATATTATGTAAGTAGTTAAAAATAGTGGAAACCGGACTTGAGTTAGGGGATGAGAAACGTTATCGCCCGGAGCTAAATTTGTTTTTTTGTTACAGCTACGCGATTTAAGTGTCGCTTCACGACCCTCTTGATTCAGGGTACAAATAATAAGGACGCATGTGCAATGTGGTAGTCAACGTAAATTTAACCCTCCATCTTAAGAAATAAAGACACTAATACAATATGCGGTTCTATGAAACATACGACCTTTTTTCTAAGAAGGGCAAAGTAGTTACCAACTAACCGATGCATGCCAATCTGTAGTAGATACGCCGTACTGGCAAATGGTTAATTGATAAATTGTTCAGTCGACGTCAACGATATACAAACTAATTTCAGTGGAGTATATTTTAAACGTCCACAGTTCAAAACAAAAATGTTGATAGTAAACATAGATACGAGTATTCTATAGAGTATAGACATAGGTGTGTAGGTACATGAAAAAAAGAAAAAAATATGCTAACAATCAACAACAAAAGTTATCATAAATGGCCCAAAATGATCAGCAAGGCGAAGGACACAGCCAAGCTAGCTTCCAGTAACTATTTTAACACAAATAGCTGCATCCCTTTCAGCCAGTCAGTTCAGCTGTTGGTGTGAGTGTATTTACTTATGACACAAAGTTTAGTTTGCTCCATTAACATTAAGATCGGCCCGCGTCAGTCCACCATTAGACATAGTCAAAGTTGGTTCCTACGAAGCACTAACTTTGAAATTTCGCCCATCGCTTTTACTTGTCAGACTGTTAATTAAATTGTGAGATAGGACAGAGTTAACGTAGCTGCTATCTGAGCTCACTAGCAGAACCATCGCCCCAGACGAATAATGTAACACGCGTGAACAAGCGTCATATTCTTCTGTTTTTGAAAAATCTGACCCACTATTGGATGTCGCACAAACGTAGAAGTATGTTTTACAACACAGTGCGCCTGGTCCGCGACGAGCCAAAACATGTAATGGTTGTGATATGGCGAAGGAAAAGTATGTTTCTGTTTCAACTTTTTTTCGATTGGCATATTATTCGTTATAATTAAAAAATTGTAATGGACGTAAAGACTAGAAATAATGCAGTGTTGTCGTGAACTTTGCGCCCATTGGCGGTCTCGTCCTAACAATAGACATGATGACTGTCAGTTCAAGTCAGTTTATTTTTACAAAGTGTCAACATAGTACGGTACTACTATATACTAATAGTATATACCTATGTAGTTTTGTATAAAAAAAACAATTCGTGAAGGCTTGCCTTGCTACTGTTGAATTGTGTACTCTTTATAGGTTTTACATTTAAGTTTGCTACAATTTTGTTTCGTGGTTTGTGCGAGTAATTTATATCGACTACATCTGTTATGTGCATTTGAGTGATTAAATACATTGATTGAATTCAATTATAACTTTAAAGCGCGCGGCCGCGCGGTTCCGCTGGACAAATTTCATCCAAATCCGTTCAGCCTTTCTGGCGTGATTGAGTAATAAACATCCAAACTATATTTATAACATTAGTAAGATAAGGTTAGATCGATTTACGAAATTATTGTCAGTTTAAAAACCTATGATTACAATATATACTTATAATCATAGTTTTTATAATAAATTAAAAATATCATAAGAACACCAAGATACTGTCAGTATGTCCTGTTTGAAACGCGATGCTTATCGCGAAGAGGAATTGCCAGATCTAATTGAAGTACCTACCTAGTTAGTAATCCACGGGACGACGGTTTGTATAAATGTATGTATGTACACACTTTATTGTACAAAAGAAAAACCAGTACAATACAATTAATATAAAAATAACGTACAAGGGCGAACCTAACCCTTTAAGGGATCTCTTCCAGCTAACCCTTGCATAACATGTATGCGTTATTAGATTTATTCGTGAACGTAGAGGTATTCTATTCTATGTATATAAAATGGAAGAATTAAAAAAACTTAAAATACTTACACATTTGCTTTGTATGTCCAGGAAAGCTTAAAAAATATTTTGCCGCTTTGAAGGCGATAGAGGTCTCAGCTTGAATACTTTTGTGCCAAGATGGATGAGCATGGTCAGGGTTCGAGTATAAAGAATAATAATGATTGATTGACTCCTTGAGGCAATCAAAGGAGTCAATAACTGTGACCCGGTTACACACCACGAGTTAGTTAAATAAATGAATTGAATGCTGTATTACGAAACGTCCTTCACGTCCTGTGCCAAGAAACAGGATATTGAACCATGTTCGCATTATTATTAATTTGTCTCTTTTATATCTAACATTAACAAGCTATTTTTGCAATACTTAGGATATATATTTCTAATGAAAAGCAAGATCAAAGCAATATTACATATACCTACCTACCTACAACAAATACCGGGCAAGAGCATGTCGGACCATGCTCAGTGTAGGGTTCTGAATCCGTTACGACAAACACAAAAAACTATCTCGAAAATCAACATGACATGTTCACACATTGTGTGAACTAATTCTATCTATTTAAAGTTATTTGGTGCTGCCCTAGATGATTTTTAGTAGGTATACACACTTTAGTCGTCTGTATCTCAGAAACTAATTAAGTTTACCTAGTCCTGATAGTTTTCCTTTTAAATTCGTTATATGCACTTTCATGGAAAATATTTTTAAGATTTTTAGTATTTGTAGTTTTGGCTTTTGCTGTTTGGGGGGGGGAGACACTTGACACTAACAAAAATTAGCGCTTTAAAGCCTTATATTTCCTAAACGGATCCTTTAATCAAAAAGTTGTCTTTACAGTCAACAGCATAAATAAGTGATCATTTATGTACCTTGTCACTTTAACGTCGTGTTTGAAATGTTATATAAAATTGTGTAACGATTGAAAGCGACCAGGTACAGAAATGATCACTTATTTATGCTGTTGACTGTACAAACCCGCAATATTTTTGAAAGACCTATCCAACGACACCCCACAACATAGGGCAGACGAGAAAAAAAAAACGCCACATTACGTGTCGGGGAAGTACACAGTTTATTTATTTATTCTAGATTTTATTTTACCACTTTATTGGCGTGACTAATGTATAGGACATTAGTCACGTCAATAAAATGGTAAAATATTCATGCCAAATTACAGCTTTCTAGTACCTACTAAGAGTTTCTGAACTAGGCTGCGGACGGACGGACATGGCGAAACTATAAGGGTAGGTAGTTTGAATTGGCAGAGTGCAAAGCGGGTGGAGGGGGTAGCCTAAACGATCACAGCGCTCGCTACGGCTAAAATTGACATTTTTGTCGCTGACTTGAGCTGTCAAATCCATATTGCAGTAAACATTTTCTAATCGTTTTTGAGATAAAAATATGGTCCTGGTAAGATGTGTTGTTGTGAATTGTAATAACACCGAGAAGAATAGCGACTGTAAATTTTACCAATTTCCAAGACCATGGTGGAAACGAGACCAAAGAAATAAGTGGATATTTGCCGTAAACGAAACCCCGTTTTAGTCACGAGTAGGCTCATTTCTCACTGAAAACAACAATTTTAATATTATTGGCAATAATGTTACTGACTACCATTGTCCAAAATTGTGTAATATAGTAAAATAACACAAGATTTCAGTCACCAGTCGTCAGCCAGAGACCTATAGTCGGCCTCTGCCTATACTTTGTATGAGTGGGAAGAGTACGAAAGATATATTTCTCACCCTTCGCACTCATATAAGGTCGACTGCTGGTCTCTAGCTAACCACTGGTGACTTTACCCCACGATAGCAACTGTTGCTATCGTGGGGTAAAGTCACCACTCGCGCGACGCGTTCAATCAGTCTGCGGTTTGCGTACGTTCCCGACGGTCCCGACCAGTTATCTACCTACATCTCGAATTTGTTTGTGACTTACTACTCTTACTAACTAAGTAGTTATTACTTTAAGATTGCACAATTAGGTACCTACCTAATTACCTATACGTTCTAGAAGTTTTCCCTTTTTAGTAAATCTGTTTAGTTTGATTTAAAAAATAAAAACGATAGGGAAAGTTTTTAAGTCAAAAATATAGATAACTTTGAAGAATAAAAACGATAGGGAAAGTTTTGAAGTCTAAAATATATAAGTATCTATATTTTAGACTTCAAAACTTTCCCTATCGTTTTTATTTTTTAAATCAAACTTTTAAAGTAAGCAAAATTTCTTGAGAATCAAAACGGTCAGACGTATTTTTTTATTATGTCTATGTACAACATTTCCAAAAATTATAAAAATCGGACTATGTTTACGGGGTGAAAACCGTTAATGCTTTTTGTATGAAAATTGAAAGCTTTATTATCCTCTTAAAGACTTATCATTATTTTTTAATAAAAGGGCTGTAGGTACAGGGTTTTTTACCAAAATTACTCAAAAGTCTTAGATTAATACATATACGTAAATAGATGTATATTGATAGGTTAAAGCAAAAGTTTTTGGTGATTGTTTTTTTGCTTTTGTACAAATAACATAATTTTTTTTAAGTATAATGTTTTGATGATGAGGTCTTATGTGAACCACTAAATACTACATGTACCTACTAATAATTACTTAAAGAGGTTTTAAAACAAAACGGGCCATTACAAAACCGTAAAAACATTGGATACCTGTTTATATCTGTGCGTATTTATTTATTTCTAATACAGTTGCTCAAAAAGTGGTCTTTTAGTAGCTGCATATCGTGCGAGAAATTCATATTTCACACTAGTACCTACTTTGGTTCCAAGGCGCATCCAAAAAGTTCAACTCGCATGTTCAACCACTTAATTTATTTTTTGATTATGTCATTTAGCATTGAAACTATACATGTAAGTAATATAATTTCAAATTACATACACACACTCATACATACATGCATATATACAAATACACACATAAACACATACATACATACAAACGCTCATACATACATACATACACATACACACAAACACATACATACACACATATACACACACATACCCAAATACGCACGTAATTATCTGGGTAAGTCATATTAAAAAATCATTAAAACAGTTCTCATAAAGATGGCTGAATGAGTATATAGGTACCTATTACGAATGATCTCGATCGAATAGATAAGTATTAAGGTGGATTATTAACGTTACACCATGCCGAAGCCGGGCCGGGCCCAGCACGGCGTAATATGAATCCCCCTTTATGACCGCTAGCTATTAGAGTACAGATGTAGCGAATAATCGTTTTTTGTCGGATATGTTCGTATTTATCTAGCTTTCTCAATTAGCTTCAGTACCCATCAATATGCCAACTGAGAAAGCAAGATAAATACGAAGTTATCCGACCAAAAACGATGGGAAAGGATTATTCACTACATCTGTATTTAAATAAGTGACCACCGTCTGGTTGAGTGCTATGAACAACCGTTGGCTTTCTTATACCAAATAATACATTTACATATTTTGCTTGTAAGTCAAATAGTAATACATGTCTAAATGTAATCAAATTACTTAGCTCTAGGTAGTTACCATGTGACATCAATTTTCTTCGCAAAATTATTTCTCTTCATTACTGTTTTATTTTTATTTCATTGTAATTTTTTCCCAATTGTAGGTGTTAAAAACGTTGTTGGATACCAATGCGGGGCTGTAATTTTCACTAGTCTTGCCCTTCGTGTGCAGTTCGGGCCAAGGGCCAATACACTGGTGTAAAATTTCAGCCTTCAACAATAAGTAGGTACACCGCCGCATGCATAGAAAGTTTTTTTTTTCAATTCTCTTATTTAAGTTAATCCTAGCTTGTTTATAATATTTTAAGGCTTAGAACTAATATTAATCTAAGAAGTTCTTGCCTAATTATAGGGAAAGAAGTTGTACTGAGTTCGATATCATTTTGTTGTTGTAGGTGAGATATTAAACATACGTGTCGTAGGTCAGAGGACAATGTCTCTTGAGATTGGTGTGACTTGTAATTTAACCCACACGACACTGGCAGTCCCGGACCTTTGAATGGCGTACATGGAGCCGAAGCCAACACGCGGAGGCAATTTACCAGAGTGATGGGACACCAACCGGCCATTGCCCCTGCGTTAACAAAAGTATTAGGTATGCTGCAGCGGACAACAGCCGGTTAGTGTATAGGTACAGTCAGCATCAAAAGTAGCTAAGTAGAATAACATGCTCAAAATGATCTAGACGCGACGTATTCTCTTGACAATAGACTCTAGTGCAAATCATTTTGACATCTTCGGTTGCGTAGCCACGTCTGCTGCTGACTGTACCTATGAAGGATGAAAACGTAAACGATAGAATAAAGGCGGATTCGACCAAACGAGAATAAGGTCATATACCTAGATTAATTGCCGCATTTTTATAGAATAACCTCGGATTAAGTCTTATTTCAGTTTGGTAAAATCGATGGTAAAGGGAGGAAATTATATGGATCAAAGTACAGGAGATGGTTGGCATGCAGCATCTGCCTGGACCTCTAATAAACGCGGTAAAACAATATTACTTTTCACGTATTTGACGGAAACCTCGAACTAATTGGATGCTGTTACGCAATCATGTGTCAAGTCAATCCACTAAATAATAATACCCGAAGTAGTACAAAAAGTTGTACCGCAAAGTGTATTTCTCAAATAAGACAATGTTGTTGATTTTTGTTTGTGAAATAAGTATTCCTATATGTATATATTTATAACAGAGTAGCAAAGAGAGTTCCAGAGTGGCCACTAGCCACTTACGCAACACATCCGCCATAGGGGCAAAATTATAGATATCGCAACTTCACCTCGAACGGCCAAAAGAGGCAAGCCGGGGTAAGGATCTGTTCTTCGTCATGGCAGATCCTACACAACCCAACAGACCGGTGAAGGAAACTACCTAGAGGTGAGGAACACGAACACTAATTGCCATAGCTACTCACCAATAGCTCGGAACACACTATTATATGATTTATTATCAGATTTGGATGAAGTTTGTAATGGAGATAGAACCTGAACTAATAGCTAGGCTACTTTCATCCCGGAAAATTTAAAAGTTAAATAAATATCAGAGGACAATGTCACACCGATTAACCTAGTCCCAAACTAAGCTCTAAGCTTGTACTATGAGTACTAGACAACTATATTAATACCTACTTATATAGAGAAATATATACTTAAATACACAGAAAACAAAACATCCATGACACATTAACAAATATTCGCGCTCATCACAAAAATATCTGACCTTACCGGGGTTCGAACCCAGGACCGCTAGCTTCGTAAGCAGGGTCACTACCCACTAGGCCAGCGCGTCGTCACAGTTCCCGAGGGAATATCGGTAATCAAAATCTACGCGGACGAAGTCGCGCGCAAAAACTTGTTCATCCTAAGTACAATTCCAAAGACTCAATTTGTAAAAGTGTTATACCTACCAGCTCTTTCAGAGCCTAATTGCGTAGAAATACAATAAATATACTATAAGTACTATAACAGAGAAGCCTCATTAAGACTATTGCAACGTTTATTTAACTGTCCAAATCAAAGCTTACTGTTTCTGTCGGTTACGCTTTTTTTATAATTTTTGTAACACAAATAACTAGGGAAGAATAGTTAAAAAAGCTTAAACGTCGGCTGCTGTAAGGTCCATTTTGATATGGATGGCCACAGTTTTCCAAGGCTGCCCCTTCAACTTGGCACTGATTCAATGTTAGTTAAAGGCCATAGCTCTGGGGTGGCAGTCCACTCAAGGTTTTATACAAATGGTTAAGAAAGAATAACCCTTGCGTCACTGTCTGGGCAGATAACTACCTATAACCAGTTAATGCTACTGCCAAAAGTACGCTAATTAAGCGGATCCATAATACTTCTTGTTGAATTTTTCGAGTTCACCTTTTTCGTACGTGTTAGTGTTGGTTAGTCAGAGTCTTTTAAGCTTGTGTGTGTGTTTGTTACTCCTTCACGCTGCAACGGCTGGACGGATTTAGATGAAATTTGGAATGGAGATAACTTATACACTATATTAACACATAGGTTAATTATTATCTCGAAAACATTTTAAGTTCCCGAGATAATAACGATAATTGAAATCTACGCCGACGAAGTCGCGGGCAGAAGCTAGTCAATGGGCGTTTTTACTAAAAAGTGTACCCAATTAAGGACTGAAATTAAGGAACTTTAACTTCGTCAGTTTTATGACGAAAATTAGCCATACAATGCGGCCGTCAATATATATTAGCTATATATAGCTAATTTACGTCACAAAACTGACAAAGTTAAAGTTCCTTAATTTCAGTCCTTAATTGGGTACACTTTTTAGTGAAAACGGCCCAATAATAAAATGACCATAATTGGGAGACATTTTAGAGACCATTAACTCGTTCCATTTACAAACGTGTGTATGAAACATCGTCACTAATAAACGACTTAAACGTCATTAACTGATTAAATTACTCAAAGAAAAAAAATCAGTGTTGTCCTATACTTACATGTAAAGATAGGGTGAAGTTCTTTTATTTTTTTTAACTTCAAGTTAAGTATTATTTAATAGTTCTTAAGAACGTTATTGAGTTAGTTAACTTACTTCTTCTAGTTAGTGTTTATTGCTATCATCATATCATGCCACTGTCTTCCCAGGGTGCGTAACATAGGTTCACAGAAATGAAATAATCTTATAATATTCATTATCATCTATACTAATATTATAAAGCTGAAAAGTTTGCTTGTTTGTTTGTTTGTTTGCTTGAACGCGCTAATCTCAGGAACTACTGGTCCTGGTGGTGGAAGGTAGGTGATTTTTATCCGCAAGTAATGATAAACGACCTCTACGTTGACGGCGTCGCGGGCAATAGTCAGTTATATTTATGATTTTATAATTATAAAATTCTCCTACTTACCTATTGCACGCAGTCTGTGCAACTGTGTAAAATGATCGATCGCAACGCGCTCCCAATACCTACTCGAAATTGCAGAACATTTCCAAAATTTTGTTAACTTACTTCACCTATATATTTAGTGTTTATCGCTATCATGCCACTGTCTTCCCAGGGTCTGTAACTTTGGTCAACAGAAATGAAATCTTATAATTATCTCATATATTATTTATTTTAGTTTATTAAAACAAAAGCTTTGTTGTAATTTCTCTTTGATACATTACTAACATTAAGAATATTCTTAGAAGTTATCTACCAAGATTTTCACAATATGAGAAGTTTCGCGCCGGCATAATATTACTTCCACCTCACCTCCCCCTACACATGTCACCGGGAGACCGTCGGACACAAACGTGTCGCCATTGTTGGACAATCAGTTGATCTGCAACAATCAAACTAATCTTCTATTCTCACATACCACACTAAAGACCAAAACCGAATGTTGCTCCAACAATGCTAACAGCAATCCCGCACAAACGGGGCATTGGCGATTTCGGACGCTTCCTTTTGGTCATTTGGACACATAGATCCGGGATACAGCCCGTGAATTCGTAATAAGGAGCGACCCTCTGCGTAGCGTTTAGATAATATTTCGTTGTAGATTCGGTGTTCTAATTGAAAATAAGTCAAGAATAATAAATATTATTAATGGCATGTTTGTTTAGTTGCTTACTGAACTTATATCCTTGATAAATGTGGGGCCACTTGTAGCTATAAGTTTCAAGTTTAATTCAATTTAGTTTTAATGCTTGCTTGCAACAAAAAAACTAGTTTTAAACTTACACTTTATTCACGTCAAAATGTAAATATGAAACTGTCAGTATTTAATCTTCAATTAAAATTAAAATAAGATTTAAATATCGCTCCAGTCGCCCTTAGGTGTCTAACTAGATATCGTATTTTTTTTAATTCCGCCGCCATTATTAACTAGTTAATATATACGTAAGAGCTATCATAACGTTGACCATACGGTAACATGTCAAAAGCAATATGGTTTTACCGAGTAGACTATAGCGCCAGTCCGATACCGTACTTTTCCCCTGACAGACATATCAATGCCCGTCCTTATTTGCACAGTCGTTGCGTCGCACACAAAACGAATTAACTCCTCTATCCCGAGCTTTGTTAGTTAATCGCATAGAGGCTATTCAGGAGCTGGTACTGCCCTCCTGAAAACCGGGCCGCATGTTAAACAACGGCATAGATAAACGTCAGAATGTTCCATTGGATGGACAAAGCTTGGTCTTTTAGACTTTAAAACAAGTGGTTCTATATTTGACGCATATCAGTAGGCTTAGAAGGCATCGTCTACAAATTTATTTTTCAGTCATTCACATAACCTAAAGGTAATAGACCAGTGAGGCTAGATAGCTTGCTTACCGCTAACGTAACCGATTTTCGATAACTGACACAATGTATGGAACTGACATAGGCGCTCGACGCGACCGTTTGACACAGCTTAACGACAACCAACGCCGAATGCATCATGTCTAGGGCCTCAGCTCCCCGTTATTGAATTAGTATGAAAACCCAATATAAATAAATTAAACTGGCTACGGAACCTTAAAAACCACCTTATCCTTAGAATCCAATCAGTTTTGTTTTGAATTGCATCCGAACCGTTTCAGTCCCAAATTACTTTTTCTAATTTACAATTTTCCAGTGTGACAACGCCATGAACAAGCTGTTCATTTTCCTAGTGTTCGGTAACAAAATATTTTTATGTAGTTTTTATTTCTATATTTCATACCAATAGAAATTATCAAAGACTTTTTTAAACTATAACATATTTAATTACCTATTAGTTGAAAACTAGTTTGTGTGCAACCGTCCTGCGGGTTGACAGACGAGCCGGGGGCGGCGGGGGTGAGCTTCGTAACGGCCAAGTAATGGGTAAAGGGATGCGCATGCCACTCCACTACGCGTTCACATTATAGAAAACAGTCCACTTTAAACAAAGGTATATCGCGCGGCTTCCATGTGTACCTACGTGCCTCGACGTACGCTCCGCGAGACACCACAAGCAAAGTCAACAGGGTAGTGATTCTGTAAACAACGCCGGTCGTGCTGACTGTCGAGTGAAACCAAGCGGCGAGATTAAGTAGTCCCGTCAGTGCGAACAAAACACATTGTAGCGCGTGCATTTTCAATTTAGCAGCACGATGGGTCGAACGTATAAGGCTGCTTAATTGAAAATGCACGCGCTACAATGTGTTTTGTTCGCACTGACGGGACTACTTAATCTCGCCGCTTGGTATCGCACGACAGTCCGCTCGACCGGCGTTGTTTACAGAATCACTACCCTGGACGCACCAAGCCGGTTAAGTCGAGGCTGCGCCGTGTCACTGCGTTTGATTGCGTTCGTGCGTTAAGGAACAAGCGACGCGCATCGACGCAACCCTAGCACCAGAGTGGCAATAGGTAACAGAAACTCCCATAAGGCGGAAACAGCGGAAACGAACTTCTTTTCTATTTTTACTATGTTACTTCCCCCAACGTCTCTCACAGGGGACGGTTGCGCACGAAATTGTTCCACGGTAAGTCCTCGTGCCACTGGGTTAACGCTCAAGTCAAATGAAAATCCACCGGCAATTTTAAACTTTCTGCCACACAAGACATGGCAATCTTTTCCAATTAATTGGTGATCTTTTAAGCTCTATATATATTAGAATCCGTGAAGTATTTCAAGTCCTATTTATGACTTCAGGAGAAACGTTACTAGGCACACCCCTTTTATACATACATGCCTGCGAAGCTGATATTTGTCATGTAAGGGATGTAAAATCATGCAATGTTCGGCAAACAGCCAATTGAAGTGCGACCACGATGAGCACGAGTATTTGTTCCTGGTTTGTTATTCTCGCACCGGCGAGTTTAAGTAGTCCCGTCAGAGCGAACAAAACACATCTAAGCGGGTGAATTTTCAATTCAGCAGCCTTATACGTTCGATCCATCGGCAGAAACCAGCTGCCAAATTGAAAATGCACGCGCTAAAATATGTTTTGTTCGCACTGACGGGACTACTTAAACTCGCCGCTTAGACATTCACTCGTTCGTCCGTCCGACCATCGTTGTTGATGGAATCACTACCCTGATATTTATCTCCTTCTCTATACATAGTTATAAGTATGTTTACCGTTTTTAAGTTCCCATAATACGAGGGCTGCCTTTTAAGTTGTGTCGTTTGGAAAAACTAAAGACAATTTAAGTGTTAAATGGTATTTATTGTTTTTCAAAGTAATCACCGTGATATGTAATACACTTTTTCATTCGATCGAACCAGTTTTCGAAACACTTATTCCAGTCCGAAGTCGGGGTCTCCAAAATGGCCGTTTTGTATGCCTCAACGGCTTCTTCAGGCGTCTGGTACCGTTGACCACGAAGTCGTTGCTTGATTTTTGGAAAAGTAAAAAAATCGTTAGGGCTTAAGTCTGGACTGTGCGGCGGGTGTTCCAGAATTTCGACGTTTTGCTCTTTTAAAAACGCAATTGTTTGCCGGGCGGTGTGCGAGCTCGCATTATCGTGATGCAGTCTTATACGACGTCTTGGGTTATTTTTTCGAAACTCGCCGATGACTTCTGGTAAACAGACAGTGGTATACCAGTCAGCATTAACCGTTTTACGATCCTCGAGCACGATGTTGGCCACGTGGCCACTTTTCGCCACAAACGTGGCGACTATTTTTTTCGAAATGCTCCGTGAGCGTATTACTTTGGTCGGTTTTGGCTCATCTTGGAACACCCAAACAGTCGACTGCTGTTTAGAATCGGGTTCGTAGGCATATATCCAAGATTCGTCACCACTGATAATGTCGTAAACATGTTTCGAGTTTCCTCGGTTGAATTGCCGCAGAGTTTTGCGACACCATCGAACGCGAGCCGTTTTTTGGTCTTCACTGAGTAAATGTGGTATCCAGCGAGAGATCAACTTTTTTACGCCTAAGTGATCATGCAAAATACTGTGAACACTGGTCCCTGAAATACTTAAGGAAGCTTCTATCTCACGGTATGTCGCATGGCGATCTTCGACGATCAGTTGCCGTACAGCATCAATGTTCTCCTGGGTTACGGCTGTTTTTGGTCGACCTTCACGATGTCTATCACCAAGACTAGAGCAACAACGTTGAAATTCTAAATACCAGCGTTCCACAGTCCGGAGGCATGGTGCTTTATCATTGAAAACCGTAGTCAACTCTTCGAAGCACTGAAGTCGCGTTAAGCCCCTTTTGAAGTTGTAAAAAAATATCGCACGTAAATTTTCCTTCGAAATTTCCATTTTCACAACTGACTTGTCAACTTTGAACGAGCGCTGTACTAAAACGGTTGGGCCGATTTCGAGTCATTCTTTTGTTTTCGAATTCTAATTTCAAATATTTTAAGATGACACTAGTTCTTTTTTATGCAATCACGGAAGGCTTGCAAACGACAGAACTTAAAAGGCAGCCCTCGTATTAACAGTTTAGTTTGGGACTATATCAATTTGAACCCTGATATGTTTTTTTTTTGTTTACTTACGTAATACGAGTATGTGTAGCTTTTCAATAACACGTACTAGATTTATTAATTGATTCTGCCCATCGTCCGTAGAATTAACAACGGTATCCACATGTATCCACGGTAATAGGACACATCAGCTGATTAACTAAGTACCTAGAGTAGGTTCTAGGTACCTATAGATGAATTAACGTGAGCGTGGAATTGCATATGTAGTGGTATTGTGTATTTATAGGCAAGAGAAAGAGAGAGAGAATTCTCTTGCATATAAACACACAATACCACTAAATATGCAATTCCACGCTCTCGCTAATTCATCTATACCTAGTGTGTATGTTAGGAACTGATTTCTTGATACTTTTTCTTCAGGATTGTTGTTACAATGCGGGGCAAAGTACCCGACGAGACCGGCCAAAGGAAGTATACCTTTTATGGTATGTACCTGTACATAGTTAATTATTAACTCGAGTTGTACATGACACGCCCGACTATCAGCTCCTTTACGCTCCGCACATTTCTGCGGTGCATGCGTCAGGGGCAAGTAAACACCGTCCCTCCGTGGCGTTCATAAAACAAACAAGTTAATAAAAAACATTTTTAATAACACACTTTGTTGCCAACTGTACTTCTAACACTGATAATAACTGGCTATTAAAATAAGAGTAGAGTGTACAAGGTACATAAATGATCACTTATTTATGCGGACTGATGAGGACCTAATGCAATTCCGGAGTTCTTAAAAGTCACCTTCCACCACCATAATCATACCATGTTTGATGGTACAGTCAACAGCATAAATAAGTGATCATTACTGTACCATGCCGCTTTCAATCGTTTCACAATTTTGTATAACATTTCTAACACTCGTTAGTAATTCCCTTCTTACTACCCTTGATTCACAATGTACTATTACATGCGCTCGACATCGCGTTGTATTAGTACTTTTAATGACTCGAGTTAGTAATCCCCTTACTGAAAAAACACTTTAACTCTGCAAAATATAAAGAAATAACTTTTGACGAACGGGAACGTAAATGGAAACGATACTTTTTTTGTGACCTCTACCACAGATAATAACTGCGTTTAGTTTCGACCTGGATTCGAGCCAGATTTAGCCAATTTGATAAAAATTTATAATTACTAAAATTAATGATTAATGTTGATATAAACTTGAAATAGGTATTAAAATAATGAAGTTTAATGAAGCGTATAGGTTTTGTGTAATGTAAGTTAGTCTATAGCTAATTTTTAAAGATGAAATTAGAAACCGATTTAATTTTTGGCTGAAAATTAAACCTCCTTAGTCAGAAATGATGTACGAAAGAGTTGCAAATTTTAAAAAGAAAGTCATTACTCCCTAGGGATGACAAACTCGCCATAATTCCCGCGGGAACAATTTAGGCCATTGTCCTTCTGTATACAGGCATGGAATAACACCATTTACGAGCAAGTGTGATGAAATAGTACATTGTGTATTAAGGGTGGTAAAGAAAGAATTACAAACGAGAGTCTGTTAGAAGCCCGAAGCCGAAGGCTGAGGGCTTTAATGACTCGAGGTTTGTATTTATTTTACCACCCGTGTAACATACAATGTTTTTCATCACAATTGCGAGGAAATGAAATAAAATCAGACAAAAGATCATATTTTTAACTTATTAGCGGCAGACCACAGATTATAGGATATGTCTCGGCAGACTACATCATTGTCTGTGACTTACCACAGATAATGTCAAACGGGTTCAGAGTCCGATTCTAGTGACAGTCGAGATCAATAGTTTATATGCGAGATTTTTAGGAAATTGTATGCAACTGACATTTCATCTCGAATGAAAGTTCATATCGAATGGCACAAGAGTTGGGGTCCTGACGTATTGTGATAGTTAGAGTCCACGTATAATATTTAAAAAAAAAAGCTATTACGCACGTTACGTACGTAATGGTAAAAAAAGGTCCGCGGGTATTATTTTGGATTTACGGTCGATTTTTCTAGCATGTTAGGACACTATTTACGAGCAAGTGTGATGAAAATATAATAGGGAACTTAGGGATAAAAGGGGTTTGGGTAAAAGTGTCATGTGTACCCACAGACCACTTACCCTATAGACTCCGCTTCGGAACAGTTTGTCTAGTATCTCATTAAGCCAAAATGGCGGGGCGCGGGGGGCGGAAAGTGCACCGTGATTGGCTAGTTCAAAGTCAACGAATAATCAAGTGTGCGCGTCGTGGTGCGCGCCAATAGAACCATGGCAACCAATTAGTGTTCTGTGAGCATAAGCATGGCTTACGGGGGTGCCTTTGTATGCGGAGTCTATAGGGTAAGTGGTCTGTGTGTGTACCTAAATGTCATACAGTTTTTAGGTGAGCGGCCATTCCTAACAGCAGCGGTAGGTCGGATCCCCTTGACTGCCATACATATTGTTCGTCATACATAATGTATTGTTAGTCATACTTTTTTTTGTCATAACTTCTTTCAGGCTGAAGTAACATTTTTTGATAAACGTTTATCGTGTAGATTATTTAGGTTAGGTTAGGTTAGTTTTATAAAAATCCTGAAAAAATAACCGTGTCCTGAGAAAAATGCATTATGATTTATGCCTTGCCAAAAACAAAATAATTTAACTCATTATTTTGTTACGTACTTAATGTATATTAATAATGTATTAACTGTATTGACATTCAAGTGCATCGGAGCAAAGATATTTAAAAATTGATACCTAGGAGTACAGTCGAGTTCATAAATATCTATACACTATAATTTTTTGCCACTTTAATCGCTGTGACAATTCATGTATGGCATTTTAATCATGACATTAAATAGACAAGGTACTAAAGTTTACGCATATTTATGAACTGTACTGTACTTTTTGTACCCAAACTTTATACTTCTAAACCATTATAAGAAAATCATCCATGGCCACTGAAAATAAGGTCTGTGTTCATATTTTCGACACTTTGTGGTGTACTGTATACATATTAGTGCCCTTGACGGTACACGTCGTACCGCGATGGCGTCGCGCGGACACTTAAAGTGTTCCCTATTATTTACACGTGCTCCACATCACCGCGGTAAGCCGAGCGCGTGTTTTGTTGTCATTGTACCGATGACAAAGCATACCTGACTGTATTGAAAATTGCCAAGGTTTACTTCGCATCCCGCTACCGGGGTATTTGCGTGGGTGTACTCGTGTCCCGGTTGGCAGTGATGACTGCGGCGGTGTGCGTCACGAGCCCGGACCAGGGCAACCCGCCGGAGCACGACACCAGGCCCATCAACGTGGTGGCGGGGTCCGCGTACAGACACACCCGGCGAGGCATCAAAATCCCCGTCAGTAAGCTGATTCTGCCCAAGCGTGAGTAAGATAAATAAATAACTACTAAAAGGATTTAAAACCTCACCTCTCGGGCTTTCAGTGTTGTCAGGCTTCTCAGTGCAGGGTTCCCTCACCGTCCGTATTACTTCACATTTTAAACGGAGTAATTTTTTGCGTTTTTGAAGACGGATTTTTGTTTTATTTTTATATGTTACATTATTTTATTTGTTTAGACACTAAGTCAAACAACATTAAAATATAACTTTAATTTCAAATATAAGCAAATGTGATCTTTATTTTAATTAGATAAATGGGCTTAATATTCCGGCTTTCGAACTTTTAGACCTGGCAACCCTATTTAAAGGTGATTGTTTTTTCAGTGCCTGAGAACTTCAAGAATAGAGGATACCTGATGCAAAAATCTGTTGCTATTTTGATTCTCCAGAGAAGAGTTCCGGACATTCTCATGGAAATTCCTATGCGCGCAATTGACATCGACTTTTTGGGTGCGGACAAGCTTAAACTGCAAGAGGAGTGCGTCATGATCGGGTGGCATTTCTTATTTGCAGAGGTGAATACCAAAAAAAAAATACAATGGTGGCGGCTTGTTAAATTCTGCTACCAAGAAATGATGAATGTAGAAAATTGATCTAACGACAATTAATATAACCTTGATACATACATGCGTGGTTACATAATGATCAACAAGTTATACTTAATTCTGTATCTCTGCCTACCCGACTCTGAGATTACAGGCGTGAAGGTATGTATGTAAGTATGTGTATTTATCCTTATTATACGTTACGTAACTTTTTCAGGATCAAGTTGTAAACGGCAGTTTCCTGCTTCAACGGAACTTGCGTTTCCAGATACTTAATTTGGTCACGAAAGCTTCACACTGCGATGTCATAAGGTAGGTGCTTCTCTTAAACAATTTACTCTTCAACTCGACGTACCGAGCCTATAGTGTATACTTTTAGGCATTAAAAAAATGTAAACAAAACAACCACGTGATGTAGTTCGTCAGCCAATAGAAGTAGACAGTGTTCTGCTTCTATTGGCTGCCGTCAAAGTCGTCGTACGTCAAAGCTCGATAAAACAGCTTTGATAGGTTGTTTAACAAAGTCACGTGATTTGGAATGTTTAAATTTTTTTAAATACCTTAAAGTATAGACTATAGTATGGTTGCGTCCATATCGCGTGTCAAATGTGGATAAAGCATCCGTCACTTTTTGACATGTGTGTGTTTTTGATTTACGTGTCAGAAGGTGACGGATGCCTTATCCAAAATTTGTGATGCGATAAACGCAGCCATGTTAGGCCCCCTCACTCATTGGCGAGTTAAAGTAGTCCTGTCAAAGCGTAAAACGGATGGATAACATTTAAGGGTGTGCATCTCAGCTTACCCGTTTTACCCGTCAAGTGAGCATGCTCGTATGATTCCACTCACTCGATCGAATGTTCGATGAGAGCCCTTTTTAAGAGAATAACATGGGCGCAAGTGTTAGTGTATTCCTGCGACCAGGTAAGGACCAAGGCGGCGTACTTGTTATACCACTAAACAATTAATCTCCCAATTCGTCAATGAGTTATTGACCAGCAAGAGGTGCACTTCCTATACTTCCGCCGAGCTGCTCTTTCGACAAAACTGCGAGCAATGTCAAAATGCATTAAGTAGTCCATGGATTAAAATACTCTCAACTATCTAGTAGATAAAAACCACCGATATAATGGCAAGCCCTTCTTCCAGGGCTGATATATCTTAAACGGCGCTACCGATTTTCATGAAACCTAGCTAGGAACCCTACCGATTGAACTAGCTTTCTTTAAAAAAAAACGGTGTCCAAATAAGTTCATCCGTTTGGCAGCTACGATGTTCGCTCGCTCGCTCGCTCGAGCTACTCGTTATATCTTTTTTTTCAAGGGATAAAATACTGTTGACAGTCCGGTACTACTCGTAAGATGCCCCGCAGCCAAACTTCACGTTGCACGAAGTCGTAAATTTTTCGAAAAATTTAACACTAAGGTAGTAACCAAATATTGTGTACCTACTAAATTACAATTATTATTTTTTAGGTTGAAATGGGAAAAAATATTTGTTGACCATGGTTTTGAGGGATACTTCGTCAATAGCGATATTATGTGCGTGAGAGACGTAAGTACTTTTCCCTATTTCAAAAGACAAGACTGTAAACGCTCGCTCGGAGCGGAATCGATTCGCAATAAGCGTTATGAACTTATGATCACTGGGATAAATCTGGCATTTGATTCTTCCTGCACTTAGATGGCGTGGCGAATGTATTGTTTTAAAATGATAAGGCCTACTTGAATTCAAGCTGAGCAAGTAAAAATGCAACGAACGCGGTAGCAATTAGGGTAGGAAACACTAGAAAAGGCAGTGGGCGGTGCGAATAAATTAGCGAGCGAAATTAACCAGTATTTTGAGCTGGAACAATTTTATTTTTCTCTTTGATCAATACCGAAATAATATCGATTTTGTGGAGTGGAAATGAAAATGCTCTTTTTAAAATGTATGATGTTTCTGATGAGCTTGTTTAACATTTACCAGGTTTCCGAGCCCTGCATCTCGGGAACTACTACTTTTTGAGGCGTGATTTTTATTTTTTACAGCCGGATAAGCAAGCGCAACCGTGTCACGTGAGTTACATAAATCGCTATGTTCTTAAGGCCATATATTTATTACGAGTATGATGCCCCGCGCGCTTAGCACGGAAGGTGTTAAAGGGACCATAGAGTAAAAACCTGGTCTACTCGAAGTCACAAGTCTATCAGGCCGCCAGACTCGAAAATCGATTTGTGCCTTCCGGCAATACATAATATATAAATAAATTAAACTGTCCGTCACCGCACATTATCAGTTTTTAAAGAACAGTTTGAGATTGACCAACCGCAGTGGCGTAGTGTAGTAGGGGCAGCGGGTTGGGGAGCACCCCGGGCGGCACTAAGGGGCGACCAAATCTATCTGTATAAAAATTAATCCCCGTTTTCTTTGGTCACGCGGCGTGACGCCATAGCTCAAGAATGTCTCTACTGATTTGAATATTTTTTGACAAGGTTTGTATGAAAAATAATTAGACCCGGGTGGCGCCGGCCACGGACAAGCTGTTTCACAATAAATACTAATCTAAATGTTTATCTTATACCTATTTTACCAATTTCATTTCACATTTATTTGCCTGCGCCCCGGGCACGCTCCTGAGCAATAGCCAGCTATGCCTTTATAACAAGGTTGCCTCATTTCTTCATGTTATCCAGGGTATGTACGGGTCGCCGCTAATCTGCAGCTCAGGCCGTGTCGTCGGTATGATGCTGGCCCCCGACGCCCAATGGACCAACTGCACCGGCAAAAGTGTCATCGTCCACTCCCTAAACAGCAAATTTATGCAAAACTTCTTTGAATGCGGCAAAAAGTAAGCGAACTTTTTTTATCCAAGTAGCGGTAGGACCTTGCGCAGGGTTCGTCCGAATCGCTACCATCTTATCATTTAACTCCACCAAGCAGCAGTGTTTGCATTGTTTCGTCTTAGTGAGATGACAAGGCAACTGGTGAAATAAATCCCCAAGGATGACAACGCAATCTCTATCTAAGGGCCGCATTAGTTTTGCATGGAAAACAGAGCACTTGGCATGTTTAGGCTTCTAACGGACGAATCCTATATTCAACCCGTGGATTGGGTAAAATTTGTCATTTACCCATACAAAATGTGTCAGATTTTAATCCAAAGCAACTTCGCGGTTTGAATTAGGGTTCGGCCATAAGACTGTAATTATCTAAGATCCCATAAACAATCAGGTGGTCTGTGCTCAGTTGCCTTTTCCATGCTATGATTTTATTGTTTTATTACCCTTTATTATAAATAGGTAAAGTGGTGGTGGTAAATGCTGAGGGGGAATCTCTGGAAAAAAATCTTTCGCTTAAGTATAGCATTCTGACTAATATTTGCTATTTCTGATTTTGGTAACCCGAGGGAAGCGAGGACGGGTCGCTCGCTAGTAATGTAAATCTATTAGCAAAATTGACAAGAAATACGAAGATTTCGAAAAGGCAAGTAAAGAGAAGCTCCCTTCCTAAAGTTCGCATGATCAAGACATCGTATTTTGTCAGATACATTCTATTCGTCTTGCTTCCTCATTGAGCTTATGGGATGGGTCCTACATAAAGCAGACTGAATAAGAAAATGCGGACTAGGCCGATGTAAGACTGGACCGGTTGTGGAACCGAAAGTAATTGAAACCAAAATTGTGCGTTGGATTTAAATCTCTGTTCGGTTCGCTTCCGTTTTATTTTCGCAGCTAGTACAGTACCTATCCTTTAAAAACAGCGAATCGCTCGATAAATTATATTACCTATATTTAATTTCAGACTGTTTGAACCGGAGTTACGCCTTGACTGGGACGCGATCAGAAACGTACCATCCGATAAGGTATTCGATGAGGAAGAGTACATCATTAAGAACATGTACGATGGAGTCCTCACCGACTTCGATAGTACTAGCTACGAGTACAAGTAACGCCGGCGGTTAATTCGAACACCTGAAATTAGACTGTAACTTCTGCAGCCCTTCTTACGTGGGGTAAAAAGTTCCAGTCTTGTTAGATTATATTTTTTTTTACATAAAATTGTTTTTAAGAAGTAAGAATAAAATGGGCACTGGCCTGTGCCTAAGCATGCGAGGGCGGCCGACAGACGTGCTCTCGTGTGAGCCATGCAATGCTTGGCTCAGGGTTGTAACTACGAAGCACTAACTAAATTCAATAGTGGAATGCTCTAACCCTTTTCACCGTGATTCTCGAATGGAAAGAGAAAGTATATTCGAACTTCAATTTTTAAGTCTGTCCACATTGCTTTTGGTGCACATCTGACAAGCTTTGATGACTAATTGATCGCTCAGTACAAGCAAATGGTCTTTAGTGGAGAGCGTCCTTTAGGTTAATGTTCCCATCCACCAATCACCGCGTGAAACAATTTTGTTAAGTTAAGACAGGATTTTAAATGAGTTCCTTTTAGGCGAGTAAAACAGAGCACATTAAGGCCCGGTGTTATAAAGGTCCGTTAGTAAATTATGTCAGATCAAATTTTAGTAACTTCATATAAGTTTTGACATTCCGGACCGAAATTTGATCTAACGGATCTTTATAAAACCCAGCCTTACAGTAACCATCTTACCATGTTCGAAAATCTGAATTTTAAAGGAAAATAACAATTTATATTAAAGACTGTACACGATAAAATCCGGCCATGCATGATCTGGTGTATTTTTGCGATGAATGCATATTTTCAAGCAGTTTTTTTTTCAATATGTTGTATAATTATAATACTATATAATGAAATAAAATCGTATCATAATGTATGGGTATGTGTGAGTTTTCGCCAAATATATTCTATCATACCTTTCATCCCCTGTACAGCGTTTTTTGACAATCTTCACTCGCTTCCTGCTTCTACGCCACAACTGTATTTATATTGTTACAAGCAGTTTTACCCACAATAGAATGTCGTCTTACGAAAAAAATACTTTTTGAAACTCATTTCTATTTGTAGTAGTCAGGAAGACTTTTTACTCCAAGCACTGAAAGTTGTTTTTGTATGGGAGGCATTTATTTGTCAAAAAGTCAAATTCGCCAAAGTTAAAAAACCTCAGAACTATCTTAATCTGAATATAATTAGGAAAGTTTTAACTATTGTGGTAAGATAATTTAATAACGTATAATTTGGCTTGTATAATTAAAAATAATAAAATGTTATAAAACGGAGAATTTGGTAAAGACTGTCAGAAGATCGTGGACAAAAAATAAAGGTACTGTGGATTATATAAGGGTCTAAGATACAGACGCTCTTACATTTTATTATGATTGTATTTTTATTATGTAGTTTCATAACCACTGACTATTACAAAAAAGTGCTGCTTGAAAATTAGCATTCATTAAAAAAATACACCAGATCATGCATGGCCAGATTTTATCGTGTACAGTCTTTACTTATCTGAATTTTGATTTTATTTGTTTAATGAACTTGAAGTCCTATAAAATAACGTATAACATATAGCAGAGATGTAATTCAATTCAAAATAATTCTTTAGTGGTTGTTGTAAAAATCAGACAAGTAGATTTAAATAAAAAACTAAGAAACCTACACGAAGGTCTTTGGTCTATAAGGTCAAACCGCAGGGATACAGTATTAAAATACACTATTTATTATACAACAAATGTTTATACATTTATATCAATTGGAGGTGAGAGACGAGATATTTTCTCATGCCTACGAGCAGGACCCAATCAATGTTATTAACTGTTTACACTTTCGAGATGTCAACACGTTTTATTAAATTGCTCATACAATTTACTAGCTCTCGGATACTAATTTACAATAAATTAATATATACCGATCCATTGTTGACATAAAATGAATATGTACAATAAAGCCGAATGTATACAATATAGCCATTAATTTTTCAACGCCGTGTGAAATACAACAGTATAATACTCATTTTACATGCCAATGTCATCTTAAAAACGTGCTGTGACTTGAGTATTCTAGATTACTCTTAACGTTCCGCTTGATTGCTCGAAATGAACCACCAATCGGAAAGCTTATTTCGGCGAGCATTCGAATGTGCTCGAGTCTATCAGCACTATTATGGATACTTAGAAGGTAGAACATTATATTTATCGGTGATTTTGATTTTCTTGACAACTTGGACATAAAGTTAATGTAAATATATAAGAAGCCCTCGCCTCGGCGTGCGAGGCCGAGTCGCGCTTGACCGACTTTTTTTAGGAAATTCCACTAATTGGGTCTCTTACGCTTATGTGGAAAAGTTAGGCCACAAATTAAACAATAATAACGTGGCATATTCACAGCCTACAGGGGAAACTATGCTTACACTCTGTTCATCTTTTTCTTATGTAATAAAGAATATTTCAACGTTAATCGTTGTCAAAATAGTAAACCAGCCAGCCAGCCAGCCGGCCAGGACAAAAGGTAAAAATATTTTTTACTTTTTCTCCGTCACCTTAATTAACTTTGTAGAAATTTCTAGCAAGATGCTCTTACAGTGTTAAGCAAGTATGGAAACATAGCTTTTTGTGTAACAGTTTGCGTATCGGTGGCGAGCTAGACACGTTTGATGAAAAATTCACAGCAGCAGTTAAAAGGTTAACATTAAATATTATTAATCTGATATTGTTCACTTTTAGGTATTCATTTGTTTACCACATAAGACAAAAATCAACAGATTATAGAAACATTATGTGCATACAGTTTTGATAGTATATTTTCAAGGACAAAAATACGGCCAGTTTCTAAAACACACAACTAAGAGCAGTCATCTGAAGTTTGTGATGGCAACGTACCATTCTTTGTTATTTTTAAATTATTGAACTAAAATTAAGTGATATTCTTAAATGTTGCTCAATCCGAATATTCAAATTTAAATATATGGTCGAGATTGAAGTTATTTTCGAATAACTTTAAAACGTAACATATTTTTAATTTCTAAAGTAAACGTAAAAGTAGAAATAGGCCCAATCATGACAATATATTGTATATCACGATATCTTACACGATACGCACAAACTAAATTTGGCAATATAACATTGCTAGCTCTGCTTTTGTAAGAGATCTCATCTCTCGATTTTGAAAAAAATACTACTATCATATTTTTGTCCTTGACTACATTGTAGACATTATTCTATTTTGCCTAACCATGACACAACAATCACATATATACGAGTACAATGAAACAGTAAAGTGCTATGTTAAGAGAAGCATATTGCGAGTACACAGTCCTACGGTTTTTGTAAAGCGGTGTAGCTTAAAAATAAACCATTAACTTTATACCTACATCGCTTGGGTGTTGCGTTTGTATACGTGCGAACAGTAAAACGGGGTAGTAGTAGAATGTCTAGGTCGCAAAATGACCACATCGCTTTTTCCATTTTATGACTGTCTTAGCAAAATCGAAGGCGTCAGCACAGCGTAGCTTCTATTCTTACGCAATTGGCCCTTTGGGCATTTCAAGTTACTTGATGAACTTACCCTAACTAGTAAGGTGAACGAAGTGGTCATATTGCCATTTAATCATTTAGAGATGTGTGGGCATTTTGCGAGTTGACAATTTTGTGATCTAGTCATTAGATTACTTAATTACTACGCCAGTAAAACCACAGTATTAATAGTACTCAATAGTAGGCAATCTATCGCTGTCACACTGTCTATGGCATGTCAGTACATTTTTTATGTCAGAAAGAGGGTGAAAGCGATAGTATACTCTGGTTTTACTGTAAGCGTAGTGTATAGTGCAGTATCTCTTCAATCGGCCTTCTCTCTCACTCGCTCTCATATACGCTCATATGGTAGCTTAATCGACTCTAACCGAACCCAAAGTTTTTAAGAGCTATAACTTTGTAATATAGACGACCATAAAATTGAAAGTGGCTTTTCGTTTTACACACGTGTGCGTGATATTCGTTGATTTACTATAATATTTTTTATATCTTGTTGTGCCTGTGACAGATTGACATTTTACATTTCACGCGAACATTGTAAATTTGGTGCAATTTTAAAAACGAATTATGATAAAATATGGTCCTATTTCATGGAACTAAAAACTAAATAATTAAACTACGTTTACTTTCTATGTTTAAAATAGGCGCTTGGTAGTGTTTGACAATACCTCGTTCTTCGACGAAATCGATTGGCCATTACGATTTTAATCATTGATGTTGTTGCGTTTTTTTCACCACATAAAAACACCTATCTAGACTTTACCACACGATGGCAATAGTTCTAGCGTAATGTTAGACGATTTATGAAACCTTATTTTTATAGAAAGTAGGTAAATTAAATTAAGGTCACAAATTTATAACAGAATACGAATCGATTACATTTCCTTCATCAACTTTATCGATAATCGAAAGAAAAATAGTTAGCAGCATCACTACATTTGCCAAATGGCATCTGTCACAAGCACAATTAGATATGAAAAATATAATACAGACTCAGAACGCAACCCCCAAGCGACTTAAGCTTATATTACACTATTAATCTAAACTAACATCCAAACGCCTATATTATATTCCACAAGGTGAATGTATTAAATACAAGACCACAATAAATACTTAGTAACTAATTTGTGTCGATTTTAATGAAAAAAATAATACTTGTATATTTAAAAAAAACCTTAAGTTGGAATGTCAATACACTAGTTAGGTGCCACTTGTAAATTGATCGGTATCATCCAAAAAGGCAGATGGATACATTTTATACAAATAGAAACAATTTATTGATTGTTTATTTATTTATCTAGATACTTATTTTTATTTTATTCGTCTTCCTTTAACTCACTCTTTCTTCCTCTATTATTATCTAACTCGTCTTTTCGCTTCTCTGTCTTTCTCTAATTTATTCTGCCTTTTCTATTCTCGTCTTTTTTTTTATCTTCCCTGCCGCCCAGTAAAGTAAGACTTTGGTTTAGCCCGTCTTGCTTCTATATCGTAATCATACAGTTGAAGTTATAGACGGCTTTTATTTAGTCACTTAGTTTTGAGAGCAACTATAACGAAATGGAATCATTTATTCACATTTGGGCTCTTTTAATATGAAAGCTGTGGACGAGACGACCTTACCAGAATAGCGCCGCAAGAAACTCTAGCAGGTTTTAGGGTTTCGTACCCACAGGGTGTCCGGTTCCCTATTACTAATCCTCCGGTGCCCGTCTGTCTGTCTGTGAGCGGGCTGTAACTCATCAACCGTAATAAGTAGACAAACAAAATTTCCAAAAAAGGGAGTTTTTCAATACAAGCGAATACTAAATAAGTTTCTGTCAAAAAAATCATTTTTGGAACAAGCTTTTGTTGCTGACTGTACTTTTTGTACAGTCTTCGTCAAGACCGTCTACTCGTCAACGCGCTCTAACACGACGGTTTGTCATGTGTAATTTAGGAGTTCTTATGGCCACCCTATCATGTCATCATCAGACTAGCTCGATGGTGCTATATTATTGTATTGTCAACAGAACTAAAGGTGTAGGTATGCAAATTTTCAGCTACACCGGAAACCAGGAAGTTGGTCAAATTTAACTGGCAAGATTTGACCCGTACCTGCATACATACATTGCAACTTAAGAACTTAAATAAATAAATAATAATAAAGGCTTGTAAAATATTAATATTTCTAAAAATAAAGAGGCACTTTTATAGAAGAATAGAAAATAAAAAAATACAAATAAGTATTCTTAAAAGTAAATAGCATCGCAAGGTACTAACTTAAAGTAATAAATTATATACACATGAAAAAACACAAATAAAAGGTAGGCTGACCCATGTCGGCGTCACAATAAATATGTCAGTACATTTCAATGAATTAATAATGCCAAGGAGAACCACACGACGATGTCTTCACGTCAAGAACAATCAATAACGTCAAGATATTCAATTACGATATTAAAGCAAGGCGAGCTAAAAAAACTCTAAAAAGAAACCCAGAAAAATCTTTGCTTCTGGCCTAGAGCTACTTTAGGGAGTAGGTCAATTTGTAACATTTTCCCGAAAAATATATTATAAAAAAAGCTTACTCCAATGACGTATCTTTTCATCCTAAATCACCTGACTTTGGCGGTTATATATACCTAAACGTTGTCAATATAACAAAATATTTTATACGATCTTTTCACTAACATATAATTATATTGGATATACATCCAGTAATATCTACAACCTTAAAGTGGAAGTACTCTTAACTGTCATACTTCCTTGTTATCGATCGTAAGGACCGTATCGGAAAGAAAGTAGACAACTTCAAAATGATTTTATTTTTATTCTGTGTGAAAACTGATAATGAAACAAAAAGAAACTGAAAAATAAAGTCTTTATAGAAAAGTAATCTGAATTAATTCGTCGTACTATATCTATTTTACCTGCAACCTAACTTTATTTTTAATGTGTCTCATTAAATGCTTGATACATTTGATACAACGACCTTTTGGACGACCACGTTTGGTACATTTTTAGATGCCCTGTTGGGTTAAGCTGAGAGAAAAGGACAGAGTTATGTAACTGATATAGCTCCGTCCTTTATGCTCACCGTTAAGTGAACTGCATACCCATGTCATATTAACCCCCCTGTTCCACTTTTTTAAAGTCGTCAACTGAGGTTGCCACTTTGACGTTTTTTTGGAGGTAGGTTTCATGATGGCATTTACGAGGATTTATCTCTTTATACTTCTACCTTATTGGCTTTATACCATTCCTTCGTTGTTTTAGAGTAATAACAAGAAGCCAAGTGCGGCCAAAACAAAGTTCTAATCCTGTGCTTCTTCATAAATGGTAGTATCTTTTCTGTAAGCACTCGTCACAGTATACCGTAGCGTTCAAAGTCCCTGTAGTGAGAAAGGATTGCGATCGTATACCGCATTGACAAATCGCTTGCCACACTAACACTTTTGTTGCCTAAATTCTCAATGTTGGTGGCCTTATGTTTTCGAGTAACCTTCTTATTAGGGTCTCCCCAGACCTATCGACGCGGAATCGGCTTGAGCCGGTAAGAAAAAAAATTATGTCCGTGCAGTAAGAGTGAAAATGGTATCGCTCGGCTCGGCTCGGCACGGCTCGGCGTTGCGAACGGAACGACGTCGTTTTCGATCTTATTGCGTGGACATAAAACTTATTCTTGCCGGCTCAAGCCGATTCCGCGTCGATAGGTCTGGGGAGACCCTTACCCGGCACCGTAATAAATTGAGTTGCAATAGGTCTCGTCACCCATTATAATGCACTGATTTTAATTCGCCCGATGTTGAAACTTTGATAAAAATAGCAATGGTTTTTTGTTACAACTTAAAAAAAAAGATGTAGTTCGGTATTTGAAAACAAGTTTCTGTTTATTTTATGTACGTGCCAGTTTTAAAGATGCCTAAAGCTATCTACTTTTTTTCATATTCGGTCCTTAACTTAATCTTGCTTGCTGTGCTAGGAAGGAGACAATATATTTTTTTTGGTTTGAACTACGTTAAGTACCTAGATAAATGAAGTACACCCAAGCGCAATATAAACTGGCTATTACACGTAAATATTTGTGTATATCGTGAGTTATTGCAATTGAGTGTATAAATCGAAGACGTATAACGTAACTTCAAAACAAAGTAAGATTACATTCGTGGTCACTTTAATTCGAGTTACTGCTAAATGCTTCTCGTACCTATCATAAAACATTTGGTTAAATAGTCACCTAAAAGACATAAGTCGAAACCATCTATACTTATTTATATACTGACATTAATAACAGAGCTTAGGTTCTAATGGAAGTTATTGCGACATGTCTTTTTAATTGGAACGACTGAATTTACTTTTATTATTGAGAAAGGAAGATCTTCTGAGTAAAAGGTAATACAACACTATACATGGAGTTTACTTAATTTAGAGCCTTTATAAGGAAAGCCGGCATTATAGACTAAGAGTTCGTGACAAGAAGTACTACATCAGCTTTCTGCCAAAATGCTCAATAATTTTCATTACTACACGAGTGCGATAATCATCATACAGTATAAGCAGAAAATTTGACAGATAAACAAAAAGTGCGCTAAGAAAATAATTTTGATGCGATTTTATCATTGAACCTAAATTTAGGTCAAAACCGTAAAAAAAGCTCTCCATTATACAATATATCTTCGGGATGGTTACTGTGCAAGGGCGAAGCCAGAACGGGTCGTTAATGCAATATAAGTAAATAAATGCAAATTAAACGGCGCACCAGCACACACGTTCAAGTCGACATTTTGAATTATTTATTGTTGTATTAACTCCAAAATGCCGCATCAGTATTCATAAACGCACGCGGTGGTTCAAAATGAAACCAATTTCATAGACCACCGAGATGGTGGCGCCGCCGTGTTTCATTCACTATACCTACACCTCTGCGAACTCTTAGCCTTCAATTACCTTGGATTTACTCCTATATGACACTGTAAAATTATATTCGTATTAATTATAAGGAACTGTGTCCAGCAGACAATAGAAACAATGCACATGACATGAAGTGTTAAGGTATCAAGTTTCCATATTATTAAGTCATGTACATTCAGTAAACGCGCTTCGCTAAAATGCTTACTATTCTCGTCACCATACGGTGTATATGTTTGAGGCAAAAGGGATACAAGACAGTTTTATCCCGTTTAGTAGTAAACAAAATCAAATAATAAATGATAACTCAGTTGTACCACTAAATCATTAATCGAATTAATTCACTTGAAGCAATTTTAGAGAGGTGTTAATAAAATTAGAAAGGCTGCCTCGGTGTGCAAAATACGATTTAAATTCGCAAATAGTAATAAGATTAAAATTTGTATGCAAAAGGACGATTGAATAATGTTATGTAGAACTTTAATTAGAGAAGAATCAAGCTAAAATAACATTAATAGAAGCTTGCTGGAATTAACAATATAATAAAAAACGAGTGTCATATAGGCTTTAGTGAGTTTTAGATCTAGGCCTATATTCACAGATTCGAAAAAGACACGTTCTTAATTTTGGAGCGTTGAAAATTTAGCACATTGACCCTTTATTTTTTGTCTCTGTCGCCTGCGCACAAATCAATTGCTTTCGCATTCGCACATAGCACCTGCTCGTGTGCAACTGCAATACACGTGTGGGAGTGTCATAATAGTGAATAAAGGGTGATAGTACAAAATTCTCAGAACTCTGAAATTAGAGAAATAACTAAGTATGTATCACCTATCTGTAAAATGGTATTCTGTATACATTTTAATTTCAAATAGAGACTTACTCGTAGGTGTTAGATTCGCTACAGAATAAACGACCCCCCTAAAGTACCTTCGAACGCTGTGGCCATTGTTGAGCTCAAATTAAAACGAAAAGTATTAAAAGAATGGCTAGTAGGAATAGGAGTAGAACTATAGTCCACCATTGGCGTCGATCTGAAACAAATAGTCAAAATCAATAACTACCTGCATTGTCTCGATTAACATTAATATTGCACCGAGCAAACTCCGCCGACTGTCCACTGGCACCCTCATTACTATTATTGCGGCTAAGGTATATCATACATCCTATAAAGTATGTAAGTATTCATTTCTGCCACAAATAACCACTCCTTGACTTCAAGAAAATACTTTAGCTCTTTAGAAAACACGATAATAGTAATAAGGGCGCCGCCACAGTAGGAGTACAGTTAGTTAATTCCTAGTCCACATTGGACTATGTCAAAGTGGCGTAATCAATCAAAACGTAAGAGATATCTTGTGATTTTATTTCCAGTGTCAATTTGATATAGTCCAAAGTGGACTAGGAATTAAATTCCATGACTGTGCATCCGGCGTATGCTTGGCTCAGTATCAAGTGTATTTTGTTAAAATTTAGGGTCGTATTAACAAAGAGATCAAATGTAACCGACAAATGTTAAAAGTCAGTGACATGCAAAGAGACTATTTATTACAATGATTACATATCCATACCTAGAACAATGGATAAAATGTAATGTTCCATTTCACATTTGAATAATAACGGTCAAATTAGTAAACGTTTATTTTTTTAACGAAGACAACATAGAACAATATTTGTTATTAATAACTTTTATAAATCACATTGCTATGAAATCTCTACTATTGACTTCGTTCAAATAATTTGAAAAAAAAAAGGAAGGTTACGGATGCGGAAAAGCGATATGGGTGCAGATCAAATAACATGAATACCTTACCATTATTCATATGAAGAACCCTTGCGACTTTCTTTATAGTCGAGTCTAGCTTCGAGTCTGCGTTCTCGAGCTCCGTGTTCAAGTCATCGAGCATCCTGGAAGATAATAAAATCGCAGCTAAGTTTCAGTTTCAGTCTAGCGTCTAGATATCGCGTGTCAAATATGGATAAAGCATCCGTCACTTTTTAACACGTGTACTTATTTACCTGTCAGAAGGTGACGGAAGCCTTATCCAAAATTTATCGCGCGATAAACTCGTACATTAGGCCCCCTGGGCTGGTATCGCATTTATAGCTTTGAGATTTCAAATCTTACGCAATGCCATAAGAAATGTGAGTGTGGACTTGCCGACACGGTCAGCCTAGTGACAATGCCTACAAAGCTAGCGGTCTTTGGTGCGATTTTATCTCTCGACGGAAGTCCTAGACTACACATCTCTGCGTTCAAGTTGCTGCGACGTTAAACAATATTGCTGTAGACGTGTTATGGTATGGGATATCTAACTCGGCCACGACGCACAGCGCTGGCCTAGTGGGTAGTGACCCTGCCTACGAAGCTAGTGGTCCTGGGTTCGAATCCCGGTAAGGGCAGATATTTGTGTGATGAGCGCTAATATTTGTTCCTGAGTCATGGATGTTTTCTATGTATTTAAGTATATATTTCTCTATATAAGTATTAATATCGTTGTCTAGTACCCATAGTACAAGCGTAGAGCTTAGTTTGGGACTAGGTCAATTGGTGTAAGATTGTCCCCTTATATTTACTTATTTTATTTATTTACCATTACTGTCAAGTAAATTAGTGCATTTTTAATAAATAAATGGCGGCCGGTTGACAATACAATACGGTTGAAAAGCAATATTATTTGCCGTTATAGAATAGAGGCCCGGAAATCAGTGAATATCGGCCATTTTAGGGCAGTATTAATAAACTAATCTCAACTCTAATGCTAGTCTCGAGATGCGTCATACGAGTAAATGACAGTGTTCTCTGGTTTGACGTTTACTTTGACGTATCTTGTGACGGGCCTCTCAGCCAAGATGAGTTTATTAATACGGGCCTTAGTGAGCTTTAGTCAACGGGTCAGATTCAAAAATTGCCCATTCCCCAACAGCATGCGGTTTGGCCACTTGCAATTAAGTCGTTTCGATGACTGTTCAAATGATAATTTTCACAAAATTATCAAATAAAAGTTTCCTTTGTTTTCATGGGAATCTTCCACATTCAATTTTGATATACAGATGTAGTGATAGTGAATAATCCTTTTCCATCGTTTTTGGTCGGATAACTTCGTATTTATCTTACTTTCTCTGTTGGCTTATTGATGGGTACTGAACCTAATTGAGAAAGCTATATAAATACGAACTAATCCGACAAAAAACGATGGGAAAGGATTATTCACTACATCTGTACATGCGGTTTGCTGTATCATCACGACACAAATGACTATTGAAACTTACGAATAAATGCTTATTTGATAAGTTTGTGAAAATTATCATTTGAACAGTCATCGAGACGACCTAATTGCAAGTGGCCACTGTAACTTATTATTGTAACTTATTTTTTTGCCTATATTAAGTCATGCTTATCGCACTGCTTTGAAATAAAGACGCACGGCAGTGTGTCCGGCCAAGTTCGAAGAAAAAGCCGAGGGATACTGCAATATGTATATTTAGATGATATTTATTAATTGAACCAACTTTTATAACTATGCCTCCTTGGTCTAGAGCATTTTTTTTCTGTACGAATAACAGCGATGCCACACGATCGTTGCCGGTGCGTTGCTTCGTCGCAACCTGTGATTTAACAATAAAGTCTGTTCCTATTCAGACTGCCAATGAAACTAACAGGTATACCTGACTGTAATGGTCTTTTGATAGACGATGAAGTAGTGATGGGAATCATTTTACCTCTAATTAGTTAATTAAAAAGGTTGAATTTATATTCATCATCACATCATCAACGTATTGTACTCGTATGTCAGAATAATAATTTTGAAGGTGCTTCTCCAGGTAAACCCCCGATATAAGGTGCCCCTACTTTCAGAGCATATATCTCCTAAACGGCCCCAATTGGTCCATCGTTTAGAGAGCTAACATACTCTATCGGTGAGAACCTTTAATTGGCTTATTGTTACGTAATTTAATTTCTATCTTGTTTTTAAGCTGTTGGATCTCCAATAAATCATAAATAAAATAAATAAGATGCCACAGACATACAAACAAATACACACGTTTAACTAAAACAGCAAAATATGCTAGTTCAGTATCGAGTTATCGACCTGTTCAGATGATCCGCGCGGCTTGAGGAGGACGGACGCTCGGAGCTACGAAAATGGAGGACGAGATATCTATTGATGTACTAAAGCCGTCATGTGAATAGCTGAACCGCGCATTCATTTGAACTTAGCCTAAACCGACGACGCGCGGTTAAAGGTCTTGCGCGCGGTGCATGGCGCTACACGCGGTCATGTAAACGACAACATTGATTTGTTATAATCTCACGCGCGTTAATGTGAACTTAGCCTAAACGTAACATCGAATTCGAATCCTCTCGTACCCTTGTATTAACCTAACCTTCTATTAACCTTGTGTTATTTAAACTGAGAGCCTTTAGATATAATTGAGAAAACGATTGTTTTTTTTGTTATTCAAACAGTTTATTTCGTCCCTGTCGCACTGCTGGGTGCGATAGAGACGCAAACCTCTCTTTACTATTTAATCTATCATACCTATCACTACGAAGTTTTTGTGTCAAATTATATTTAGAAAAAGTAAATGTTTATGTCAAGAACCATTCAGTGTCAGCGTATTTTACCGAAAGTGATTTTTAAATAGAGATTACTACCTCAAAATAAACATGAAGACAATGATTAAGTGTATAAACAAATAATATAACCATGCGCAACCTACAAAAGTACGCCAATAAGGAGTCATAATGTTAAATTGATTTGTTGAGTGACGAAATGAATAGGAACAAAAAATATCAGTTTTGAATCACAAATTATGGCTACTTTTAGCCGAAGGAGGCAAGGGGTTACCGCAAAGTAACGTTCTATACCAGTATCATTAAAACCTTAATAACTCCTAAACAGATTAACAGATTGAAAAGTTAAACTATATTCTGGACCAGTTTAGAAGGGGCTTTCTTATCCCTTAATTAACACATTATTAGCTAGCGGTGCCATTTGGGATCCACGTCGTGGTTAGAATTAAAATTCAAAATAAACTCAAATAATCAAACATTTCAGCTTTTAATGGGTTCATATTTACGTCGAGTTCTAGGGCGCCCCTTATGATTCCGAGTGGCATTATTTAGACGAAGCGGTTAGCCAAGTTGGTAGGCGGGAGCCTACATAGCTAGCAAGCCCGGGTTCCATTTCCGTGGTAGCAAAAAGGACGGGCGTTGCATAAGGTCCTTCCACCACTAAAACTACCAAGGTTGTGTATCACAATGTTTCCAAAAGGAATTTAACTTCTTTTGCAGTAGTTCGTTCTTGGCTCCAATGACCATATCATGCACATTTGTATCTTGTCGCTTGTTATATCGTTAGCCTTTGACAGATTAGTGCAGCAGTACGTAACAAAGCGCTTCAATTGAGCGCGCACACTTTAGTGCGTAGCTCTGACAGACCACATACAAGTATAGAGTTTAGTTTAGGATTTGTCAATTTATGTGAGATCGTCTTCTGATATTTATCATTATACGTAATTTACTCACCCAGCTTGCTCATCCAGCTCTACCCCAATCTGCTTGGACACCGTCTTCAACGAGCCCACGGTGTTGCTTATAACCTGTAGCTGATCTTCCTGGTTGTCAAGCATCTTCTCTTGCATCGACATGATGTCGTTGTCATACACGTCGAATCTGTTAGGGCTGTCGGTTTGATTGGCCAGTTTCGAGTACTTCGAGTATTTGGGCGTCGAGGTCCAGGAGTTCCCGAAGTGCATGGGGCTCTCTTCGCCGAGCAGGGGCTCTCGGGCGGTGCCATCGTTGTCTCTGTTCCTGTTGAAACTCATCTTGCCTTTCATAACCTGCAGCACAGATAAAATACTTTTAAATGGTTGCTAGAAAAAAAATGTTTGGTTATTGGAATGCATAAAATGTTGGAATTGTTACATAAGAATATGTAAGTGTGCAAAATGTGGTTACAGAATTATCAACAAGTTTTTAGAGTTGTTGGTAATTCTGTTGCTCTGCCTACCCCACTCCGGGAATAAAGGCGTGAGTTTATGTATGTATGTATGAATGTATGTATGTATGTATGTATGTATGTATGTAACATATGTAAATTCAAGTATTGAGTTTGGACTTGTTACATCCGTCTCAGTAAGCAGCTGTGATTGTGCAAAAAATGAGTAGATCTAGAGATGCCCAATGCGTGGCACATTGTCAAAATGTGGACAACCCCCATTCATATTTACCTTCACTTCCTGCTTAGTAGCCTCGATAAACGTACGCCTTTCGCTGATCTCCTTATTGTCGATCTTGAATTTGGACGAGTTCTTCTCGACGATGCGTATTTAGTAAAGTTAAGGCATTTTTTTTATTTCTGTATAAAGACATTTAACAAACACAAACCTGAACCCTTTAATGGGGAATACTACAACGCTCACTTCTTTAATCTATGACACTCGCAAGATCTCCACGGATCATCACTCGTCTATAAAAATGGGTCCAATTCATTACAAGTTAGATACAATAACACAGTCATTTGTAATAATATCGTAAAACACCGAAAAAAATATAGTGAAAAAACTTAAAAGCAACAAACACATTTTTAATAATTTGAAAAAACATCCCAAAGATATGATTCCACGCTTGACTTAATTTTTATAAAACAACTAACCTTAAAAAAACCTTTTTCATAAGATTCGCTTGCAAACACAAAGAGAATGTAAATAAAATAATGCGTGGCCAAAGTAAAAAAAAGAACCAAGCAAAATGCAAGTTTTAAAAAACGAGACTGTACGTTTTGTTATTCTCACTGTTTGTACAGTCACCGTCATAAATAAGTGATGATTTCTGTACCTTGTCGCTTTTAATCGTTTGACAATTTCGTATGACATTTCAAACACGACGTTAAAGTGACAAGGTTCATAAATGATAACTTATTTATGCCGGTGACTGTACCTATGTTGTACCTTTGTCATATCGCACCTTCGGTAGGACAAGGGCACAATTGCCCCTATAATCATATAGAACATTGTGCCCTTGTTCTACCGAAGGTGCGATATGTTGAAATCTGACATAAACAAAGTAAAAATTATAAATATAAAAATAAAATCAGTAGGTATTCATTACACTATTAAAGGAAATAAACAGACAATTATAGATCAAACAAAAAGGTAAAAGCATATGGCTGATATGAAATGTTTTGCTGATGCGGACATGCTATCATGCAAACATTGACTTGTGTTGTGTATTAAGTATGTCAAACAAAAATAGTACACAATAACATGATGTAACAATATGGCAGCCGTGGGGCTTTCTAGAGAGAAAGGTGCGCGCGTGCTTATCAAATTATAATAAACAATATACATAAACACTAATTCAAAATAACTTTTCTGCTTTGAGACATGTAGCTCCTCGAGCACCCGTAATAAAAAGGATATTTATTGTATCTTCAAGGTCTTCCAAATCCCACTCAATGCTCCTGAGCGAGTTCCTCAGCTCCGACGAAGTCCATTCAACCTCCGGGCTGTTAGGGACCACTGGAGCCTTGGAGATTTCTTGCCACCGCAGATACAACCCTCGTGTCTTGTTTAGAGCCTTGAACACCTCACTGCAAGTAACCAATATGTTAAAGGACTTTGATACAATTGTAAATGCAAGTCATGAAACAATTGATTTGATTTGTAATCTACATATATTTATTACGAAATATCTGAGGCCTGATCTTCATAATGATGAAGTTTCAAAATTTGCAAGATTCAGGCTCGTATGGCTATTTAAAATGGGATTGTGACACTTTTAACACGGATAGTGTATGGTTTTTATCCAGTATATTTGTTGTTATACTCAATATATTATAGACTAAACAATACGATTATACAACCATACTTAGTACGAATTAATATTAACCCGTGGAGCAACCTATGTGCACCGTGTACAACGCAATACTTAGATACAAGTCCTAATTGTCATTATACTCATTATATACATACAACTCTAATTTTCAACAAGTGCTCGACGGGTTGACTATAATTTTATACAATTAAGGTACTGATACACATGCTAATTACTAGCACGAAAGCATGCTACTATTGAGCAAATGCTACCTATTAGCATGTGTGTCTACGACGTGCTCATAATTAGCATGCTTTTTAGTAGCATACTCAAAGATAGCACGCCCTGCTATTTTTGAGCGTGCTACCTGAGGCGGGGGTAGAGAGGGGAATGGTAATAGCAAGTGTGAACACGTTTGCTAATAAGCACGCTAGTATCGATCTGTTGTTTGCAACAGGTGCATGTGCCTGCGTCTGCCAAAATGTCTCGCTGGGGTGACGAGAAAACCATACGTTTTATTACTTTATACAGAAATAATGAATGCCTTTGGAACCCACGGTCACCTCAATATAAAAATAACATCGCAAGAAACAATGCTTACGACGACTTGTTAAGCAATATGAATGATTCTACTCTAACTTTAAAGATCTTAAAAACCAAAATAAAAAATTTAAGGTCTATTTATCATAATGAACTTAAAAAAATAGAAAGTTCGAAGCGTTCCGGCGCGGGGGCTGCTGGCGTGTACCGTCCGTCGATGCCATGGTTTCAAGAAATGCACGCGTTTATGGGAGATACGGCTGGCGAATATCGGCTAACTGTCGGAACCGAATTGGTAAGTTCATAGGCCTACATAATTATAAAAAATCATAGAAGCAAAATAAATTGTTACAAATTTATAATTGTAACTTTACAATTTTTTATTTGCATATTTACAAATGTGCGATTCTACAATTTTGTACTTATCTGTCGTGACATACCTTACTTTTTTGTGATACGCTTCCACAAGAGTGAATTATTTGTGTACTACAAACTTGATACGAATACTAATTTGTAATCGTTGTGTTACATATGTATGTTTACAATGCTACAATTTTGTCGAATTGCACACTTGTAAAGTTTTGTGGGATAGGACACAGTAGTTTCGGCTGAACGTTGTCTGTCAGTGAGTCAGTAACGGAAGAGTTTATATACTTACTAGCTTTCTGCCCGCGGCTCCGCCCGCGTGGAAGTCATTTATCGTGCTTCCCTCGGGAACTCTTCAAAATTTCGGAATAAAAAATATTCTATGTCCTTCCCTGGGATTTAAACTATCTCATTTCAATTGGTTTAGCGGTTTAAGCGTGAAGAGGTAACAGACAGACAGACAGACACACTTTCGCATTTACAAGCATGGATACATATAGATTATTAACTTCAAACTTACCTACCTATTAAAAATGAAATTGATATTTTTTGATTGAACTTTCTATTACATATTGTATATTTATTGTAACCGTACGGTCACAGACTTTAATTAGGGGACACTTTTGTAATTCATTTATTCATTGTACCATGGTGGAAGAGTTGTTATATTATCTTATTTCTTAGTTTATTATACTATCTTAGTTAATACAAATCTATACTTTAATAAAGTTGAACACACAATTACAATTTTTCTTCATAAAAATCATTTACTGCATAATAACATTACATGTACCTTTCTTACAGCTTCGTAATAAGGTTCAAAACTCCTAAACAAAATTCCTTGAGTGTAAACAGTACTATTTAGGACTAACTAAATAGAAACACATTGTAAGATCTGTATTATTTATAAATATTGTATTATTACAAGCTTTTATTTAGCACCTTTCCTGATGTTTGTTTGCTTGTTTATTTGTCTGTAATCAAATTTTGCAAGTTAAACACATTTATAGTTTCAGTTATTTATATCATAAAGTCTTGCCATGGTACCGCTTCTGTCGTTTCGAATAGCTCCGCATACGTATTCCTTATTGCCTCTGCCTGTTGCGAAGCACGGTTTCTGCGTGGTGGTAAATTTTGTAAAGCTGTCTGCATTTTTGTTCTCCAAGCTCCTGGTATCACAACACCTTGTTGTATATCTTCAAAGTCTACACACCTTTGCGTGATGTACATGTCGGATGTTTTTCGAAGCCAGTTGTGTAAAGAACACGCAGCTAATATAATACTATCAACTTTTTTTGGACTCATATCTATTGTGGTCAGAAGAACTCTAAATCTTGTTGCTAAAATTCCAAACGCATTTTCAACGATTCGTCTTGCTCTAGATAACCGGTAATTAAATATTTTTTCTCGGCGTGTTGGAGTAGTTCGGTACGGCTTCATTATGTAAGACTTTAGAGGAAAAGCAGCGTCAGCTAAAATAACTGAGTGTTCCGGTAAATTTAGAGTATTATTTTGTAATGCTTGTGATAAGTTCGAACGCTGAAAAACACCCCCGTCAGAAGCTCTTCCATTAGTTCCAATACTTATGTAAGAAAAGCAATAGTCATCATCAACTAATGCCAAGAGTACAATACTATGGGCACCTTTGTAGTTATAGTAATCTGAAGTGTTATCAGGAGCGCGTATATTTATATGTTTGCCATCCAACGCTCCAACACAGCCCGGAAAATTCCATTTTGTACGAAACCCATGCTCAATACGTTTCCAGTCTTCGTGGCTTGGAATCTGAAAAAAAAACATACCTAAATAAATAATGTAGGTTGTACTATTTTTTAATTCCTAATGAATATCTTATTTTCAGGATTCCGATAATTCATCGCAGAATTCGGAAGCACAGGATTCTCCGGCATCGACTGCAAGCACATCAGAATCTCTTAACTCGCCAGAATCGATGAACGTAATGTCACCTCCCGCCAATATACCAGAAGAACGACCACAATCGAGTTCATCTAGTGTCACATCGACACGGCGTAAACGACGATTCGTACAAGATGAACCGATTAATGTGGCACTGAACCGACTGGAAAACCTGAGTTCTGCAATAAATATGCCTACTGAACACGACGAATTCTATTATTTTGGACATAACATTGCTGCTCAATTACGAAGTCTGCCATTGTATGAAGCACTTAACGTACAAGCTGAGATCCAAAATATTGTGATTGCAGCAAGACGCCGCCAGCAGTGTCAAAACTTGTCTGAAGTATCACAAAGGAATTCATTTTACACTCCATACACACAAACATTAACCACAAACTCTGTTTTACATACAACACTACCAACAACACTGATTTCTGACACACAAATGCATACAAGGAATTCATTCTATACTCTATCTCCATACACACAGACTATAACAACAAACTCTGTCTCAAATACACCACTTCAAACAGCAATTAGTACTTCGGACACACAAATGATTAATATACCCATAAATACTGACACAGTCTCACAACAGCAAGATGTGCTGAGCCAAGCGTGGAACTTATCGTAATCTTGTGTTATTTAGTATTAGTATGTTTTTTATGTACCTATAATACATGACATGACGGTACATTTTATTGGTTCAGCTACGCTACGGCTACAATGGTTGATTAATGTTTCTGTTTCTTTTTTGTAATAAATATGTAAAATTGTCATTGTTTTTACTTACCCGCACATAATCCTTCAAAGCGTTGTATATAGCTTCACAAACTTTTGGTAAAAATTGCGATATAGTAGATCTTCCAACTCTGTATAGTGCTTCCAATGTATGTATAGAATCTCCAGTTGCTAAATATCTTAATGTCACTTCTAATTTCAATTTAGCCGGAATAGCATTTCGCATGTGAGTGTCTTGTTTCTGTATAGCACTTCCAACATTGCTTAGTAAAAAGTCAAATTGATGTGGAAGCATACGCAAATGATTTTTATAACCCGCAATATCTTCTTCTCGCATTTCTCTTATCAAACGTACACTAGCTCCAAGGTCTTGTCTCCTGGTCAACCAATCACGAACCCAAATCTTCCTGCTTTTTTTCTTCTTTCTATTTCTCAAAACGTTGGTGATGCATTGTATCGCCACCAAAAGAATTATTTTATTGAGCTCTAGGCGGAAAGCTACGTCGTCCATCGTTCGTGGCAGAGAGCACGCTACTAAATGGCATGTGTATTCGGAGTATTTGCTTTGAGCATGCTTATTCGTGAGTATGCTCAAAATTAGCATGCTTATTTGTAGCAAATGTGAACAGTGCATAAGCACGCTCAAACCAAGCATGCTCATAAGCACACTTTTAAGCATGCTATTATAGAGCATGTGTATCAGTACCATAAACATGTTTCAACATTTAACATTATACAATTAGGTACTTTGGCTCCATAACAGGGGTGCAATTAGGACAACTAAAGCTTTAAATGAATATGGAATGAGTGCGAGTGGCTCTATTCATATTTTAAGATAATGTGAACAGAATGTTTATGGCCCCATAATTTTGAGTAATTTGTACTATAAGCTGATTATTAGTACTAAATATTAGCATTAAAATTACAATAAGTCGGTTAAACTCCCTGAATCATCCCTCCTCATATTTGTTGTCTCTTACTGACCTTTCTTTCCTACAAAACTGAACCAATGTAAAAGATATTTTCATATACTGTTTACAACAAATTTGACAACTATAAACGTGGGCGGCATGAAGAAGTTGATATGTCGAGATGTTAACTTAAAGAAATTCAGAATAGATTGCAAAAGGTTCAAATTATTTCGTGGTTTTTGACGCGTTACCAACTTATTCACTTTAATATGAAACATTTCAGAAAATTGAATATCTTTCAAATTGGTTCAGGAAAAAACCTACTCACAAATCTACAATCAATTTGATTTATTTAGTTATTACTTGTAACTAAACCCTGTTATCTAAAGCTCAGATAGATAGATAGATCTTTGTTTAGTGGCATATGTCATTTGTGTTGCCACTATGACTTCGCCAATGTCAGGGCTCAGTTTGGGGGCAAGTGATGGGGCAGTTTCGATCTGAATCGATAAAAAATAAAGTTGATTAACGTATCAAAAGATCTGATTGATACTCAACAGAGCTCTGCCATAGCGATTTTTGAAATTATTATGAAATTAAAGATTTTTTAAATATTATTTATGTTTCATAATAAATTAACAAAATTTCTTCCAAATTATATAAAGTAAACATTGTCGCCTGCTTGTAAAAATCCATCCTACAATAAATGATTTTTCGACCTCTACAAATGTAGCTGGCAAAAACTGTAATAATTAGTTCAATTTTTGCATTTGTCTCCCTGCAAAATTGACGATATTCATCAATGTCACGTAAAAGATGGCCATGCTTTCTCACTGTACGTACATATTATATAGGTGCTATGAATTATTGACAAAAGAAATAATTTATGTCAAAGAAACCCATAGATTAAAAACATATAGAAGACATGAAAAGGTTTTATAATTTGAAAGAAAAAATAACAGGTACATATTTCTTCACAAAATTATAAAAACTTAAACTTAATTTAGCAACATCACTATTTGCCCCCAAACTGAGCATTAGATAACGGGGTGTACTTGTGACATACCACAAAGGAATTGCTTTAGCACCAACATAGCTCATATTATTATGTTAGACACTGAATGAAAACAATAGAATATTGAAATATATTTTAAGAGCTTAGGCCAAAAGCTCAAGGGCAATTATAACATGCCACTAATCACTTATTATTTATTGTTCACACAGTTTTACCCTTATTTAGGCTGTATACAAAGAAAATGGGACTTCTCTAACAATCTACGCCGCCTCAAACTTACTCTTTGACGACGTAGAATGGATCTTCCATAGTCATGTCAAGCGGGACCAACGCCTCTCCTGGACCATGAGATGATCCGTAAACTCAAGCCAAGCCAAATAGACACATTAACAAGCAACAACGCGTTTAAATTCAGGCAATTCCTTGCCAATCCCACAAAATATCGACAACGTGATACGTACTTATTAAACTCGCTCGATGAATGCAATAATACTCGTTGTCTCTTGCTGGCCCAGGTAAAACACTAAAAGCGCGAGCTGCCCAACGATCGGGTGCCAAGCGCGCAATCGCACAAGGGCGGCTCAGCGGAGAGTCTACGTGATACGATAGAACCTAGCGCACCCTCATTCCAACACAAAAGCCAACACTTTCTACCCAAACTCCCGACACCCCTCCTCACACCAATCTACCACCCTACTGTCAAACCGATGTCATTGTCAATGTCAGTCGGACTTCTGAAATTATTGTAATGTTGTAGTACGTGAAAATAATAAAAAATAATGGTAATTATAATCTCCATAATTTACATTTTATATTCTACTAGCGACCCGCCCTCGCTTCGCTTCGGTTTATTTGAGTTTTCTATAACACACGTACATAAAACAAAATTTATTATACATAAAAACCTTCCTCTTGAATCACTCTATCTACTAAAAAAAACCGCATCAAAATCCGTTGCGTAGTTTTAAAGATCTAAGCATACATAGGGACAGACAGCGGGAAGCGACTTTGTTTTATACTATGTAGTGATGATAATTTACATTTTATATTCTACTAGCGACCCGCCCTCGCTTCGCTTCGGTTTATTTGAGTTTTCTATAATACACGTACATAAAACAAAATTTATTATACATAAAAACCTTCCTCTTGAATCACTCTATCTACTAAAAAAAACCGCATCAAAATCCGTTGCGTAGTTTTAAAGATCTAAGCATACATAGGGACAGACAGTGGGAAGCGACTTTGTTTTATACTATGTAGTGGTAGTGATAGTGATAGTGATAGTGAAGTGATAGTGATACTTGCATCAGGTTCAGTGCAGAAAGTATGTCATTTTACCACGGCATTTTATACAAGTCCCAAGGCGTTTCGGGAAGTGTAAAAATAACAGTTCCGCACGTGCAACAAATTAAAAAAAAAACGAAAAAGTTACACGCACCAAAAATAAAACGGTAATTAAACGAGACAATATTATTACATTCTTCTAAAAAAACCTGTGTAACAAAATGGAAAAGTAGAAATCACTCGCCAGGATTGAACTAGTGCGAAAATTCAAATACCTAGTGACATTATAATCTCCTTTGTGCCTTCTAACTGTTAATTAATTGTCTATGATCTTGACTTATGTATTCACATGTCTGTCAGTAATTTTATTATCCAATATGGTAGCTTCTAGTTAATAAAAAGCTGTTTCTATTGGTATTTCGTTTGCCATGTATCACCTATGCAACTACAAAAAGTCTCATACATAAAATAACATGTAATAATAATAATCAATACTTTTAGACTCGTCTGTCGATTGTCGAATCGTGGTGTTGCTATATAAAACTGTTTTAAACTAACGGTTTTTGACTTCTGCAGACTTGCTTGGCCAGACTTTCGCTTAGCTGACGAAACCAATTAAGGGTTAATCTAAATATAAAAAAGGAGAAACTGACTGACTGACTGACATATCAACGCACAGCCTAAACGGCTAAACGTAGGCACTTGAAATTTGGAAGGGACGTAGCTTAGGTACCGTAGAGGTGCACTAAGAAAGGAATTCCCGAAATTCCCACGGGAACGGGAATTATCGGGAAAATTATTAACTCCAAAAAAATGTTTTGCCCGACCTAGTGGACACGGGAACAGCTAGTTTAATATAATAGGAAATACCACAGAAAATACACACTTGTATACATTAATTTTGACGTCCTTTTCAACTCAATCTTTATAAACATTAAGTAATACATTACACCATGTTACCAATTTGGGTTTTTAATTTTCAAGAAAACAAAATAAAGTATTTAATTATTTTGTTACCTAAAACGGCTGTATCTCTAAACCCGATTTAAATTATTGGTTTCTTTTTACATAACTAAGGTAGGGTGGTTTTTGATCCGTGTGAACACAAGTAAAACTGTTAATAAAGGCGTGTAGTATTGTTAGGCGATGGGTTTGCAACCTGTCACTAATACACTGGTGGACATCTTCGCCTAAGTGTGCAAAATGTGGTTACAGAATTATCAAAGGTTTTTATAGTTGTTGGAAATTCTGTAGCTCTGCCTACCCCACTCTGGGAATAAAGGCGTGAGTTTATGTATGTATGTATGTGAACACAAGTATTAAATGTAGAAAAATCAAAGGGTCAAACAAAAGTCAATTCTAAAGTTTATCTAGTACATCATTTATTCAATAGTTAATCGCTTGGACTGCGCGTTAAATAAAGGTCAGTACTGTATGATAACGGTTAAGAAATATTAGAATGCTAACAATATTGAATGCCATTCGCTTATTTTGGCTGGCAATATTACTGCACATAGACAAGCCAGTTTTGATTTTTTAGTTCGGTCAGTCAATTACATTTCACATTGAGTGTCATTCTAGTATCGGGATTGTATGTGATGAATCATGGCGATTTTTCATTCATTTCATTCGTTACATTGACTGGATCAGGCTGCTTCACAGCACGCACACATTTTATTATAAACGAAGTTAACTAATAAATTGGCTACATAAGTCAACAAAATGAATTCCGTTTTAAATCCAGAGGCTCCGGAGTTTTATCCTCACCTGACATCAGTGACGCAGGTGCGTGTCGCAACGAGTTATTTCAACACTTTCCTATGACAACAATGTGCATGTGTTTTCCTTGTAATTTTAGTAAAAATCATGTGGTAAGAGCATTGTTTAAAATTTTTGAAACCTTTGGGTATTATTGTATAGTATTAAGTTGGGTTTTATTTCTCAATATTGGAGGCTAGACGAGGGCGGTAGCATGGTTAAACCAAAAATTTTTCAAGTATTTTTTTTGGTTTTACCTACACATTTTTTTAATAGCTGGAACTTATAATTTGTAATAAATATTTAGATTTCGATGTGAATAACAGTTATAGATCGTTATTCTCTCTAGAAATTCCCACTACAATGCGAATAGAGATTGCTAGTAAATAAAAACTTGGACAAAATTTCTAAAGACAGGGTTTGCACAACAAAGGTATTTACTGCTACATGTGTAGTAAGCAAAAATGTATTTATCAGTGGAAAGCGCATTATTTGCAATAATAGTAGGATTCTCGCATAGAAATGGGAAATAAATGAAATTGCTTGAATTCATTACTTATAGAATATAATTTTAATTAGTTAGTTTTCAAAAAAGGAAAGTAGTGCACACCAATAGCTTTGTGCAAAAATGGTTTGAATGTCTAGAAGTTCGTTATTTAGTAACTTCATTAACGTAGTCGTAAGTGATATGTGACATACATGAGTTAAATACCTATATTGAAAAAAAAAGGTATAGTTTAAAGAGTTACAAGTACAAAAAACCGAATGACAATCTAACCTGTCAAGTGTAATAACTGACTGAGATTTTATTGCAGAACCTATCTTTGCAAGACAAACCGGTTGCAACAGATTCTGATTGCCCGGACATTGCTGAAATTACCGAAGTGGGTAAAATGCAGTACTTGAATGATGCCAATATTATATGCAATCTTTATCTGGCTATTGTTGCATGAAGTGTCTGACTGCCTGATAAGACATTGAAGCATCTTGTATATTTAAGGTTCATCTATTCTGCCGTCCTACCAAAGAAGGCAGCTAAATGCATAGTAATAGTTATAGCATTTTAAATTGATTGTGGTTAACAATAGAGTATACAATGCTTCAAATATTACATTGCAGTTAGCCGCCTTCTTTGGTAGGACGGCAGTATTGCCGAGTTCAGTTGTGTGTATTATCAGATTTATCAGCTGTACTTACAGCTATACTCACAGAATTGCAGGAATAAGAGATACATTGAATCTATTTAAAGGTTGTAACGAAAAAAAAACTGTTTATTTCAAACACCTGTCATTCTGATTCCTAACAAGAACGAGACTATTTTCTTGGCATGAAAATAAGTCTAATTTGTATCTTAGCATGCATCACAGAAAATATCTCAATTCGCGTGTGTAATCAGCTGAAACGATGAATAGCAAAAGAACACCACAAAATCGTAATTGCCAAGGGGCATGAAAATCCGCAGCATCCTACGGGCTTTATTGCTAAAATTTTGAAATCGCCTCCGAGCTCGGTAGTAGGGACCAGAACCGCTTAGTGCGCAAGGAGTTTTCGATATGGTATTTGATAGTCTGTTTTTTACAAATCCTAAGAATACGCTAAGCCTATCGTCAACGTAGTTAAATGAAAGGGCAATCAAACGATACAGTCAATTCGACTAAGCGCTAACTCTATCCCAATACCCCATCGTCTGTTACCCTATTCAAAGTTAACCTATCAGTTTTAAGCTGGTTTAATCTCTGTGCGCAGGAGTTTCGGTTTATTGTTGCATTACCTAACAATTGATGAGGTAGCGGCAGGTAGTAGCGGCTTAAGCGAGACGCCCAGAATTCGACCGAATGCGCAAAAAAGAGCCTATCAAAAGTGTTATTTAAATGAAGGGGTTTTCCGGTCCCTGCTCGGTAGATTCTAGGACCTTGTCTATCAAACAGAGACCTGGAAACGGATGACCACCTGAACCAAGAAATCCTAGACTTGATAGAAAAAATGGTACTTGCATCAATGTCGAGGGATATATGTAAGAGATATTGCATAGAATTTAAGAACTAATGCGTCTATGGTACAGAAGGCCAAACAGCGAGTAGGAATTAAGACTAATAAGAAAGCCAAGGCAGCCAAAGACACGGAAAAACAACATCCAATAAAAGTGAGCGTTCGAAAACTATTATGATTATCTTAGAACAGAGAAACCGCATTTGATAATTTACGACGAAACCTATAACAAGGCTTGCTTTACGATACTTCTTGGGCCTCAATATTACACTGCAGGAAAAGGAGAAATTCTTCTAGAATCAGAAACCACCGTTTGTGTGGGGAAATTTGATGAAAAATATCTTGTCTGGCAGGCCATCTGTGATTGCGGCGAAAAAGGGTCGATTTATGTTACCAAAGGTACAATGAACAGGGGGTTTACATCAATGAATGTTCAGATTTTTTTTTTATTGCCATTCATACTAAAAAATCACATTCCCACGCTGTTCTGGCCAGATCTCGCTTCGGCTCATTATGTTAATCTGCACAGTTTCACTATGACAACAATATCAACTTCGTACCCAAATACCAAAACCAACCCAAAGCCGACCTATCAAGACCTAAGTCAAGGGTATCTTAAGGAAGACAGGCAAAGTTGCCAAAAACATTGACGACTTCCGCAAAAAGTGGAATGCTGGAGCTTGGAGAGCCACAACCGGTCTGTAAAAGCCGACATGGAAGGCGTTCGCAGGAAGCTGTATCAGGAGTACAAAAAAAAACAAAATACCACATTATAATGTTTTTATGATGAGGTGTTCTTTTATTCATGCAATATAATCTAGTCTCCTCTAGTATAGTGAACCAAATTTATTTTTTTTAAACATTCAGCTATTTTTCGTTACGTCCATTATAACCTGTGAATTATACCTTTTATGTATTTTCATGACTTTTCAATGCTTTTCCTAATAAACTGTAGACTATTTAATTTTTAATTTTCTTTGATATCCACAATGTTACAAGTCATATAAATTCATAAACCAAACGGTTTCATTCAGTATAAGAAGTCCACATAAATACAGATAAGTGAGTTAAGTATATACAATGTAAGAATAACATTTTCGCTAGTTGAATATTTTCAAATTCAAATTTCTTATTTATTTATTCCAGCAAATATATTTTCACATTACAAATAGTTAACAAAACAAAAATACAGAGTGATTGGTAATGTTATGTATTCCTATAGTTAGGGGGCATATTTTAGTTCATTTGCAGCAAACATGTTATGCACCCTGTACCAAAATACCATTTCTTTTAAACTTTCTACAAAATTCAAGTTCCTAAGATATTATGCTTCCCAAATACAATTACTGCTTCATTATTTGCAAAATCTATGCCATTATGTATTTTTTACCTCATTCAATAGTAGCTGAAGATTTTTTGACTAATAATATGCATGATAGAGGTCATATATTTTTAGAAAATCATGTTTCTTTAGTTTGAATTTCAAATTTACTAGACAATAAATAACATTTTCATTATTTAAGAAACTGCTGCTTTTCGGATACGGCCAACTACCTGACCTTTTTTACTGTAAATATACCACTATACCTTAGGTCACTACGAAAGTTTTGAGATACAAAAAAAGTATAAAAGTTATTCAATATTTTTTTATTACAGTTTCTCAAAGTACTCTCCATTAGCTTCTATGCATCGAATCATCCGCCTAAACCATGATTTATAGCATTCCCGGTACGCTTCTTTAGGCAGGTCTTCTACGGCCTGCAAGTAGGCATTCCGTGCGTCCTCAGGACTGTTAAATCGCGTGTCACGAAGTCCGAGTTTGATTTTCGTAAAGAGGAAGAAATCGCAAGGAGCTAAATCGGGGCTATACGGAGGATGACACAATTCTTCAATCTCTGTACTCTTCATAAAATCCTTGGTGACAATGGCCTTGTGCGGCGAGGCATTGTCATGATGCAAAAAGAGCCCCCTCAAACCAGTTTTAGGTCGTTTTTGTTTTAAATTATTAAATACAGTAGGTAAACACACTTCAATATTACCACTTAGCATTCACAGTTTTTTGGTCGTCTAAGGAAATTGTGGCCACATGGCCACTTGCAGAAAAAAATGTGGCCACCATTTTTTTCCCAACACTTCGCCCGCGTTTCACCTTCGTTGGAGGTTCATCATCGGGAAACGCCCAAATTGTCGATTGCCGTTTAGTCGGTGGATCATATTGGTAAATCCAACTCTCGTCTCCAGTAATAATGTTAAAAATTGACCGTCCTTCTCCCTGATCAAATTTTCTGAGCATATCTTTGCACCATGTCACGCGAGCTTCTTTTTGTTCTGCAGTCAGCGAGTGAGGCACCCATCGTCAACATAATTTCCTGACTCCAAGGCGGTTGTGTAAAATTTAATTAATAGCTGGCGATGAAATCTTCACGACCTCTTCTATTTGTTTGTAAGTCACTTTTGGGTCTTCCTTAATAATTTTTTTCACAGCTAGGACGTTTTCTTCTGTAACTGAAGTCGCGGGTCGGCCATTTCTTTCATCATCATTTAAGGAAAAAATCCCTCGTTTAAATTGAGCAAACCATCTGAAAACTGTTGCACGCGATGGTGTATAGTCCTCAAACGCCGAAACTAATCGCTCTCTGCACTCACATTCATTTAATCCAAATTTATAATCGTACAAAATCATCGCACGAAAATGTTCTCGCTTAAAATCCATAGTTGACGATAAAAGCCCGCGGAATTGAAACAAAAAACAACCGTCATTTTTTTATTTTTAAATATTTGATCAAATGGTTTTCTATGTTCGAATTACAAATAATTTATCTTTTAAAAAAGGTTCAATCTCGTTGCGTTCTTTTTATAAATTTTGAGTATCTCAAAACTTTCCTAGTGACCCACGTATACAATGTTCACTTGTATCACTATATTTCTCGAATTATTAAATGGGTCAATTAACTTTTGGTTGTAGCTCGTTACCATGGTGACGTCTCCTGGGTCACTCTTTAAAACTATGATTTCAAAGGGTATAATTCCATTAAAAATCTGTTTTATTGGTAACTAGCGACCCGCCCTCGCTTCGCTTCGGTTTATTTGAGTTTTCTATAACACACGTACATAAAACAAAATTTATTATACATAAAAACCTTTCTCTTGAATCACTCTATCTACTAAAAAAAACCGCATCAAAATCCGTTGCGTAGTTTTAAAGATCTAAGCATACATAGGGACAGACAGCGGGAAGCGACTTTGTTTTATACTATGTAGTGATTACAAACCCATTATTTTATGGCTTTTCTCCTGAGTGTCCTAACAAAATATATTATAGCATTTTTTTCTAAGAATCTCTATCACTAGTCTCCTGGCTTACAGGAGAGAATAACAACAATAAAAAGTTAATCCAGCCAAATGGTCTTTCGTCACCTTAATACAAAAATTGCCTAATGGTGTAAATTAAATTCTGAACCCAATATTTTGTCAAATTGATGTAATTTTTCTTTCATTTAGGTATGAATCTCACCGCCGTACTTCAACTTACATGGAATCTCGTAACATATAAAGATAACTTTGAGCCTGGCTATTGAAAGACAAATCGATTCATAAACTATGAGGTTTAGACTAGGAATTAAAAATTGCTAGTCTAAATTAAGTTAGGAAAAGACAGCAAAATTGTGCTTCTTGCTTGCTCTAGAACTGCTGAAGTTATAGTAAGACAGCAATCAACATCTGCAGTTTTAATTGTCAGTCAAATTCGCGCTTAACTAAGATAATAAGTTGATATGGATAAACCAAATTGACAGTATTATGTTAGAAATTAAGTAGATTTTCATACTCGGTATATAATTTAAAAAAGTAACTAATTATTCATCTGTCCTATCAGCTTCGTAGGTATATTACATCCACTTTAAGGTAGGGTACCCTCTTCTGGGGTTACTCAATTAATAAAGAAACTGCATTCAAAGCCCTAAAAAAAGCATAAGGTCGATTAGCGGTTTATAACAAAATGATTATAATGCAAACCTCTATCAGATTGGAAATACTTACACTGCCATATGTACATATTGGAAATGGTGGAACTCACATAGTCACTGCCAAATTATACAGCATTATTACAAAAAAGGCGCACAAAATATAGTATAACGAACTACCACAGGATATTGTGGAAAGTATAAAAAAGTGAGTTTTAAGGGAAAGGTAAAGTGTTTCTCATTTAAAAGGCCTTTTACTCTATACTAGAATTTTGAAATGGTACCATTCCCTAATATATTGACAAATAATTTATATTTAAATACAATTTAAAATACGTGAGATAAACATGTTGCATGCAAAATTGTAAGTAAATAATTTGATCAAAATTTGTTACGTATACATAATCTCATAATATGAATTCACGTATAAATAAAATATTAGGCATGCTGCAGACCGACATATTTGGAGTCAGGGAGTTGCCCTCTATCCTGCCAGACTAGCATAATCCATTTCCGATATCGTTACCAAATTGGTTGTGACCTCCCGTAATACAGTGATACAAATAAAAGTGTAACATCTTAACTTACCAATCAATTAACTGCAATTTATTTTCTTATTTTTAACGCCGTCAGCGGTTATTCGTGCTGCAAAAGCCCAACCGTTAGAGCACCTGGCGTCTGGGGCATGTCACAACACCTTCAACTGTGGCATTCAAATGAATAGAAAACTAAATTAAATGAAATTAAAAAATATTGTGACCGCATGCCTATTGTCTAATAAATCTAATAATGTCGTAGAAAATAAACTAGCATCAGTTATTGAAAAGCAAACTTCCATTAATTAACATTTAGGTGCCTATAAAGTTTATTAGTAGGTAACCGTGCATTTTTTAGGCAATTACTTTTCAGCAAAATCTAGGTTCTTGTAGTACGAGGGCTGCTACTTAGGTAACCGGAATCCAGGATTCCAACATTTTTAAACGCTATATCTGACCTCCATGGTAAAATTTGAACTTTTTTTAATACTGGCCGCTATATATTTTTTTTCTTATGTACGCTAGTCTTTTGTTTTTGGCGGGTTTAAATTTTAATCTCGCTGCAAGAATGGAACTCACTCGTGAAAATATTCGTGCTATGATTTATTACGATTTTCGGCGTGGTTTAACGCAACAACAGTGCATAGATCAACTAACTTCGACTTTTGGTGATGAAGCTCCATCCAAAACTACTGTGTATCACTGGTTTAGTGAGTTCAATCGTGGACGTAGTATGCTCAGGGACGAAGTTAAGGATGGTCGCCCGAAATCGGTCGTTGTACCACAAAATATTGAAGCTGTGCGAAAACTTATAATGCATGACCGTCATGTTACGTATCGCGAGATAGAGGCGACTATAGGCATATGTATGACGAGCATTAATAAGATATTACATGAACACTTAGCTGTGAAAAAAATTTGTTCGCGTTGGATCCCGCACAACTTAACTAAGGATCAAAAAGAGGCTCGCGTCGAATGGTGCAAGGAAATGTTGAAAAAATATAACCGTGGTGACTCAAAAGCTGTTTATAATATCTACACAGGTGACGAATCCTGGATCTATGCGTATGATCCCGAAACTAAACAACAATCAACGGTGTGGGTGTTTCAAAATGAGCCGAACCCTACGAAAGTAACTCGTGCAAAAAGCACCTTGAAGCAAATGGTGGCCTGCTTTTTTGGTATTAATGGCCATGTGGCTACAGTGCCCCTAGAGAATCGTAAAACGGTTAATTCGGAGTGGTACACGACCATTTGTTTGCCGGAAGTATTTGAAAAAATACGGAAAAACAACCAGCGACGGAGAATCATTCTGCACCATGATAACGCCAGCTGTCATACATCACGTGAAACGACTCGATTTTTGGAAGGTCAAAATATAGAATTAACGGGTCATCCACCTTACAGCCCTGATTTGGCACCCAATGATTTCTATTTATTTCCAAATGTAAAGAATAAATTACGTGGTCAACGATTTTCGACCCGTGAAGATGCCGTCGACGCGTTCAGACAGCACGTTTTGGAGATACCTCAGTCAGAGTGGAAAAAGTGCTTTATAAATTGGTTTCAACGTATGCAAAAGTGCATCGATTATCACGGAGAATACTTCGAAAAACAATAAAACCATATTTAGCCATGTACGTTTGTTTATTTTTTCTATTCCGGTTACATAAGTAGCAGCCCTCGTAGGCACCTACCCTGTTCGACATTCAGTAGTTTCTCAGATATTGAATATTTAAAGTATTCGCTACAATTTTTTTGCCCCCCGCGGTGCATTTTTTATTTTATATGATCGCATACCTTCTCCCTACTGTACAAACGCACATAAGCCTCCAAGGCACTAGGTGCAATTCAGGGGAACGTTTATACCTATATGGCAGCGAATGCGTTAGACTGGGGTGTATGTTTAAACAATAAAATGATTTTCCTTCATCGCTGCTGACTGTTGTTGGTAGTAAGCTCCTTTTTCAATCAACACAATTTCAAGGTGGTAGCGAATGAGCATGAATGATTGGATTTGTTTGATCAATTTACTAAAATCATTATTTCTTAGTACCTAGCAGAATGTCGATTTGCGTTTTTCCTGAATTAAGTTTTCACGATCGCGAATTACCCTGCCGCGTTTTTCTATTCTTTATTATCGAAATGAGTGTCGACTGAGCTCTGTTCTCGCAAGCCTCCAGTTGGGAGGTTTGATTCTTAAGGCCCTCTGCAAAACTTACATAAAAACCTACCTACGCTATGAATTTAGAAATACAAGTTAGTGGGAAAAATCCGGGTCGGAAGATATGCGCCTGAATAAAATTAAAATTCGGAAAGAGCGAATGGAAAATTCGCGTTTTTAGATTTTTATAATGAAATGACCTTTCAAGTCCTTGGTTGCACAGACCTTTTTTAAAACTGCGCAAATTTCACATTGCGAAATACATTCGGGAAAAACCGTGTTTAAAGTAATAAAACTGAACCGTATTCTGTAGACACAGACTGTGCAAGATGTCTTCCGTTAATTTCCCAACTGTACATAACCATGCTTAAGTAAACACTTCTGTGACAACCATTTGGCAAGCGTACGATATAAGAAACACCATTTACAGCTATATATTTGCATAAACTAGAATATCATTATTTTAGTTCATTAGGTCAACCTTTTAAGCTTTGCTGGTGGATTGGTAAGGCCAATGCATGGATGTTGAATAATAAATGCACTGTTGCTTTGATAATCTGACTATAATATACATATTATTTAGTTAGATACCTACATACAAGCCCCCGCTATAATGGCGACCGCTTCTTTTAGAGCCGTTTTCATGAAACCTAGCTAGGAATCCTCCCGATTCAACTATGAGGTGACAGATGAAAATTCGTTACCTATTAATTGTAAAGTCGACAGTTTCCTACGACAAAACAACACAATGTTCACGTTTTTTTTTCACTCCCACTACTGTCAGGTTAGTACCTACTACCTTCCAACGTGCTTAGCCTATCTTGCTTCTAAATATTGTTTGTACAATTGACGTTATATAGTAGCTCCTGCATTCAAGTGAACAATGGCTATCATAAGGTCATCAATATAATTACGATATAGAACCAATTTGAGCTAAACCGAAATGGAATAGATAGAAAGATAACACTAAATAAAGAACAGGCTGAACTGCTGCAACCGTGTCGAAATTAGTGGTCTTGATATCCGTGTTACACGCGGAACCGTAGCTCCGTGATCTTAGCACCGGCGGTGCTAAGTTCCCGAACTACACGGTCACGCCAAGATACGTATCCGTGTCTGCGTTCGGCTACGTATCTGCGGATCACGGCTCCGGCTCCGCTCCGCACGGTTATTGAATGAAAGCTTGTCGAACGGAGCCTTATTAGATATGTGATATGTGTTCTAGTTTATTTTATATTTATATTTATATAATGACTCATTAAACCAATTTTAAATGCAAAAGCAAAGAAACTGAAATCAAAAACACGACTATCGCATTACATTCGGAGGTCTTAAAGACACACATAAAATCTTCATTAAACGTCACGGTCACGGGCGGATCGGATCTACGTGTAAATAAGAAACGTATCTCCGTGTAACACGGAGCTACGTATCTTAATTACACGTAGCCGAATTTCACGTGTCGAACGGGCCGGATCTCCGTTGCCGTGTTACTCGGTAACGGAGATTCGGCTACGGGTACACGAAACACGGACACGACCAGGAGCCGTAGTCGAAATACGAGGAAATAATGATCGGTCAATGTCCCGCAAATAGGTACCTACCTACCATGTCAGATGATAGATAACCTTAAATAATTTAAATGTCTACTTAAAACAGTCGTAGAAACAATGTAGGTATGTAGGAACCTATTTGGAAAGCTATTCTTGCAAAACACAGGAAACTGTGTATATCATACTGGTTACTGAACGATATTTAAACAAATTCGTGCGCGATCGTCCCTCAGAGTGACGAGAATTTAGATTTGGTGAAGCTCAAGGCTCTCAAGGGTGTCAGAGGGAGAGAAGACTGCGCGCAATGTGCGGGGGCCGCCTCGTCCCCCGAACGTCACTCACCCCGAGGGACGCTCGCGTACGGACTTGTTGTCAGTAAATTTAATCGCTCTTGCACAGCTATGCGACTGATCTGTTCTCAGTTTGACTCAAAATTTATGTTTTTCATTTAGTGCGTATAAACAACAATTTTATGGGGGCATTAGTTATTAGGCAGCTTGTTACGATTTGGAACTCGATCACCAGTTCTTCAACTTCGCATTTAATTCAATACTAGCTGTCCATTTAATTGTTTTTCTTACAAACTACGATAATTACGAGCACAACAAAAAACAATTCGGTCGAGCCATTCTCCAGTTATGGCGTGACCAAGGGAAACCGGGATTCATTTTTGTATTATGTAGATGGAGCAACCCAAAGAGAGCTTCTGATCTGACACTTCAGAACATCGCTATTCTACACTGGGTTGTGACTTTTTACTCGGTCACCCATAATTCTTTCTCTCCACTGCATGGTCCTTTCCATCTTTTCAGTTGGTCCATGCCGCTCGAAATCCGACTTATTTTGATGTCCCAATAACACTTCTGTCGTGCTTTATTATTTACATTTATTATTATTACTAAACATAATATTTATGTTTCAGTCCGGCTACACAAAAGTGAACAAAACCATACGTTCCGTGAATAAGATGCCGGTTGGGAACTCCTACGAATTGTTCAAGACGTTCCCAGAGTTTAACGTCGTGACGTGCCAAATAGGTGAAAATGTTGTTCGCCAGTCAAATCAAATAATCTTAACGGAATTGCCTGCTGTGAAGTTAAAACGGTAAGTTTATTTTGTAATTGAAATACTGACTGGTGCTTATTTTTTTAGACTGGTTTTATAGATCACAAAACAGTAAATAATAATAACAAAGAAATATCGAAAAACGTATTAAAGGATGCGAGACCTCAAAGTTTTGCAAATTGAGAATAATATAGGTACAGCAGTGTTCATAAATATGTATACAGCTTTTTTTTTTTAATGTCACACCAATTGACCTAGTCCCATACTAAGCTCAAGGCTTGTATTATGGGTACTAGACAACGATATAAATACTTATATAGAGAAATATATAGAAAACATCCATGACTCAGGACCAAATATTCGCGCTCATCACACTAATATCTGCCCTTGCCGGGATTTGAACCCAGGACCGCTAGCTTCGTAGGCAGGGTCACTATTAACTAGGCCAGCCAGCGCGTCGTTATGAATTGTCACAACGATTAAACGACAAGGTACTAAAGTGTATACATATTTATGAACTCGACTGTACTTGTATTTAGTATTATGCATTGGTACTCGAAAATTATCAATGGCGGCATATGGGACGTTGTACTATGACTCTTATTTTTACTTTTGTAGTAGGTACACTGTTACATAGGTACTCTAAATTCAGTTGGTCCCACACGTGTATAAATTTCACCCTTACAAAGTACGGAAAACGACCGGTATTATAACAAAAGCGAAGTTCCTGTTGATCCAGATTATGACAACCGATCTTGTGCGCCCCCCATCCGATAGACACGGGCGACCTCGGCGACCTCGACCAACCTAAGTTGAGCCGGCCGTGTGCTGTGCCGCTCATGAGCATCTCTACACCACTCTATGCCTAGGTCAAATTAAGCTAGTCAGCCTGGACTAATTTCAATGCCGATGGTTTGAATAAGGTCGCACAGGGGTATCGTGATATCGTCTCTACGACACGTACGTTTAACTCGGCGTGTTAGTAAAACCAAGGCTGCGCGTTCCTAGCGCGTGGCAAAGTTAAGGCAATTCAGTAGAAAAGCTTAGGTACCTAGTACGGGTCATATCTTGCAAATTAAATTTGACCCACTTTCCATCAACTGAATGGACACACATAATTATGTTAACTCGATGACAATACAATATTATGGTATCTAAGAGGTGATCTGATGATGGAGTCGGAAGGTGGCGACAGGATCTCCGCTATTCTTAACGTGGACCCAGCGTGTTTAAACTCAATAGTTTGGGCTTGATAACCAGAAGATTTTGCAAAAAAAGTACAGTCGACTACAAAAGCTTGTCCCAAAAAAGATTTTTTTGACGGAAACTTATTTAAAATGAATTTGATGATTCATCAGTTAGGGACTCTATAAATAAATAGACCATTAAAAATAACTAATGACAATCACTAATGATGACATTTATTTTATTAATTTCCAATGCCAATACACTCAAGGAGGATGCGATTGGGTCAAAAACAATTTCCATTATGTGGTCTTGACCTACTGCGTGGTCGGCAGGCAAATGTAAATACAATACATTAAACGAAAAAACCCACTGGTAGACTAAAAAATAACGTAGCTTAAAAATATATTGTTGCACTCGAAACTACGTAAAGTTGTTTATTCGATCCTTCTTCTAACAAGAAGAGTGTCAAAGTTATAAAAACTAATCTTGACACGTCTAACTTTACAGATGGTTTTAGGCTAAGGCATGGATAGGTATTGAATAATACAGGGTGCCTCTGACCTTGGGGCTTTAAATGCAACGATCGATTCTACTCGATAAACTGAAATACTTTTGTCCTGCAACAAAAAAAAATAACTTTAGTTTAGATAACTAGTTGATGGATAAGTCTAATTGTAAAATCAGTGTATTTTAAATAATGGCCATAAATGGAGGTACGGGGGCGACGTTTCCTCCAACGAAAATGGAGAATTGGATCGCGTACATTGAAAATTACATTTAACTAGCTTCAAAAAAATAAAATTAAAATTGGACATATTTTTAACAACATACAGATCAAGAGAAGTTCAGTTTCAGGAGTAGAAACAACCCATGTATTTAAAGCCCCAAGGTCAGAGGTAGCTTAGCTTATACATGCATTAATGTCACAATAACCCTGGATGAAAATGGGCACAGATAGATTATAGTCTGGAATAGTACCTACATAGACTAGTTTTCATTCCGGAAAATTGAACAGTTCCTTAAATAATACCAATAAACGACTTCTACATAATCTTAACTTTAACATATAAAATTAAACTCTTTTAAACTTCCTAACCATTATTAATAATTTGCTACATCGCGGAACCCGACACAGAATGTTAGTTACCGTATAAGGTCAAAAGGATTTTGCGTCAAGTTGGGCAGGTTTAGGGGTTTGTGTAGCAGAAGGACATCAGACGAGCACACAAGCCACCCAATGACAAGTTGTTTCTGAGAGCCGTGCATATTTGAAATCTGAAGATAAGAAACGAAATGCGTTGCCAACCCTGAAGCTACGATACTGGAACGCCCTAAATGCTAAGTAATTCAGTCATTCTCCCACCCGGAACACTATAACCGTTTATTTTATCTTATTTTCCGAGCCAATGGTTTCCACATTGTAAACTGACCAATTTACCATCATTAGTAAGTAGGTAGGTATTATTACTCCGTAACTATCAGTCATGTCAAGTCATGAGGTACTTTTTAAGATGAGCCGCGGGTCTTTAATGGTGGATAGGTACTGCTCGTATTAATCATTATTTTCATTTTAGGTTTCAATAACTTTTAGGTAATCCTTTTTTTTATTAAAAAAACCTTTAAGCTGACAATTACTTATAATATAATACTTACCTTGTAATAATGTATCCTCATGTCACCTCACCGTGATTAGAACACGAGAAGTAAAAAAAACAGAAGTTGTCAAATTTCTCTATCTGTCAAGCTAAGCTTTTAAATTAGAGCACAATTTTAGAGTAGGTAAAGCGCTTAACGACCGCTTCGGCTACTAAACTTCGGTTACTATCCGGGAGCGTATTAAAAACGCTATTAATGTTATTAAAAAAGGTATCGGTTCAATTTAAATACTTTCGTTGAATAAATTGTTCGAAGGTCGCGAGCACGCTAAGCAGACGCAGTCAGTCGTCCTCGCTTGTATGTCGTCGCCTCAATGCCGTTAAGTTATCCTTATGCTTAATATTTTGTTCGGTTAGTAAATTAATACATTACAGGACACAGTGGGACACAGATTGACCTAGTCCCCAACTAAGCTCTATGCTTGTACTCGTAGGTACTTTAAGTACAATAGGTACACATATTTTATATAGAAATACTAGCTATACGCGCTCGGCGTCACCCGGGTGGTTTTTTCATACAAACCTTATAAAGTATACTTTACATCCCATTCTCAGACCTACTGAATATACAGCCGTTTCGGAGGAGTTTTGTTACAAACACTCTGTCACGAGAATTTTATATATTAGATACATACCTACTTAGAAAACCACAAATGACGAAAATTAAAATAATATCTAAATTAAAAATATTTATTCAGTCAATTGGCCACACGAGGGCTCTTTTACGCGAAATAAATACTCACGCTCATCACGCGAATATTTATATACTTACCGGTAATCGACCCAGGGACCGCTTCGTAGGCATTGTCACTCCCAACAAGGCTTTATAACTGCGTCGTCAAATATGTTGCGTCCAGCTGTTGTTTACCACTCCGAGAACAGTCGGTTTTGCTGGTAAAAAGAACCCTATGTATGACGTCTATCGGGTACAGCGCGTTACAGCATTCAGTGCTTAGTTATGATTGTGATTCACGCCGCACTAAGCGATTGTCGGGTAGGCAATGACAACACTAAAGCCGACGCTGTAGGACGCGATATTGGGTTGTGTTGTTTTCGGATAATTTTAAATTCATATAATAAAGTACTGTAACTGTATATGACCCTTTTCTTTCAATATGGCATCAATTTTGAATTGTTTTTCCGGTTTATTTATTTTTATTAATTCTAGCTAATCCTTATTTTTTATCTCTTCAATGTATTCAACATTATGCAGCTTTACCCTATCCTGCATTAGCTTATTCCAGGAACACATCATGGATGGTTTATCCACCTCGTTGCGATGGTATTTCGCGCTATCCATAACTATTACTGAGTTAAGAGGAAAACCAGACAAGTTTTTCGCGAACCCAATTTTCGAAATTGTTGGAATTCATATTTCCATAATAGTAGGTATTTGGTTTGAAAATGGTAAAAGCGTTATCGACAAACCTGAACTTCCACCTATGATCAATCTATTTCCTTTACCAATAGAAGACAATGCACCAGTTTCAGTATCTAATTGCACATTATGGGATTAATTTAAGTAAGTTAAATCTTGAAAAAATTTGGCGTGTCTTGTGATCTATATTTTCTTATTGCCGTAATATATTTGCCTCTCCTTTGTTTGAGAATTTCCTTTCTTACTGTGCAGGATTCTGTAATTCAATTTCTATTTTCTCGTCTGTTTAGGCCTTCTTGGTGAAGAGAACTTCACTCAGCCCTTATTGGAGGACTCATCTTTGGTTGCAAATCCCGTGTGCGTTTCACTTGAAGCGACCTGGTCAATTAACACGTATTGTCGACAGCAAGGCTGACGCCTGACTGCAGTTATACGTCGTTAGACGTTCCGTAAACACACCCCTCCTGTGCTGCTCCCATACCTCTGGAATAGCCTCAATTATGCGTTAGGCCTGTAATAATAATTATATCAGGGGGACAATCTTACACAAATTGAACTAGTCTCAAACTAATCTCTAGGCTTGTACTACGGTAATACTACGCAACGATATTCACCTAATTCAAGTTTAAAAAAAAAGTTGCTGAATGCACCAAATTAGGTACCTACTTATAGACAAGGAAAAAAATCGTTTATCTAGTGCGAAACAATAATAAACGGAAATACAGTAGAAATGCGGTTTGTTAATTGACTCATTATTTTAAAAAAACCCTTTACGATTAGGCAATAAAGTTAACAGTTTTGCATTGACAATAATGCAATAAATGTAAAAAAAAAACCTGCAAGCAAAAACGCAAAAATAACTTATTTTTTTTGGCAGATATTATGGGTTAAGTCCAACTAAAGTCGGCTTTTGGTTAAAAATATTGTGAGTTGTCGACTTCAGTAAGACTTTGATGGAGATATCGCCACCCTTGGAATAAGTACCGTTGAGGAGTTTCGGTGGCCATTTGTGGTTTTCATCATCATCAGTCCCACTTCACCAAATGATACCTCTGAGTGTAAATGATGGACTTTTTACTAAAAATATTGAAATCGCTATATGTATGTCTATAATATTTGAGGAGTTACCTCGATTCCTCACTGATCCCGACATAAGATTCAGATTTGGACGTATACTCTATCAAGCCAAAAAATGATTTTTAAAGTTGGTCTACAATAGACAGAGAACTCGATGAAGATACATAACAAAAAATCGGGCTAGAGCATGTTTGACCATGCTCAGTGTAGGGTTCCGAAGCCATAACTAAAATGCAAAAAAGTATCTCAAAAAGGTGCACCAGGAAAAAAGCGTATTTTCAGGGCACTTACGTCCTATTGTTGAGAAGCGCAGTTTTTCGGCAATAACTCAAAAACGGTATATCCGGTATATCATGATCAGGGATCGGAAATTCGGATCGATATTTACCTAATCTTTGGCGGCGGCGTTATTGTTCAGTTGTATGGAGGCGGACTGAATATTAATTTATTAATAAAATTCCCGGTATTTCGGAATAAATAAATTACGCCATCATAAATCCATAATTAGGTATTTACATTCACTATATGAAGTTATTTTTTTAATAAAGATTTACCAAAAATGTTATTTAATTTACAGGTCACTCATCTAACCTAACCTAACGAAGTCTGAGGAGCAAATTGACGGAACGTTTTATCCTAAATGTAAATTAATGAAAATAAACGTTTTGTAGAATCCCAGAATCCCGGAAATTATATTATTAAAATAATATTTCCAAGAAGCCGACGCCATATTCGCTTAACTTTTTCCGGGATTTTGCCAACTTTAGGTAAATATCGATCCGAATTTCCGATCCCTGATCAATCTGATCAGGATGAAAATAATTTTCGTTGAAAGTATTTATTAAGCATTTATTGGGCGCAAAATTATCTGACAGATCTTTATTACTAGAGTTGTAATAAGAGCGTGTCAGATATTTTTGCGCTCAATGTTGGATAATATATTATTGCTGGTGACTGTACCTTTGTGGCTTTTTTCATATTTTTTGTACATACAATACAGTTTAAAAGATAAAGGAGGGGGCACAATTAATGCAACTTTCGGAGCGATTATTTCCGAAAATATACACCTTATCAAAAAAGGATTAGGAACCTTAAAGTATTTTAAAAGAACTATGGAAATACCTGTGAAATACGTGTGGTGCCACACGATAATTATTTATGCTGAAAAATATTTTTTTCGTCTTCTGTTACATGTGTAAAATACACCCCCCCAGAAATATTTAGCCGCTTCTACGAGACACCTATAGGTACTCCAAATTTCATCAATGTACCTCTTGTAGTTTTCGAGTAAAATACCTGTGACATATGGACGGACGGACATGATGACGAAACTATAAGAGTTCCGTTTTTGCCATGTTAGCTACGGAACCCCAAAAAATACATACAGTGGAACATAAAATCTCCTCCTTTTTTCAATTCGGTTGACACTAATCTTTATATAAATTAGTAAAACCAGACGTACGAGTACTATTCCTACACTCCTAAGCGCGGTGCATTCGACTATCCGTCTACGAAGTTGCATCGGAAAATATTGTTTTCATTGCATATAATAATTGTTAATAATAGGGTGTGTTATGTTATGAACTAGATACCCGATTGATCTGTGCTATCAATGCTTTCAAGTACATTTTTACTATCTCTAAGAAGTAGGCATTTAGGTTGATTTGATAAAGCTATCTTTCTGTTTGATTAAATCAACCTTTATTAATTGTGTTGAACAAAGTTTCTCATCTGCCTCAACCCTTGCATTGTATTTATTACATGACAAAGTGTAAACTATGCACGGTAGCAATATTGCTTGGATATAGCGTTTACCTCGAAGTTTTCCTCGTCACTCAAACTCACGTTGGCGCTCGTAAAATTAAGTAGTAAGGTGTGTCAACGTTTATTGAAAACACTGTACTTACGGCCGGGGGAGTGCATTTATATGTACGTCTAATTTGCTGTGGAAACTTTAGCTTACCACAGTTGGTTTCGTCACTCATGTAAACAAATCAATTTACCATTACTACTCTATAGTCACGTCCTCTTGCAGTTTGAGCATGGTCATGGTCACATTATTTACTTATACACTTAATCATTATCTTCGCGTTTATTTTGAGGTAGTAATCTCGAAATAGTCTTCTTTTTTTTGAAAGTTCTTTGTGTGAAAATACATTGAGAGCTGACACATGGTTGTCATAATACTATAAATATTCTTGCCTATGAAAATGTAGTGATGTATTGATAGATTTGATTGACAAATTAATTAACACAGATGTAAAATTATTACCTGGGTAGTGTTTACCAGGTGTATTAATCTACCAAGTAAATTTGGCATATCCTGGTATAAAACTACCCAAAAAATGATTTTACCCGCTGCCATCTCTAGACAGCATTGACTATAACTAATATTTTTGTTTTAGAATCGACACCGATTACAACACGGATAAAGTGACAGATGCGAATGACAGTATGTTGGACAGAATCAATATAAACATGGACACCCTCAACGGAGTTAACAAGCCAAATGTCTTCGCAGACGGGAAGCCTGGTTCCCTGTCACCGTGGAACACCTCACCGATTATAGCAAAAATACAGGTACGTTATGTTCTTACTGTTCTTAGCCAATAGACAGTACATAGGCTGTCAGGGCCGCATTATAAACTCCAAACTCCTGAAACATACCAAATGCAGGCAGCAAAAAGAACAAAAATACTGCTAAAACTCTAAAGAAGTTTTCACACCACATGCTCGAAATTGTCCAATTATATTTCATGCAAACCTCACCTAAAGTAAGTCATTATCCATCGGCTAACCAGCGGGTAGTAGAATATTATGAGATTTAGTACAATATCATGACCCGGCGGGTTATAATATGTTACTGAATCTCATTATAACCCGCTGGATAATAATGAGACTTGCATTCGTATGAAAAATTGTAACTTATTTGAAAATCGAACTGGCCACTACAAGCCATATCCGCATAACAAAGAAAAGATGAGAAAAGTAGAGTATTCTCCTTTGGAATAAAACTGTTTTGGTCTTGGGCGAGCTTGAATCCCTCGCTGCACTCAGCTCCGTTTTAATTCCCTCGCTTCGCTCAGGAATTAACTCGTAACACATGTCGCGTCCGTGATATAAAACAGTGCTTTATCCCCTCGATTTTTGTTCTTGAAGTAGGTACATTAAATTATTACTTTACGACTTAGCCTCCTTTTAGCTCGACGCAATTAGTTATTATACCTATTCCATTTCCTCTGTATAGTATGGTTTCCCCAACCGTTCACAATACGCAGTTTTGTGTTCGCGATGATTTCCTCGATTAAATGTAAAAAGAAAGTAATCCCAGGGGGCTACAGCCGGCAAATAAAGTGCTGGCGGAAATAAATACGTAACGCAACTCGTGATGTTTTGGTATTGCAACGTTCATCCACTAAAACTTTATAAAATCTCTTTCTAGAGTTAAACTATGTAGAATCTAAAGAACGGGTGTCCCAGGAAAGGGTTGCCATGATTTTGTTCGTCTACTAAACAGCTTTGGTGTCGTAATGGTGTACTTTTACTAACTTTTTAAGTGATGAGAATCGACATTCACCCATTTCTGATAAAATTTAGTCAGCGAGAAAATCGACAGATTTCAGTAAAAAATTGAATGCCAATCGGTCCCATTTCTTTGAACGATTAAAATACTCTTTGGGACCAACTACGAGTAAGGTTAGAGTACTATACTGAGTGCAGATAGCCTGGCAATACAGGACATTGACACCTCTCTACCAAGAAAAGGCCGTTGGTAATAATAAGAATAACAGAAAACAAAAACAAAAACCAAAATCAGTAACTCCACTTCCAAAACTTGACCGAACGCAAGCTTCCTCCGAGATGGAATGAACTTGAATAAAATGGTGGACCGCGGGTGCTGTACCCCTGGCGCACCCTGAGCATGTCCTCCGTTCGAAGTGTAAAAGATACACCTTCTAAATCATGAATTTTTTGGTTGAACATTAATTTGAATGCAAAATAAGTAGAAAAACGAAGTATTTATAATTTAACATTTATTTAAATAGTCTTTTAAATACCCCTAAATCTATACTAATATTATGAAGCTGAAGAGTTTGTTTGTTTGTTTGCTTGAACGCGCTAATCTCAGTAATTACGGGTCCGCTTTGAAAAAATGTTTCAGTGTTAGATAGCCCATTTATCGAGGAAGGCTTTATATCATAGCGAAGCGAGGGCAGGTCGCTAGTATAATGATATTGACTTTAGACTTGGTTTATATTTTTATAATGGCATTTTAATATACAAGTGTCTAATGTTTATGCGGTTATGTGTTAATATTTAAACGAAAAATGTACAAAGTAGGTGTTAATAATAACGAACGTGTAATTTTTTTTTACTTTATAAATATTAACTGACTGATTCTACTCAATTTCTTATATTTTTTACCACACTTTACGTTTCACCCTGTACCCTAGCGATATTGTTTTTTCGCTATTTATGAATAGTTAGCGATAGATTACTAATGATTAATGAATAAAGATATCGAGATACAGGTGAGGTCAATGTAACATAATTGCAACCTTATTTGGCACACCCACAAATCAAAGAAATCTTTTTCCATACAGTTTGTAGGGTAATTCATTACAAAGTGAGATTTCCTTTAGCTTAAAGATAATTAAATTCGAAGACAACTACAATTAAGATATTAGAAATGAGAAAAATCGGTATTATTGTAAACAAAACAAGTACAGTTGTGATACTTTGGTCGTTGGCATATTTTTGTCATTGACGGTACTGGGAAGTCGAATACGATTTCGCCCTGGCAATTCAGGTCAATCCTGTAAATAATGTACTTCGCAAAGATTACTTCCCGCTTTCGATCGCATCCTTCTCGATTGGAAAATAGGTCCCGATGCAAATTGAAGCAAACTATAAATTAACCGAGTTACGAAGCGCACTGTGCCTATTCAAAGAGCTGAGGCCAAGGCGGTTTTCTTAGTACCAACTATTGTACTCGCAGTGTCCATACGCATAGTATGATTGCAATCCAAATGATCCAATCTTCCAATTCTGTCCCCTTCAAAGTGCAGACCGAGGCCCTAGATAACGACCGACACCAACGGCTACAGATTGAGCCCATTTTGTATGGGTTTCAAAGACGCTGGCTCTGATTGCGCTACCGTTGCATATGGCCACCTACTCGACTGTATTACACGTAAATCACTTGGAAGTAGAGTCTTCATCTGTAGTGGTGAACACAACATACCGCTGATTCGGAACGTAATTGACACGCACATCTAGACGCAGCATTATTTCATCTAGTATTTGACGTTGATCAAATTGGAGCGAATTGATATTCGCTACCATCTTGCCATTTCGCCCTGCGTCGTTACTTACCTAGTAGAACAAGGGCGTCATTTTAGCGCTTTCCCTCTAGTCCCTAACTTCACATATTCCTAGCTGTTAAGCATAATTGAGTAGACCAGGCTGAAGGGGATTAGGGCTAGACCATTTTTGTTTGTGAAGTCGGTGTGAATTAAAATGGGCCAAGATGTAAACAAAACCAAACGAACCCATTTAGCATCAGATAACTCATAATAATTTACTTTTAAAGATGATGAGGGATCTTTTTACTATTGATATTTTACTTGACTATCACTTTCATATTCAGTTTAATATTAGATATTATTTACAAATATTCCAAATCACGAAGTTTGGTTGGCGATGGATGTAGTCAGGCATGCACTTGCACATTATATGAGCGCAGCTTCGAGAGCGCTTGGCTCAGTCGCGACCGCGACACAGGCCGGGTCACTAGTGCCTTGAGTCCGCGCCCCCCTAGTGTTCCACCAACTTTCGTCAGCATGGCAACACATAGAACAGTTGTCCATAGAGAGGTAACATTTTTTAAACTTTTTATAATTTTGTAATCTAACAAAGTAACCAGTAATCATGTGGTTTTAAAAACAATAATCCATGAAGTACTTGATATTATTGCTGGTCTGATAGTGATTGTTATAATACTGGCAGCTGTCTAATTATTTTTTAATTTTGAATTTGGAATGTTTATGTTCTATTTGTATGTTTTTATTATTTACTAGCTGTCAGTGCCCTTCGCCGCCCAGGGGCCGTAATATGGCTGCGTTTAACGCGTGACAAAGTTTGGTTAAGGCATCCATCACCTTCTGACACGTAAATAAGTACGAGAGTGACGGGTGCTTCATCCACATTTGACACGCGATATAGACGCAGCCATACTAGGCCCGGTGGTGTATATTTTTTTTCATACTAGCTTTGTCCTGATTATTACGAAAACAACCAAAAATAAATGATTCAAATTAGTCAAGACATCCTCGAGTTATGGCGTGCCCAAGGGAACCAGGGAATATAAATATTCACATCTTCTTTTAAATCAACGTTCTCTTATTACCCCGTTTCTATACTTATCATACACGTTCCCCCCAACCATACTTCTCAACAGTAATACATATTACCACCTTATTATTATCACCTTTGTACAGTCAAGGACTTTAATTGTTAAGCCACTATGGAACCCTGTCATAATGACAGCGTCAAACCTTATGAAAGAAAATACGCTAAAATTAATGATCAACCTTATGCGACAGGGTTCCATAGTGGCTTAACACTTAAAGTCCTTGACTGTACTTACATCTCATACGATTACCTAAAAATATGACTTACCAAAATTGACAACCAATCAAGAACTAGTTGACCGATTGTATTGCTTATATTTAATTCGTTAACTGATTAAATAAGTTTCAAAATTGTATGTAATGAATGTTTGTGCATATCGTAGTTTTCACGGAGGAAGAATTTAAAAACTTATTGCCAACGCGTTGATAATAACAACAAACAAATAAACAAATTATTAGTTATGTGTTAAACAGTACTAATTTGTTTACATTTTTGCCCAATTCAATTTACGCCGACTTTATCTCAGTAAGTTTTTGCAATAAATCTTGCAACTGGGTTTGGATCGGTGCTCGTTATTGGAACGGGATCTATGTTAAATTTAATTCCGTTCCGTTGAATTTATTGCCGTACTATGCAATATTATGGTGTATCGAACATGTCCGCGTCCCTATCTTTACAAAGTTACATAACCTATTTAGTGCTTGGGTTATACAGAATCACAAAAACAAAAGTTGTCTCTCCTGTGGTCAATAGTTAAAGGCTTGTTGTAGTTGTGTGCATACTCGTATAAGTTATGTTTTTTTTGTTTATAGGACTAAGGTAGACGTGACTCCGTTTATGCGGGTGTGGCTTCAGCTAGAAAATTAGCCCTTAAACACGTTTATGTCGGGTATGTCCACAGGAAAGACGGGAACCTAAATCTGTGTATGACCCGCTTGCCTTACTTAAATACTGACTTTTTAAATGAGTGAAATCAGCTAAATACTTTAAAATCAATTAAAGAGCGACCTCCTAAGGCCACCATATAACGAAATTAGCCAATGGAATATGAATATATTATGAATGAAATAAAATCAATTTTCTAATTTGACCATTAGTCATAAAAGCAAAAGAAATTCCACTTTAGGCTACTTTTGTGTTGCGAGGTGACGTCTCGCACCGCTCAGCTACCTCGCACATCTTTGGTGGAAACATTCACACCGTTACACCACCTCGTTACACAGCCTCGCACCGCTTAGCTACCTCGCACATCTCTGGTGGAAACGCAGCCTAACTCCCTTTGCACTAGATCTTTATATCATCGGCCGTATTATGTACATATGTATGTATATAGATATTAGTATAAGGAACCTGGGGAGGTTAATAATATTTGTATATTTATTTCATTATTTTTGGGTTATTTTGCAATTGTTGTTAATTACTCGTGTCCATTACGTTCAATTGCGTAGCGAATTAAATACATTTGTTAATTCCTTGCACGCAAGCAATTTGGATGTTGAATTTTCCATGTAAAGTAACCATCCTAATAAATACTAACGTTATTTCACACAAGCACAGATGTAGCCGCACAAGGTGACAAGCTCGAGAGCAATACAAAATGTCACGTTGTGCAGTCACCACTGTCATCTGCAATAATAAATTATCTAACAGCGGGCTCAAAGATATCTGACACGTTTCTATTACTCTTAAGACCGCTTCCTCACTTGCCGGTATACTTGCAGTAAAACACGGAATCGGTAAGGGTTGCTAAGCAACTAGTGAAGTCTACCAATCAACGCGCAGCGTTTATGCCGACAGTAAGTTTTACTGCACGCATACCGCCAAGTGAGGAAGCGGTCTTAGACTGCGCCGAGCGTACGCCGTTTTTAAAGTTAGTTACGTATCCCATAAATTGTTTTATTACTTATGCTACAAAAACACATTGTCTGATTCCAAGGTAATTCTTTTCTTAATTAGAAAACACAATAATAGTAATGAGGGCGCCACTGGACGCTCGACGTTTGCTCGGTGCAGTCTTAACAGAGGCGGAGGAACATCTCAGATATTTTTCAGATCAGTGTTAGGTTCGGCTGGCATGGAACCCCGTGAAACTAACAGTGTAAAATTTTGAGAAAGAAAGTACTTCAGAATTAACTATCTACATGATTTCTCAAGAAATCAAGAAATTTATGAGTTCCATCGTACTATTTGCTACTCAGGTTTCGGTTCAACTGTGGTTTCATTTCATTAATTTACTGTTACGATATACCGAACAGCTGAGGATCGTGAGGATGCTACTGCGATGCTACTGCGATTGTGAAAGAACTATTTATTTATTTATTTATTTATTTATTTATTTATTTAGTTGTGCAGCATAAGCAAGGAACCCGCTGCGTGTCACGTGAAGAGGGAATTGATATTATTTAGCTCCCGACAGAAAAATAGGAGCGTTATAAGTAGAGTTAGGAGTTTTGGTGGCAAATCGTGGTTCCAAAATCCTTGGAAACGCTATTTCTTATTTATTATAATACAAACCACTTTGATTTTGACCTTCAGTATTTTAATATTTCAATATTAATTTATTCATTAAACCTATAAATTAATTTAAATTAACTTTGGTATGGACGGTATCTCTGCTGTCAAAGCGTTACAAACACAGACCACTTACCCTATAGACTCCGCTTCGGAACAGTTTGTCTAGTATCTCATTAAGCCAAAATGGCGGGGCGCGGGGGGCGGAAAGTGCACCGTGATTGGCTAGTTCAAAGTCAACGAATAATCAAGTGTGCGCGTCGTGGTGCGCGCCAATAGAACCATGGCAACCAATTAGTGTTCTGTGAGCATAAGCATGGCTTACGGGGGCGCCTTTGTATGCGGAGTCTATAGGGTAAGTGGTCTGTGGTTACAAACAAGCAAATATTAGTAGGTATGGAATAACCGAACTAAAAATCTATTAAGTGCATACTGAAATATGACCATATTGAAGGTCAAAATTACTTCCAATCAACATCAATATGGACGATTGGATGGCGGCAACTTTGCGAAAAGGGTGATCAATTCGTCATTTGCAATTTGTATAATGTCAATCTGTATCAATCATATCAATCGGGTCATATGAGTGTCATGTAGGTATTATAATAGTAGTTTTAGGAAATAGCGACTCCATGGATTCTAGAACCACGATATGCCACCAAAATCCTTACCCTAGTTATAAGTTTCACGTGTTCCCTAACTCCCAAACGTGCGGATCGATTTTTATAAAAGCTATTTTAATCAGGATGGTTCTTGGCTATGTGTCAAAAAATCGATTAAGTCGTTTACGAGGTATTAATACTGCTCTGAAAGGTGTTCCAAGTATGGGGTGTGCATATATTTAATAGTTAACCTTAACCTCGTAAGGCTTAGTGTGCAAAAGGATGTACATAATCAAGGCAATTCAATTTGAACTTTATAAAGATTTATCGCAATGGGAATAAAGTTTATTTTCCTATCTTCATGAACTGAAAATGACATTATCGAACAAAAATAATTCAACTTGCCTTTATTCAAAGTCCCACTCCCAAAAGACTTCCTGTTTGTAGTATGGTGGGCCTTACGAGGTATTCATGGTAAACATTTGCTGAACAACAGTTGATCAACATTAATGACGAGGAACAAAAATGTTCTCGTTCGCCGGGCGAAAACTTGTCAACGTACAGTGATCTACTCTGTACCATGCGTTGCGCGCAACAAATTTAATGTGTACCGCGAGTACAGGGTTCCATAATCATCACTCCAATTAGCATCGCGAATTTTATGTACTTATGATAGGTATAGTGGAATTCTTGTACCTACTCTTGCGAAGTGCCTTGTCTCATTTACGTATTTAAATACGAGTGGTTGGAATTGAATATTTTAAAAGCTGCGACAAGGCACTAAAATGTATATCTGAGTTCAACAGTACAAACTGATTACATATCGTGGCCGCATTTTAAACGCTTACACAAAAAGGAAAGAGATATTTATAGCTTTGCCTGTGTTCCTGTCCATTTACTAGGTTCCCTGCCCCTATTAAAGAGTGCATTTTCATCGTCACACGTCCAATGCTTATTTCTGCATGTGAAGTTATATACAAATTAGATTACACTAGCTTCTGCCCGCGACTTCGTCCACGTAGTTTTCGATTATCGTTAGTCCTTGGAGAACTTTTAAATTTTCCGGGATAAAAAGTAGCCAATGTGTTATTCCAATGTATAAGCTATCCCCATTGCAAATCCGTCCAGCCGTTGCAGCGTGAAGGAGTAACAAACATACACACTCACACAATGACAAACTTTCGCCTTTATAATATCAGTGTGATAAGCAGGATTTGATTGATGCACGTATCTGACCAGGGACAACACTGAGCTCATGAGTCACATGTAATATATGGGACAGGGCACCTGTGAATTGTTAGCCTGTCCTGTCTGCGTATGGTTCAAACGACTAAATAGATATTAGTACGTTTTTTATTTGTTTTTTTTTATTCCTGTGTTGGTTGCTATCCACCTTTTAGAAATATCATTTGAACCTTTCAAGTGTTATTAAACCGGATACATGCTCGTGTGGACTTCTTAATTCTCCGTTTTTTTTAAATATGTTATTCTAATTCATTGTACTCGACTGTACCTTGTCTTAGCTGTTGATGTACCAAATTCAAACCACTCACTCTATAATGCGGCAAATAATGATGTCACATTATTTTCAGTTGGGGTCGACAACGTTAATAGGCGCCAAGAACATCCCCCGGCCACAGCTCTCATTCAAGGACCCCATCGACAACTCGGAAAGTCTGTGGGTGCCGAAGATATCCGACAAGCCGAACAGTGTCAAGCCCCTGGCGCTCAACATACTGTACAGCGACGAGGGGGAAGTGGTGGGGTAAGGACATAATTATCCGGCTTGCTAGCACTGCGTGTAAGGGGAAACTTTCATATTCTTGGCATACAATACAAGCCATGAATGGAACCATAACCTTTAACTAACGATAAAAGGGGCTATAATTCTGCGTTTAGATACTTTACTTTGCGCCTTAAACGCGTTTTTACAATATACGAGCTGCGTATAAAACAAAATAGGGCACTTAGGGATAGAAGAGCTGGACATACCATAGGTACGGTAGGAAATGCAATTTTTTTCTTCCAATGCAAAATAGAGGCTTTATGCCAACTAGGCTATCTGCATCGTCAAAACAATAGTTTAAAGGATTCTGTGGCTGTTTGTCTCACAGACAACTCGCAGCCAAACCGCTGGATCGCTAGTCACTTTAAATGAAAAGGTATGCACAGAAGTAACTTTTCGGATCATGAAAAGGTATATTAATTTATTGCATTCAAATATACATATCCATCGATATCGGCTTTCTATAAGCAGTAGTTTATCAAATGTATAACTTCTGTTGCAATCTGTTATGTTTAAAATATACATAATGACACCGTATTAATCTATCTCGTGAGATTGTATACTGTCTTTAAATTGTGAACGGCACCAACTGCTTATTTATTATTTATTATTTATTTAATAAGTACAATTTTTTTAAAAACTAACAATTAGGCATTGCCCCACAAAACTGGAGTAACAGTTTGACTGTGGGAACGGCAGTCTCTAAGATAGGCATTCACTAACATAAAAAATTAAATAACAGTATTATGCAGTCCAAAAAAATCTGTGAAGTATACTAAACATACATTTATAATATTATATAAGTAGATCTAAATAATGCTTTTTTAATAGTCTCTTGAATTTATTCTTATTTTTTTCACGTCTAATAGCTTCAGGCAAACTATTGAGTAGGTATGGGATACGCTTTTTGAGAGTTCTGTCTCCATAGTAATTATTTATCCTCGGGACGAATAGTTTACCAGTCGCCATAGCCTTGGTGTTATAGGTATGATCAATGGGTTTTAATGAGGAATACGCTGAGTTATGAACGAGACAGCCATGGTTATTAGATGCAAGTAGATACTTATGTTTCATGCTTACCGGTAATATTCTACAGATTTTAAAGAGTTGTCGATAGTTACCTTTACATTTGAGTTTAATTTTTTCGTTAACAAGTAATTTTAAAAATCTAATTTGTATGGCTTCTAATTTATCGATGTTGGTCTTAGTTGTGAGTCCAAAGCTGTCGAGAGCATAACTCAGTATGGAGTCCACCAACGACATATACAAACATCTTAGTGTGCTAATAGGAACTCTGAATCTTAAATGATAAAATTTACCTAACAAAACTCTAAGTTTTTCATAAATAAAGTTGACATGACATGATCAGGAAAAATGTTCATCTACTTTCATTCCGAGATAAGTGATACATTTAACTTTTTCTATAGGTTCACAGGCGCAGTTACACTTATTTTGATGGAAGCAAGGATAGGTATGAGCATATAAGTGCGGATGAATATTATTTAATGGTAGATAAGGGGAGTGAATTAACAAGAACTTTGTTTTGTCAGCGTTAAGAACTATCCCATTGTCGTGAGACCACTTAACCACCGCGTCAATGTCTTGCTGTACAAGGCGGAACGTTTCTTCAAGGTCCGTACCTGCACGCATAGCACAGAGATCATCAGCGAACATGTGTGCTGAGCAGTGCTGCAGCACTCCACACAAGCTGTTGACGTGCATCAGGTAGCAGACAGGACCACAACCGGAGCCCTGTGGCACCCCGCAGTCCACTGTACACTCACGACTATATGTGCTCCCAACTCTTACTTTGAACGAGCGTGAAGTGAGATAATCGCGGAACCATTCGTTCAACGGCTCGCCCACTCCACACTCGTACATAGCCTTCAATAAGGTACTCGACTCTAGAGTATCGAACGCCTTTTTGAAGTCAAAAAATACAGCCAACACAAATTTTTTAACATTAAGGTAGCTATTAATTTCTTCTGTAAACTTTGACAATAAAGTTGCGGTACTTTTTCCCTTTTGAAAACCATGTTGGCGGGGATTTAAGACATCGTGTTTGTTAAAAAAGGTACTAAGCTGGTCAATTATACATTTTTCCATAATTTTGTCAATGCTAGATAATATCGCGATAGGTCTATAGTTAGAAAAAGATTTACGGTTGCCTTTTTTGTAAATAGGACGAATTATGGCTTCTTTTAGTTTATTAGGAAATGTATGGTGTTTAACTGATAGGTTGACTAACTTGGCAAATACAGGACTTATTTTATTTATGACATATTTTATATCAGACATGCGTACTAGATCGCTACCCGGAGATTTATTTACATTCATGTTCTTGATTATATTTTTTACTTGATGACTCTTATAATAACACTCTTATAATGTAACATATGAATATTGGATGGTTTGATGGATCAACACATGACATGGATGGACATGTGAAACCGTCAAATTGTTAACGATTCTGTACTTACTACAGGGTTCACAATATATAATTTTTTTAGAATAAATTATCATTCCACATAGTTGCCGAAATTTTCGATACTTTAATTTCCGGCCGGCATCGATAAAATTACGACGTTTCTGCGAAATTCTCGTTTTGAACGCGATTAGGTCCATTGTTTACGAAGCCATTTTTTTATTTAATATTATTAAATTGATCATCTCTTGTTATGTTGAGACACCAGCATTATCTTATGCTGTAGGTAGCAGGGTAGCAACAGATAATGGTGTTTGTTTTTCCTTCAGCCTTATTGCAAACTTATGTAAAATCTTAATTAACCGGTGTACATACTAGCAAATAGTTTCTATTCAAAGATAAAAATCCGTGTAATATAATAAGTCACTCAAATTTGGACATTACAAAAACCCTAACAAAGGTTGGGCCTTGTTTTAATTAACATGTCAAAAGCAATTTGGTTTTACCTAGTAGAATAGAAGCCCAGATATGGAAACAGATTCTAATACGTGCCAGACCATTAAACATGAATTTATTATGATTGATTATAATTTATAATGTAATGTACTCTTCCTTTAACGAACATTACCGGCTTTTTATGCTTAGTAAATAATAAAGATGAGGAAATAAATAAATGTACTTACTTGTAAAACTGTACAAAAATTTACCTATGCTTTCTTTAATAAAAGTCACGCCTGTTAACTTTGAACGCTCTGGTAACTTTAAGCGGCTTTTATAATAAATGTTGTAATACTTTAAGTATTTGATTCAATGTATCGCTGTTAATGTCCCAAATAAAATAAATAAATAAATGAATAGGAACTCAAGGAAATTCCCCGATAAGTTAGTGAATTAGTTCAACCCTTCAAATATAATTTATTTCACCATGCCATTTATGGAGGAAATTATTTCAAAAAACTTTTTATTAAATTGAGTTTTTCATTGCTCTAACGATGTAGGAGATTCACTCGACTTCATATTATTGAAGTGTTAAAGAACTCTGATTAGGCCAATCGTGCCTAGGATATGGAATTTAGGACTTCCAGCGAATGAGAACCCGCCTTATATCAGTACAATTCGTTGTTTCATACAAGTCATGAATATAATAAAAACTATACAGCCTTATCACTTTCACATTCATTATCATTTTGTTATGTTATAAGACCAAGGGTCCGTGAAGTCATATAATACAGTTCGGTCCAATTCCCTGCCAAAGCGATGGCACTTGACGTGTCGTATCTATGTCAATAATGAATATATAATTACGAGATGAATATATGAATAAATTAATATATTATTATGAGATTGATTGAATTCAATTTTCGTTGGTTGTTAATATTTTTTAACTCCTGATCACTGAGTCAGCAGTGATCACCTCTGTTCTACCCACAAATATGAACAACTTTCACTATGCGACCAACGCTAATATCAAGAAAAAAAAACAGCTGCTTTATACATTTTGGTCGAGTACCTATTCAACTTTTCTATGAAACAGCTGATATTTATTCGTTAATATTCGTGGGTAGCACACAGATGATCATTTTGGTCACGACTTAGGTTTCACCTGTATGTTTATTAGTTGATCAGTTCTCAAATACGGCTACCAATATCTAAGCTGTGTTAGTTCGCGTTAGTTAACAATTAAATGTTTCTTTCTAGGCTATTTATAAAAAAAACTTTATATTTTTTTTTACATTTGGTTTACGAAAAGTTGTATGACACCTCAAAAATTCCGACAATTGGTGCAACTTAACGATCCGCGCGACTTCGACCGGGTCAAACTTGTTTAACGTGTTCCTATTGGGAACTATGAAATTTTCTATGATAAAAAGAATCCTGTTTTAATCTAGTACATATCTGTGCCAAATTTCATACAAATTGTGGTACAATATCCAAACAAATATTACACATGCGCATGCACGCACGCCTTCATTCCCAGAGTGGGGTAAGCAGAGGTATAGAATTGCCAACAACTAAAAAGTTGTTGATAATTCTGTAACCACATTTTGCACAAACAGGCTAAGATGTGTATACCAGTGTATATTAGTGACAGATTGCAAGCACATCGCCTGACAATACTACAGTCAGCATCAAAAGTAGCTAAGCAGAATAACATGCTCAAAATGATCTAGACACGACGTATTCTCTTGACAATATAGTCGAGTGCAGATCATTTTGACATCTTCGCTTGCGTAGCTACTTCTGCTGTTGACTGTGCAGCCTTTTATTCCTTTACTTGCCTTTTACGATTTACACGGGAAGACATGGAGTGGCACTATTCTAAGCCGGCAACCACGAGGCAAATATTCACATATATAATATTAGTACCATTGACCTGTTGTTTAAAAAAAACCTTATTTTGCAGCTACGAGCACCCTTACAAAGTGGAGTTGGATCTCTACCACCCCCCGGGCTGGTCCATCGACCCGGACCCCCAGCCGCCGACCTTCCCGAAGCCTCTCGCAGAGACCAGCTTCACGTACATAGACTCGGAACAGCAGTTGGACGCGCTGGTTGACCACTTGACCACTGTGACCGAGTTCGCCGTCGACGTCGAACACCATTCCTACAGGAGTTATCAAGGTTATAATCGAATCACTTCGGCCTTGCGTTCGAATAGCAATCGCTACTACATACTTGACTATTTGCGAAAACTAAACTCATGAAAAGTGTTTATACTCGTACCTACTAAAATTATCTAAGAAAGCACCAAATACCTTAAACCATAAAATTGCTTTATACTTGTTGTTCTCTGAGATATTTTTTTATTTTTTTTATTTTTTTCTGGCTTCATTAATTGGGTAGGGTTCCGAAACCGGTAGTAGCGGTTTCGGAACCCTACCCAATTAATGAAGCCAGTTTTGAACCAGTTTCAGTTATTGTTAGGGTAAAGTCACCAGTGGTCAGCCAGAGACCAGTAGTCGACCTTATATGAGTGCGAAGAGTGGGAAATATATCTTTCGTACTCTTCCCACTCGTACAAAGCATAGGCAGAGGCCGACTACTGGTGACTTTACCGTATTAAGTAACGTAAAGTGAAGTAAAAATTCATACGTAAACCCGATGACGACGCTACATTGTCGTGACTAAAAGCGGATCTGATAAAAGGTGACACAAGGGGGGTATATCGGAATCAGAGTTAATACATATAACAACTTTTGGAACTAAACCAGATTTCCTAACAGTTCGGTTTCACGTCACAACCGAACTAATGGGAAGAAAGGTGAGGCATTAGTCCGACCCTGGACTAATCAACCGAACTACTGGGACTAGAGGCGACTCGGTTAGCCTTATAAGTAAAGACCCTGCCTACGAAGGTAGCGGTCCCGGTTTCGATTACCGGCCAGGGCAAATAATTGTGATGAGCAAATCCCGGGATTTTCGCCGCGGGAATGTTTGACATTAGCCTAAGGGTAGGTATTGACATAAAAACAGAATTTACTGTAGCGGGTTTCTACCTAATAAAATAAGTAATAATTGAAGAATAAATACATGAAAACATAATATTATGTAAATGAAAAAGACCAGTCATTATCAACCTCTTCAGTTAAGTCCTCATATGGTGAGGAGCGCGAATATTTCTTCCACAGTACTGTCACCGTCAAAAGTAGCTGATCACATGACACATTTGACAATCTTGACATTGCTCACGTGACTTTAAAGAGACAAGGTACAAGAGTATCTACTTTGACCCTGACCGTGCAATCCTAGAGCTTAGTTTGGGAACAGGTAAATTTGCGTGAAACTGTCCCCAGATATTAATTGACTTGTTTCTTTTTTCAGGAATAACTTGTCTCGTCCAAATATCGACAACCGACGGGGGTGACTTTATCATTGACACGCTGGCCATAAGAGAGCACATACACAAGTTAAACTTGGTGTTCACCGACCCGAAGAAACTGAAAGTGAGTATTGTGACCGTTCACGAGCATAAAGTCCACGGACTTCCTGGTCCGCAATTGAATGTCGTAAATTGATATGTTCAAAGTAAAATAACGATGCTCAAAATACTCAAAAGTCCAAATGACACGATCAAAATATGTACAGTCATTATAAGTACGTCTAAAATGCATACGATTAAACTGCCACATGTTTTTAAAATGTAAAAAAAAATAACATTTATGTATACTATAACAGTTAAAATGTTGTTTAAATTATCTGAAATCAAAATAATGAACGATCAAAGTATCAACACTTTTCAAACGTCGGCTTTGATGGCAACTTTGATTGTAACATGTATATAAAAATATATATTATACAGGGCGTCCCACGGCTATGCAACATGAAGGGGAAGTACCTTAAATATTGTAGATAGAGGATTTTGCTTTATGAAGACGTTATTTTATTTTAAAAAGTAAGTAAGACTGCATTCAAAGATTTTTGAAAAACTGCTTGCTGAGCCTGGGAATCGAACAACCAAATATGAAAAAAAAGCATTCTGTATTTTTATGATGCCAGACAAAAGGGTTACTGATAAGAAAAAAACCCTCCAAGTAACATTGTATCTAAAAATAAAGGAACAATGTGAAATTTTACATTCAAGTTACTAGAAATTTTATGTAAAATATATGCAAAAACTGAAGTTTTTTTTTAAATCTTTGAATGCAATATTATTTAAAAATAAAATAAAGTTTCTAAATAGCAAAGTCTCCTACGGACCATATTTAAGGTACTTTCCCTTCATGTGGCATAGCAGCGGGACACCCGGTATATTATGTCAATAGTAACATTTTTTTTTAAAAATGTGTAACCTTTTTATTCGTGGAATTGAGTCTAGCTATTACGGTTGTTGACAGACGTACAGTGGAGGCTTAGTTGGCGCGTTTGGGAAAGAAGGCCGAAAAAATAATTTCCCTTTCTTCCCCAGGTTTTCCACGGCGCGGAGCGGGACGTCATATGGCTCCAGCGTGACTTCGGCGTGTATGTCGTCGGGCTGTTCGACACGCATCAAGCGGCTCGCGCCCTCTCGCTCACCGGCCTCTCGCTCAAGCATCTGCTATGGAAGTACTGTCACGTCGATGCTGACAAGAAGTAAGTCACGTGTACTTTAACCTGGCATTTTACACGACTGCCCAAAAACTGTAATGTTTTCAGAGTTCATGTATGTATGTATCTACGATTCTTTATTCCACCATAACTTCTAAACGCCTGAACCGATATAGATGTATGTGATATCGTTAGAATGCTGTCACCATTCCTGGTGACATAGGATACCTAAACTGCTAAAATTATTGTTGTTATTTACAATATAGCAAAATAACAATTATTAACATAGGTACGGTCGCGAACGTCAATTTGGAACCCATTTCAAGAAAAATATGCTTGAAGTCGTCAATGTCATTAGAGATGTCAAGTCATTTGTAACTTTTAAGGAACTCAACCTTATTTTTGTAGAATGTTGGATTGACTTTTGACCTTAGGTAGGTACCAAATTAAATCTCGTGACTGTACGACAATATAAAAAATGCAGTCTGGTTTTTATAGCTTGCTTTTTATTTAATTATTATTCTATTCGACTACGCGTTTAGCCTATAGTACCCGGGCGGTCGAAAAGAAGTCAATCCTGACACATTGCAAAACCATGGAGTTTCTAAATATTGATAATGTAAACAGCAGAAAAACAATGATAAGCTTGTTTGTTGCGTGTGAAGGAACAGTTATAACAGCATAGGTCTACTGCTGTCAACATCAATATTTAGAAACTTCCTGGTTGTGCAATGGGTCAGGATTGACTTCTTTTCGACCGCCCGGGTACTATAGTACGCAGTCACGGGTTCAATTCCTGGTATGGGGCAATATTTGTGTGATGATCGCAAATATGTGTTCCCGAGTCTTGGATGTTTTCTATGAATAAGTGTACAGTTGTTTTATCTCACGTCAGCGGTTGGGCCACACTGGTAGTTGTGATGCGTATATACTATACCCACACTACGATAGCGATGACAGTTACGCACTCGAACATAACGGGGGGCGCGTGTCGCATCAACTCATAAGTGTGGCCCGTAATGTGGTACGTGGTAACTGTATAAGTATCTCATCATTCCCTAGTACAAGCCTAGAGATTAGTATCGGACTAGTAGATCAATTTGTGGGAAAGTCCCCAATATAAATCGCATCTTTAGAATTATAGTGACCTAATTAGCAAGTTTTGGATTTCGAGTTAGGTCTCCTATAGTGATAAATTTATGACTCGAAGTCGAACGCTGAAAATTTTGAATTAGGTCACTATAATCCTAAAGGAGCGAAATATGTATTCTACTTTGATTTAGCACATCTTTCTTGTATATCGTAATGATATCGTTGATGATATGACACGTCTTATCAACTTGACAGTAAGAACTATCATCACGTCGACAATATGCTCACGATATCCGAGCAAAATTGTCTATTTGATTGATTGGACAATTCCAATTTTCTTAACCGAGCAATCAATCTCATTGTCGACGTTTTAATAGGGATCACTGACAAGTGATGAGACGGAGTAGGATGAAGAAGTAGAGGCAGGGGTAGGCGTGCTGTGGACGCTGGAGAAATGTGTCAAAGTTTAAGGAACTGACACAGGCGAGAGCTGTCGCGCCAGCTTACGTCAATCCTATACATTATGTACTTAGGTTTTTTACACGCGAATGGTAAATACTAGCACTTAGCAGTCAATCAATTGTATTCTAATTTTTAGATACCTGGTTTACATCAACCATAAAATAGGTTTAATATAGGGCCTTTTGTCAGTAAAGTGCCATTAGGTAATTTACTTTAAAAATTCTAGCTAATCCCGTACACGCTTCGCTGTTGCTCAGTTAAAAGTATTCAATAATTAAAGTATTATAAAATAAAATATAGTAATACCTTAAAACAATTGGTCAGGTCTTCATTGACTGGTATCTTCAAACCTCGATGAGTCGCCGCACCATTGTGTTTTTCATACATCAACGCCACCGTGAATAGTTTTGGCTGGCGGGGCGGGCCACCGTGGATTCAAAATCAAATCCCGGTAACGGCAGATATTTCTGTGGTGAGCGCGAATATTTGCCTCGGTCATGGATGTTCTCTATGTATTTAAGAACATGCATTTTTTATATAAGTATTTATAGAGTACTTATAGTACTTTTAACTGGGAACGCAAGCGTGAGTTAATGTATGTATGTATGTATTTATATCGTTGTCTAGTACCTTAGGTCCAAAGTCAATCTGACATTTTACAACAATAAGGTTGAGTTTCCTAAAAGTTACAATTGATTTAATATCTCTAATGACATTGACAACTTCAAGCATATTTTTCTTGAAATGGGTCCCAAATTAACGCTCGTGACCGTACAAGCCTAGAGCTCAGTTTGGGAATGGGTCAATTGGTGTGACATTGTCCCCTGATATATATATCTTTATTTCTTTATAGTCTATCGGTCGTTATGGTTAAATCTCTTTTAATAGTAAGCGGTTTCGGCCCCTGTTCAAAACACTATAATCATATAATTTGTTCTAACGGCGGCCTGCTATGGAGAGGGACTCAGCATTTGGTCGTTTTGCAGGTACCAATTGGCCGACTGGCGAATCCGGCCCCTGCCCGACGAGCTGGTCGATTACGCCCGCATGGACACGCACTATTTGCTATACATTTGGCGACAAATGAAGGCTGAATTATTGCGCGCGGGCGTCGACCAACCGCATATCTTGCTGTCGGTGTTTGAACAGAGCCGACATATTTGTGGCACGGTGAGTGTACAAAGATGCAGAAGAAATAGCGTATTAATTGTACACGATTGTCTATTATGCTCAACAGCTATAGACAGCCGAGTATTTTGGCTTTATTGTAATTCGATGGTAACAAAATGAAATTAAATTAAGATTCATAGATAGTTAACGACTATCTCGACTAGTATTTTAGTGAAGTAAATACTAGTGTGTGCTTGAGTAGAATTTAGCGTTCTCGAAGATATTAGCTACAGCGCGCTCTGGATTTAACCCATTCGCTGCCACCAACTGGTAATAGTATGTAATTTGAACACACATACGTGTCACAGGCAGTGAACGTGTTAACTTCCAAACTACATGTTTTTATTTATTTAAATACTAGCGACCCGCCCTTGCTTCGCTCGTTTATATGAATATGATATACTCGTATATAGCCTTCCTCGGTAAATGGGCTATCTAACACTGAAAGATGTTTTCATATCGGACGAGTAGTTCCTGAGATTAGCGCGTTCAAGCAAACAAAAAAACAAACAAACATACTCTTCAGCTTTATAATATTACTATACATTTTCTCGGGCATCTGTTAGTACACTTATGTCACAGTGACAGATAACTGAGTAATATTATAAGCCTGGTTTTACTGTGTATCGATACCGTTACCGTATTATAATAGCCGGTCGTCTAATTAAGAGCTGCGATGAGTAAAACAAACGAAACTAAAGGTCACTTGCCATCGTGCGAGTGCCGTGTTTAGTTGGAATTTCCAACGCAAAACCGGCATTTATTTTACTTACATTATTGTATGCTTTTATTTACCCACTTATTCATTCGTCGTAAGTTATGAAACGACACGGTTGTCCGTTTTCTATCTATGGGTTATACTTTTGAGTAGAGCATTGGCAATTGGTACGGGTTCATACAAGCCAAACTGTAGTAGTGAGGTCATCATAACTTCACGACAGAGAGAGGAGTTTTTCCCAATAGAAAACGGACTGATACAAGCCTATAAAATACACATCATATAATTTCATATGATGATGCTTTCTCTTAACTTTGCGTCATAGCTTCTTCATGTTATAGAACCGACCAAAAAATAAATTTCAACAGATTCGGCGGAACTTCTCAGAGCTGAGCTACTGCTTATGAATGTTTTATAGATTTTTTTGATTTACAGGCAATAAGTTTCGAGCTAATAATGTTATATGGAATGAGCATTATAGATACAGACCGTTATAGATTTGATTTTAGAGCATGTGATAGTTATAGCAAATACAATTAGAGATTATGATGATTTTAAATTTTAGATCAAATTAGGGTACCGTAAAACAACGCAACTGTGGTCTTAGCCTGCAACAATAGTCCAATTTTCCTCATTACATTATTCTTTAATATGATACCTTAGTGCTATTATTGATGGGTATATTGAACTGTTTGGCTTAAAATCGATTGCTCTAAACTCTACCTGGCTAAAGCTATAATATTTTTAGAATAGTGTAATATAATAAGATAAATTTGACTATAGTTGTAGGCCAGGACCATTACTTGTGTAGTTTTACGGTAGGTATACCGTGACTGTCCGCTTAATTATTATTTTTTAAACAGACTTACAACAAGACGGTGGTGGACGAGAACAGCCACATGCCGCTGTACTTGCGCTCGAAGAAGTCGTTCAACTCGCGGCAGCTCGCCGCGCTCCGGGTGTTGTACAAGTGGCGCGACGCGCAGGCGCGCGCGCTCGACGAGGGCGACATGTGAGCGACGCCCTTTATTTTAACCCTCAGTACCCTGAGCAGGAACTTTTACCGTTCTATCGAATGGTTTGCTTACGATTTGGAATGGTAAAGGCCGTTCGTAAACGTGATGTAGGATTGATATGTTCCTGCTCGATTATTATCAGTTTGATTACAAAGTCAACCTGTAGGGTTGAGTTCCGAAATTGCGTTGATATTTGGAGCCGTTTTTCGCTCGCAGCAAAAACGAATTTTACTCACAGCAAAATCTGCCTTTTTGAGTCGCTGAGGTGAAAATATATTTATACCTAAAGTCTGTTCGTAGTCAGACTGCCGATGAAAATAACAGGTATACCTGACTGTAATTGTCTTTTGATAGAGGATGAAATAGTGATGGGTTTTTTTACCTCTAATTAGTTAATTAAAAAGGTTGAATTTATATTCATCATCATCGTATTATGTCCGAATAATAATTTTGAAGGCGCTTCTCCAGGTAAACCCCCGTTATAAGGCGACACCTACTTTCAGAGCGGCCTAATTGGTCCATCCTTTAGGGAGCTAAGATGCCACAGACACACAGATACAAACGTTAAACTAAGACAGCAAAATATGCTAGCTGCTCTTCTACCACAGGAGTTGGAGTAAGACAGCAGTATTGTACTAGCCCAGGTGTTCCCCGCTTTAGGATGGTGTCATAATCATAATCTTTATTTGTATCAAAAATGGTACAAAAAGGTGTTACATATTTGGATTCGAATAAAACATTTTTTCAATGATATTACATATAAACAAGAAGTAGATATTATGTCACTAATAATAATAATAATAATAAATAAAAAATATTTATTCACAACAACACACTTAAAAAGAAAAAAAGAAAAGACATATAATAATAAAAAAAAAAGTTGTTGTGAAACGGTCCCAACTCAGCATGTGCCAGCTGTTAAGCCAGCGCTGGTCTTCCGTTGAGACCGCTCGGTGGCAGCACGGAAGGTGACACAAACAATTTTTAACAACTTAAATAAAAAACATTATATAATATGTGGCTTAAAGGACCAGAGTCCAGGCCATAAACATTAAAAAAATAATAATAAAGAAATGAAAAAATACTCATTAATCTGTGGCTATACCGGTTAAAGAGATATTTTATCTATGGCTCTATGCCTAAGCGCACAACAACATTCAAGTTTTACAGAAAAAACATTACAAAAGGAATATTTATTACCTACGTTAATAGTAAGACGCAGAGACAAAACAACAACATGAAGCCTTTATCGTGGGTGAGCTTTAGTGGAAGGAGGCAATGGAAACACAGATGTCGACAGCAAGAAAGAGCAATGAACAAAACGAACAATTAAAACGCAAAACAACAAACATTGCAAAGCTCGTGGGACATATCACTAAGGTGTGTATAACATCGGTCATATTCCGCTCGTGTCATGCCTCAATAGTTCCTGACTCGCTTGGTGACCTAACAAATATTTCTTTAATTTTGATCTAAAACAATGCAAACTTTGCAGGTTCCTTATTGGCGGTGGAATGTTGTTCCAGCATTTAGTTGCTGCGTAGCGGAAACTACCTCGAAAGGCGGCTGAGGCATGACGAGGTGTTAACAATTGTATAGCGCATTGCCGAGTTCCACGCGACCTGTTGCAGGACACATGTAGCAACTTTGTAAAAGCAACAACAACTTTGTAAAAACAAGCTGAAGCTTCATAAAAGACCCAATTGACCACTCTCGTTCTCAGTTCACACAAAGCATGGCGACGAAACTCACGTGAGCCGAGTTTGAATAAAAATAAGTAAAATGGCGTCGCGTGTGCTTGGGAAGCGTCTCACACGCTAGGTGCAGTCTAATTTATTCCGTATACCTCTGTAATGAGCGAATCTCATGAACAAATGATTTCCTTTAAACTAGCAAACAAATAAGCCCTGTAATAGGACCTGTCTTTTTACTTTTCTGAACTCTTACCTTCTAGATCCAAATCGATTATTTTTTAACAGTAAATACAGTCCGTAAATCGCGTTACCAAGGTGTTGTTTTGCAATGTCAGACCAGCCAGACAATTCCTCTACTATGCCTAAGGTGACCCTTTTAGACGTCACATTATTTTGGTACCAAAAAGTTCTTAACTAAAGGGTAGGCAATTAGAGGGCGCAACATCCACGTGGCGCAATGCCAACGCAGCGTAAAATTCCGCGCCCCGTGAACCCCGAATAAGCGCACAGGTGACCCAGGTGGGATACTCCGAAACACCTACAATAATCTAACTTAAGGATTTAAGGTAGTTCCCCTCCAGGGCCCATATTTTTGTCCCGCCTGTATAAGCATACAATATTCCCCAGCTACCTCCTGCCCAACCACATGCTGCTGGCGTTGGCCGAGGCGATCCCCCGCGAGGTGCAGGGCGTGAGCGCCTGCTGCGCGCCGATGCCGCCGTTCGTCAAGCAGAACCTCATCACCATACACAGGATGCTGCTCTCTGTGAGTACACCAACCTCATTAATATTCGGTGGCGCTGAATAAAACTGACGTAATTTCATATACAGTTGTTTTATAATCAGTATGGAAGATCTTCCTGAAACCACGTACATCGTCTGTACCCGCGGGAGCCACACGGCCGAGGACCAGCCCTCTAGATCGATGATGTCGTGCTGATAGTCGACAACACGCAGCCACTAAATGGCCCTGGCCCCGGGAGGCCCCTTGTAATCACGGGCACCGACGCTATAGTAAGAACAGCTGAAGTCTACACCAAGGGCGGCGTGCGCCGGAGACCTACAAAGAAGTTTGTCGTGCTCCCGACGGACCCATCGCCTGCACCGAGAGCAGCGATTCACGGCGGATGAATGTGCAGGACGATACAAGCCAATAGATTACAAGCCCGTACCTACAATGCCCAAAGTTATAGTTATAGTGTGATATGATAAGGGTTAATCTGTTAATTAAGGTTTTATTTTGAGTGATTTATAAGCTATGAATAAATTCCGTTTTACTTACCGAGTCCACGCCGCTTCGGGCTATTAACTAGATCCGCCCCCTACTTCTGCAATATTAATAGGCCCCAGACCCGAAAAATTAGACGCGTATCCGGAATCCAGACGCAATCAATTCCTCAAGAAAAAGAAGAACAGGAATCCCTAGAAATACAGATAGATAGTTTTTCTGTTAAATAGTGAGTTTAAATAAATGAGTTAATAATTTAGCCTTTCGCCACAGAAATCACGATAAGACGAATATTTAATATTTAGTTAGGGCGACGGGACCAATGATGGACACTTTTAGCTGACAAGCACCAGTAATGGACACTTAACTCTTAATTCAAATGTCATACGGTCCGGTGATTATTGCAAATCAAATGAATAATCTATCCTATCTTCTGTATGATAAGAATCAGTGTCCATTATTGGTGCCTTGTCCATTACTGGTTCCATCACCCTATTTACTTTCGGCCATAAATTAGTGTCCGACCGAAATTTCGGTTTCGGTTTTGGCCAGTTTCGGCCAAAAAATCAAGTTTCGGCCCGAGTTTCGGTTTCGGCCAAAAACGGCCGAACACTTCGGCCGCGCCGAAACTTACAACATCGTACCTTCGGGTCGCGCTCGGCTAACGTCGGGCGCGCTCGGCACGGCTGGCAATATAGTAGGTAGTTAAATTTTCAAACAGAACCTCTGTAACTGTGCTGAAATTTCATTGTGATAAATCTTTGAAAGTAGAAACCTGTAATTATAGGTCGGCGAGATATTAATTTTAGAAAAAAACGGGCTTACTAACATTTTTTCGACTTTTTAAGGACTTTTTTTTTATATAAAAGGTTCGGTTTCGGTTTCGGCCGAAACTACAATGAAACCGAACCTTCGGTTTCGGTTTCGGCAAAATAACATGTTTCGGTCGGTCACTACCATAAATGTACCAGCCTACGGTTGAAGTTCATTTACACGTCATGATACAACAAGTTAGATTTTCCCTTGCAATAATATTATGAAAGTGACAAGACAAGGTGTCAACCTTACCGATAATTAGATCTTACAGAATCTTTTATCAATAACTGGTAGACCACCTTGTTGGCCGACCATACTTACAAAAATAGTCATAAGCTAAACATATTAGTGTATTTTAGCTTCTCGTATCGTTGTATGCAATCCCAATAAAGTTCCGCGAACCGTCCCGGAACGTTATTTAATAGCGATCGGCTATCTTTGTTTTTCTATGAAATATTTTTATACCACGTATTTAAGTTAATGTTATCTTTGCAATACAATGTTAAAAAGCGTAGGTAATAAGAATATGTTTTGCTATTAATATTTTTTATTACAAATTTGCTTTTTATATGATTAAAGAAATCATAAGTCCATAATATCTACGCAATATTGGATCAAATTAACTAAATATTGTTACAGAATTTAACCCAAAATTATTAATTTTAATGCAGCTTCATAAAGTGCCTACCTAAATCACAGTCTCTTTTTATAAATTGTACTGGGATTATGTTTAGGGGCGTATAGATTTAAGTGTCTATACTCCGTTAGCGTATGTACAGGGTGTCTTGGATCGAATAAGAGATATTTGGCGGGGTAATAGTTCGCACGATTCTGATCACGGGGGTATGGTTCATTTTTGTTTCTGTTAATGTAAAAAAAAAGAAGGATTAATTATATTAATTTTGTTACTTGATGTATCGCAGCCGATATCTCGACCTTGACATTTTGACGCTGATACTATACTACTACAAACGTTCGTAGTAACTAACGTCAAAATTCTAAAGGTCAATGACCTGACACCATACGTTGTTTACATGGTATGTAAACAAACAGTTCGTTCCATGTAAGCAGAAATCTGACTAACATTTTAAAATAATTATAAATTTTAGTGCAACTTACTGTATTTTCATTTTTGCAATTTGAACACTAGCTGGTTTTAAATGTGAATTCACTAGATCTCTTGTTCACGCTTCGCCATATTCGATCATAATATTATCGTCCTTCTTATATTATTGTCGAGATCTAACCATTTACCATTCTTTTCTGTTCTAAAGTGGCCCGTATAACCGGTTTACAGCAAAAATAATTACGACTTGAATATCTCAAAATAACATAACAATGACATAATATTATAATGACAGCCATAAATTCATAGACTCAGACATAGAGTTCAGATAGACATGGATTGAACGATCCGATTATTGCCCTCCGTATTGATCTGCGTGGTATTTGTGGCAGTAGCCAACAGCCCGAATGTAAAATATTTTGTCCATGGATATAAAGGCCGTCGCATAATTGATTATAATTTATTATGATGTCACACTTACCATAGAGAACAAAAAATACCAACCTTTCCTAGGCCATGGAATGGATAAACTTACGTGCAGCGCAGCAGCGTATAGCGCGATAGCTCTTAGGTCCTTCGGATTTGTTCTTCTCTCTCACTCGCTCTTAACAAGTGCTTATGGTAGCGAGTGAGAGACGAGTTCAAACCCGAAGCACCTTCTAAATGCTCACAGACTGAACGCCGAAACGTAAGATAAAAATAAAAGATCTAACACACTTCCAAATAAATCTTACCTCAATAATCTGTCATTACACATACGTACACATACATAAACTCACCCCTTCGTTCTCAGAGTGGGGTAGGCCTAATTACCTTCAACTCTAAAAAAAGTTGTTGATAATTGCGTAACCACATATTGCACAATTTATTAGGCTAACCTTTCATTATCTTACTCGTTTTCGCAATAAAAAGTTTCAAAAAATACCTTGCTATAGCTTTAGCCGTGTAAGAGTGCAAAAAATTCAATACAAGATTTTCGAATTTGATGTGTTTATGGCCTCAAAGATTAATCCTATTGACAAACTCTGCTTCGCTTAGGGCCTAATATGGCTCCGTCCATATCGCGCGTCAAATGTGGATAAAGCATCCGTCACTCTCGTACTTGTATTACGTGTCAGAAGGTGACGGATGCCTTATCCAAACTTTGTCACGCGATAAACGCAGCCATATTAGGACTCCGGATAGATTTAAATCAAAGTGGTATGATGAACTTCGCACCAGATTTTCTTCTCTGCGTTTTAGATTAGGTATTTCTTAAAAAGAAATGAAACAAAACTAAACTATTTTATTTTTACAAAACCTAAACCTAAACCTCTTTTCATAAAGAGTATTCAATGGTACAAGATTTAAAAAAATACTATGCTGAACTGTCAAAGGACAATAACAACTTATTGATTCGTTTTAATTATTGTGTGTTGTACTCATAGTTATCCCTGATGGTGGTAGAAATCAATGAAATAAATCCATGATTCATGATCTAATAAAATAACTTTAATGTACCTACGAGTACAAGTGCTATTTTACCTGTGCGAGTGTGGGAAGAGTGTGAGTAAACATCGTAATCGTAAGTTTCATTTTTAAATTATTTCACATAATAGCCCTTATCAGAGATCATTCTTTTCATTCATGTTATAGTTCAGTTTCAGTCTATTTTCAGTTTTCTAAACACCGTGGAGCTTTTGACCGTGATTAGAAAGTTTGTTGATATGGAACAACTTGTTTATTTACATTACGTTGTGACACATGTTATGTCATACACCGGTTTGACGGGGTCAAAAATGTAGCAGTGCTAGTGATTCAATATCGACAAAATTTATCGACAACGATATAAAGCAATTTTTGATCATCATTAAAATAAGTAATGGCCTAGTTTGAATGACTTTTAATTATGTGCAAACCTCTTATAATACAAACAACCGGTATCTGACATTGACTCTGGACTCGAGTCACTTTTGACAACCGTTGAAATTACATTGAATAACAAATTAATTCAGTACGACAATATTCTTTAGTATTCCGACGAATTGAGAACCATTTAGTTTTTTAAGTCGGTTAAAAATGATTCGAAAGAAAAAGATCGTTTATCTTCATGGAAAGCTGATCATTTAGATATAGAAGATAAAGGTATTTACAACTTTATTTTGTAAGTAATGGAAGATCCATATGTCACGAAAAAAATTGTCGATAAACTTAATCGATATTTAATGAATCACTAGCACTGGTACATATTTGCCCCCGTCAATCCGGTGTATGGGTTATGAATGAATTAGTTAAGATGGAGCACACTGAGAGCATCGTCAGGATAAATCAGTCTGTAACTCAGTCAAATATTAACGTTAAAAAAAGTTACCAATGTAGAGATGATCCAAATCATCCACCCTATCTACGGTTAAAATTTCTTCGATTGATTTCAAGACACCCTGTATAGGTTTTCAAAACACAAAGTTTAGTAATTTTTACATGATTCACCTTAAACCATCCAGTATAACACAAAGTTAGCATTTTTCGATATATGAAAAATAATCACAGCTCCCTACTTAATTAAGTCTACGTAAAACGGGGTGAGTAGCGACACAACCTAAAATGAAGCATATTTTATGTTACTAATGGTCCTATTCAACGTAATATCTTCCTTCTACTTTATTTTCTTGTCTATTGTTTTTCTCATGTGTGTGTTGAATAAATATTTTATATTCTATTCTATTTTAATTATTAGACTGAAATTATTTCCAATAGACGTAACGATATGTCCATTTAATACTTGTTCTTACCTATTTGTAACAAGTTAGGACTTATTTTAGGTTGTATCCCTACTCACCCCGTTTTACGGCACCTTTAGAAATTAGCATAGACGTTGCTTAGTACTTAAGGCCCGTACCGAAAAGTTTTTTTACAAAGTTTGCATATTAGTAAAATACTGTCTGGTAAATGTTTTTTTTTTCTGATTATAATTTTCAGTAAGTGTCATTTTGATGTATCAATTCACATTGTTAATTTAGGCTGGGTATTGTTTTAATCAAAAATGCAAGACGATAAAATAACTCTGAGAGAAAATGTTTTGCGAACGTATCTGGAAAATCCTGATTCAACTTTTGCGGCGGTCGGGAAAATGGTGAAAGTAAGTCGTGCAACGGTGCGAAATATAGTTAAGCGATACTTGAATGAATACAGAATTCAAGACAAAGCTCGAAGTGGACGCCCGACAGGTCCATCAAGTAAAGCTTTAGAAAAGAAAATAGTGACTGCTTATAAGAAAAATTGTAGTTTATCGGTGCGGGACGTGGCAAAAAAATTGAAAACTAGTACATCTATGGTCCAGAGAGCGAAAGTACGTCAAAATTTAAAGTCCTATAAAAAAGTAAAAGCCCCAAAACAGTCGATAAAACAATTCAATAGTTCCGTTACAAGGTCAAGAAAATTGTACAAGCTGCTTTGCAGTATGAACGTAGCATGCGTTCTCATGGACGATGAGACGTATGTAAAAAAAGATTTTTCGACTTTGCCAGGTGATCAATTCTTTACAACCGAATCAAGGGCTAATATAAACGATCAAAATAAATATATTTTTATGGAGAAGTTTGGAGAAAAATATTTGATATGGCAAGCAATATGTTCCTGCGGAAAACGCACTGGGTCATTTATCGTGAAAGGTACCATAAATGCAGATATTTATGTCCAGAAATGTATAAAAGGTTTTATTTTACCATTTATAAGGCAGCATGAAGGGAATGTGCTGTTTTGGCCCGATCTGGCTACTGCACATTATGCCCGTGCCACACAAGAGTGTCTGGCTTCAAATAACGTGCAATGTGTGTCCAAAGATATGAACCCCCCGAACTGCCCCCAGCTACGACCCATCGAGCGGTATTGGGCATTAGTCAAAGCAGAATTGCGTAAGAACGGTTCACCAGCAACATCAGAGGCAGATTTTAAAAAAAAATGGAAAAAACATGCCAACAAAGTCACCGAAACCACTGTGCAAAACTTAATGGCAGGCTTGAGGAGAAAAATCCGTTTGTTCAGCCGCAAAACTCTTAAAATATAAAATTTGTATATTTTTTGTAAATAGACACTTTTCATAATATAACTAAAATAAAATATCTTTGCTGTTCATTATAGTTTCATTAATATCATAAATATAGTATGTAAAAAAACTTTTCGGTACAGGCTTTAGTCACCTGCAATTGGCTATGATTTTATAAAAACACGGTTATTGAATTTTTACTAACACTAATTCAGAGGTTTCGTGTCACGTACTCAACTACTAGTAATTAAAAAATACTACCCGATTCTAGTAAACAAGTTATCGGGCTTTAATATTAATTGAGTTTCCCCAAAGTCAGTCACCTTCGGTTATGAGTTGGACGATGTCCACACGCTTGTAATGGCGACCTCCCATGGGAGTAATGTGCTAGTTTGTATGTATCTTCGCGATTATCTTAAAAAAGTGCAGCACTTGTATACTTTATCCTCTACTATTTTCCTCTACAATGTACTTCTTTTTATTTTCGGCCAGTGTCGAGAGCTGCCGCTCGAGCCGCAGCTATACCCGGTGCCCATGGGGGTGACCAGCGCCATGAGCGCGCAGCCGGTTAACTTCGGCGTGCATGACTTCCCACGCTACCCTGACTACAGGTAATATATGTCTGTTGTTTGTTCGAGCAGTTACTCGACTACTTCCAGCGATTCCGGTCGCTTATCATCTACCTTTAAACACACAGTCACGTTACAGTTGCTAACAATCCACAACCAGGGCGATTGCAGTTAACGTTATGTTCTCCACGAATCGGTGAAAGGTGTTATAGCGAAAAGGTATTAAAGTTTGCAGCTACTTGTAAGTAGAGGTGTGACATATTTACAGGAATAGGTTTTCGTATGGACGCGTAAGTACGCGATCCCGCGCGGACGTTTTTTAGCGTATCGAGTATTTATGAGTACGGCGACTCGAAACTTCGGAACGACGCCCCCGACATGGTATCTCTGGGACTCGGCGCGCGCCGGCACTCAGACACGATTCGTGGCGGTTCGAGAAATTTCGCGACATCGACTCGAGTAACCTTGTACGAGTACTTGAAGGACCGGCGAGATTATTTGTGATTAAATGTTTTTAAGTAAAAGTAATTGTTGCTTATGTTTCACTTAACTGTATTTCTGTGGACATATTTTATTGGCTTACTGTTTTTTATCATGTTTAAATTGTTTTTATAGAACGTATTGCTGTTGATGCTCCAAATAAATAAAATAAATAAATAAATATGATTTACGAGCTCACAGTCCTAAGCCTCTATAAAGTGTGAACGGAAGTTTTTATTCGAACTTTACTTAAGAACCAAGTCAGAAAATGAACCCAAATATTTTAATGGTAAATAAATAAAATAAAAGTTCTATAAAGTCTTAATGCATAGAGCTCGTTAGTCATCCCGTCGTGATACCTGAATATCGCTTTGACAAAACCTCGTATCTCATATTTCGTGACATAATATTTTAAACTTAAAAATGAAGAGAATTAAGTTCAAACTCATACATCTCGAGATATCAGATACGAGTTTTTTCTATAGTAGTAACGATATCTGATCCATATTCCCGTGACGCGCACTTTCGCAAAACTCCAATTTTACTCTTCGAGTTGCGTTCTCGTAAGTACTCGTGGAACTAGTGTTTGGATCTAGTCTTTTCGTGGACGCGTACTCGGAAGACTCAGTATGCGTTTTACCTAGTACGTCTCACCTCTACGTGTAAGGTCGACTGTACAATTGTGCTGCGAACTGTAAAATAGCGATGCAAGTATGCTACAGCCGCTATGCAGGAGATTTTAAACTGGCCATGCTTGAGCCACTTCGCGATGCACACGAGCGTTTGTATCGATACAAACGTGCGTAATGATTGATTCAGAAGGGATACGATACAGTTGAAGTGATGAATAGGACTTATTGCACTATTAGGACTCTAAAAGCATAAACATGCCACTGTCATAATAATATCATATCATCAAATATGAGATTTATTTATTAAATTGAAGTGCCTATACGGCTAGCATAAGTTGTATTTGCCGCCCAGTGCGGCTCGTTCGGTACAGACTGGGTAATGTGGTAATACCGCGCGACAAGTCGCGGCAACTTGCTAGCCGCTTTGGGTTGTTTATTTCGTGTTTTAAAACTCTGGGCTCATTTCTGGAGACGCGGCGCCTCGCGGCTCACGTGCTGCGCCTTCACGAACGCTTGTTATATCGCCATGTTTGAATTTAGGTACAGCGGGTCGCCCCGCCCAACGCGCCGCGACTACATAAATGAGTCGTGAGTTGCTTAGTCACGGATCCGTGCAACTTTAATATTATAAGGCAAGTGGGGTAAATGCTCAATAGCTGGAAACATTTCATGTCATAAAATAATTAATTTCACTTAAGAGCTACGCCCTTTTCGGTGGAATAAATGCCACTTTTCTCTATTCTCTGATGATTCCTGACACGACACGACATTGACGTTCAGTCTTATTTGGCCAGACTAACGATGGACTTCATCTACCTATTTTCTCTCAACATTGCCGTCTATGTTCGCACATAAACTGTCTCATTATATTTCCTTTTCTATGTTCTCCGTGCCTTATAAATCTTTTCTCCTTCACCATCAGCCTCTTTGTTGATTCAGCTACAGGTCATCAATTTTGTACGGAGAAGAGACCTTAAAATACTTGAAAGTTGTGATTTTCGGGAGCTGGGTGATCGACCAAACGAAGTATTTGTGTACATTTGTTTGACGATAGCTTGAAATTCGGTAAATGGGTTTAAGCTACTATTTCTAATTTCGAATATGAGCAGGATCCATAGGGTAGGAGTTAGGGGGAGCTATAGGGTGTTTCAATTTTCGCACTTAGCTATTTTTAATGACTTCTTGACTCGAATTCATGCTCTTATTTATCTAAAAGGCCTCCAAAGGGTTGCACACTTTGACCACTTTTTTAATAAATTTTCTTGATTATATAATTATCCGAAGCCGTAAGCAGACAGAAAAAATGGTGATGATAGTCGATATCATTAGTGTTTGACATAAGTTGACAGGAAAGTTAATTATTATTTGTTGTTTTTGGAAAAATAATAAACAGAAAATCTGCTAAGTCTGTAAGTGGTCAATTTGTGCAACCTCTAAATATTGTTCTTTTACCTTGAAACTAAACATTTAATTTTTTTAAATTATAAAGACTTTTAATGCGACATTTATTTTTTTACCATACAAATGTGAAACACCCTACGGAGCTAGCGAGGTCTCTCCAAGACGAACTACTAGTTTAATCTAATTGCACAAAATGTAACTGTTTTATACTTATTACTGCAAAGTGGCCAGCAAAGGGGTAGTCAGTTTTTGAGCATTTACCCTATCAGAAATCGATAGCAACAGGAAAGTTAGGAAATATTGCTATTTCTTTAAATCATACAAAATGGCAAATGTACGTACATACACATACATACACATGTATATCTTTTGCTATTAGGTTGAATCTTTGGAACTTATTTTTTTACATTTTTCATACCGAGAGATAAAGTGTTATAAATTGTTAATAGTAAATCACCTACAAATGATTTTTCAAAGGTCATAACGGAAGTAAAACATACGATCAAAACATTCAAACCCAAAAAGAACCGTGAGGCTTTCAATCACCCCTTTTCTCATTGCACTTCTCTTACCTTCTGACCGACTCTCCAAATTTTTGCAGCGAGGAGCGACCAATCAACCTGGACCGCTTCGACATATTACTTGGCGACCTTCCCGATTTCAAACCAGACATACAAGCCTTTGTGCCTACCTATAATACTGACACATACTTTGCTGTTGTAAGTACTTGAATAAAGCTCTTTCGTAAACTTCTGTTTTTACAGTTTCACCTATCCTCTTCTCAAAACATCAATTTTCATTTGAAATTGCAGGTATCCGATTTGAACGTCGACGCGAAACAATTTATACCGCCCTATGACAGATACAGAAGATATCGCGCTTTAGCTCAGGTATTTGGAATTTGTGGTTTGCGCATGTTTTAGATCGTATTTAGTCGTTCAGGGCGAGGTCTCATTAGTGTTAGCTTAAACTATTTTTTATCGACATTCGTCAGTTATAAAGGCATCAGTTGCGTTTTCTCCTTGTGGATAAGCACGTTAGGTGCTATTTAAATACCCTTTTACCAAAATCAATATATCTTCCTAAATAGTCGAGTAGGCATTAATTTATCAACATTTTCACAGATGGAAGAGATGAAAGATTACAGGGATAAAGAAGCGAAAATAACAGCTATAGGAAAGGGGGATGAGCTCATTAAAACAGAAGTACTCGATAAATTACAGCAGGCCAAGTCCCAAATCGAAAACGACGAGATCAAACAAGTTCATAACTTGAACGACGAAAGCGCTTCGAAGCAACGCAAGAGAAAGATATCCCCAGAGACCGCGGAAAGAAAAGACCCCGTTAAAATAGTAGAAGTGAACAAAGAATTGCAAACGAATAGCGTTAAGTACAGCAAGGCGGAAGCGAAAAGTGACGTTAAACCTTATCTTTACAAAAACGCAAACTACAAAAAGTTCTACGACAATAACACGAGGGCCCACAAGCCCAAGACCAAGTTTAAGAAGCATTGAATTTACTTTATTATACTTTTAAGTGAAAGTAAACAATTATTATACGTAGTAATTATACAAATTGTTGTTTCATTGCAAAATCTGATAGTACTCAAAGTCATTGAAATATCTTAAATAAAACAATTAAAAATTAATAAATATTTAATTACCATTTGAATATTAGAATTAATCTACATCGAAATAGATCAAGTGAATTTACAAAAGCAATATTATTATTCTAAAAGGCCTTATGTTAATTCAGACAGCCCTAAAATGTCGAATGTGAAGAACTATATGAAAAATATGCGGTCATTGTACAGTCGACTATTAATATATATTACATAATGTATCCACTTTTGCACCTTATTGTATTGAAATATAGGTACAAAAGTCGATATATCGCTGCTTAAATGCTAAAGCGCCTCAAAACAAAAACAGACATAGTTTGATTTAAAACTTAGAGTATATAGTATTCCGAATTTAAATGCAACACAAACACATTTTGATTTGAGCCCCTTTATTATTTATTTAAGCAACGATATGTTTTTGTAGTCGACTGTACAAGACTACAAAATCACATAGGCACGTGTAGGTTGTCACGAAATGGTCCTAACTCCGGCCAATGCTCGCCTTCCGGCGGGACCATCGAGTGGAGCTAGGGCATTTTACTTAGTATACGCATATCAAACAAAAGAAAATAAATCATTATCGAATGCGTTAATGCAATGAAAAAAATCGAGGTGAGAAATAACTATGTGAATAGAATATCAATTCAATTTGAGCCATCAAAGTATGTGTGTTCAATCCACGAAGCCCTGCCTCAGTTCTTTATTATATGTACACTGACGCCTCCGTGCGCCGTCGGGTTGCGCGACTGAGTGTTTCTTATGGATTCAAAACATTATATTATGTGCATGAAATTAAAAGTACGAGTTTAAATGCATACCCCCTTACTGATAAACGCGGAATAAGCTTGGAATAGTTTATGCCATGCTTTGTCCTTATCTGTAATTGTGACATTGGCATCTGACAGAAAGTGACAAAGCATGCATAAACTATTCCAAGTTTATTCCACGTTTATAAGTAAGGGGGATAGAGTAATTTATGACCAGCTTGTCGAGTTTTGGTTTCATGTTCATAATTTAACTTCCTTGTAATCCTTGATCATTTGAGTTTCCTTATTGCCCTTATTGGTGACATTGCCTACATTGAAAATCGAAGTTCAAAGTTACCTCAGTTCCACCCCATTCACTCGCTTTAATCACAAATGACGACTGAAAATAATGGGGCATCAGAAGCTTCGAATTTAGTGCCAGAGAGTGGTTCGAGTTCTGGTTATTAAGGTAACTATCAAACCAACATAGCTTAGATGATAAGGCGCTTATCATCTAAGCTATAGTAACTAAATTAGGACAGCGATATATAAATTTTCAAGCAAGAACTTTAGTAGCACCAGCAAGGGATAATCGCCATGAAGTATAATAGGTAAAAGCTTACAAGGCGTTAAATATATTTGGACACGTTTTAAAAATAGAGTAACTAGATAAAAATTTAGTAGTACCTTTAAACGTACATTTTTTATAAGAATAAATCGAAAACTGTTTTTTTTTCTATCTTATTCTTTACGAATTACGAGATGGCAATATATTTGCCGCTGTCTGTCTACGACATATCTAAGCAGTACAGGTGGCTTAACATTTTTGACAGCGCATTGGGTCGAGAATAAATGTAGGTACCTATTTTATTTAAGAAATAGTTTATTTTATTTATTCTATGAATTAAGTCTTTACAATACATTGTGTCTTTATTACTTACAAATATTGCGGTTAACCACTAAAGGGTTAAAGGTGTAGGAGAGAACCATATATTTCGATATATTAGTAGGCGAACCTACACATCCCTTTATCTTTAAAACAGAATGCTATCCACGACACAAGTTCCATAATAAAAATCCCTGTAGATAAACATTCAATTACCACGGTTATTTTAATGAAAATGATATTTGGCCAACCGTCAGAAACGACAATAGAATTATTAATAATAGGTACATAATCTAATATTCCCAAACAGCAGTCACACGAGCAATTTTTCACGATCATAGCCGGAAATAAAAGCTGTTTTACCCTTAACATCCAGAAGATTACTGCCTACAAAATTAAATGAAAAGTTAAGTGTACCTTAAAGTCGTTTTCAAAAGAATTAAAATTGGCTTTAAAAAATGAAGTCCGTACAGTAGTCAACAGCAAGTAGCTACGCATTGAAGGGGTCAAAATGATCCTCACTCTACCCTATTGTTAATACGTCGTGTCTAGGTCATTTTGAGCATGTTATTCTGCTTAGCTACTTTTCATGTTGACTGTACAATCAGCATCATAAATACTTTTGCACTGAACACCAAGCCAGCAACACGCAAAGGAAATATTAAGTGTAGCCCCAGTATTGAATTATACGTATACGCATCCGTCCAACGTCTATTTTAGTGGAGCTACGCCGTTGCTTGCACATATTAGGTATATTAATGATGCTGACCGCTTAAATAACATGAAACGGACGGTAACGGAGTCTCTTAAGTAGTCGTGTTGCATACATGCATATGATATGATACATTTAACACAATCACAAAAAAGTACTTAAGCTAAACTTTTACAATTCCGTCGAGTTCGATTCGGCGGACGACGTGACGAAACGGATGTGAACTTTTAATTTATACATGGTGTCACCGTCATTCTGATAAATCTTCTGAAATGTCCTCTTTAACTTTGATTTTGTTTTTGCCGGCTCTTCTTCCGAATCCTGATCCTGAATCATCGGTTCGGTCTTTGAGAACTCCTTTACCTTCTGCCACTTTCGCCTTCGGTTTGACGTGAAATTTCTTATACCGGTAGGTGTTTGGCTGGTCCACCGCCTCTTTGACTTTGTTCCTGTGGGACATGTGTGTGTGGCCCTCTGTAACGGCGGTCACTTTGGTCTCCTCCTCGTTGCCGAGGTCGCGTTTGAGCGCGCTCTTGAAGGTTTGCCCGCGGGACGGTTCGTGGAGCGAGAATGTAATCCTGTCGTGGTGTATCTGTAAAGAAAGGTTCACTAATGTTTTACAAAATATTATTGCAACCGTATCTCCCCGTACCATTTTTTTCGTTTGTGGTCGCACGTCTAACCTTTAATGTTGTAGTAAGCCTATGTAACCTATGAAATATCATTATCATCGTCATAATATGACAGTGATAATATGATAGTGATATTATCACTATTTGCCTAACGTATTTTTGACTTAGTAAACCGATACCGTAACAAAAAACCACGTCGATGCACAACCTACAGAAAAAGCATTAGTAGCAGTCGAATGACAACTTCCTCCTTGTTTAAAAGAGCTCTGGACAACATAATTTGTATTTTGTACATTGTCGCTCAGTACCGTTCGGGTGAATTGCAAAAATATTGTACATAGATAAGGGCTCAATTTAAAAAATCCTTAACAATCCTTAACTTTTTCCTTTGTGTAACGAAGATTAGTCATATAATCATATGGATAACTTTCGTTACCTATACTACAATATTTACGTTACAATATTATTGCAATTCACCGGTACAGTAATTACCTATAAGTACCTGGAAAACCGTAAAGACCGAGCGTCGGGTTGAAAACGTCAACTTTCGTCTTAAAGACTTCGAAAGAAACAGGCATTGTGTGATTGGTTTGCCCTGCGCCTCTAGCCTTTTTTTACTCGGCTGCCGTTACTATAATTTCAGCCTATGAGTTTCACGTCATTTTATTTATGAATGGTATCTAAATTGACTAGTAAGATAAGAAGAGAACCTTAATAAAAGCTTGCATAATCATTATTCATTAGTCATGCTCAGACGCCGTATTATGAAGTGTAAAATCCTTTCAAGTTACAAAGAGTAAATAAATAAGACGGGGATATATAACAGCTATATCTACCGCTATCCCTTTCATTTCCTGAACACTTCATTATACGACCCCAGAATAGTTGTAACTTGCCCTGTACTCGACGTTGATCACGCACTCCTCTTCGTCCTCACAAATCAGCGAGTTGACGTCCGCAGGCTTGGCCGCATTTATTGGCCGGTGCCCCGCACGGATGAATCGCCACAGCGAGCGGATGCGCGGGCCGCATGAGCGGACTATCTCCGACACCTGGCCGGAAAATATGTAGACATGAATAAGGCTCGGACTACAAGCATTCAGAAACTTAGCCCCGCTAAAAACCTATCCGTTACTCAACAACACTGAATTTTTTCTCCGTCGTTTTCAAACGATCCGGGGTCATTCGATCCTGAAAGCAACCGGATTGCTCCGGTAGGTTTGGCTCCCAGGGGGTTATTATGACATAGCTATGCAGTTCTGTTTACGCTGAAAGAAAACGACAGAGCTATATAGCTTCTATAGGTCTGTCCTTTACGCTCGCCATAAAATGAACTGCACAGCCATGTCATAATAACCGACAGGTCTGGTCAGTTATGATATGATTATGACACTAGACTAACTAAATTTTATTATCGTCTTGTTGAAAATCTTCCATCCATCCAGTTAAAAAAACTTATATGTAAGTAATAATAATATAACGAAACTATGATTTTGGTACAAGCGTGCAGGTTTCGGTTATTATAGGCATCATAGCACTTGACATCGCATCGTTTACCAGTTCAACTCTTACTAGACACTGGCATTATTGTTCCACCGGACTGTTTCCATTTAATTACATAAGAAGAAAGGTGTACTTGCCTTCATCTGCTCTCCTCCATCACAAGCTCCCGAGGCGTGCGGTTCGACTCCGAAGGGGTTGAGACAGGCGCGGTCGTCGGGCATCAATGAGTCGATTTGGAACGCGCACTTCGGTAACGAGTCCGTGCGTTCCTGTTTGAAATCAAAGTATGCAGCAAAATATTATTAAATTATTCATTCACATCATCAAATCAAATAGCTTTAAATATTACATACTAAGTAGGTACATATTCTTTGCAGTTGGTGCTAAACGCTGAATATTTACATACAGTGTCTATGAAAAAACATGTTATGCCTGAGCTTGGCCATAAATTTGCCCGACTCCGGGGGCTATTGGGAAAAAAATCCCAGTTGTCCACACTGTGGAATAGCCCGACGCCGGCAGCAGCAACAGACAAAACAATTGAGATGTATGAAGCATGCCCTGCGTGCCACAAGTCGCCGCTGCGGTAATGTGGTGGCTTCTATGAATTGGATTCTACTGTCCGTCCGTTTATCAGTACCTATCCTCTCCGGACCCCAATGTTCATATCCGGGTTATCGATAAAAACTACAATACAAAATCAAAATATCACACCGTTTCAGTTGAGGCGTAAAAGTTAGAACCGTTAAAACGGAACAAACGAACTCGTTTTGCTTATGTGCTTTTTATCCTGATGTATCTGTCAATTCACAAGAAGGATAGGGATTTATTTCTTGGAGACATAGAGGACAAATTGGGCAAAAGTCAGTAGTTACGAGTATTATATAATATTTATGTCCCACTATCTTTGTTACACTTATCACTTATCGTTTTCTTCGTTGTCTAGGTTAAGGGCATTGTGATGGTTACTATTTACGAGAATTGTTAACTTACGTGCGTCACCTGTTAACACGTAATACGTCTTTAATCACTTTTGTGATTTGTGAACAGACATTATCTGGTAATTGTTAGCACTACTCAAACGGTATTCGCGAGGTTTCATAATCAAACGAGGATACAATGAAGAATGACAGTAGGTACGCCAAATCGCTTTAAACTTTATTACAACAAAGTTATAAATAAATAAACAAACATACTACTTTTGGTTTCATTCAAATAGACCCAGTAGTTTTGATTCTACGTACGTTTAAAATTTGGCGCCATCTTGCTGGAGTGACGTCACCATTCCACAGCGGTGCGCGCTCTTATACGAATGAGTAAGTTAACAGGGCTATATCTTTTTCACCGTAATAAGTAACCAGTTGGAATTTTCACAGAATACGTCTTGTGGCGACATGGCGACATCTAACGGCAAACCATGTACCACCAACTCGCCAGCGCCAACAGCGTCACAACGTCAGACAGCGGAACTAAACTGTTCTACAACGCGCAAGCGAAATTTCAACAGTCAGTTGATATATGTAGCACTTCCAACTACATCCCAATGGACTTCGGTCCCCAGGCATAACACCCGCCTGGAGAGAGATCTCTCTATTGTCCTCTCTTCCTACATTGGTGACCCCGACGTGATCCTCACATACATACTACATTGGTGACCCCGACGTGATCCTCACATCCTACATTGGTGACCCCGACGTGATCCTCACATACATACTACATTGGTGACCCCGACAATGGACAAATTACGCAACCTTGACGACCTTCCAAGCAAATGACGCAGTCTCACAGCAAGCCAGACTTACCCGCACTGTGCACCACTAGCATTCTGTCATATCTCTATGCCTGGTGTCTACAGTGTGCAACACTACTCTCACTCAACAACGCGACTCACTGCGTCCAACTACGAGTACTTCACGAGCAGGTACACGACTCACTGTGTACTCCACTCACCACTCTCCTCCTCTCCTGCTACGCTCGCCAACGCGGCTCTGAGCACTACTGGAGACATCTACTACTGGCACTTGCAAGCAACAATTCAACGCACAGACTGCACGTCATCAGAATCACCATCAACCTTCGGTCTCAAAGGGGGGCTGATGTGGCGACATGGCAACATCTAACGGCAAACCATGTACCACCAACTCGCCAGCGCCAACAGCGTCACAACGTCAGACAGCGGAACTAAACTGTTCTACAACGCGCAAGCGAAATTTCAACAGTCAGTTGATATATGTAGCACTTCCAACTACATCCCAATGGACTTCGGTCCCCAGGCATAACACCCGCCTGGAGAGAGATCTCTCTATTGTCCTCTCTTCCTACATTGGTGACCCCGACGTGATCCTCACATACATACTACATTGGTGACCCCGACGTGATCCTCACATCCTACACGTCTTATTATAAACTCAATCGTTTTACATAATAAGAATAAGCAACTACAAGCGTACACTAGTCTAAAACTTGGGATTTTTATTTGCTGGTCATTTTATAATTTTAAACGATAGAGTTTAATAAGACGTATTCTGTAAACATTTCAACTGGTTACTTTTTACGGTTAAAAAGATATACTTAGCCATGTAAGCTTACTCAATCGTATAAGGGCGCGCACCGCTGTGAAACAATGACGTCATCATCCGTGAGCGCTAGCCGCCGAGTTTCGAGCGCCGCACAAGAAGTATAAAATAAAAATTTCAGAAAATTTGACGTATTGAAATGTTTTTTTATAGCTAAATTCTGTTTTTGATCAAGAATACGGAAAGCCAAAGATCTAAACTGGCTGACATCCTTTAAAAAAAATCGTCTATTGGATCAATATAATCAACTAGGTACGTCATTTCATTTCAAATCGATAGATAAGATAGTTGACGAAGTATGCCACTGGGTCCGAAGGACTGACGGACGGAGTCGTCGGATCATGAGGGTTATGTAAGCTTACATTCTTATTTTTTCCTAAGTTGCTACAAACAAAGTACTTAAGTACTTACCTCGTACCTGCATAGCCATTGTTTTTCCAAACAATTGCCCTGTTTGCCGCATAGGTAAGTATGACGACGTACCTAATTATGTTTGGCCACCTGGGCTTGACTATAGCTCTCGCCATAAAAATACAATGTAGAAGTTCTTGCTTTGTGATGACATGCAACTAAAGGGGACATGTATGTTCACCGATATATGTGTGTGTGCTCAAGGTCTTCACTGAATGGTTGAATTTTTCGTTGTTAATTTGGATTCGGGTATAAAATGAACCGCAATTCATCAGTTATGTTAACTATCTGATTGCTCAAGTCTATTTGTGTTAGAATTCAATACTACCATTCTTACTATGTGTTATATAATAAATGCCAAATGTGTGTTTATTCATCCGCTTTCACAGCCAAACAGCTTAACAGATTATAATAAAAATTAACACGTATTATGGTTTCAGAGATTTTGTATTATAAATGCTGGATAAGAAAGTTACTGGATCGTAGATGAGATGTCGCTCTCTTGTGCGCCGTCATCCGTGAGGCTCCTTGCCCCACCGCCGACGATGAGCGGAGAGAGTAGAGCCAGCGATCAACTACTAATATAAGTATGTGTCTCTTTTATTGACATCTTTTGTTGCAGACAGAGTTCTCGGCGGGAGTGTGAACAGACTGAGATCAACTATTAATACATGTGTCTCTTTTATTAACACGGGATCTCTATCTTTTGTTCGTTTCTTGAGCGAGAAAATAGTCGATAGCTAATCGCTTCCGGCGGTGGAGCAAGTACCTCAGGTATGTGTCGCAGTTCACACCGATAACATGATAATGATTTATCTTCTGAGATTGTAAAAAGGCATAAGTAACAAATTTCAACTATTTTATAAACGCTAAAACGTAATATTTGTCAAACAGAAACTAAAGTATTGGGATATAATTAACTTCAGCATGTTTATTAAGACTACGCCGAGCGTACGCCGGATGTACAGTGGCGCCCTCATTACTTTTATTGGGTTTTCTAATTAACTAAAGAATTTCCTTGGACCCAAACAAAATGTGTTTGTAGCGCAAGTATAAACACAATTTATGGGATACGTAACAAACTTTAATAACAATTCACCTTCGAGTTATTAACTTAACGAAAAAAAGTGGCCACCTTTTCCCGTTAAGCTGACTACTCAAAGGGTAATTGTTATTAAAGTTTGTTACGTATCCCATAAATTGTCGTCCCTCAACAGCCATTTTCCCGGTCTCCGGAGTAATGTATTAAACACTTACCCATCCAACGTCATCGCAATGTCTTGGCTCTTCGTAGCAGATATAATAGTTGATTCCTTTGGAACCGTCAGTCCGCTTCTCCGTCGCCCATGTATACCAGTTCTGACCGAACAAGAACATGCTGTTTATATGGGTCTGCTTGTAAATCAGAGGGAAAAGCACTTCATTAGGATGCAACGTAGTAATTGTCTTATCTGTCGTTGGCTTTTCTTCTTCATACGGTTTCCCCCGTTCCTCGGTCCTCTTTTTTAGGAACGGTAGCAGGGTCGCCGGTCTTTTGTGGTCCCAGGGATCGGTCGTAGTCTCCTCTACTTTGGAATCATCTTCTTCGGAATGCATAACTACTTTGACTTTAACACCGCAGACGGCTTGGAAGGCCCAGAGACAGACGACATAGCTCAGCCAACACATTTTCGTATCTGCTTAGTCGGCGAGGCTCACAAGCCGAAGCATATTATGGAAGTCGGGAGGAAGTTGTAGTTTCGCAGATCGATAAGAATCGTGTTTGTAAATAGACGGAAGTGCGGAGTTAGGAAAGCGAGAAAAAAACCAGATGTTATTATGTTTCTTTACGGGGAACATAAGTGTTGTTGAATCAGTCTTTTTTTGCATTTTGGAACGCGAGGCGCTTGATACCTGAAACTGCAACGAAAGCCTCCTTCTTAACGGATAGTCCAAAACTGTATATTCCCATTTGTCCCTTTTTTTCCCTACTGATGACAACTAATTATTTACCACTATTTACCACCATTATTTACCACTAATTTAAACCATAATGGGGTTAACCATAAACTGTTGAAAAAATTCCGTACCTACGTAAATCTAGGGCGGTATATTTTAACGTTCATGTTCATAGCTCTAAGCGATTGAAACGAGTAAAGAAATTCTTGCGTAAATTAAAGGTCACAAGGTACTTTTCTTTTAAAAGTAAATTAACATTAGAAAAATAATAAACAATATCTATTCCCATTTCTCCCCAGTGTAAAATAACATTTAACAAGCGCACTAGTGCAAGTTAGCTAACCAGCACTTGCCACAAGTGCTAAACTCGTGTAAACTCTGCTTTATTCCACTCCATTTATTGCCACTGGGAAGAAATCATTCCCATTTGTTACCACTGGGGACATGAGGGAAGAAATCATTCCCACTTGTTACCACCGGGGACATGTGGGAAGAAATCATTCCCACTTGTTACCACCGGGGACATGTGGGAAGAAATCATTCCCATTTGTTACCACTGGGGACATGAGGGAAGAAATCATTCCCACTTGTTACCACCGGGGACAACTAGGAGGAAATCATTCCCATTTGTTACGACTGGGGAAATGTGGGAAGAAATCATTCCCACTTGTTACCACCGGGGACACGTGGCAAGAAATCATTCCCACTTGTTACCACTGGGGACATGTGGGAAGAAATCATTTCCACTTGTTACCACCGGGGACAACTAGGAGGAAATCACTCCCATTTGTTACCACTGGAGACATGTGGGAAGAAACCATTCCCACTTGTTACCACCGGGGACAACTAGGAGGAAATCATTCCCATTTGTTATCACTGGGGACATGTGGGAAGAAATCATTCCCATTTGTTACGACTGGGGACTTGTGGGAAGAAATCATTCCCACTTGTTACTACCGGGGACAACTAGGAGGAAATCATTCCCATTTGTTACCACTGGGGACTTGTGGGAAGAAATCATTCCCACTTGTTACCACCAGGGACAACTAGGAGGAAATCATTCCCATTTGTTACCAATGGGGACATGTGGGAAGAAATCATTCCCATTTGTTACCACTGGGGACATGTGGGAAGAAATAATTCCCACTTGTTACCACCGGGGACAACTAGGAGGAAATCATTCCCATTTGTTACCACTGGGGACATGTGGGAAGAAATCATTCCCATTTGTTACCACTGGGGACATGTGGGAAGAAATAATTCCCACTTGTTACCACCGAGGACATGTGGGAAGAAATCATTCCCACTTGTTACCACCGGGGAAAACTAGGAAGAAATCATTCCCATTTACTATCACTGGGGACAACTGGGAATAACCATAAGGCCGCTTCCTGACTTGTCCGAATACTTGCAGTAATACACGGAATCGGTAAAGGTTGCTAGGCTACTAGTCAGCATCTGATCTACCAACCGACGCGCAGAGTTAATGCCGACGGTACGTTTTACTGCAAGCATACCGCCAAGTCAGGAAGCGGTCATATGAAAGTAAAATTTGAGTAAACTGTTTTAAATTTTCCGTACGTTAACTAAGGGAGGTCCTTTCACTCACTCATCACTCAGGGACTTTAATGATTATCTCACCATGTTATGGATCATTTTCTTCTGTTATTAATAAGATTGCACCAAAGGGTTGCACATACTACAGATGTTTCATAGGAGATGCCACTTTTTTATTTACCAGGTCAGAGGCCCCTGGTTTATGGGTATAAATTATTACAGGTGTTGATGAACGAGCAACTTTTCTTGTTATTTAAACTGGAAATCTAGTGGCATCTTGCTCTATAAGTACAGTAAATGTGTGTTTGCTGAACTAATAGGATAGGACAAGTTAATTTTTGGGTAGGTAGGTACTTACCGTGTAGATTCGAGGTCTATTCCCACTAGTTCCATTGACAGATCCATTGATGGAACTAGTGGGAATTAAGTTCCCACTAGTTCCATTATTTAAAGGACTTCAGATAATGGAACTAGTCGGAATGATTTATTCCCAGTAGTTCCATTTTATTAAAAAATAATTTATTACATACGTGTCGTGACTCTTTGCCATACGGTTTATAAGTGGCCAGTACATTATTTTAATCAGTAAAGAGGTTTTAGCAGTCTTTACTTAATATATGACTGACATTATATCAATCCGGGTACTTGATGACAACTATTTAAGTAATCTGTTATACTTTAAATTAAGTATATTGTATTATTATTAACCGGAAGAGATCCCATATGGGATAAGTTCGCCTATCTTGTAATTGTTTATGTGCAATAAAAAGTTTACATACATTATTGTATTAAGCAAAAGAGAAGCAGAATAACCTTGCATTATTATTTTATGTATACGTATATATTTAAAAAATATATCTGTTTTTGCTATGAATACTTATCACATTGTTCATGAACAGTTTTAGTGAGACTAAATTATTATTTTATAAAATGGAACTACTGGGAAAAAATCATTCCCACTAGTTCCATTATCTGAAGTCCTTTAAATAATCAATCAATGGATCAAATGAATCAATCTGGATCAATGGATCTGTCAATGGAACTAGTGGGAATAGACCGATCGGGTAACCGCCATTTTTAGGTATGTTGGGGTGCTGCCGCGTGCCATGCCATGCCATGACTATTAAACAATAAATTTTTTGACGTTTCTTAGTTGTGTGGTTGTGTTTATATTTATCCTAAACTTTGGGTTTTACAGCAAAGTTGTATTCTGAACAAATTAACAAAACTAAATGCGCTACAATTAAGTTTTTGAATTATTACGAAATTATTATTAGTTACTGCGAAACAATACTTCAAACTATGGGCTTGAAGTTTATAGTTTCGAACGGGCATTAGTTGCACTTTAAGGGGGTTATCCTGATACTGAAACCGGGATATTTCCACTTGCTACCACCAATTTCTTACCACTGGTAACAGCTGTTTTATTTATTTATGTTATATTTAAAAAGAAAGCGGTGGTGACTATTGTTAATTATTTTTCCCATGTGTGAAGTGGTAACAGTTAAAGTCAGGTGGGGTAAGTAAGACCAACCGTAATTGTATTATTTAGGAGATATTGTTGGTTCGATGGAATGGCCCCGTAGACGCACTTGCCCCACCTTACCTACCTTAAATATAGCAACAGGGAAGGGAAGGTTGTGAAATAAACCTCTGGGCTCATAGATTACTGCTTTTATTTGGGTACAAAGATTGTAGAGTATAAAATAAAAATACTGCATTTGGTATCAACCTTTTTTTTCATAAAACTTTGATTATGAAAATTAAGCATTTTGACAAATACATGTTTTACATCTATAAAATAAAATTAAAGCACAAGATGTATCTCTAGACTAATTTCATTTCATTTATCTATATAGAAATTGTATAATAGTATAGTACAAATAAAAAAAGCGAGTGAAGTTTGGACCATTGTTAGGAATTAAAGTTTTCCATAGTGCTCAATATTTTACATCAGCTATAAGAATTCGTATTTACAAGATACATTATAAATTTCGTTCTAACGTGATATTTCGTCGTAGCATTAGGGGTAAGAATAGCATCACTAAGGCAGAGAGGGTGTTTTATTGTACATTATTATTATTAGTGCCTAACATTACGTCGCTACCGCTGCGCAGGCGTCTTGGCTGCGGCGCGGCACGCCGTCCCTCGCGCTCCATAACTAAACGAGCGAGACGCCGCACCGCTCAACAAATACCGCCAAGCCTTGCTAGCTACAGATATGCGAACTGTTGCGCCCATATAAACATCCGTTTAACACCATTCGCAGTTGTCATATTATTATCGACTGGTACATGTTATTAAAAAATAACTTTTCTGCTTGGCTTATCTGTAGCTGGCTTCGCCGACAAGACGCTGCCCGAGAGAACGGTCGGAGCCACCAAACAAAACGCCTTAACAAATAGCTGCTCTACTTACTTATAAATAATTAGACCTCTATGTATTCGATTAACTTATGAGACATTGGTTCCGTCAGTGTACGATAAGTACTCTTGTCAAACTACTTGCAAACTTAAATCGCTCTTACGTCTAAGTGCTAGAGGCAGCTGCGGGGCGCTCGTAGATAAATAGCGAAAATAAGAGTTAACACTAAAGGCCCGTTTATGCTAAGCCAACACCGCACTAACAATTAACTGGATTGTGTGAACATTTTGTTATCATTATCATTACCAAAACATCTCAAGAAACAGTGTGATATTTATTTTCAGAAGGGTAAGAGGTAGCGTAGATATTTTCGACTCCTGCCGGCCTCTTACAGTTACATAAGAATCGCTGTAGTTAAATGTCGATTCCATCTCAAATCCATCATTTTCTGACAAGTATGTTAGTGCGAAAGTGATGGATGTTTCCACATTTATCCACAGGTATAAACGTGACCAATTAAACTTGACCTTTGAGCCGACTTGCGCAGTTCATTTGATGCCCACTTCGATGGAGCTAAGATCGTAGGTTGATAGAAATCACGGATCATGTTATGATTGCGGCCAACAAGTAAACTTGGGTCTTACAAGAACACCACCTCTAGCCCGCTCATCAAGTTAATTTGCAGTCTGTACTGTACGACTTCACAAGTTCATGAAGTACGGCGTCACCCCAGCACACTCGTGGCGTATTGAGCCCGCGCCCGGCGGCTGCAAGCCCGCGCCGGTGACCGTCCGAACGAAACCATTGCCCTCAAGATAGGGTACCGTCGCGTCAGCGAGCGAGAAAAGCCTCAAGATATGTGACGTCGAGAAGGATAGAGCAGCAAGCAATATCATTATATTATGCAACATGGTGTTAAAAAATATTCACCCTTATGCCCCTAGTAATAGAGCCTACATGTGGGAGCCTAAACTTGGATAATTTATTATTCCGGTGACTACCACGTTTAGTCTGAAAATAATGTCAAATTAGTTCGAGACGCCACATATTTAGAACGACTAACGTTAACCTACCTCAAGGGTCCCGAACATCAAGAATAAACTATTTACCCAACGATAACTTCTAATTTATATTGTCGCTAACACTGCCCTCATGGCGGAAGCAAACTACGGAAAATAGACTTTCAACTAACAGTAGGTACACCTAATATTCCATTCTATTCGTTTCAGATCTATATCTTACTAGCTAAATATTACGTTGTATGATTTCAAGTCGATAATATGTTATATGAAAATAAATGACTATTAGGTTTTGGTAACTTTATTTTTAATGGCTTCGCTATACGAGACGGTCCGCGACAGAACATTGTAATTTATTCCTGTGCATATAATTATGACAAGTTATGGCATGGAGTTTGAAATATTTGGTATGGCATTTGTTATGAAAAATTAATATCGGAGAATGAATGATGTGCTGGTGTATTTTCTACATTTAATTGCCATATGTGCCATAACCATAGCTCGAACAGGTCATCGCAAAAACAGATACCTATGAAAATATAACAAGACTAAATGGAGTCGTAACACCTAATATTATGATTATCTAAGGCGGATATTATCGTAATTTAACTTTTTTTTGTCGCATATTTGTCATAATTTTGTTTAAGTGGCTTTCCTGATCCAGTTTTATGACGATTGAAATTAGTAAAATTATTTAGTTATAATATGGTGAAATTAAAAACGGTTAATAAGTAGGTAGGTTAAGAACCAACCAGAGCTCTCTTGTGATGAAAATATCCGTGAAATATTGTGTAAAGCGTATGAGACTCGAATTTAAACAGTTAAAGAAAAATAACATTAAACAAAAAAGGTTGATGAAAATACCTTCACGAACATTTATGGAGAAGTTTTGGGTTACCGTGATAAATCTAATTGAAAAATATAATAAAATAATAATACCACTCTATTAATCTTGTACTATTACCGTGTTGCGATTGTTTTGCGATGACATGTCCGAGCTATGGCCATAACATACTATAAAGTCCTTAACATGTCGGTCGTTTAGCGTAGCCATTAGATTATAACGACAGTGGGTCGGGGAGCGACGGAAGATCGGGATTATGCAATGTCTATTAAACGTAGCTCACTTGTGAAAGGTCGCAGCACTGCAACGGTCGTATAAGACTCCGGGATGAAAATGGGGTGACAATGTGAACTTAACAATTAAGTAATAAAACCTCAGGTAAGAGATTTAGCGCAACGGTTTCATGTTGAAACTTACTGATTTGATTATTATTGCATTCAACATATGAAATCAGTGAAAAACTTAAAAGGTTTTTCGGTAGAGTTAACCGACTCCAGATTTGATATTAATGGACCTAGTGAGGCCGAGTCTTGGTGCAGTTTTTCCCCACACTAATCAATAAATTTCGATCGAAATCAATAGATGTCGCCCATCGAAAAATATTACGTGACTGATACATTTACGCTTTTTCAGTGAAATCTTGACCTATCTTTGCTGACGAAAAGTCTGGTTATAAAATCAACTAATAAGAAGCAACACAAAACCATTACGCAGGAGTTAAATGCTGAAATATATATTAAAAAAACATGATTTTACTATGTGCGTTAAAATGTAAAGTTTTAAACACGCCCAATGGGGATAACAATAAAGAGCTGCATATAAAAATAATACTATCAGCATTTTCAGTGATTGACTAGAACGTATGACGTACAGTGAGGTCCGCTTTTAAGTTTATATAACTTGAGAAAATAAGTCTTCAAAGTTGTGAGATCCAGGCAGTGATGTGTCATAAGAAAATCTGTAGTATCTAACATTCAAACATGTCCTCTGAAGTTTTTGTATAAACTATCCATTTAATTTACATATCATAAAGTCAGAAATGTTTTTTTTTACAAAACTGCTTCGTAATACTCCCAGATAAATTATGTTACGAGCGTTTATATATTCCTGAAGCAACAATACCCTTCTTCTTCGGCAATAGGGTAAAAAGAAACCCATTACAGTAACATTCTTCCTCTTAACGGTCTCAGTGCAGGAAACTTTACAAGATAGATACACGAGAAACGTGCCATTTCTTAATCGTATCATTAAATACATTGCCATATAGCTTATTTGTCAGTTGATTTATGAATAACATAGGTGAAAAACTTCTTTAACTTAACTATAACACTTTACAGCTCTGTTTGTAATATTATTGATTAACGGAAGCAAGCTATTTGCATTAAATAACTAGGATCAATATATCTTTATAATAATAATAATGTTGTTCAATGTAAAATGAACGACGAATAATGTCAATCAACCGAAAATAAAGCACATAATTCATTGTAAACACTCTTACAAACAAAACTGTTCAAATTATAAATATAGGTCATGATTATAGTTATATACAAATTATTTAATCACATGAACGATATTGAATTATTCCCGTATTAAAGACAGACTGATGCGCTCTCAAGTTGGTTTCCCAACTGGAGGTTCGATCCAGTCTCAAGCTTTAGATGCAGGTAACAGTCTTCAAGTGACAGTTCGTACGGAACTGGGACATTTCGTCTTTTGTGAATTAAGTACGGAACTTACATTCATACAAAACAAGTCGACTAAGCGTGGTTCGATTAAAAATATCGAGAAGTAACGCAGTGATTGCAATTGACACACATTAGATAACTATAGATAATTATTAAAAGAAAATAATAACACAGTGAGATTCAGAATACAGGTAGATTCATTATACGTATTAAATTTTCCGAAAGTGCAGAGTTACTCGTAGCTGAGAAAGATGTTTAATTACAATACTGAAAAAGAAAAAAAACTGTAACAAACCCGATCAGTTTTAAGTTTAAATGCCTGTTTAATTGTAAGAGTACTCCACTTCACACTCCAGTAGGTACAGTTAACAAAACATAACAGATAAAGTTACCTATTAAAATGATATCTTTACACTTGTTCAACTTCTGCGACAGTACCTTCACATGTTTTACAAATAATCTCCATACAGAGCTTAAAAATCAATGCCAGCGCAATCACTGCAATACACGTATTGACATAACTAGGTAAGAACTTGCACCTGGTCCTGCACAGTCAGTCTCTTTAAATACTTGCACTCAAAAAAAAATGGTAGCATCTTACAAGATTGTGATTGTTGTGAATAGTGTATGCAAACAGTAAATCTGCGAAATGATGATTCTCCCTAGGGTTGCTATGCGAAACGAAAATTAAGACAATCAATTTTATGCAAAATATTTAGTGAACCATATCAAATATGACTATTTATTTATCCAAGTTAACTATGAGAAAATCTCTTGTGGTTCGCAAAAAAATTTCTTGACATTCAGCTGTAATATGTTTTAGCCTAAATACGTGCAGCCAGATATTTTTATTTGCGCATTTCCACAAAACTGTGTAAACCGGCATTATCATACTGCAAGTTGTATGTACTTTAACATTAAAGTATAAATACTGGTGACTTAAAGCAGTAAAGCTCACTATAGTGGAAGTCCACCATTCACACAAATCCTCGTTATAAGGTACTGGATTGTAATATTTTGCAGTGCAAGTACATTTGGGATGTGTTCCTGATATAATATCTATTATACAAGACTGACGATGCAAAGCCAAAGGTCATACAATGATCGAAAAATCGAATGTCACATACATTTTTCCTATAACTTTGTTATTTAGTAAATACATAATATGTATTCCCTAAATTACACGTTTGGGAAAAATGTAAGTAAAGGTAGGTAGACGCGAGTAGTGTGACGTTTAGTTATATCTTGTAACCGAACCTAGGTTACCTACTATATTTTAATAAGTCAGTCATAATTCTAGTAGGTCTAGTGTACTTATTTTGTACAACCTTGGTTCAATTAATAATAAGGCAGCAAATACGGTCTCGAGAAATCTGCATGTTAGAATAACACCAAGCAATAATTAACTTCAACGATCTTATAACAGTTATAACAGTTAGAATTTTAAAGCTTAGTTTAATTAAATTCACATATCGATCTCATTCATTTAAAAAAACAAGACCTTTTACGCTGCCATATTATAATAGAATCCATTATAAAACAGACCAGTTTGACAATTTTATATGCACAAATTTTGCCTTAGTATGGTTTAGATGTTGCTGTTCACATTGATATCTAAAAAAAGGTATCTACAAAATACCTTTACACGTTCGATAAGTACTTTGAGTTAATAATGTAATATGTTCACTTTATTAAATGTAACATTTCCTGTGGTGTACATAGTATTATATAATCTTTGAGTTGATTGATCATGCCGCTACTGAAATTGATATATTGACATGACATTATAGTCCTCACTTTTTATTCACCACAATTAAATAATAAAACAGCTACTTAAACAGTGATCGCGAGTCCGCATCGAATAATACTCCCCAGACTAACGAGCCCTGATTTTGAAAAAAATTGTATAACGATTCTTACAAGTTTGAATTGTATTAAATCTGGCAACAGTAAATTATGAAATAAATGAATAAATATCAGAGGACAGACTCAAACAAATTGACCTACTCCCAAACTGTAGACTTGTATTATTTGCTATCAGACAACATTGGCAATACTGTTGTGAAACTAGTCCGTCCTATATGTCCAAATCTTGAATAACCATGTCACACTACTGTCTTTCTACTGGCGTCTGACATTCGACCACCTAGTTACGCCTTACCTCCGGCATCACGTGGCGTAGTTTATACTCTTCCGCTGTAGGAACAGGTGTATCTCCGCGAAGGAGGGGCGGTCCAGCTCGTCGCGCCGCCAACACTCGCGCATCAGCTCGTAGAGGTCGCGCGGACAGCCGGCGGGCCGCTCCATTATCTCGAACAGGCCGTCGCCGTGTTGAAGGTGCGACAGGTTCTCCAGTACCTGAGGGAGAATTTTCAAATGGAATGTCTATGCTAACCCTGCGGACCCTGCAACAGCTCTTACCATTACTAAGTTATACAACTAAAGCGACCATTTCATTAAATCTCCACCTGTAACCTCGTAAGGCTCAATACCTATTTTTCTCAAAAATGACAGGAAAAGTTGACATTACTATCTATATATTGGGATGCGAAGTACATAGTTTACTGACAGATCTCAAATTAAAAGAAAAACATTGCGTGCTCGCTACACAAGCACGCAATGTTGCATACAAATTTCATTACTATCTAGTATCTAACTTTTTTTAAAGTGAAAAAGGCCTTTATAAAATGAGGGCACAAGTGTTATACATCCAAATTTTGTTCGGAACATAACTTTTTTATCTGTGTCTCGAATAGCTTGAGTACTATTAAAAAAAAGCTTGCGTTTCTCCTTGTCATAAACATAAAGGCGGTAAAGAGTAATAGTTTTTTGTTATGTGAAGCTTGCTTGTTTACTTTACTCCAACACAATTTTTTTCTTGCGATTTTTGAGAAAAGCACTATTTATATGCCTCGGCAGGTACGGCAATTGCGGGCCTCGTATTTTTAAACGGACTCGCAAGCTCGTCCGTTTAAACCAATCCTCGGCCCGCAATTGCCTGCTTCACTGCCTAGGCAATAATGTACTATTAGTAACCTGGGGACGAAAATACGGATCTAAAGTGGAAATAAGTGTCAGTAGACCCACCTCGTTCTCAGTGAAATGTTCGAACGGGCGCCTACGGCACAGTATAAATATCTCGTGCAGGGTCACAGCGAAGGCCCACACGTCGCTCTTGGTGGTGTATTTGCCGAGCAACACCGACTCCCACGCGGCCCACCGGAGGGGCAGCGGGATGCGCCCGTCGACCTTGTAGTAATCGCACGCGTAAACTTCGTTGTCGGTGCCGAAGTCGCTGATTTTGACCTGGTACCCCTTGCCGACGAGGATGTTTCTGGAAACAGTCATAAGCGGTTAGAAGAGAGGAATGTAATACTGGGTGGGCCAACATTAAGTAAACCCTAGAAAAGATGCAAAAAATCTGGTCCTCCCCTACATAATAGCTTTGATGGTGTGTTTAATCCACGTCTTACTTTTTTATAGAAGGAAAAGTACACCCCATTTACACAAAAGATCCCATAGGGTCGACGTGTATCCGTAAGGACCCCACGAATAAGATGAGACACGCCGTGATAAGAAGACTGTGAGGTTCATACAGGCTCTATAACCATCTTAATATTACTTTCATTGATGTAACGCAATTAATTATAATTGTGTGCACGCTTGTTTGTATAAATAAAACTAATATGAATTCTGAGTTCCAAACCAAAGTAATTTTTTTTTAAAGTTGTCATTTCAAAAAAAGTCAAAAAAGCAAAAAAGTCAAAAAAGTAAAATACCGCAGCCGATTCCATCGGATCGGCTGCGGTATTTTACTTTTTTAAAACCATGTTTGGACAAGGATAACTAATTCCAAACAGCCAAACACTCGTATAATCAAAATGATTCCATCTTCATTTTTACTTATTAAATGTCATAGTCATATACTAAAAAGGTAAACCTTTTCAACAAGCGTTTACAGCGTATTTACAAGTGTATCAAATAGTTTGCCATTTTTGTACATCGATTGCGTCTCGGCCACGCTAACTCATACTCGTCCCGCAATAGCCATTTTTCTGGTCTCTGTAGTAATGTACTATACCTCGCAGCCAAATCTCGATGTACAAAATTAAGCGACTCGAGATACTGCATCCCGGCTGCTATCTGCGTGGCGACGTGCAGCAGCGCGGGCGGGGGGGGCGGCGCGGCGCGCAGCAGCGCGCACAGGTCGCCCAGCTCCAGGTACTCCAGGACCACGGCCAGGGGGGGCGAGCGGCACGCGCCCACCACGCGCGCGAGGAACGGGGACGACAGGGCGGCTAGGATGCGGACGTCGCGCTCGAACTCTTCCCTGTAAATGGAGTTTAACAGTCCTACCATTGAATGGTTTTGAATTAATACGAAAAATGTGAGTGATTCGTTTTTTGTTTAAATATCAAATGGTAGTTTCTTTTACTCTGCTAAGCGCCGTTTTTGGAAAGGCCTATTACTCATAATGAATGCCAATTTTATTTTATAAATTTTACAATTTAACCCACACGTAAGATGTTTATGAAGTTCTGAGACCGTTAGTTTCAGAGCTTTAAAAAAGATGAGGTTCGATAATTTGTAAACAAATACATTAAAAAGCAAAAAAAATGTGAACAAGCAACATTTTTTAACATTTATAATAATTTAAACGTTTAGCAGCTTGATATTTATAATTTATAATACATAAATAAGCCATGTACCATTATACCTAGTCGGATCATAAGTTCTGTTACGGAGATTTATAACAATTTAAAAAATAAACTAAAGGGGTTTTTCATAAACCTGTAAATGAATCAAAACTTTGATTTATATAAAATAAAAATAGTGTAGTCTAAACTAATGCAATTATTTGATGTACGACTTGTACGAGCTTGAAGTATTCCTATTTGGGACTAGACAATCTTAGTTCAAATCACGCACGACGAGGATAGTAATGATAACGGCCACAACTTTTGTAGAGTTTAAATAGCTTTAAATTCTGACAAAAATGCATTTCAAGCAACTAAACATCCGCTTGTACACCGGTCAATCTTGATGTGTCATGAAATCGACTTTACGATTTCACATGAATTTGCAGCAATACGAAAACACACCAATCTCTTGCTTCATAAGCTCGAATTGAGTAGGTATTGTTGAGAAATATAATTTTGGTCTTTAACATACACAAATAGGTATAGAAAGTTTTATAATAAAAACCAGTTCCTTGTTAAAAAAAAACTTACTTTGAGCATTTTCAAGAAATGAAATTTACAGAAAAATCATGCGTAATTTCATTGAATGTTAAATGGCTGTGAATGTTAAAAGATCGTCTCGGAAATTGCGGCGACTATATAGAATGATTATTTGTTCTTCAAAATTTACATAAATTGAGCTTTTAATTTTTATACGTATGGAAATAAAAACAAATAACATCAGTTAGTTTTATTTGACTCAACCTTGGTAACAGAAGTCATGGCCCGACTAGGTACATTTCTCAACATGACATGACTAACGACGCGTGGAAAATTTACATAGGTATGGAACCTGTTAAATATTGAAATTCCTCGATAGTACAACATCCTTCACGATCCATTCTTCTTCGGTTCTATTTTTCATCTCATTTAAATACTACAATAGATGTGTTAGAGCGTAATACAGTCTATAAGCTATGCATACATTATATACCTCTCCTTGAGCGACGCGTCGTGACAGAGAAACTTGACGGCAACAAGCCGTTTCTCTGCCGTTACAGTGCCGTTGTATTCGGGGACGCCGTCCGCCTCTGCCACATACACCTGAATACAACAAAAAAAAGTTATGGGTACTATTATTTCATAATAAATATATATTTTAGTATGTAGTAGTTAAAATAATTCCCAATCGACAATTCTAAATGCACAAATGTCGTCACAGAATCCACGCCACGGGATCATTTACCTTTTCGTTACGGGCGTTTAAAACTTTTGCTACTTTCGTATTTCATAACCCGACATACTTTAGCTTAATTCGGGACTAGATATTTGATATTGATTTATTTTATTATGGTGTAATGAGACGCACCGTGCCGAAAGCGCCCTCAGCGAGTTTAGAGATCATCCGTAGCCGGTGGCGCGGGAACTCGATCACGTTCGTCGTCTCCAGCCGGCGCTTGAGGTCTATCAGAACTTCTTGCTGGCTCGGCGACTGCAACAAGATACCCATTGTTAAGGGAGGACAAAACAAAAACAGCTAGAGACAACTCGTTCCTTTTTCAAAGGCGCGTGGGCTAATTGGCCGATAGGACCAATGAGGACAAGCGATATGTCACCGGATAGGTCATTCTAATTTGTAATATTATTACCATGGCAGGTAGTTCGAAAACTATGTGTGATAAAAGTTATCGCTCGACAACGGTGTTTCAAAGTAATTATGCTAACGTCGTCTATGTAGGCGTCGCGATATTCCAATTTTTTTTAATATTTCTCATAATTATTTGAGGTTTCCCGCTACACAAAATCATTGTAGAATTAAAAAGAATATCCGATGATATAGTACATACACATACATACATAATCTCACGCCTTTATTCCCAGAGTGGGGTAGGCAGAGCTACAGAATTACCAACAACTCTAAAAACTTGTTGATAATTCTGTAACCACATTTTGCACACTTAGGCTAAGATGTTTACCAGTGTATTAGTGACAGGTTGCAAGCCCATCGCCTAACAATACTATACACCTTTATTCCCTTAGCCGTCTCTTACGACATCCACGGGAAGATATGGAGTGGCACTATTCTAACCCGGCAACCACACGGGAAAAATATAGTGCTTATTGTTACATTATACATTTCTGCCCATTCTCCTTTGTGTATGAAACAGCGGCACTAAGGAACTTTTTAATAGTCATTGAATGACAGAGTGCGGTCGTGAGTTTGAACACATTTACGGTCTTTAGATTGCACTCTTGGTAAAGTCTTACAGCGTGAAGGAGTAACAAACTAACAGACACACACACACACGAACTTCCGCATTTATAATATTAGTAGGGTAAGTGCAAAAAAAGTCGTTCGTGTGCGCATCGGCCAACATCGGCTAAAAGGAAATTTTGGTATACCCTTGTGCTGTGCTTGGAGCGGATCGACCCGGCGACCGACAGCCTCGCGTCCATGTCCAGGTGCTCGCCCATCACCTCCGTGGCGCGGTCCGAGAGGCTGTCCCCCATGCGCCGCTTGGTCAGCAGGGGGGCGGAACTCAGCTCCGGCACTGCGTAGTCGTAGTTAGAACTATCTGTTGGCGGGTTAGGGAAGGTTTAGTTATGGTAATAATCTAGTAATATGTATACGAGTTTATCATCACGAATTGCTACAAACAATTTTCTATACAGGTTGTCCCAGAACTTGACGTAAATATTAAGGGATAAAAGAGCCACTGCTATACCTATAATATAAAATAGTTTTCACTTTCCATTTTGTTAATTACTTTACTTATAGTTACATTCATTAATCATTAAAAAATATACTGGTAAAGAACGCTAGCTTGCGGTACATCTTTGCCTCCCTTGGTTAAAAATATCTATAATTTGAAATCACAAAACTTGATATCTGATACTTCTTAAAATAGTAATTAAAATTAATGCATTTTTCGTTTTTCAATCAACAACTTCGATTCTTGGTAATGTTTTTTTTTGCTCTAGACCATGTTAATCAAGATTTAGAAATGATGTGACAAGGACTACCTACTATGGGCAAAAAATAAGGTTACAGCTGTTTTTCTTCCCAGCGACCGAATTTTTGATAAATTTCGCACCCATTCCATATTGCTTATAGTTATTAGTTTGATGTAAACAGACGTTATTTAATGCAATATTTACGTCAAGTTCTTGGACACCCTGTACGTTTATTTCTTATGGAAAAAACATTGAACAACTGTTAGTTAAAGTTATCACTTTCCTTTTTACCGTCGAATAAAAGAAAAAGAGAGAGAGCTATAATTTGAGCTGTCATCTAGTGTAAACCAACAAAAGTCTCACCTGATAAAGCTGTGTTAGAATCCTTCACAAAGTCTTTCATCTCTAGCAACACCGTGCTGTAACTAAAATACGGCGCGCACTTCAAAGCCTGATACGGCTCTTGGTACTCGTCCGACTTAACATCTAACGCGCAGTCTATGTTCATTTTGTTGGCTGGCAACACATGAGACGACGTGCCACAGCGACTGTAGCTCTCCTGCTCTCGCTTGGCTACAGTTGTTTTTGCTAGAGGAGACGCGAAGCATTTTCTGTGTCTGTGCCTGTGTATTATTAGGAACACAGCGACTGCTAGTAGTATGACTAAGGCAGTCAGCACGCCGACTACTATAGCCATGTATAGCGGGTCCTCATGGTGAGCGGTTGATATGGGAACCTCTTTGTTTGGGATCACTTTAATTTTTTCTTTGCCGCTGGGGGGCTTTTGGCTTTCTGGTGTGTGGTTCCCCTGAGCAACATCTGTAAACAGCAATTGAGTGTTTTTTTTTTAAATAAGTTAATAGTATTGATTTTATAAATAAAGGGAAAACTACATCGTGCACTGTACAGCGTCTATAATTGAAGTGTAACATGATATGTTTTTTTTAATTTGCCGCCACCATTGACAGCATATTACAAATCCTCTATAAAGAAAATAGCGTTCACAAAACCTTCGGTATCAAACCGCTCGCTGTAACGACCTCTTTATATCGGCATTTACAGTGTACTGGCTTAGGTCATAGTTATACGCTCCTGTGTGACGAACGTTAGTGATATCTGACATGCCGCAGTACAATAGCTTTGTTCCAGTAAAATATACACTGTGACTTTGAATTTGTATACAGGAACCATTATTTCTTAGTCAGTAATCGATGGCAATTAGAAGTTCGTAAAACAAATTATGAACAAAACAAATACTTTTTATCATTAAGGATTTAATTTAAAACCGAACTTATAGTCACGTAGTCGAATTATGCTTATACGAGTAATGACTACACATTTAGTGTACATAATGTTTTATCACCTTATTATTAATTAATTACTTTAACACACGTATAGTTAGATTGAATTTTGCCCAGGCAGTAAGATAAATTCATTCCTATAACATATACTAATTCAAAGTTACCGTGTATTGTTTTTTGACGTGATAACGACTTATAAATCGATGAACGCCGGCTGCACGCACGAAAAAGTGTCACGTTCCGCGCATGAGCCGAGCGTGCAAACGAGAGCGCGGAACAATCGATAGAGAGGCACGATCGGCCTAAGCGTCCGGCTTGTGTGTTTTCTTGACGTTATCACGTAAAATGATCGTCCGTGGATGACACAGCTGTACCCACCGGAGTCGAAGACAACCTCGCTGATTAGCATCCAGCGCGACGAGAACCGCAGCTCGATGCGCACCCAGCGCCCGATGCGGTGGTGCAGCTTGATGCTCACGTTGCGAGAGTTCTCGAAGATGTTGTCGTCGACGTTCGTGAAACGGATCGGCTCGTCTTGGAAATGGTGCCCGCCTATCGAGAACGAGATGATCGCTTCGGAGAACACCTGAAAAGGGAAATCGAGTTCATGGATCAATCATATTAGATACCTACCTGCTTGAATTTAGCTGTAAAATATTATAAATGTATATGCTTAAGTTAAGCTTATGTTAAAAACTACCACATGTCTTTTGACTCCATGGATTCCAGAACCATGGTTTGCCACCAAAAGTCCCAACTCTAATAAATAACTAATACCATGCATTAGGAATAATAATAAGTAAATAAAAAAGGCGATATGCATATATCATTCATTATAAAGTTCTGGAATAATTCAAATTCAATCACGCCTCACCTGAACCTCTCTCATAAACTTGTTGTTGCAGTACAAATGCACCGCGCTGAACTCGCGCACTTTGTCGAACTCAAACGTAATGGCCGGTGGATTGGGCCTCGTGTCGTTCCTCCAGCCAACCCAGGCGGAGTTCTGGGAGGCCTCACGTATCTCGTCGCCGCCGAACTGGCCGTCGACGAGTTGCCCGAGGCCGCCGCGGAGCTCGTCGCCCCATTGCCCGTCGTATATCATGTCGGTCAGCTCGATGCCGTTGCTGCGCTTGTCGCCTTTTGGCATCGTGTAAGAGACGATACCGACTGTGAATGAAATGGAGCGCGTTAAAATAGTGTTGTCTTCCTTCTAGCTGCAGTGTAAACTACCATTTCCCTAATAGCCAACGGCTTTATCTATCGTTATCACACTCGCACTCGCTTTGCACTTTATTTCTCACTTGTTTCATAGAAACCCGAAGAAAGCAAATAGCAGTAGGTAAAATACGGATGGCGTCAACGATATGTTCACATTATTTCACGTGATACCATTGAAATGAGGTCCAAATGGAAACATATTTTGAACTCAGGAAATTTCACAGCCCGAATATAAAGGCAATTTCGCAAAGTAATTGTAAAGAAAAATATGTTGATTAAGTAATCTATTGAAGATCGCGGGATCGATAGGGGCACGAAACAATATCCTTCTAAAAGGCGTCGACGTCCTTTGTGGTTGGGTTTGTACTCCGTCGTAACCTCAGTTAACTCCGTCTTTGTTAACTAAGTAAATCGGTCAGACATATCCGAAGTTGTTTACTATTTAGTGAAGGCATTCGCGCAGGCGCTTTACTCAGGGCAAGAGTCATACATTATGCCGCGTCTGCGGTGGCACTACTAAAGCAATGCTATAAAGAGAGCGGGCATACTAATACAAGCACCTTTTTATACCTAAACATAGCTTTACACCGTGAAAAACTTTTCAGTACTTAGTTCTATTAAATCTGTTTTTATAATCTTGTCAGTATGGATAGTAAAAAGGGATAATGCAGCTTCGGAACCTACAATAATACATAAGATTTTAATTAAAAAATTAGCGCTTTTTCATTATTTGTAGTTTTGGAACCGAGATTCCATGATACAAGTCCTCAAATAAGTTTAAATATCCGATGGTTTCATGCGAGGATCAACCTTTAATTAGTTTATAATCCATCCATGCCCGTAATGTCGGTAGGATCGGTAAAGGGTTTTGGTTCATTACTTATGAAGATTAAAATAAACCAACAAAATCAACCAAACCAAAAACTAAACTTCAAGATGTTTCATAAAATCCTTTTACAGTTTTTTATTCAAATAGGTGCTTGATTACCAAACAACGAGATTTTACAAAGAAGGCGTCATCTGTGGTCGATTAGCAAATCTCATAAACCTAGTATTTATAAGTGATATAAAAGTTCTTAGAGGATATCAGGATAAAAAGTATTCCATACGTCTCCAACAGACCACATACGTGCCAATTAGGTATAGTAATCGGGAAAACGGTTGACCCGTGAAAATGGATCAAACATACAAAACAAACACAATCGTTTTTATAATACGAAGCAAAAAGTAATAAAAGCATTCGCAAATTATACACATAGCATTGATATTTTTGACTGTAACAATATCGTAGTGCTAAATAATTAAATAGAGTACATGTCTGCAAATAAAACTATAGGTATCGAAACTTTGGGCTGACCCCACACACGTGGTTAATCTGTTGGACAGATGTTGTGTTCGATAAGTGAGTTAAATTAAACCTAGGCATTATGGATAACGCCCGCATGCCAAATTTAAACAACCGCTATCTAAATTATTCAGATATTTTAACAGTAGGAATGCACAGCGGCACAGCACAGAATGTATGGAAATTAAAATAGGGCGAAAGTTAAGCCATGTTTCATCAACATATAGGTACGTATATATTTTTAAAACATTAAGAATAGAATAGAGTAGAAAACATTTATGTCGTTATTTTTTTGTACTTTTTTTTTCTTCTGCTTTTGCTTGTTATACATATTTGATATATTATTCAAATAGGGTTTTAATTTAAGTACAAGTGTAACAGTTCTAATGTTTTTGTGACACTTCTAGCTGAGTATACTACATGCGGACACTAAACCGTACTTCATCTAGTCTAGCCCTCGCGTTACTCGACTTTGTCTCTACACGTATATAATATCGTATTGTCAAGTAAATAAGAGCTAAGATTAACGTTGACAATATGATAACAATAGGTGTAAAATCAATGAAGAATAAGGTTCTATAAGAGGCACTGTTCAACTAGGTATTCTCAACGATATACTAGCTCTCATTTAAATGACAGTAATGGCGGCTGAGGTAAAAACAATACGATAGCATGTCCAAAGCAACCAAGTTTTACCAGGTAAAATAGAGCCCAAGATAATGTAGACAATCCCGGAAATTTTATAATTCTTACGATACAAACGTCTAGTTCGAAACAACATTATCTCTAATTTCAGAATTATTAAAGTAAGTACTATTTTGTTTATAAATAATCAATTTTGATGTACTTTTAAGGATCAAGTAAGGTGTTTGTTGTAATGACTTGTACACTTGATCATTACTTTTATATCAAGTTTAATATTATGTCTACGTTATTTAAAAAAAGGTGCTATACAAGATCAATATTTATACTCATCAAAATTAATTATCAGCTTCCCGCGGCCGGTAACGGTCTACAGTGGCTCAACAAATAAAATCCATGTCCGAACAAATTGTGTTTTACGGCTGTGTTACGAGCTCATTACGAATTCCAATGCAGCGTGAAGAAATCGATATTTTACAACACAAAACGTGCTTAAAGCTGGCTCACGCTTGGCCGCTCTGTTTATCGGCCTTTCGATCGCGATTTACTCAGAATCACTAAGCAATGAGGTATAAAAATATCCCGCGAGCCGCAGGCAGACCCTTTAAGGAGAATGTACACAGACATTTTCAATATTTCAATCAGAATTAAATTATTTTAATTGCTTTAATCTGGTAACCACCGATTTAATTAGAGGGCATAACATGTTTTTTTAATGATAATCGGTAAAAATGGTTAAAGTAATTCAATCCTAAATTAAAATTAGGTATACTAAAGCTAGCTAAAGAGAATACAAGTAATTATTAGTACTATTACCTACTCAAATAGATAAAAACCACCGATATAATGGCGACCGCTTCTTTCAGAGCTAATATCTCGTAAACGGCCTCCCAATTTTCATGATACCGAGCTAAAAACTGTTAAACCGCGTCCAATAAGGTCTATCCGATTACGACCTATGTATGATACCAGCACCTTTAGTGATACTTACCTAATGTATTTTTCAATAATTTCACTGTATAGATGAACTAGCGAGGGCGTGGAATTGCATATGTAGTGGTATTGTGTGTATAGGCAAGAGAAAGAGAGAGAGAAATACTCAAGTATCTAAAATCAAGTGAAATAAATAAATATTTTGACTTTGACTTTGACCACTGACAGACAGACTGTTAAACCGCGTCCAATAAGGTCTATCCGATTACGACCTATGTATGATACCAGCACCTTTAGTGATACTTACCTAATGTATTTTTCAATAATTTCACTGTATAGATGAACTAGCGAGGGCGTGGAATTGCATATGTAGTGGTATTGTGTGTATAGGCAAGAGAAAGAGAGAGAGAAATACTCAAGTATCTAAAATCAAGTGAAATAAATAAATATTTTGACTTTGACTTTGACCACTGACAGACAGACTGTTAAACCGCGTCCAATAAGGTCTATCCGATTACGACCTATGTATGATACCAGCACCTTTAGTGATACTTACCTAATGTATTTTTCAATAATTTCACTGTATAGATGAACTAGCGAGGGCGTGGAATTGCATATGTAGTGGTATTGTGTGTATAGGCAAGAGAAAGAGAGAGAGAAATACTCAAGTATCTAAAATCAAGTGAAATAAATAAATATTTTGACTTTGACTTTGACCACTGACAGACAGACAGATGGTACACACGTGAAACTTATAACACACCTCTTGTTTTGTCAGGGGTTAAAGAGTTACCAAAAAATCTCACTTGCAAGCAACATTTTCAACGCGTATATGCGTTTTAACTTTTAGTAGTATGCGGCACCTGAGGAAAGACTAGGTGCTCTATTTATATTGGTTTTAGTCCATCATGCCTCCATATCGTAACATAAGTACTGTTAGTGTTCCAGTGAGTATCTCTTACTATAAAATCTTAGAGCTACCACCACGTTGTCAATATAATTACAATATACAATCAAGATACGCTAAGTCGAAGCTGAATAGAGACCCGGCGAATGCGATAAAATGATAAGTTCTCTCATGCACGCTACTTTTATTTGCCGCTAGCACAAGGCAAGTTTACCTCCCCCTTAAAGAATATTATCCACTTACATCGAGTTTAAAGTAGTAATGAAACAATACATTCCATTTATATTCGCTACGCAATACAACTTAACACCTGGGAGGAATAGTTCACAACATTTATGTTTTCGTTCGAGCGAAACAATCGATTATTGAAGCAAAACACTTGCGTTATTAAATATCCGTTTATTTTTTTCGATGAATGAAATACAGTACTGTTTTTTTCTGTTATTTATATGATTGCAGCAGCATACAGCAGATAAAGTTAGACTGGTAGTAGAATTATAAGTTAAAAAGCGTTCGCAAATTCCGTTATAAAGTTATGAAAAGTTCGTCGTTTCTGTTCTCTAAAACTATATCGTTTCACCAAGAAGTGTCTGGTACACAATTTCATCCAGGGCTGTTCCCGTTTACACTTTACAAACGAATAGTTATGTACCTTAATCTTAAATAAACCCCCGATACAACAGCAATCCCAACTTTCAGAGCTGATATATCTTAAACGGCCCAATCGATTTTGCTTAGAGTTGGAGCCAGTGTATATCAAATTAAGGAAATCCCCTTTAATCGCCGACACTCATTTGATAGAATGTTTTACTTCGACGAATATTCAAATCAAATCAAATAATATATTTATTTCGCCATTTCATCGAAAGCTTATTTCTGAAACCTTATGTGTGATAGCGATAGCTAGCCTATCGCAATTAAGAAGACGGGATTACTATACCTAGTGGGGTGGAACCTCGTGGATTGAAAACACTATACTTTTTAACTCTGACATAATTATATGCTTCATGGTTACGTTACGTATACTAACTAGGTGCAGACTTCCATAAAACCTTTCTCATCGGGAGAGCATCAATAACCGCAGTCCGTAGGTAATGTAGTTAGAACCCATCGGTGCACGACAGCCGCTGGGATTTGAATTTTGCAACCACGAGTCGACAATGCCCACTGCCGATCGAAGCCAAAAGGAGTATGCGTATAAGAACTCGAAACGTGAGAAACAGTTTATTCAATATTAAAAGTACAACCACGTGACTTAAGAACTTCATAGTACAGTCAAGGGCAAAAATATGTATACACTTTAGTACCTTGTCTATTTTCGTCATATTTGAACTGCCATATATGAACTGTCCCAGTGGTTAAAGTGACAAGGTACTAAAGTGTATACATATTTTTGCCCTTGACTGTACCTACCTATAAAAGCTTAGTACACGTACTATAAGGAGATATAAAACATAAGATATCACGTTGTTCCTACAAGGAATAAACTGATTTAAATGTCTTTATAAGCTTTCTCGAGTACAGATCTCAAAGCCTGGAAACCGGAACCAGCTGCCTTTAAATCAGATAGCACATATAAAAATGTTTATTTGATGGTTTGCTAGAAAAACATTTCTATCCTGCGCGCATTTGTCAGTTAAACCTTATTTTCTATCTAGTCTGAGCAAAGCGTTTCCCGACTCCCGATAGCCAGACTTTGATATCCGTAGTCTAGAATCGCTGCGGAACTCAATAAAGGTACTCATTTCCTTGCGAATTCCTCATTTATGCCGCATTGGCAAAGTTTCGGGATATTAGTAATAAGAGAAGTGGTAAAGTGTTGGTGAAACACGGGAAGTACTTTGGCCAGTGTTAAGGCAAACTCTTGGTTTAAGGCCCTTTTAACGCTCGTCCAGAATGGAACCGTTATCGAATTCGGGGCACTGAATGCGTATCCTAATGCGGCTTTGTGTATGTGTCGTCACAGGTGGCTTTAACACAACTATTAACAAACGTACGGGTGCGTAAATATTACGCTTGTGTTAGAGAACAGGTACACATAAGACGCATCATAACATATGTTTACAAGAATTGCGTTTGTGTGAATGAAGGTTTGAAAGGTGAAGTCTTTACTTTTCTTCGAAAGGCGTGTATGAATGGAATAAACGAACGAATGAAAACTAATTGCTTGAGTACCCTTTTAAACATTTTGCTATTAAAAGACATATAGAAGTTCGCCTAAGTGTGCAAAATGTGGTTACAGAATTATCAAAAAGTTTTTATAGTTGTTGGAAATTCTGTAGCTCTGCCTACCCCACTCTGGGAATAAAGGCGTGAGTTTATGTATGTATGTATGTAGAACTACATACTTGTAATCTTAGTCATTATAGGTATTATGTACACACATTTTTGGGAGTCTTGCTAACTTACAATTGCAATAAAATTGCAATCACAACGAGTGATTGCACAAGCGTGTTCCTTCTAATTCCACGATTTTCAAGACAATTCTTCTGAAACTTCCGTCAAGTGGCATGTCGACTAAAGTAAAAATAGTAAAATATATTTTAACGACAACGATTGAACCTAATTTGTAGGTATTCCCTTGCTCATGAAGCTGGCGTACTACTAATGAAGCTATTTAAAAAAAAATGGTCATATTTTTTTTTGTTGTATAAATATAATCACACGCGCATCAGTAGGTAGCCTTGTGCTTATATTGGAATTAAGACAATTTGTGAATCATTGTCCTACTGACATTTTATATTAGATAACAATATAAAAATATAGTTTTGTCTTAGTGTATAACTTGGTTGGTCACACGCAGGTAACAGCGTTACCCACCATTAAATCATAGGTTAATCCAATACCAACAAAAGTCCAGTTTGTACAGATCATTCAGTCAGCCAATAAAAATGTTGAGTTTGGTAAGAATTTGTAATTTCAAATGTCATTGACTAGAAACTATGCTTGTTGTTCTACATTCAATTTGAAGTTAATTGTACCGTGCTCAATTCAATATTTTCGTTGGGATAACAATAATAAAAAAATATAAAAATTTAAATAAAATACCTTTATTTTCAGACAATTTTGATCCATAGTTGGTTAGGTTAGGTTAGGTACTTATATACTTTTATCTATGAAAAATTATGAAATAAAATAATAGTCTTGAAGTTATGTGTTTTAAGTCTGCCACGTATCTCTACGTTGCCACCTTTCTCCACAGTACTATAATATAGGTAGCTTATGCAAAACTACCACGGAGATCGATTTAAGATAAAATGTTATTTCGCTCGAAGGAGACGGCAGATTTTAATGGCTGCCGCATATGGCAACTTCCGTCGTGCCAAAAAAGAACAAATCGATCTGGGAGAAGAGATTCAACTTGTTTAGGTTTGTTAGTGCAAGAAACCAAATCAAACCACACGAGGAGACTGTTTACCAGCTGACTTTTGATTGATTGTGCTATAGGTTATAGTGATAACAGAAAACACGATCGGACTAGTTTTTGTGAAGGAAACAGGATAGCATGTTCAAAAAAGTTACACTGACGTTAAAAAGCCATTTCGTGGCTACTATCTTCTTGTAGTTTTTTATCAGTTATTTTTTATGTATGTCACTAATAAATTAAGCTCTTTCTTACTTTTATACAAAAAATATCAAAAATCCACAAAGTGCGGTAATTGACAATACTGCTTCATAATAATCTCCAAGGGGTGCCCAGCGGTGGGACACTAATATAGGCTAGTAAAAAAACTCCATACAAGCTATCCCTTTGTTTCGTTTGTAGAGTTACGAAAACAACGTTTTATTCAGTCGTATCTCCAATTGTTAAAAGAATCACCGGATGATCACAAATGTTTAATTTTTCGCATCGCAACCAGGAGTTCCCATAACATCTCTTGAAAGATGAGCACATCTTATCGTTTTGTTCAATTTACATTAACATTTTGCTTTGGGAAAATAAAAGTGTCATCTAAAACTTTTGAAAATATATTAACGCTGCAAAATGATAAAAATCTCGAACATAATAAGCTAGAAATCGAGATTTTCTATCTTAAAGTAACCAATAATTAGAAGATCACTTTTGTACACTCGTAGGCGTAACTTATGGAACTTCTTGTTTCATGACGTGCGATGCGAACGAAATTCAGCCTTAGTAGGTATGGCAACCACTTATTTGGCAGACTAACTTGTCGCTTTCTCCGTTAGATAAACTTTGACTGTACAAGTGTCTTCGACGACTGGACTGATAGTCCGTACCTACTAATATTAATTTGGCATTAGATTGAAATTGAAGTTATTTACATAGTTTTACAATAAAGACCACCGGTTATTATTTATAAGTAATTAAAAACTGCTGTAACAGTGTTGTCAGTCCTTAGGTATTTAAGTATTTTGGGTAATGTGCAAAAACGAAAGTGCCTAATGTACGATTAAAGCAACCGTTGGTCATTTTGCAAAGGTGTAGCATATAAAATTAACGATAGTAATGTCTATGGTGAATAGCCGTCGCCCGACTGTGTTTTTTTTTTATTAAGATAGACGTTATAAACTCGCCGACACTATTCTTTCGTTCACTCATTCAATCAATTCGTGCTAGCTCTTGTGAATCGACCTGTACACATTTTAGTGAACACACCCTTCTACCATGTCATCTCTAAATGTTTTTATGAAACATTGATGTAGATGGGTTTAATTTCCGGCCATGGCTTTCCAGGAAGGAACCTCTTCTCAATGGTAGTTCTTTTGGGCCAGTTTTCAAGGCACCTGTGTTCTTGCTACTACTAATTTCGTACAAAAATTGGAACGTCCAAAAAAACAATGAATAGGGAGAGTTAATAGGGATATTCGACTAGGTAATATTATACATGCTCTTGATTTAGGACCTTACAATGCTGGTCCTATTTAAATCTTGAAAAAATGTAATATACCTAGGGTCAACACTCAACTAAGTACTCTGGTATGCAAATTGTCCTAATCATGACTGTTAGCACGATTTACAAGTGACTTTATGGAATCAAAATAAAACTAAATGAAAGTAAATGTATTCCTAACATTGCAGTATGTTAGATTCTCAAGAAATATCCTAAAGCTAAATAATCATCCATACTTATTAACAAATACAACCACAGCTATCATTGACTTTTGATATGGCACTACAAAATATAACTAAAGTATAAACAATAATATTTTTTTCGCTTTAGGGACAGCGCTCACTGGCAGCGGCACGGCACGGCGAAGAATCCCTAGGATGCCCGAAAGCCTGCTGCGGCATTGATAACGAAATGTAAATTCTTTATTAAAATTTCTGCTGTGTCGTGCCGCTGGTGATTGCCGGCAACTATAGAAAAAGTTAACACCTACTGAAACCTGATTCTAATTCTGACTCCAAGGCATCGCAATGGCGGGCGTCAAGCCTCAATGCAATAAAGTCTAGAAAACGTATGTAGGTAGGGTCATACATGCACCTATATATAGATAATTATGATTATTTGTTTGGGGCTTTAGATTTTGGATATTTTAACGTTCAATTAAATCTTAAGAATACCAAACATATAGGTATTTTCAAAATAGACCTCTATATTATTTGAGCGTTTAAACTGTGGTTTAGATCACATGCGCCGCTAACATTCAACTTACTCTACAACTAATATTTTTTTACTTCTCATGTTCGTAAAGGCCTTCTTTATGCTGGGTATAGGCTGCATAAAATCGCATTTTAAGCACTAGTGCATAAAGTGTTGTCGTAATCTAGACTAAGACAATAAAGTCCTACAGCCAGACAGAAGAGGAGAGATTTACTTTACTTTGATATAAAAAAAAAAGTAAAAAAAAACAAAAAAAAGTACAAATTCAACGTGACTTAGCAATTTTTTTTTTAAGAAATACTGTGGCTTGAAATATGTTTTTGAGTATAGTTTTGGACTATTAATTAGGTAGGTAGTGGTTTTCTTTGCAAAACTTGTGGTGTTACGGAATTTAGTGAAGAGTAAATAATGCTATTTTTTACGGCATATAGTTGGTAAAGGGGCACACAGGCCACCTGATGCTAAGTGGGATCTTACATTTGCATTCTCAAGACTACAATGTTAAGACTGCAATTCTAATAATGCAAATGTGTTGCCAACCCAGATGGCTAAAACAGAATGCCTCTATGCTAGTAATTTCTCTGTCTGTCTTATCTTATACCAGCACCGAAACACAACAATGCGATCATTGATGCTTGGCGGTAAGTCCTAGTTAAAATGATTGCCATTGATGAGAAAGCCCTTGGCACTGCGACTTTTTAATACTGAAATTACCAGCATAAACATGCTGTTAAACTGGCGAACGAAAAAACCTACCACGTCACAGCGTAATAATAAAATTCGCGTAAGAAACCAACAGCAATGTAGACGAGTGATTAACTCCAGCAATTCCACCCATTTCGTTAATGGCGCTTCGCATGCTCTACGCGATAACTTATTTCAAAGAATTGTAGCCGGCAAATTACATGTTTAATTTATTCGACGTCGCTGAAAAAAGTTACACCGATATTTCTGATAATAAAAGGTCTGTCTGCCCTGTCGCGCTGCTGAATAATAGAACAAAGTCTGCGGGACGGTATTGGAGTAGTTCCCATTTAAAATTCTATACATGACAGTGTCATAGTACAGTTAACTACATATACACATAAATAATAACACAATTGGGTTTGTAAGAAACTATAGACATTGCCCTTTTATTAAATTAAAAACAAGAAGCCTAGTAATTAATAATGTTAAAATGTTAATCGATAAGAAATTTGAACAGGAAAGTTCAATTTACGAAGCTTTCATAGACGAACTCTAGCACTGACAGCCGATTTTAGAGCACTAGAGAATCACCATATAGCCGAATTCGTCTAGACATTCCACGTAGAAACATCTCCACTCAACCCAATAAATGCTGCGGGATGTTCAAAGGTTAAAAGTCCCATTAAGTTATGTGTAATTAAAATTGTTTATTCATCCGCAAATGCTTTTGATACCCTTTCAGACATAACTGTGTTCGAATGTCGCCGGGACGCGTGCAATATTGATGAGATAGGGTAAGTCCACACTCCACAGGTTTGTACTTTGCACTGTACGTTTTCATGGCTTGGCAGAAAGGAGTTAGCAAACAATGAAAGCGCTTGGAGTAAAACTGGTTAGGGAACAAATTTATACGTAATTAAATACTGCTGCTTAGAGCAGTTTGCCTCTTCCTACTGGTCATTTAATAAACTTTAGTAGATAAAAAGGCTACCGATAAGTTGAAGTATCAGCAATTAGTTTACAACGTCATGTACTTTTGTGCCTATCTATTTCTCTGGTCAAGGTTATCTGGAAAGGACCGCTATTTGGGTGAATTGCAAAACTATTGTAAATAGTTAAGTGCTCAATTAGAAAATCCTTAACAATCCTTAACTTTTTCCTTTGTGTAACGAAGACAAGTCATATAATCATATGGATAACTTTCGTTACACAAAGGACAAACAATGTAAGAAAGTTAACGTTACGTCTCAATTAAGTCCTTAACTATGTACAATATTTTTGCAACTCACTCATTTAGTGGGAAAACCACGTGTTGTTTACCTATTTATAACCATGTCTAATTTTTGTTATGTTCAATCACGAGTATTTGTATCGTATTGTATAATATCACCTGTTGATAGTTACATGCGATACAAGTTACTCGTAGAAGCTCTAACTTCCAAGTGAATTGATCGTATAAATAAATCATAAATGCCTGTGTTGGAACATAAAGGTACTAACAGAGCTAGCTTGCGACTCTAACGAGACTAGAGCTTCGGAATAATGTAACAGTACCGTAGCGAATGAAATACCTGTAAGATAGAGACGTTATTGACTTCGATGTCTGTTTCATGTATCGGATACGTTTTCCTGTACCTGAGAAAAGTTACATTACTTTTTATTTACTTTACTTGATGAGTAGGTAAATAAACAGGTAATTGCAGTAACACAGACTGAAAACGTCGTGATATTAATGTTTTGTTTACTATCATATACATTTAAACATTGTCAAAAAGCCTACGTCGGATTATTTATTTCACAATACCAGCGGGCAGCGCCGCGGTGAGAAGTTAATCCTAATGCCAGTTATCTGAGTACAAATTATGCTCCTCAGACTCAAAAATCCTACTTAATCTTTGGCTGGGATTTGGATGCATTTAGGATTCTTGATGGCGTTAAACAAATCTGACTGACTATTGATTATTTTATTAATTTATTAATTTATTAATTTAATTAATTTAATTTATTATATTTTTATTTATTCATCTATGTATAAAATTGTCGCTAGTGTTTGTAATGTTACCTGTTACCTGTTTACTGTTACCCGTTTTTATGTTTAATTTAGGTTAGTTTTAAGTCAGGGTCCCTCTGAAAATCAGCGCCGCAGTTTAACTGCGGCACAATGCTGAGAGGGATCCTATTCAACATATTATTATTGTCTTCCTTTCTCCTTTAATTTTTTCCATTGTTTTCTCTCTTATGTGTGTTGAATAAATATTTTCTATTCTATTTTTCTATTCTATTCTATTCTATTGAATGTGGGTCAGTACCTAGTGGGCCTATTCCTCGATAAGCGAAGCCTATTGTATCAAAATCGTTTAGTACAACAGTAAAAAAATCAAAGAGAACTACCGAGACGCCTGTGCAGTGTGCGTCAACCTCGTTCAAAATTAATTACAATGTAATAGCCACTTCATCAGAGTATTAAGTGTATTAGGCTACACTATCATAATCCGTAATAAAATGAAAATCTAATGCATTGCATTGACATTCAGCTCAATGTCACGGCCGTCGTAATAACATTCAATACCGGGCGGGACCGACCCGGTGATCGTAACGAGCCACCCTGCATATAACGACAAGATAAACATAGCTCACTGGAACCTTGGAACACTTAATACGTACGGGGAAAATCGAAGTTGACACATCGTGAGAACGAACAACAGTAAATGTTTATTTATTATTGACCCATGTAAACCTCAATTCCGTTTGATCTTTACCAGGTTTAGTGTGTTATTTTTACCTTGGATTTTAATACGGGTCAAAATTGCCTTCTACATCTTTATAACTGGAATATTTAAATACGTAAGTAACTACTTCAGAGTACCACTGTTATATTATTTTACGACTAAAACAAAAAATAAGTTTAGTGACCAAGTAAAATCTTATAACAGGACATTATTGTGATTTTTGCACATGTAGATTTTGATGAGTGACCCCCAGGGAGTTTTGCATTTTATGTTTTAGCTTCAGCATTATTTTAGTTAAGTATAGCAAATGTTGTTAACTGTCTTTATTTTTAGTACCTAATACAAACTTTAAACTCAAATAAGTAATGAAAGCCGCGCCACGGAAGCCACGTTGCGTTAGATCGTAACTACATGTGATTTTATAACAAACCGCATTCCAATGAACTAAGTAACTAAGGTACCTATAGAGTAAGGTCACAAATTAAAACTGACCGAATATATCTTTTTAGAGTTTTTAGTCTAATTTTTTTCTAAATAAAAACCGTACCAACCAAACCACCTAACAAATTTTAACTAGGTATAGCCTTTTTTTGTACGCTACATAATAGACTTTTTCAAGAAAATCACTCCGCAGTCCGAACTACAGCTACTAAGCTACGTATACAAGTAGAGCCTATTTACAATCCCCTCATTTATACCTTCATAATTTGATCCAGCCCCAAAAACTCCATCGTGTTGATGGGTGCCGTGAAATGGTTCAAAGATTTAACGGAGGTGACTCAAATGCTGTGTTCGACATACAAACTTACGGGTGACGAAAGCTGGATTTACTGTTATGATCCCGAAACCAAAAGACAGCCTGCTCGCTCAATGGGTGTTTCCTTCGAGGAGTTGACAACTAAAGTGAAGAGAGGTCGACGCGTGGGAAAATAAAGATGGTAGCCTCGTTCTTCGGAAGGACAGGTCCTTGACCATTGACCTTGCGATTTTTATTAATTCTATAAAATAAAATAAACACTTCGAGGAATAAGTTTTATGGACGCGCAGGAAGCAGTGGCTGCGTTTCCAAAGGCCATCGAAGAAACCCCTACGTAGTGGGCCAAGTGCTTTTCTCAGCGGTTCCATCGTATGCAGCAGCGATGAATTTTGAAAAGATGTAATAAAACGAATACTAGGTTGCTCAGTTTTTGACTTTCTAAGAACTTTCAGTTTGACCCTCTCGTACCTACCTAGATTCCAAGCTACAAGTGAAATAGGACGGCGATACAGATAGACGCAATATGAGGAAAAGACGTATCCGAAAATCCAATATGGCAGATGTAAGGCAACATTTTTGTCAAAGGTCGCAATAAAAATTGCGCCTTGGCGTGCTAGATAGGTACCAGATAAAATGAAGGGACCGAACGGGAGGAAAACTTTTGAATCATGTTTAATATATTTTATAGCGTTAAATTTACTAGCCTATGCTTGATTATAAGATGTTTCTGTATTATTGGTTTATACTAAAATATACCTTATTTTAATAACAGGCCTCCTAACCTTTAGGTATAATAGGAGCAGGCCAATAAAGATGTTGGAAATTAATACCTCAATTACAATTCTGTTATTTGCGACTTTTTTACTTAATAGATTTTGTTACCTTACATTGTAGTGTTTTCTCTCTTAGCCATCGTGTCCCACGACTCCATTTTACATACATTGACACAACCATGCAAGGTCAAATTGGACACAACTACTGCTACTTATATGTATTTCCAGAATTATGTACACATGGGTTCGTCGAGGGGTTAAGTATGCCAACTTTTATTACTCCGCCACTTATTCATGATCTCGCACACGGAAGCAGGACTTTATATTCTACGCAAACTATGCAAAATAGGCTGCTCTTTGACAGTTTTAAACGGATAACATATTTAATTTACCAAACACGTGATTTTATCTAGAAAATTAGTACTGTCCTTGTTTTCTGGAGTTTATATAGACAGTGAATATCAAAGTCTGCGAGCCCGCGGGAAATATTGCGTTTATTTAAGTGTTAAAAACTAAACTAATACATAAGATGTCTTTATTGTTTATTTGTTTGCTTGTTTATACTTATCTCTCGGATACCAGACTTCGATATCCGTAGTCTGCAAAAGCTCATGAACCCAATAATAATATTGATGCTCTCACGATGAGAAATGTCTTATGGAAGTCTGCATCTAGTTAGTATACGTAGTAACGTAACATGAAGCACATATGTCAGAATTAAAAAGTATAGTGTTTTCAGTCCACGAAGTCCCATCCGTAATAAGGGTTCCAGCCCTTATTATTTCGCCATGTGTGTCTGTCTGCGGTTTTATTCAAAGACTTTGTACCTACTACAAAGCTGTAATTTAAATTGCATTGAAAAAGTGTTTCTCTCGAGTTTCTCTCGTACATATTAAAAAGGTACTTCAATATATTTTTTACCTTATAAGTTTATTACATGGAGTGAGGTATCATTCGATAACTCTTAAAAATCTTTATGTACATGCGTTTAGGACATTGAGCTCGGAAGTGTCATTTAAATGGCATTTTGGCTAGTGTTGCGGGGGTCACCTACAGCCAAAACTACAAGTACCTAATAAAAATCTGAAAGACATCTTAAATAAAAGAACACGACTAAGCGGATTTGATTGGTTCCTGAGATACAGGCAACTAAAGTTTTTATACCTACTAAAAATCATCTATGACAGCACCCTAATAATTTCAAATAGATAACTAGTTCATTGTTGTTTTATGTGATAATCTAGTTTTTGTAATTGTAGTGAGGGCTTTGGAATTCTACACCGAGTATAGTCCGACATGCTCTTGCCCGGTTTTCATTTTATGCAATCTTCTTGCAGCTTTGAGTGCAGGACGGTCGAGATTTTAACCGAAACGACGAAGTTCCTTTGAATTGCATAGTAGGTAAATAAACGGCGTGCACTTTCTATCAATTATTGATACAGTATGTTACTTTAATAAACTTTGTGCAAATGAAACGCATGGCGTGTTTACATTAAATGAAATACCTACCACTTCTAAATAGTTAATGGCGCAAATGCTTTGAGTAAGGATTGCATTTGTTTGATTTTTAGTTATTACTGGATCGCCATTTAGACTTTGAAAAATACACTTCCGAGCGTTTCTTTATTAGATAATGTATCTAAGCCAGTGTTATTCTTAAGTACTGACCGACAAATTAAAGTTGGTAGAGTCCGTAGAAACCGCAAAGTCAGCTAGGTACACCTACCGTTTTGTCCAAGTTGCTCCTTTAAAGTAACCGGCGACCAAGTTAAATACACGCACTTACATAATAGTTCTCTACTGGGAAAATTTAGGCTTGTCGATTAGTAATTCGACAGTTAATTTAAAAGTGAGTTGCATAAGAACTTACAGGATCTCATTGTACCTTGTGTGTTCATAAGTCGTCATTACTTTTTATTTTTTAACCTACATTAACAAAAGTAGTAAAATATTTTAAAGAATGCGCGCTTAGAACTGGATCAATTTTTACTTTAAAAACAACCCTCCTTAGACCATAATGATTAATGAATTAACAACAACACGTTGACTGTTTTTTTACCGGATAGAACCAGAAAAAAACCACTCACATCAGGTTGTCTATGAAAGCGATGATAAAACTAACCGTTTACAGTAAGTATAACTTACAAGTAAACAGAGTAAATTAGATAAAATTGGTTTAGTCTATGCCAGCATTCGCTCTGCAACAAGATCAAAGCTGAGGTAAGTCACCAAATCTATACGCGTTTTTTATATTGGGGACTAGACTAGAAAATCAAGACATAAAGGCAGTATGTCTGGCCAAGTTCGACGAAAAAGCCGAGCGATACTGCATTTAATTTAACTCGTAAACATATTGTATTCAATCCATGATGGCGACATTCAAATTGACATTACATGGTTGCGTCAATATACGTTATGTACGTTAAATTAAGTAATGGAGCGGGATTACGTGGATAGAAAAACTTAAAAGAGGAAATAAAAGGCTGATGGTAAGGGTGGTTACTCACCACTCCAGACGCATCCGTAGACCTCGACCCTCATGCAGACGGTGCGTCGGTGGAAGCTGTAGGGGATCACACGGATTCTCGACGCCCAGATCGGCGGGTCCAGGTGGTTCTTCTTTTCCAAGTAGGTGTTCGTGTTGCCTGACATTATCTAGAAAAAAACACTGGCATTAATACTGATATTAATAAAGAATTAGCAAGAAGCGAGTCAGGCATACGCCTCAGCAGACGCAGACGGCTGCATACGAAACGCTGATATTCTTCGCAATTTTATAAATGCGTAAGATTATTTGTTCTTTGTTTGTTCCGTCTTTATGGTTCGACACTTCAATCGATTGAAGTGAAATTATAAGCAGAGATAGCCCGGAGACGGATATATTTATTATTATAACTGCCTATTAAATGAAACCATATCGCTAAGGTTATCCCTTCGAAAAGACACACAAGCTTTAACGAATCGTTGTTTTATGACGTGCAAACGAAGTAGCGTTTAAACCATTTTTCAAGTGTTTCTAGGACATCATTTTTCAAGCCTTGTACTTTCCGACCTCCGTTAAATATTGGCTGCTGGTTTTAATTAGATTAGTTCATTCGTACTAAACTACGTCAAAGCTGATTGTCTGCTATCAAATCAAGCCCCTTCAGCCTAACCTATTATTATGTATGACAGATGCACCCTTAGGTACGTCACTCCAAACCTGCAGTTAATTTCCTGGAATGCAATCTAGATTAAATTAAAGGGGATGGTCGGAAATTAAAAACATCAGATAATGCAAAGCCGTTATAATCGTCAATACGATAGGAATACTAAAATACCGCGAGAATGCAAAATGATAGAACTCCAATGTCTGCGACCACCCGAGACCGAACGGAGCTCCTTCAATATTCTAAAGAGAAACAAATAACTGAACCGTAGATGCGAAATAAATAAATACGAAATTAATAATTGAGCCATAATTTACTGTGATATCTGAAATGGAATTGAAGCAATGATGATTAATAGTACCCGGGGGAAATTCAAGAAACAGGCGATAACAATTTTTTATTCTTAGTTGAATCAGGAACAAACAAGCTTTTTTGAGAATAGGCGGAGGTAAGTTATATTAAGAAGTAAAAAAATAATTAAATGTCCTGAACAAAACTCAGAACGCTGCGGACGATTATCGATTTGCGAATCTCAGAATTATTTAGTGCCAATGTTCCCCTTCTAGTCCCCTTTTGTGATTCAGTGCTCATAATTATCATGGAGGTAATTGCAGGATCGTGATCGCTGCTCCTGCCACGAAATAAAATGGCAGTAAAGGAAACTCAAGATAACTCAACCAACACCTGGATTTAAATTTTATATCAGGTAAGGCATGCTAAGACATGTTCTACTTTAAAAATTAGTATGAAATTTACAGCCTTATTTACTGATTAATAGAGTTGGGATTTTTGGTGGCAATTTTGAACAGAGTGCAGTGGAGTCGTTATTATAGATACTTTTATGATTGAATGAATGAATGAATGATAATGAATGACAAAAAAATAGTAAGTAACATTACTTTTTATAAACAAACAAATTGATTATCCTATACTGGAAGTGAGGTATTAGAGTAAACCAATAGGTTTTTGAACACAACTATCTATCTATGATGTTGAATAATTAGCAATTGGAATTAAAGTTTCAAAATCTGATGTTAAATTATTGTTAAGATTATGAAATGCATATACTGTGGCAATCTGTTCCATATTTTCTGGAGTAAAGCGATTTCTTAACTTGTTAAAAATCCATTTATGTGTCGAGAATGATCGCTCAACATCCACCGATGTTAATGTAGCATGCTTTAGAATCTGAGTATGATTTCCAAAATCTACCATATCTCTCACTTCGTAAAAGTCTGGACTTCTATTCAGTACATATTCCAGCTTATTTCGCACAGCCTCAGTTCCGTGCGAGTTCAGTGTACTTGTTACAATGTCAATTATTAGGAGACTTTCATCTATTGAAATATTTGTACATTCTAATTGTTTTATTGAATCTGGTATAATTTCGTAGCAATCTTGTATAAATTTTAACTTATTTTTCAAATGTTCATTTCCAAATAAAGCTTGAACTTTTCTGATAGCAATTGCATCTCTACTATTTAACTGCATCACAACGTTTTTTATATCTTCAAAGTAGGTAGCGTAATAGAAACTAGCCTGTAACCAGGTGCCCCATCTAGTGATTACCGGTTCTGGTGGCAATGGTATATTTGGAGCATATTCTTTAAAAAGTCGAACGCGGTGGGGCGATTTCAAAAATATTTTTTTTACATTTGATATTAAAGTATTTACCAAACTATGTTCAGATCGAATTTGCTCCGCGACTCTATGTAGACAATGAGCTAAACAAGTAACGTGTTTAACATTGGTGTATGTCTTCTTTAAGATCTTACCAGCGGCAAGCATGTACGCAGCACTGTCTGTGCAGAATATCAAAAATTTATTTATATTTTCTGTGTAGTTCTCTTCCCATAAAAACCTTAAGCTGTCGTCAACCACAGAAGCAATTGTATTAGCATTTACTAGAGTCACAACTTTACAGGCTAACAAATACGGTCTTTGCAAATTATCTTCCAAAGACTTAACGATAACGTTTACGACACAATTGCCAACAGTGTCAACTGTTTCGTCTACAGTGAGCCATAGATTACTGTCGGAAACTGCAAGTCTTATTTTATCAATTATTGCCACGTAAATTTTTGACAGATAGTTTTTTTTCAAAACACTTTGCTCCGGCAGCTTTTTATAATTTGTACATTTACAACAAAGGTATTTTTCAAAAAACTTTCGAAATTCCGGATGATTTACCCTGTTCCAAGGAATATTACACGCAATGAGAAATATGCACAAGTCATAAACAAAGTCATGTTGGTCGCCACATTTCATTCGGTGTTGAGCACTATTGATGTGTTTCAGCGGTTCTCTGCCGTTTCGCCGAATTATGTTTCGTCAAATGATTCATTTCGTCAAATGTTTTATTTGGGCAAATGCTTTTTTTTCTAAAACTGTAAATATTTCAGGATTTTTTAAAAACTAACCTAACCTAACCTATAGGGTTCTACACGATAGTCCTGAAATAAATCCTGAAATATTTAGTTTTAGAAAAAAAAGCATTTGCCCAAATGAAACATTTGACGAAATGAATCATTTGACGAAACATAATTCGGCGAAACGGCAGTACACCGTTTCAGCACGTTATATTTTTTCATCTGCGTCAGACTTACTGCACAAGCTGAACAATATATAGTTTTGCTTTCTTCGCTATATACAAGTTCTTCATATGGTTCTAACCATCCCAAAATTCTTCTAACTTGACGAAAATTCATTTTATTTATTATTTAAGGTCACGTCGACAACGTTTCGTAAATTATGTGTTGCTTCCGAAAATTAATGAGACTACGATTTGTGTGAATTGTCAAGATTGACAATATAAAAATGTCATAGTGATTGACTTTATTTGAAGATAATTTTTAGTCAACCAAAAAGGTATAATATTTGATGAAATGATCAGGCGATTGGTAGCTTGAGTAAGTGGAAAATTTAATTCGAGTCGTAAAATAATTTAATGGAAATCGTTTACGTATAATTTTACATAAGTTAAGATTTGTACCATTCAGTCATTCATTCAATTATAAAAAGTAAATAATGACGACTCCACTGCATTTCTTGTCCAAAAATGCCACGAGAATCCTAACCCTACTGATTAAATACGGTATCAAACTTGAGGCCGGATGAACTGAATGTATCACGACTGAGGTAACGTTTCGTTAATAACTTATAAGTCTCTGATTCTAACGAATAGCTGCGTCCTGCGTCCCTCTCCGCCTGTCAGTCCAGTTGTTCCTCTGGGCGCCATATGGATTTGTTAATTCTAGTTATTTTACAAAAAACATATTTTGGGTGAATGGGAACCTCACCTCTTTCTCGTCAGAGCCGCGGTACCGCACCCACTTGCCGAGCTTGGGCCTCCAGTACTCGATGACGTAGGCCTCTGCGTACTCGGCGCCCTGACCGTTTCCGAAGCGACCCTGGGTACCCAGGCCACTGACCACGTGAACCGATCGAAGATCGATCTCCAGCCACTCGGTGGACTCTGTCGTGATCTGCGACTTGGGACACCAGGCGCCGCCGCGTATCTCCTGGTTTAACCTGTGAGGAAATAACTTTTGTAGTTGTGGTTTGGTTAACTTCGTAATCTACTTAATTGGTGGTGATTAGGCCATTTCTATCCATTTCTTTCCGCCACTAGCCCCGCTCACCGTCGCCACGTTTAGTCTAGTCTAGTCCTTATGAATGTGAAGCACACTTCATAAGCGCGAATGTCAAAATAATAGCGTTGGTAATATGAGTTTCTGGTTCAATTTGTAATAGGTTAAATAAAACCGTCAGGAATTATCCATTAACCTACCGCCAAACAGCAGTGTTCGCATTGTTGTGTTCCGGTTTGGGGATAAGACAGCCGGTGAAATGACTAGCATAGAGGCATTCCTTCTTAGTCCTCAGGGTTGGCAACGCATTTGCAGTCTTAGGATTGCATGGCAGTCTTGTGAATGCAAATGTCTATGGGTCACAGTTTCCACTTACCATCAGGTGGCCTGTGTGCCCGTTTGTCTTCTCTATGCCATAAAAAAAAAAAAAAAAGAAAAGGAATTCAATCAATCATATATTCGTCCAAATAAAAGTATAACGCAATGTTTAACTTTACTATGAGTTTAACAAACACAATAAACCAAATACCCCAAAAGCAACGTTAACCAACATCTTTCAAAATAAATGCACATGCCATTTCCGATTTGTCATAATTCACCCATAACTGGGAGTATCGATTGATCGCGTCCCAGCACGGGGGGCGCAATCGAAAACAGGAACGTCGGAGCTATCAGCGACAACCGCCCAAACTGCGCCGTTAAACGCCGGCAGGCGTACTGTGGGCGAGTGGCCGTGAGAGAGCGAAGCGAGCATTTCATATTATTGTTTTTTTACCCGACTGCAGTGAATAAGAACATGATATCTTTAATTCGTTAAACTGTTACAATATCTTATCGAATATTACAAAATGATCCCAACCTCTTCATAGTTTTTCACCCAATTAATAGATTTTTTTTAACAAAATGCCGCGGTCAAAGAATGTACAATATTGGGTTTAATTTTCTTTTAATACAGTACCTAGCTATTACTTGATCCTAAACTTTGCCTGGTCCATAGATGTCGAACGAAATATTCAAACTTTAGTTACAATTTTCAAGTATCTTCTAGACTATCTAGACTATCTTTTAGTCATTAAATGATATATAAATAAAGATTATCATAACATGTGTATGCTTTATTTGTTAACCACAAGTTGTTAATTGCATGACGTCATTAAATTTTGCACACTACGATTGATACGATGAAGGCACTAATTACAAAAGCCAAATTGGGTCTTGCCTGTAGACGGGCTTCTAATTATCAACGTTGTGAGTAATTGCTCGCATGTTCCTGAAATGTGTCGTACGTATGTATATATACCACAAACCTACCCTCAAGCAGACAGCTTGACAATGGGTCTGTAGAGAAAACTAAAAATAAAATTGCATTATAAAATTACAACCACCCCCGTAATTACCAACTAATGGATCGCTGGAGGAACACGGCAAAAGCTTTGACATCTAGTACATAGTACGTATATTGATGAACTTAATACTAGGAACGTTCAACTACTTTAATAGTTGAAACACCGTAAAACCCTATCGTAATGACAGCATCGAGTCTTGAGCAAGAAATACACAGGGTTCTACAATCGCTCAACAATTAAACTTGTGAACTGTTTAAGCAGAAAATACATGGGCTGACATGACATGTTCTTAAAAACACGACTCTACAGACTTAATACAAGTGCTTTATTTAAACATGCTTACATATTTTTCGCTGTTCTTTGTCCTCATATTAAAATATAGCAAAAAAAAAAAATAGAAACTCAGCACGCACGCAAAAGAAAGACACGACTAAAAAATCTTTTATTTAGAATCAGCGCGTGTCTTTCATTCGTCAAGATTACAAACATCTGGTCCAAAATTTTAATTTTAATCATGCTAATTAGGTTAAACAACAACACATCGCATCGCATAGGAATGCAGCGTTAATCTGTGGCGGCATCTAAAGGGCATTTATCATCGTATCATAGTCATTTCCAATCAAAGTTAATAACGCAATTGTAAGTGTTCCTTGCGGTAATCGTTTCAGCCAATCAGACGGCGAGATGGACAGTCATTAAGCCTCATTGACTCCGTCAGGCGTCAACTGGCTCTCACAATTGATAACATCGCAGTCGATATTTGCTCAACGCGGACTTCACCCGACTCCGCCGTCGCTACGAATGTTACAAATGCGAACGGCTTTCGGTTTCAATTTTGACTTTGTAGCTGAGTTGTACTTATAAGACTGGCAAAATTGTATTTCGCTTTTAAAATGTCAGCGAAATTAGGCGTTGCATGGCAACTAAGTAGTAGGCAGCATTCAGTGTGTTTAAAAACTCCCTAAGCAAGGTGCGTATTTAACTATAATTAAGTTACAAATTACATTTGTAAAGTAATTAACCGGCCACACTGATCAAATATTCCATTCAAACCGGCGCGGCGGCGACACATGTTGCCACTTTACCTTACCAATTACTGTAATTGTAAGTCGTAGGTATCCACTTATTCTACATTTATAATGACCCTAAAAGGGACCGCGATTGAAAAGTGCAATCTGTAAACTGTCATCCATTCCAACTAAATTGTTGCTTTAGATATTGACAATGCTGTGTGAAAATTAATTAAGTAGGTATTTGTATTTGATGACACGTATTTAACTCTATACTAAACGTTTGTTTTTATTTTAATCGTATACTGTCGTAAAACATAATCGATGCGTTGTCAGGAACTATTAAATCACTTAGTGTGTATGTACAAAGTATTAAATAGGAGATCATATTGGTTTATTTTGCATATCACAAAAGCATTATCTCTGTTTAATACCTTATAGTTAATTTCAGCCCTTACCAAACGTGGATATTTTAGTAAAATAAGGCGACGTGTCACCTTAACAGTAACGTGCTTTATCGAGACGGCGGCGTGAGGCTCAAAATCGTGACTGGACTTCCACGACATCTGTCAACTATGACGTCGACTTGTCACCTTCAATCTGATATCGATTGATGTTAGTTTAACGCGCCAAATTAAGTGATACCGTTACATTACATAAGTGGAAGCTGAAAGCTGTTCCTCACTACCATAAATTAACAACATATTTAGTATAGGGCATCAGGGGATAATAGTGTTCTTTAAGCCGGAACCATAGTGTACGGCCTACTTGTTGTTTGTATTTCTTGTACGCAGTAACAGAGCATCTATATAGCGTCGGCATAGCAACTCAATACAACCCCTGATCTCTTCTTTATTAAATACACACGCCATGTTAAAAAGGTTGTAAAATATAACATTTAAAGGATCCTTAAAAAGCGGAAGGTTCGCATGTCACCAGATGTGACCGTACTTCGTAATAAATGGGTTAACTGCCTTGATAACATTGACGACAATATAAAACTATAGGAAATGACGGTACGAGTTACTAAACGCGCGGTCGATTGCCACGGTTATTTCCATAATGTTAGGGTGCAGAGTAAATTGACGTGATAGACAATGCAAGGGACATGCCGTGGAATTTACATTTTAAGTCTTCGCCTGGTATTAATTGTGTTGAACGTATGTAATAAAAATATTTTGTAGGAATTGAATGAATGAGTGTTAGTCAGAATAAGCGTTTGAAATGAAAGTTTTTAAAATACGCACGACCAACAACAATCTATAAAATCAAACTGATTTATTATAAACCGCCAATTGGTATTAAGAATCTCTGGTCTAGTGACTAAAAAACCGCGTACAAATATATATTGTCAATTTAGACCGCTCTCTTATTTTCGTCCCTGACTGTATTTCCGCCAGCTGAAATGCGATACAGTCAATTATTTTTATCCGCTACAGGCGCACTGTGGTCCACACAAACATTAACTGAAAATAAATCACTAAGTTGCAAGTAAGTCAGCCAACTCGGAACGTGACAAGACTTATCAATCCTTCATTCAGCGTTTAGTCCGAACCCGGACCCTAGATGGTATCACTTGGCGCCGTTTAGCTTTGCATCTAATTTGCACATTTATGCGAATACCAATATGTATGCTTTTCAACTGATCAGGCTACTAATAAGCACCAATCCCACATTCATCATCGTGAATGAAGCGTAACAGTTAAGACCAATTTGGAACTTGGGTTTTTAGAGTAGAACCCTTATGCAATTGCTGCTTTTTTGCACATCAAAAATTAGGTAGGCTATACCTTAAAGAAATGCAAAACAGGCAGGAAATGTTTCCAATACAGATCGTATACATATCAATGACGCATTGATGTTCAAATCCTGTACAGTTTGGTCAAAGTGCCGTTATAACTGGCGGGGATCTAAGCGAACTGTCACTAACCTAGGGTTAATACCAAGCGTGAGAAATACAAGTTGTAAGGTTTGATTAGTCTCTAATTAGAATATTTCAACTCTTTTTTGGCACCACCATCCATCTTTTGAATATGTGCGAACAATGTTCTACTCGGTATGCCACATGCAGGGATATATTAGAACTAATATTCCCTAGCAGTAGTTTCCGTTACCGCAGGAGATACGGAGTCCTGATCCTGAAAATAGCCGCTATAATATACTCGTACCAATCCTGTTTTAATCCACAAGGGCGTGCCCCATCACTCATACCACGTTACTATAAGCGTACGTAAAATTAGGCAGTGCGGCGACTCCGTGGATTCAATATAATACAGCGTAAGTGGGAGCAGAGAATGCATAAGTACTATACTACATACGAAAGGGTTACTGTAAACAGTAACCCGTGTTTAGGTATAAAAACGTGTCTATACTATATACATTCAATAGAGCATCTAGTGCACTTCGGCCGCAACAAAGGCGCCGTTTTGTCGATGCTATGGTGTCGCTTGCCGTTGGCCCAGCGCTTTGTACTGCGACTATATGATTCGTACCTACCCCTAAGCCTGGACGGCCGTGAAATGGGATCAACAGGAAATACTCAGCGTTACAGCGCTCACTGTGGCAACACCGGCCATCATAAGTAGAATTATTGTACAAGCGCCTGAGCCCCGGTAATTTTGGTTTATATATTCAATTCCATTAACCAAAGTTAAAACCTCGCGTTGGCGTAAATTAATTATGTAGCGTCTTTTTAAATCTATCCCACTCAATATTCAAACGAAGCAATTGAAGAATCGTTTAATGTGTTTCATTTCATCTATATTTTGTACAGAAGAGTATCTGCCTACGCATAATTTTCCTAATTAAAAGCATGTTTGATGACGATGAGTTACATTTTGATATCGTGGACACATAGGGAGAGTGTCGATGCCTTGAATGTATTTTATCTCTTGCTCTTAGTGCGTAAATGAGAGGTAAATACATATTATCTAATACCACTTATAAAAACCACTTTTATACTGCGGCTTATACTGAATCATAGAATGATCTCATAAAGCTTTACAATCGTTATTTAATTGGATAAATTCGACTCTGGATTAATTTTGTGAATATTTTACCCGATCCAGTAACTAAAATAACTAAGATCCCATCTAACTTTCATTAGACCTCTACCGATTTTAAAAAAGACCAAAGCGTCGGCAAAAACGCGCGAGCGCTAATAAAAAGCCACAAACTAGTCAGGTATACCATTGATAAAATTCATTTCATTCCTATAAAAAAGTAATTTCAGAATACTTTGATGTATTCAATGTAATCAGCGTCCTTCAGCAAATTGTATTAGTACCTCCAACGTCTAATAGAAATCAACATTCAAATCGAATTAATTTCAAGCGGCATTTGTAGGTTTCGTATTGATTATGCGAACGAACCCTTAAGTGCATGGAATGAACTCACCCATTGCACTAGCACCGTAAAATATTTATATATTTCATTACATGAATTTTGGGTAACTTAACGATTTAGTTTGAAGAAGGGCTAACCCACCCAACATAAAGACTGTACCTACACGATAAAATCCGGCCATGCATGATCTGGTGTATTTTTTTAATGAATGCTAATTTTCAAGCAGCACTTTTTTGTAATAGTCAGTGGTTATGAAACTACATAATAAAAATACAATCATAGTAAAATGTTAGAGCGTCTGTGTCTTAGACCCTTATATAATCCACAGTACCTTTATTTTTTTGTACACGATCTTCTGACAGTCTTTACCAAATTCTCCGTTTTAAAACATTTTATTATTTTTAATTATACAAGCCAAATTATACCTTATTAAATTATCTTACCACAATAGTTAAAACTTTCCTAATTATATTCAGATTAAGATAGTTCTGAGGTTTTTTAACTTTGGCGAATTTGACTTTTTGACAAATAAATGCCTCCCATACAAAAACAACTTTCAGTGCTTGGAGTAAAAAGTCTTCCTGACTACTACAAATAGAAATGAGTTTCAAAAAGTATTTTTTTCGTAAGACGACATTCTATTGTGGGTAAAACTGCTGGTAACAATATAAATACAGTTGTGGCGTAGAAGCAGGAAGCGAGTGAAGATTGTCAAAAAACGCTGTACAGGAGATGAAAGGTATGATAGAATATATTTGGCGAAAACTCACACATACCCATACATTATGATACGATTTTATTTCATTATATAGTATTATAATTATACAACATATTAAAAAAAAACTGCTTGAAAATATGCATTCATCGCAAAGATACACCAGATCATGCATGGCCGGATTTTATCGTGTACCTACAGTCTTTATATATACATTTTACGCAAAAGTCATCATTTCAAATTAAATATTTGTTAAGAAAAGCTGCGACCGCGTTTATTTGTATGAATGGTTATAATACTTTATTGTAGAAAACACCAAATCAAAATATATATACAAAGACAGATCAGGACTTGTGTTACAACTCAATCCGTTACACTTCCAACACGGGTAAGATGAAAACAAAGACTAAAATAAACAAGAAAATACTGCCTGTTGATCCGAGCGAGACAAAGGAACAATTTCCAAACAATTCTCAGCAAGTACACGATTATTAACCTTCGATATAAAGTAAATTGTCCGGGTAACACGAAGACACTTTAAAGGTATCGATATGGCAATTAACCCGTGCGTTAGACCGTGATACCGTCATTCGATGACACTTAATAGACAGTAGCAGCATCTTTAGGTATCAGGGTTCAATCTGCAGCCGATGCCGGTGTGAGTAGCATCGGTTTGTAAGCGATTCCTTGCGGACTTTCACCGTCATGTCATATCACCTGTTTAATACCTCCTGCATATCCGGTGCCGAGAGCTATGGATTGTACGTAATTTTAACACGTCTGGCGTGTCGTAAGTACGGAATACCTATGTTATGTATAGGGTTGAATTCCCAAATCGACATCTAAACCAAACTTACAGGCCCTATATAGTGTTTGTAATTTGGTTCGTTTGTGGGTTTAATGGTAGATATCCTCATATAGCTTAAGACAGTGAGTGCCCAGGTCAATGATTTTTGTACAAAACGGGCCCAATATCGAGGTCGTGGCACGCATAGCGTAGTGCCTCTTGTTGCCCGAGCTTATTGATGTTAGCAACCACCGCGCGTGTACATTCGACGACGTCAGTTTTAATTTTCAGTGTTTCACATCCAATGTGCGTGATGAGAAAATGGAAATAGAAAGTCTATGTGTAGTTCTATTAATTATACTTATTGGAAGAAATTAATTTCTTTAACATCCCAGTTGAACAAACATGACTTGTTTTGTAAATTCATTTCATCCGTTCTACGGGAAAACCAAACTGAAATAAATGATTGATTTGATCATAGATCAACATTTTAGCCATTAATTACTTCAATGCACGAAAATGTTTTTATTCTACGTTTCTCTCATTTTATAGGTATCAGGATAATTTCGCCGTCGAAAGTTCTTATTTAATACTACTCGAGTGTTTGAGCTAACTTATTTTCGTGTAAGAAACTTGGTAAAAACTTTGGCTTGTGTTGTCTTGCACCAGAAAAGCAATCTAAAACACTTATTCTTTATATTTGTTTCGTGAACTAGTTACCTACAGCCACATTGTTGAGAAAAGGAATACTATCTAGTTTTTGATCAATCATACAGAATTGCTGGCTAGGTGCTAGCTCTTTGCGTTCTTTGCATCGTTAAAATTATAAAAATGGGGTATCATTAACAACATACTACTAAATAACCAATGTACAGTCACCCAAAAAAAATGTGGAGCATAATTAAAACCTTGTCATTGTGACTGCCATTGTTATTGTCATACTTGTCATTTGATGTTCAGTTTGAAGTTTATTATGACATGCACTAAAGTGCTTAAAATTTTCGTTGGGGTACTGTACGTTCCGATATGTTTGATGGCGACTGTACATTGACTCGATCACGCCACGTCAAATTACTTAATGCGACCAGTGGCAGCTTGATCGAAAAACTGTTCAACAATACTCCGAGCACGAAAATTTACCTTCTATCGAGTAGGCAACGTTAACGTATCGTCATCGAGAAAATGTATCGATACCTTAGTGCACAAACATACTAATTACAATAACTTTTCAAATGTAATTAGCACAATTGTGAACTAAGGTATCGATATGGCAATTGATATCATTGATTTTTACTGTTCTTGTTTTTCTTTTGTACAAGAGCGCCCTAGACAAGTTATCGAAAATGTATTAGGATACACATAACCTGCCAGACGGTCGCGTCGAACGCTTCCGTCAATGCCATACATTTTGTCAGTTTACGAAAATAATTTATGAGCCTCAGCACCTTATGATAGGTATGTATTTAGTACTTAAATTTGATAGCAAGTTGACATTGACGTTTTCTTTCGTACCGTCATCGAGATAGTAAAGGGAAAGATTATTGTAAAGTTAAATAATGTACAAAATGCGAGTTTATTTTAGGGGTTCAGAACATGTTTTTGAATAGTAAAGGCGATTCGAAAACGCGAGTTTGGTATGATTGAAATGTTCGTGCTCGAGCTGTAGTTAGTTTACAATGTATTTATAATAGCTTTAAGTAAACGTAAGTGCGGCGCATCTTTGCGGATTGGAAATACTGTAGATGTGTTCGTGTCTTTAGAGGTTTACCTTCCATTCTGCGGTCCCACGTTGCCGTCGTTGAAAGATGAGCTAGCAGTGAGGTCTTTATCCGGGATGAGCCGGCTCTGCATACCCAGCGGCGCGATGCATTGAGCTGCGAACAAACGCACGATCGATAAAGTAAAACCTAGTTAAGATTTTGGTTTATGTACCATAAATCAAACAGGAGCCCTGCCACTCTGCTATCCCGTTCGTCCGTCCGTAACGGGTTTTGCATCGCACGCAAACAAAATCCCACCAAAACATACATTTAAAAACAGGCCACGCTCTAGCTTCTTAAGTAACTACCCGACAGATTTTATAATATTGTAACATACGGTGGAAAGCTGCCAAACTTGGGTTGGGTAAATTAATTGTTGAATTAGAAAATCTTTTAAATCTAATCACAGTAACAACAAAAATACACTATGCTACATGTACAGCAAATCAGAAATTCAGAAAAGCACACCGAAATGTACCATAATTTTTTAATAATAATTAACTTATGAGATCAAAAACTAATCCTAATCACTCTTGTAGATCTGAATAGTAAACTAACTCACAAATAATGCAGCTAAAAGCGTTTACTAAACACTTTTGATCTTGAAATACTGTCCATAATTTACTACGTCTCGCCGCCGGTTCTGAAGCGCCTAAATTGTTAATACGCTAAGAGGAGTTCCACGAACATCGCCAAGGCTTCGTCACTTACCGATGGCATAAATGAACTGAGGAAAAACAATTTTCAGTCATATACTGTTTTTAATTGGACCTTTATTATTAATACATACATAACCACATTAAGTTTATCTTTCAAAATTCTCATAGATTCCTGTCTATCTGTAAAGTCGCAGCAAACACTATTACAGCCACATACATATCGGTATGTTTTAGATACTCAACCAAATCGATTCATAGCCTACAGTAGAACTATGTCGAAGTGCCGTTATAATTTAATTCTTAAGAAGTTGCTTATAATTTCTACCATTATCAACATCACTTTGATTGATTAACTGCAACAATTAGTTTGAAAGTTGTTCGTAATTTTCTTAGGTATCTCGCCTCATAGTACAGAGCTACACGGTAGGTATCGTTGAATAAACATTATTAGTGTCTGTTTTTGTGGCAACGGCTCCGAAACTCCACGCAAAGTATATCCAGACCCCCGAGCCCCGATACACGATTTTCAATTAGCGCGATTCATCAATTAGAAGTGGATAAAATATTAACTAGACAGTTAAGTAAGTTGGTTTTCAGGCTAATAAAACTCTGTTGTCAAATACATGTGTTTTGAAATGAATTATCATCGACATAAGTAGTCACTGTGTAGCGATCCCGGGAGGCGCCTCAGTTCGCGAGCTTCTCGAGGCACTTTTAATTAGTACTACCTGTCTACATTTCTGCTGTAACACGTGGCGATGTAGTGAAATGGCATCGTTGTTTTTTTTAGCAACGATCGATGCTGTGTACGTTCGTGCCTAAGGCTGCCTTAGGCCAAGAAGCAATTACTCATTCAACTACCTACTAAATATATTAATAATGCACCGTGCTGCCAACGGTGACTAAACTTAGTCTGGCTGTAAGCTTCTTAATGTTTATTAATTTACCTCAGCCTTTCAGTTCTTCACTGTAGGATTTCTGACGGCCATTTAATTAATTACTTGGAACTAATTAAGTCGCCTTGGATTTTTACTACCTTTATGTGTTTAATAGAAAGTAAAGGAAGTGACTTTTTAGTATTTATTGCCGTTGCACAGGTTCGTCGAAGGGAGGGAAAATACATTCTGAAATTAAAAAGTACAAAATGTGTCTTAATTAAAATGGGACCTAACTTCTTAGTACTTATTGCCGTTACACAGTTTCGACAGGGGATGTGCCTTAATTAAAATTGGAACCCCTACAATACATGATTTATAGTTACTATAAAATCAATTAACGAGCGCTTCACACTGAGTGGGCTCTTTGACGCCATGCCCTTACAATATCATCTGCAGCATATTTTTCAGTACTGCGCTCAATTTAATGTTATTTTAAGAACTTTGTGATGTATTAATGCATATTTTTTACGCATAACTCTTTAGACTTAATCTCCTGAATTTTGCTATCATATTTTGAGAAACAAATACTTGGTTAACCATTCGGAAGAACTTTCCCATTAAACGGTCCCATACGGAAGTGTGCCAAAAATGCCACCTCCACGCGCCACCTTTCCGTGATAACGACCTTGTTACTTAGGAGCATAAAATATGATCACCTCCAAAGCCAACCAGTTAGTGATAGTAAGAGTTCGTAATGAACTACCGTCGTAACCATTTTACGTGATAATGGCCGACGGGCGCAAGAATATACGGTTTATCGTAATCTTAGTTGATAAAGTTCAGGGCATAAAACTGTTTAAATATTTACGCAACTCGCCTAGAGTAAAACTTTGAAATTCCGAAATAGAATTAATTGTGTAAATGCCTGAGAAATCTTGAAAGTTTATACGGTTTGGTGTGTGTTGGGAAACCCATGAAACGCTGCTGTGTTAAATAACGTTTTGAAAAGAGTTTTTGTACATCGCGACAAGAAAAAGTGCGTCACGCAAGCTTATTTTACCACTACCGCACATTGTTTCATTTCGTGAGCTGAGTACATGAAAATGCAATAAGAATATTGGTTACATTTTATAACCTTACCCATTCGACGCCAAAATAAACATATGAAAACTGACCTATATGCTTTTTAACATGTTCAAGCGTATTTTTCTGTTGCGTTTTTTGTATAATTGGCTTTGGACCATCAGACGTTGACAATTGACACGCATACATAAATGTGTTCGTAATGTTTTGGCGTAATGATCGGCAGTAGTCCGTTTCTATCTCATTTTATACTAGCCATAAGACTTGTTATATCAACTAATAGAGCCAACTTAGTAATAATGATATTAATGATATTATTTAATATCAAGCAAATAAATCTCAAGTTCTGATTATATAAACTGTGCTGATACTGTCAAAGTGAAGTTATAAAAGTAGGTACAGGGGGCATTATTTTACAGTTTAACGTCAGGTGCACTAGGAACTATCAGCATTGACGTAGGGACTTTAACTTGAAACGCGGCTCAACCAGTAGAATGCGAATAGCTGACTAACAACTCGCATGCCAACTACCAAACTGTTTATGCAAACCAGTGACAGTTAGCTACCTGGCTCAGTGGTGTCAAAAGCACGCGCAGGCGAGATTTCTACTTTACTTTATATTCAGTGTTTTAATTTATTTTAGTTACATGATCAACAGTTTAGGGCGTCTATTCAACTGGGCAAAACAATGTTTTGTCTTTGTCTGACGGTACTACTCGCGAGTACTATAAGTATATGTTAGCATGCTATAAGTATTGTGTTACAGTTGCGGAGAATAGATTTGGGCCGTATACCTATACGACCCAAATCCGTTAGGCTCCGTTAGGCGTTGGGCCGTATAGGTAGGATATTCTCCGCAACTGTAACACAATACTTAGTCAGGAACTCGGTATCAAGTTCGGAGATAAAGGAGCCAGGTACTGAATGTGTTTATCGACTTGACAAGTTCATAACAAGTAGGTAGGCAAGTATAAGCAAAACTCTACTACTTTCTACTCTATCAACAATGACGAAATTAACAGTAGATTGTACACCCCCCTGCTATTATATAACTTCTATGCAAGGGGGCTACTTCTGTCCCCATCTGATTGGTCAACATTCAATGGCATGCTTGTTTAAGCAAGTGAATATACACCGTGCCCGGGAATAACCCGAAGGATTTTAACCATCGATTCTAGGCCCTATTTGGAGTATATAATGTGGTATAACACGTAGTTCAATAACGCATAATTTCCGAGATTCATATTATTTAAAATACAATTCCATAGTTAATTTAATTTGAACTCTGTTACCTTAACTTAAAGCATTATTTACTAAGAAAGATTAATGCTGTTGAACTACATGTTATACCACATTATATACTACAAATAGGGTCTAGAATCGATGGCTAAATCCTTCGGGTTATTCCCGGGCACGGTGTATACATACATCGCGGGCAGGTCTGATCCAATCCAACACGGTAAAATGATACTGCTTTTGACGTGAAGTAGTAATGTCAACGTTACGATAGCTCTTATTTACTTGACAGTAATTGCGGCCGAGTTAGTAACAATACCATAAATCGGAAGCAATATCGTTTTACCGAGTAGAATATAAGCCCAGCATGTTATCACCGAGACGTATTCCGATGGGTATATGCTTCTCCAAGAACCCCCATGTTAAGGGTCTGTTCCCTTTTTATTCCCCGGAACATTGTCGCTATTCAAACCTCTTCAACTCCATAGACCGTTTACGTGCCCAGCCCACTAACACTTAGGTGTAACAATTCTCCGTGTCGGTAGGATTAACCTGGTTTCAGTTTCAACGTATTAAGATTAACTTGCTCGAGAGAGTGTTGTTTACCTAAATAAGTTAGAGCCCTAACACAGTTAGTAGCATCGTTTGATTACGTTCACACTACTAGAGTATGCTACTCATGGTGCGTGCGGGTACAGGCCACTGTGCAAACATAACACCAAGACCAAACCGGTACAGTCATAGATAATAAGAAACACTTTCTAGTTTATAATAACTTTTGTGCTACTTGTTTTTAAATCAGATAACTCTTGAACGTCTCTGTCTCAATCTATGTCAATCAAACTTATCCACCACCCTCGACCAAATAAGCTACAAAAAAAAACTAATTAGAATCAGACCATTCCTTTGAGCGATGCGAAGCTACAAACAAAACACACAAGACACTCAGAGAGACAAAGGGGGTCCAACTTATAACATCCTCCCTCCACATCACACCCTCCTACATGGATGGGGGAAGGTTTAAAAATGCCAGTTTACCTTTCATCATGAGCAAATTCGACTATTTTTTGTGCACACTGCATGTTACGTTTAAACTGTATACTGTTCCAATCGAGGTAAAGGTATTTAAGCTGCGCTGAAGTAGAGCATATATTCCGCTTATGTATAAACAATTTAGTTGGGGCACACGGAACTTTGATGACATTTCAGCGGCGCGCGGCGCTGGCTCTTGTGGCACGTAAATCATTTATCAAGATAGGACTGCGGATACGTAGATTGGATAGGTGGGTGTACGTATTTTACCACCATATTTATGAAATGCTTCCTGTCGACACTGTTCATTAGTGAATGATCCAGGCTACATGTGAGATGCAGCAAACTAATTGGATATTACTAATTAGAATATTTTACTCTCAATATAAGTTTTTGGCAAATTCAATTATTATAGCCAATCTAGGTAATTTATATAAATGACTACCCCCTTTATTTGGCAATGTATATCACAGTAGGTATACATACCATAATGTCCACTTTTTTTGTTTGGAATGTGTTTTTTTTTGCTGATTCAAAACCAAAAAGGGTTTGAATTCCCGACTTCTTTTATTTTTGCCAAATAAAGGGTTAAAAAAGAAGATATTTGTTTCACTGACGAGTCGTTTGCGACATTTCTAACCCTTAAACATACAGAATTTTCAATTTAATACCATTGTTTCATGTCCAAACAAGACCGACCGAGTTTAAAGTACTTCATACTTTCTAACTCGTAACAAAGATCCGTAAAGTAGAACCACTAAAATGAAACGTTCTCGAAGTCCTTACGGCATTGTCCAATCGTCTATTATCGCTCGATTCGCGAGCTTACGCTTCCTGGTTATTCATTAACCAAGGCGGTCAAACCCTTTCCTTTCTTATCCTTTAATTTAAGCTTTAAATCCCTAACAAATGCTCGAACTCTTAAAAAAACTTTAAAACAGTTTAACAACCGAATTGATGGGATTTATGGTTTTAAAGTTGACAAGGTTGGAATAAGAAGTCGTTGAAGATGGTTTTGAAGTTTCGTAGAACATTAAATGTCAGTGGACATTCAATGTCCATTCGTTCATCGGACGGAACGTCGCGGGGTGTATTGGCAGGCCGGCGTATCGTTTCTCTTCCAAGCCCATCGCGGTCGGGCCGTGTGAGTGGCACCTTTTATAATTCAGACTTACCTCACGTGGATGTTTCTCTTTCCCGCTTCAGGTCAAAAGGTAAGTAAGAACGAGGGAGCGAATTGTAGTATCGCGTGCCGTAATATTAATTAGCTCAATGCCCGTACTTTTACTATTGCCTGTGTTGTTCTGGACAGGCGGCCTTTTTAGCGTATTCAGAGCGTGAAAGGCTACGCCTGTCAGGAACCTGCGATGTTCTTTTCTATGAATGCTTAAGTCTACCTATTAAGATCACCATTCACGGAGGCCATTACCATGAACAGGAATTTGGTTGGTTAGAGGCTAAGCTTTAGTATTTTAAGTAAGAGAGTATGTACAGATTAAAATTCAGAGCCAATTCAACACTTTATCGGTACTAATAAGGTCGTATATGTAATAAGTGTTGGTTACAGCTGCCCAGTTTTTATTATATCCATAATAAATTTTACAAGTTAAATTTAAAGTTTGACATCGCACAGTGTAAAAAAAATGTAGCAAACTTGTAGGTAGTGATGCTATCTCAAAAAAAAAACCTGTTAAATGGACATTCTAAAATGATATCACAACGTGAAATGCTACACCACTACAATAAAAGGTAATACTTCGAAAATAGCCTATTAGGTCGATAAAAATAAGGTGACATCATCAATATAGAACAACGATTATGGAAATGGAATTTAGGATTACAATCACTACGGCAGAAATAAGTAGTTGTTGTATTTCACATTCACGTAAATTGTCATTTAAAACATTTAAAACCAGTTAACTTGATTTGAAACGAAAGCAAAAGTCGAGTTTTTATATTCGATGGTTTGATAGAATTCAGTATTTGTTGGATATACTTAATAATAACTTCGCTGTTATAATCAAAAATCTTAATTGTTTTTTGTGTGTCATTTTTTTCGTAAATAGTGCATTTATTTTTTTGTAAGGCTACTGTAGCGACACAGTGCATAGCTGTCGATATGCGTCATGTGCCTTATACGCTAGCTGTGCTTTCGGGGCTCTTCTGTAGTCCGTACCGGCACGGGACCTGCCCTTTTCTAATAAACAGTTATTTGATTATATGCATTTTAAATCATAACATAAATTACCAGAAACTTATCCCGCTAGAAAGATGTATTTAATATGATATGACAACAAGAATTGGTAAGATTGACGTAAGCTGTCATGCATTATCCTAATATCAATCCAATATTCTGACAAATGTCGTATGGGTAGCGCAGATTCCACCTTGCCCTATAGTAATGGGGTGTTATCCTCTTATAACTTTTAATTTGTCGACAAAGCGTGCGGGGCATCCTTAGATTTTCGGTTAAAGCCGGAAACGCTCTCGGTGCATTTGCGACTTTAACCGAAAAACTAAGGAAAACGAAGGCTACTTCGTCGACAACGTTTTGATGAGAACCACCTAACTACACAAAAGCAACAGCGTCAGCTATTAAAATATTAATCACCTGTAGTTAGGTAATAAGGCGGAAACTTTATGAGCTAATCTCAACGGAGGTGTTATTTTCCAATGTCTTGCACGGACCCGTTTCGCATTAAATATCCGATGGCGCCGTGCTTGCACATAATTCACTTAGTTAAGTATAAGTTATGAGGCAACCCGATGCCACAGGCCTTCCTCGTTTGCTGGAGCCTCGTCCTGCCATGTTGAGACACGTAGGTACACACATTTTCAACCAGCAAGAGACCAGTGAGAGGATTGGCATCGGCGACCAAACATACGTTTTCGTTAATTCTGTGATTTCAATCCATGAAGCCGCGCCCCTCCTCTAAAATTTACATTGCATTGTAGAATTAAGTAGGGAGGCGGAACTTCCAGGCCTGAGAGTACTATAAATGCTTTAACGTTCATAGAGGACATTATTATGCTCTACTCATTAGAGCGAATAAACGAAAAATTAAAATAATTTAGCAACCTATTTATTTATTTAGATACTAAACATGTTTATAATAATAACAAACAAAAGTATCAACACTGAGGGATCATAAAAGGTCAAGTCCTAGTTTAATAAATCATCATCTCTTGCCCTTACCCCAATAATTAGGGGTCGGACCAGCACGTATTTTTCATCCCTATATGCCGTATCTCAGTATTCACTTCCTTAATTAAATAACATACAAAAGTAAACTATTATTTACATACATACATTAAATCATGCGTGTTTCCCAAAGTGATAGGCAGAGACCACTTCTTTCCCTCTGCTACGATTATTCAATGTTAGTTATTTTAATAAACTACAAAAGAAGTTTGGAAAGTATGCTTTAAATCATAGGTTCCCGAAGTAGTCCCTAATGCCCCCCAGTGGGCGCTGAATCCGCGGGGTCGGGAGGGGGTTGGAGCTCAGAAAAAAATAGGGGATGCTGAAGATGTTCAGGGAGGGCGGTGACCTCTTTAAAAATATAGTTAGAACTGTCAGTGCACTCGTGCTTAACTTAAAAAACTAAACCAGAAATCAAAAAAATAATTATCAAACAAATTGAACATCTATCGCATTTGCTTACACTATTCACGCTAAACACGTATTATAGTGGCAGGAGTAGAGTATCGGTAACGTTATAGTGACTTACAAAGAAAATGAACAAACTGCAAATTACCGAGCGTTGTGACCGTATGTCTATTTTTAATAAAACTTGAACCAGACGTTAACAAACTAATAATATTGCGTCAGACACATCCGTCACAATTCAAATGCTGATTTATACTTGAAGTTGATTTTATAAAAGCGACATTTGTAATAAACATTTTTAGAAACGATATCAATTGATCGACATACATTATATTGGTTTTAAAACACAAAAAGTTGAACGCGTTCACTTTCGGCAACGCATATAAGCGTTTTCCTACTCCTGAACTTTTATCTGTCATTTATATAGTCACGAACACTAATATAAGAATAATAATATGTCCGCAGAATAATCCAGAGAAAAGTCTATCTTGTCTATGCCCCAAAACAGCACTTGTGCGTTTTTGAGATAAAACGATACGGCCAGCTGCCAAAGCTTAGCGTTGCACAATCGATTTAATCATATTTTAACGATTGTGAAATAGGGACTATAAATCACCTAATGTTTTGAGAAATGATTTCAGTTACCTGATTGGTCGATTTTAAAATAGCTGTATTCTGGTTGGTTGATACGAAATACAAAGTTTTTTTTAAAAGATTTAAATTAGTTAAAGAGAAACACGTACCTAAAAGAACCTATCGTTCCGTTTGACGGTCGATGTGTATTGTGATTGGTGGATTTAATTTGGTGAAGTATTCTGATTGGTCAAATTAAAATGTTTTGGAATTGTAAATAATTCTATTTTCCATACCGTCAATTTAAAAACAAAGTAAACCATAGACACATATTTTGTAATTTTCTTGTTTCCCGCTCGTTTGTTGTTCTTTACTTCGTTCGTTCGTTTGTAAGTTTTTTCGCTTAGTTTTGCATTTCATTTGAAACCTAGTCGTAGAAAAAGTATTGTATGCAACGGTGTATAACTAGGTCAAAAAACACTCGTGGCGCTTACCTTTACGATGTTCGCCTTCGGCTCACATCGTAACACACGCCACTCATATTTTTTGACCTCTCTTATACAACTATTGCATAAACTACTATATCCTATCTTCCTAACTTCACTTTCAGTGTTATTTACTTACTTACTCGTAACGAGTATTTTAACGATGTTTGTATATTATATAATAACGATTTTCGTATGAAACAAAGAACATGCGGCATCCCGCGAAGTAGCCTCTATTCTTCTTTGTCTTAATCCGTATTGCAATGGTATTGTTTATTCACGAACAGTCTTTACTTTCAAGTTAATAAGAGCTGTCATATCAACATGTCATATAACAATACTCTAATAATTAGGCGTAAAAGCAATTAGTTGGAGCAGCGGTTAGCGACAAATGAAAGGAATATTCAACGTTTTGCATTGGAATTATGCAACATTGTACCTACCCTTGTTGCCAAGGCCTATCAGGGCGATGGGAAGTCGTAGAGACGGAATTTTCCTTCGTTGTGGGGGAGTTATGACGCCATATATTTTCGAATAGAATATAAAATATTTTTCATCGTTTACCGAACGTGTGGGTTCTAACGAGTTTTTTGAGCTGATTCTAAAAATATAACACATTATTAATAAGGACCTCTGACACTCGAGTCTTTTGTAAAATATAGTGACGTCTAATGAATGATTCGTAATACGCTCATATCAAACGTCTTGGAAGCTTATTGAGAATGAAAAATAGAAGCCTTGGGTAAAGGAACGGGAGCGAAACCGATGTTGAGAGTTCATATTTAATTAACGATTTCTTCGACGTTCCTCGTGATAATAATCCTATAACAAATGTTGGTATGTACTATCATATAACAGAAATTGAGACTCGAGTGCCACGGCAGCCGACCCTCTTTAACAGGTTAAGTACTCGTACAATGAGAGCGCGAGTATAGGGTGCGGACCGAGGAATTTTACCCCGTAAGGTACGCAATGTACAGACTACGCACTTTACGAGTGTTATCATACAAACCTTTTTAAAAATAATATAACTTTTATTCAAACAGTTAGGCTACTGGTTAGATTAAAAGTAAAAAATACCCATTCCGATATTTTATTTATTAGATGCTTACTGAAAAATGTATAGTTCAACAACTGCTCAAAAGGTGCCTTTCAAGTTACGACGACCGTCGTACAAATCGACTCTTGAACTTCGGTCGTACCTATCTTCGTATGCGACAAATTTACTGTGAGTTGGGCGTAAAGCAGACCGATCAAGGTCATGTGATATCCGGTAAACCAAGAAAATTATTCATTTTTCACATTTTCTTATTTTTTTTACAGCAAATGAGCAACTTTTTTTTAATTTATTTATCTTCAACACAATTAAATTTTATATTCAATAGCACCGTTAAACCACAGAGTAGTTTGTCTCGATCCCTGAGCCAATTAAGAAGTAACACGTATTAAATTTGATCTGGCTACTATACGTGGAGGGATGAAAAGTAGAAATGAATCGCATGTGATGGATCACCAAAACCAGCCCTTTAAATTAAATATGACTGACAGTCAAACAACCTGTAATAATGCAAAATCATAAAACAGCTGTTATCACGAAAAATTCGACATCTATTTAAAAGAACGTGACTTCGGCTAACTATTTATCTTTGATCAGGATTACACCATGGAGTAGAACTCTTTTATTTCCAAATATTGCATAATGGGCTAAAGCCGCGAAACACTTAATTAGCTAGCCTCCAAACTTAACTTTAAAGATGATATGTATGGAAAAGATTGAACAGTAGTTAGAAAACGTTATAAGTATTAGATGGTAGTCATTATTGCAACCGAATGCGATAGCATAGCTATTAAATAACCAACTAGATGAAACAAAACTTTAGAATGTTTTCAGCAGTAGAAACAAAACTAACGTTGTTGCATCTTTGGTGGTAATTGCCGTTATTTTCTAAGATTCATTGCACCCTCAAGTCTCATTCAATTTAATCAATACTGCGTGAAGCAGGGCAAGTTTCATCAGTGCCCAAAGCTACTCAGTTCTCTCCATATCGGTCGGTGAGATAGCCCCTAACTGGAATTTGTTAGCACAATATCTGAGCGGAAATGAATCGAGTTCAAATTTAGCGTTCCCAAATATAAACGCGCTAATTATTAATTACGATTAGGGCGTTTCAGGACACACACGTGCTTATACGGTAGTGTTATTTGGTATACGACTAGGCATGTTCGTTGGATTGCAATTGACTGGTTAACCATAACCTGGGCCTCTCTTCAATAAAAAAAATGTTTTTGATTTGCGATCGTATTGTCAAAGTTTAGACAGCTCTTATTTACTTGACAGTAATGGCGGTCCAGTTGAAAACAATACAGTAACAGGTCAAACACGATTTTGATTTTACCGCCTAGAACAGAGGTGCTTTGCGCGATTAATATAATAGCACGGCATTTCTTAATTTGTCCAACCGAACAGAGCCCCAAGACAAGATGCATTCGGCATCCGTTATCGTTATAAAAATTGTATAGGATTTGGTCAGTTTTCGGAACAAGTTTACGTGAGCGTTATGCAACTTGTCTAGCCTCACAGTTTAGCACCGTAGGAGACAAATATGCGCCGAGTCGAGTGAATGGGCGCGAGAGTTATCTAAACTTAGCTATAATTATGAGTTTTGATAACCTTACACAGGTTATGATGACATCACTTTATAGCCCTTGATTGTTTGTCTACGGAATTCCTACTCTGGACTGCGGTAAGCTTGGATGCAACACACGATATCTAACTATTATTGTCGGTATGTCATCAACAGGTTAAACGTAGTTACATTATATGTTATGTATATTATTCTTAATTAATTCATTAAGAATTAGAAATGTGCTAATTATTGAACAAATTTTAAGAACTTTAAGAATTTTATCAAAATTGGTAGTCAGCTCGGTCGGGGTACACAATTAATCAATCCGCGAACGCTCGCCCCGACGCGACACTGAAATGATGTAACGTTAAGTTAAGATATAGGACTTCCGGAACTAAAAAAAACACGTTTTGGGAAATTATGTTTTACTTAAATCATTTATTTATTTATTACGGTTACAAAGCACAAATACAAGCAGAAACAAAGTATACATAGGTAATAACATTTTACTTTGAAAATGCTTAATCAACCGTGTAGAAGTATTAAATAATTACAGAAATAAGTATACGTATAAATTAAGTAAGTATATATCTAAAAACGTAAAGGCTGCATGGTTGTCGGAAATATTAATCCTTAGCCGTATTATCTGGCTAGAGCGCCTGAAAAGGGTTTCGTTATGAATATTGAAAAATCGTGTAAAAGGTTAGGATATCTTTTATATTGTTGTCTGTAAATTTTTGATGGCTGGGCACGCACATCACAGACGGAATTACTAATGGATTTTAAACGAAATCGATTGAAGTACAAGATAGGGTTTTAATATTATTACAAGCCTAATACGTTTATTGTACGTTTCCGTTGAAAAAGTAGTATCACTGGAAGGAATCAGATCTGGCCACGATCTTACTTTTTAAATATTTACTGACAAATGCTTGCCAAGCTCTCGAAAATAATAATATTCGTCTGAGAGTAAACTTTTAAATTTAACCCTGTTATAATAATAGCATTCCTAAAGTTTTAATTCGCTTAAAGTCGCTCCAATCCATTCTTAAAATGCTCGAGCACCAACTTATTTACATAGCGGACTTGGCTCATTTTATTACCTACTTGCCCTTATTAGGCAACCCTTTGGCCTGTACTGTAGGCACATTGGATTCAAATTCAAATATTAATTTTAGATACGAGTGACCCAGCCACTCACTGCGTATAAATTTATTAACAAAGGTTTCTACTGGGAATTCTAGTCAAGCCCGGCAGCGGACCGTAATATATTCGTTATTTAGTAATGGCAATGCCCGTCGGCGTGCACTGGAAAATGTTAGATCAAAATCATTACTCTGATCGCGAGTTTTACTGTCAAAAAGTATAAAGCCGATTCGCGGGTATTTCCTGTGGTATCCTTGAGACTACGTTATCTGTTCACTTTGACGCTAAGGGGCAAAGCTATACAAAACTATTTGTATGTTTCCTCCCTCCTCAAAGGATATCCGAGTCAAAAATTCAAAGCTTCAAAATGCATTGAATATTTCAAGTCTCTATCTTATCTCGTTATTTCAGCTACGGTGCCTTCATTATCCGTGGAATCTTATTTAAATTGGCTTACGGCATAAACAAAATGTATTAACCAATATGGAGGGTCGCCATGCCTTGGGCTTTTCATGTTTGTGTAGAATAATAAAAATAAATCTACCATCACTCAAGTCCATAGTTATACCTAATACTTAATTTTAAGAATATCAGTAACTTTATTTTAAATACTGCCTCCTGACTGACGAGCGCATTTTCGTCATTTTTCCGGTGAAGGAAAAACCACTTATTTTGCGTTTTTCTAGACTATCCCGTAGTCACGTGGCAACTCAAGAATCAATAAAATTAATTATTTGTTTGAAACTTACCTTTATTAACACAAGCTTTAACTTACTAAGTTTTGTTTGTTGAAACAGTTTAAACAAGTTTAGGTACTTATGTAAACTGGGTGACAATGTCATATTTTGGTGTGTAAGAGCGATGATAGTCAGAAGGTTGCTAGAGTTTTTCGCTGTTGTTAACGCAGGCCGGTAGTTTGGAGTCGTTAATTTAGTCTCCGGAAGCAGATAATGACTGTGCAAAAAATAGTAAGTTAAGTAGACTCCGCAATAACCTAACCCATGAAGGTCATTTCGTCAGGAAACCCTTGCCTCCCGTACAATTGCGAAATAATCAAAACAAAAATGACGCTTTGATTATTGCTTTCGTTTTAAATGGACCCGAGACAAGGCATTGCCCGTCCCGTGGGGAATAAAGTAATTCTAACATTATTTACTCTCCCTGCTTAGACTTTCAAGTAAATACTGAAATATGTACTACAAAACGATCCATTACGTTTACAAGATTATTATCATTACAAAACGAATTTATTTTATAAATATTCAAGACTGATATGCATAGTCGGTTGTAAGTTTCTCGAGTAAGTTGACAAAGTGCCTATTAAGCTAGTTGAAAAAAACTTTTACAAAATGCACTGTCTTGAAGGGCTGACCTAAAAATTATGGGACATCCCCGCAACACACCCAGCCAGGGGAACCTAACGCAGCCGATTCGTATCGCCATAATGCTAACAGTAACCACTATAAATATGTAAGATAGGGGTAATCAAGAAATTTTAGAACCATTACGGGTTCTGTAATTCAGGCATAACATTTTCATTTTCATTTTCATTTCCATTTCATAACATAAGTAACAAATAAACGTGCGGTCGCGGAAATGCATGCGCGTACCACCGATTTCGCTGAGATTCGAGAGACGTCAAGCCACATAACTCAAGTGTGACTGATATGGTCTGTCAATGCGACAGGGTCCTACGATAGTAAGCGAATACATTTCCTTGAGTGTACACGCGACCTAAACGTCAATAGTTTAAGAGCGTGATAGAGTAACGTATCCCTTCCTGTAGTTATCGCTAAACTATAAACTTATCGCATATTAAAACGCGCGCAGGGTTGAGTATTTCGCATAGCTTTGGCGTTAGCACAAGATGTTATTATAATAAATGTGAGGCGAATTAATGCGTAAGCTACAAGTTGACAAGCAAATTTCTCGGCTGGCTCACGAGCCAATCCCCGCGGGACCTTATTACTCAATTACGAAAAGGTGGCGTGTGGTAGGTACGCAAACAAACAGAAGTATTATTTGTATATGTGTCCTGTGTGTGTGTGTCATTTAATTAGCTGCCACGGTTTGATAACTTCTGGCTGTCGCCAATAGGATGCCAGGCAACAAAGTACAGGCGATTGGCGGTTCTCAGTTATCATCCGAACGGAGAATAATGCTTTTACGTGTCACATTTATAACAATTTCTTTACCCCGAATTTTTAAACCGAATGTGTTAGAAATACTTACACCAACATATTTTTTTAACTGGTTGTATTAGAAATACATAATAAAAAGACCCCTTAATGCACTACGGATCATAAGAAAATATACAATTTTCATCTATATACCTACCTATGCGAAGATGAAATCGTTACTAACTAAAAATTCGTTCACTATTCATTCGGCAATTTATAAAAGTTGAAAAACCCACCAAAATCAGTTCGAAATGCTACTGTTAAGCTGGAGTTGGCCCAATCAAAAGCTAATTTATAATTCAGCGTTCCCACCCCGCCGCGCGCTCGTTATTTGACCCCCGTGTTAATGTACAATGGCGATCAATCATTCCATTCAAGTACGGTGCGATGCACGCCTATGGACGAAAATTTAATTTAAAACTGTTGCACAACCAAACGAAGCTATTACAAATACAAATGGGAGCATACGGCGTGAAATATCATACAATTATCACTCCCGCTATCACAACACAAACAAAGCGCTCCAATAACGGGACGGCCGTACGCATGCTCTTCCCCGACACCTTTTATCTTTCTCGACGGGCAATGTACATTTTTAACGAGGGTTCTTTTACTAGGTTTAGCCTAATCCTCCATGAGACTGAATAGAACGAACATAGGCATGGTAGGGATATATATCTATTGACAAATGAACAACAATGAACAAATGACAAAATGTCTTCATTTTTCTAGTAGAAATGGAATGCCATTGTCAAGTGGCCCTTGTGCCGGTTAGCCCTCGAATGAACAAAAGACAATCGTCTATAGGTCAAATGCAAATAGAATTTGCTTGTTGCGTGTCTCGTTAATTCAAACGGAGGTCTCTGGTTGCTCAGCGCTTGAAAACAAATTGCAAACGTCATAAAGCCAGTTTTGAATATTAATAAAGACGAATAAACGGCCCCGATTTACGCGGCCGTTTCGCTTAACAGCGGTTCGCAAAGTGCGCATGCTTCTGACGTCTCCCCGATTGGAATATAATTATTTTACGACGGAATTTAACGCCTAATTCTTATTTAGGGAGCCATACTAAAGCAACATTCGGGTAATTTGTTAAAGGCGAAAAATAAATGTCAAGTGGGGAAAGTTTCAGAAGCTCAGAGCTTGTGCGTGCTTATGCTCTTGCGTGACATGTAGTCGTCTAATGAATAATAAACAGCAGTGGCGACTCGCTACTCATTCATATCCATCCACGAAAGGCATACATATCCTTTTTTACATAAAACGATTGAGCGTCAACTTAGACCGCTTACAATATTGGCGTTGCCACGTATAAATTTCAGAGTATCGTAGAAACTGCGCGGCCGAGCAGTGGTTACTTAGATACCGGAGCTCTGCTACTCATTACACACGCGAACCGAGGGTTTTTTCTCGGGCAAAAACACTTCGCGTGATATCGCTGGAACTATTATTTTAATTACTTTCATTGTACAAGGAGTCGTTAGCATATTGTTTTCCCCTTTTCATTTTACAGGTCCAGTAGTTTTCACGACAAATGTGTACCTACAGGCATATTTTGATAACGGGCATTTTTACTATGGCTTGACCTTAATTACTTTTCGAACTATTTGATGTACAGACGTGACTTTGAATTGTTTGAATATAGGGGGTAGGTAATAATTACACGTTAAATGTTGAAAGATAAAAACAGGCCGCGAGTTCCCAAAAACAGCGTCATGAATGCTGCCGTGACATTTCCGTCATGGTAATAAAGTCGATTTTTAATAGGGAACAGATAAATATCGGTAATGGCTAGTGGCATTATTCGATTGTAATTTGAGCAATCATCTCTAATTTTGTAAGGGCGTAGATTCGTCGATTATTGATTGCGGCACGGACGGATTATTTGGTAAGCCGGGGGTCTGGCAAAGTGGCAAGTTTGTTGTTCGGCGGACACCGTTATTGCATTCAAATCGGAACTGGAATCAATAGTTGCAGTAGCTTCATTCAGACTACGGCTACATTTTCCGACCGCTGATATCGATATTACCTAACGTAACGTATTAATAAATGAAATATCTGCGACGACTAAATAGTAAGGTTTCTATCAAATCAACTTTTAGAAATAATATTTTTTCAATCTTTTGACTACTAATGAAATCGAGACGTCAACGAGCTTAAGTCTCGTCTGTAAGTATAACCGTTTTAATGAGTTGACATCAAAGAAAGCAATTATATACCGATCACTCTCGTTATTCAATCAGACGGAAAAATTACCATAGGTTTGGTCGCCTACGCAATGTAATATTAATGTCACTAGGTACTTAGGTACGACTTACGACTTATAAGAACAACCACAAAGCGATAGGACTCGTATATTATTAATATTCTATCTGAATTTCTTATTTCGAACGCGTTACACACGAAATGGACTCTACTATAGATACCGATTCAAACTTTTAAAAAGTGTAGTGTTAATTGAAATTCATTTCAAAGCCTGCCATTCTCAAATTGCTAATTTAAATACACGTCCCCAGTTAAACTGAGGATAGATTTGGTTACTTCGGGTTAAAATTTGACATTTGCCCACATAGAAAACGTGTTAGCTGGCTACCGACGCTCTAGGCTTCTTACCGAAAAGATAAATCTAGTATTGGATTTCAGTTATTACGTAATGTCAAAAAGTATCTGCCTGGCTTAAATCGGGAAGAAATAGCAGCTATTACGTACATATACTTACTAGCTACTTATCTCCTTCCCGTCGCTGCAATGTCTGGGACTTAGCAGGTCTTACACCTCACAAACACAATGTGGCCTCTTTGCTTAATAAAACCCGCGAATTCGTATTTTGAACACAACGTTTAATTTTAACTTGTGTCACTTTAAAGCGTTGCAATGTTGGAGAGCACAACGAGGATGTTTAACAGAAACAACCTCCGAACTAATCACGTGAGTTTATTTCAACTATATGTATAATTGAAATAAACCAAAAAAGCACTCTACAAACAGCAAGTCTTAGAAACTTGACTGCCTGTGTGATGTTGTTTTGGCGTAACTAAATATTGTGTTGAAAGGGAAAAATAAAGCAAGCTATAGAAATTGTTTATCCTAGGTATGACCGTCATATAAATTATCTATATACCCAATTTTACATCAATTGGGCAATTTCGCATTTTAAATAAGAGTAAGGCTTCCACTTAAGTATTTTCTTATCTTTTACATAGTATAAAACAAAGTCGCTCCAGCTGTCTGTTCGCTTAGATCTTTTGAACTACACGACGGATTAAAATGCAATTTTCGGCAATAGATAGAGAAATTCAAGAGGAAGATTATATTTATGTTTAAAAAGTTCTAGTTTATGTACGGGTGTTACAGAAACTCACTTAAACCGAAACGAAGCGAGGGCGGGTCGCTAGTCTTGAATAAAGACCAATCCAACAATATATACGCCTCACTTCCAAAGGCTGTCAAGCCCTTTGGACGTGAAACCTCGTTACAATTAAACTTCCAAATTATAATACTACACAATTCCATATGGTCTCGTATCAGAACTTTCCGTCAATACCGTTCAAGCTTACGGGCGCACAGCCGCGCCCGCTGCTTCCGTTTCGGACTTCTTTAAACCACCGACCGTGACGTGTTTCGCTATTGTCACAACCGCCGGTCGTGGACGTGAACTGTGTAAGAACACGCGCCACGACGAACCGGGGAATACTAAGCGGCGCGAATAGATGAGTAATCCGCCAAAATTGTGTTCTACATGACAGACAGGCTCTTACATCGATACAGCGTGTGAGTTCTTTATGAGAAGCGTACACAGATTGAGAGATATTAATCTGTCGAGTGTGAAGCTACTAGGCACTGAAGTCAAAGACGTTGATATACACAGTAATCAGTAGTTCTATTTGGCTGACAGGCTCTTATATCGATACGGCGAGTGAGTGCTCTGTGCTAACAGTTTATAGTTGATAATTAATCCAGTATAAAGCATCTGAGTATTCGAATTAGAAATGTGAGAACCACTCGCTGTACAACTCGACGACTAATATAAACTTGCGACTTTAAGTTATCCCGTCGGAGCGTACCTATAATATGCCTACTACCTTTTTTGTGTAGAGAAAGTATAATATCTTACTTGTTTTTACATTAGTAGACATTTAGATTATAACAATACATCAATTATAATGTAACTGTATTGAATTTTAGAAAAGCATTTAGGAAGGTGTTAATGTTATAAATGCAACAATCATACGAAACTATAGTTTTAGTTCCTACGCAAGGAAAAATATCCGACAAACAATCGACGACTATCGATAATTTAGGATACCTAAGAAAAACCTACTACCGTAGTTGATTAATGAATACGTACTTTAGATATTTAAGATGTAATACGTAACATGAAGTTCAAAATCATCTAGCGAGTTTGCGTGTGACACAAACAACAGACATAGTTGGGAGAGTAAACAGAGGCCTCAAAGTTTCATCAAACAGACCACCATCCTTGTTCGCTGAGCAAAACAATTGAATTGCAACTCATACATTTCGCGCCAAGTGTCCGGGGTTCAGCATTAGTAATGATTCGAGAAGTTTCATTTGCACTGTTATTGAAATATGACTGCACAACGTTGCTCTGAAAGTATTTGATATTCGTATATAACTTCGCCGAAGCTGGAGGACCAAGGCAAACTGCGAAGTTTCTAATTAAATATTAAAGCGGTCCATGCAGACATCAAAGCGGAGACGTGCCACTAAGGTAACTTTTTAATAATAGGTACATAATATGGTGAAGTTTGTGCGTCCATGTAAGACCAAGGTTCACGAATTACAAACTTCCAACGCGAATAAACTGCGTGAAAATTCAACTTGAACAACATTTTCCAATAAAATTGAACACCGGATGCTATGTAGGGGAGAAGTGGGATGAAAGAGCCAGTATACTTAATGGGGTAAAAGATACAGCGTGAATAAAAAAATACAAATAACAATTTTAAGTCATTCCTAACAACGGCGTTTAATTTAAGGTAAGGAATAATAATCAAAATAACAAATCAGCTGGGCTTTTTCATTATGCAATTCCTGAATCAAATAACTAAATCAAATATGGAATAGAAGTTTTTATATCCTTATAACTTTCAAATTCACTATTTAATAACGGTGTTGTGAAAGAGCCAGTTAATATTGAGCCAGAAATTTAGACCGGCTGTTTCATGATTTTAGCTTTAAAAAAAATATAATCTTAAAACGAAAACAACATTAACGCTTTATAAATTCAGCGTTTACGTAGTTGCAAGCCTCAATACATGCACATACCCAATGCACAATCCGTATACCTGTGTTCGTTTACAATTAAATACCAAAAAAAAAGGAATTGAAGCACAATAGTTACTGGTTAGTGCCGAAAACTTTAACTCAAGCATCAGCGTCCGTTGCTTTCGGAGGGTTGTCAAATGTTTGTGGGGAACTTTAAATCAGTGTCGCCACTTAAAAATAAAACCCTGTGTAATTTGGTTTGGAAACTTCCGAAATAATGCAAGTGGCTCTTTCAAAACCTGGCTCCTTCATGCCACTTCTCCCCTATTAAAGTTCTATTAAACATTTAGTAGCAATACGGATCGTTACAGGTGAACTTGTTTTCAATAAAGTTATCGTGCCCGTCGGTTGGGGTTTTGCGAGTTTATTTTCTAGTGGCTGGGTAAATAGTGAAATATCCTCGAAGCATTCCTAAGTCAAATAGTTTCTGGGTAACGTAAGAGAGTAACAGACAGCCGGACAAGTACAAATGTACTTACAAATGTCTAGAGCGTGCGAACACGTAGCTACGACGAGCAGCAGCGAAGCCACACACGGCACCATCTCGCCGCGCTCACTTCACCATATCGGCCTACGTCGCGGGTCTGGAACAAAACAACACAATAAGTACACTTCAATACAATACAATACAATACAATACTAAATAAAGTATTATTTCATATTACGCGATACAAACCATAAACAGAACTCTTAAAACTTGGCTAATCAGCCGAAATATTTAATGTACGTTTTAAATTTGGTTCAGTTGTTTGATACGGTTAGAAACGGATATCTCGAAACCCCTTAGGCAAATACATTTAATTTTAACATTAACCCCCATTTACTTTTACTGAAACAAAAAGTTTAGAACTTACTTAAAGCCGTTTAAATTTGAAAAAAACGTAAGTATGTTATTACGATGTAATGCAGTCATCAGGGCCGAGATTCTAGGCGGAAAAAACCATATCGTCTTTGACGTGTTATCATACTGTCAACATTTTGATAGCTCTTATTTACTGGACAGTAATGGAGACCGATTTAAAAAACAATACCATTTATTTTCTTAGTAATTGTAATTACATTATGTTTTAATATCATAGTCATCCTTTTCCTACACATATTAATTGGGGGCACCGTTGGGATTTTTATGCATAGTGTCCTGTATTTAGAGGTCTAAAATCAACCTGTATAAAGACGTAACCTTTGCATAATCAAAACTTCCTATAATGGCCTCCTTAAAAGTTTTACGGTTTACATGTTAACTTACACAAAATTCGATAATTCGTATGTTGTTGTAGTATTTTTTTGTTATTTCCACAATTTGTTTATGAATCATCATTGCCGATTTGTTGTGCTATATAAAGTGTATCACCATTTTAAACAAACGTTGTTATAGTTGCAATCTTAGACTTGGTAAAAAACTTGATCAATCTTGTAAAATTTAATGGAATTTCCTCAATTAAAGATTTAACTCATTTTATTAATGAATAACTATTGCTGATCAGTTTGCGCTATAAGATGTGTTTCACTTTTTTATGTTCAAGTTGTAATTTAGAGCTTGACACATTCTTGACAGAATACGAGTAGTTGATTGAATATAGAAGAACCATTTAGAAAATAAAATAGTTTCGTTAGGTGCGCAAGTGCAACGGTTTTGATTATTTAAATAAAAAATAATAGCTCTCCTAATTTTAACTTTTGGACAAAGTAAACTGTCATTTTTTGAGTCATTCACATGGAAAAAGAAAATATAGCCAAAGTTTTCTTTTAATATACAGTTAGGAAGTCACAGTTTTACAATTAAAACGGCTATAATTATTATTTAAATACACCATAAATTATTATTTAAACTGCTGGGTATAAGAGATTCTAAATTTGGCACGAAGGTTCCTTATGAGGTCTAACGAGCGGTGCACTTGGATTTTCCGAAAATCGACCCCAACGGGAAATAGTATAGTAAATAGTAGCGGAAAACTAACTCTACGCGTACGAAGTCGCGAGCGTCGTCTAGTCTAATATAAAATCTAACTTTAGTAACAGAAGATTCTATTACTAAACAAGTCCGGCGATATTTCCAAAGAAAACTCGAATATTATACAATTAGTACCTAGTTAAAAACTAAATTCCTTGCAATAATTGTATAATCTGAATGGCTACGTCGAAACACTTGAAGTAAGGTAAGCTTAGTTATTTTCACAAAACAATCCCTTAGCCAAATGAAAAGAAAACAACGGAAACGTACGTCGACGACAAATACATGTTTACATTTTTTCACCTTATTCCATTGAAATAAGGTCCGAAAATGTAAACATATCTTTAACGTTGACTGTACAAACGTAATTTTTTAATAATTACTACAACATAGACAAAAAAAGTGGAAATCGGACTTGATTTAGGAGGTGAGAAACGTTATCGCCCGAATTTGTTTTGACGGCTATGCGATTTATATGTCGCTTCACAGTCCTCTTAAAAACGACTTCAAGGTATTAGTTTGTAGTGTTTAAAACTCAAATAGATAGATAGATAGTTAGGCCGGAAAAAACAAACAACTAAAAAGTTCTCTACCTCTGGTGTTTTTGCCGGGTAAGCCTCAGTCAACAGGTTATCAGACCCTTTCGAAGATTATGTTATATAAGTTATAAAAGCCAAGCTCACCCGGCTTGGTAGCATATAATATAAGTGTTATTATATTTATCTATCTGTAGGAAACTATTTATTGGTTTTCATGAAGACGACGTTTTTATGGTTTATAGTTTAAGACTTTTATTTCTTAATAAAGAATACTATTCTCATATACAAATAATAACTCCTCGGAGAATAATACCTTAGAGCATACAAAAATAATAATCATAACATACATACACACATACATGGATAAACTCGGTCGAAAAACACAACTTTTCTTGGGGCATTTAGGGCAGTCGTATAAAAAGCTAATAAAACTATAATAGTTCTAGAAAACACCACAACATGCTATATAAATATAATGCACCTACAAGATATCGTACCTTAAAATGTCGTTGTATCAAACAAATGATATTAACTTTCACAAAATCTTATATATTTTCACAGCTTAGTTCAACTCCAATATAAGGGTAACAAGGGCCCGGGCCGTACCGTGCCTAAAAGCATGCACTAGTGCTCTTAGGGGACTCGAACGACTTTTGCCGGCGCAGTTCCAAGATCTACGCCGAATAGGTACACTCGAAACTTAAAACACTCTTATTTTCGGGGGAAGTTCAACATGTAAACGAAAATGTACGCCAAATACACTGTTAAAACACTGTTATTTTCGGGTAAGTTTAATATGTAAACCAACGGAGTTTCGTTAAAAGCTTTCCGTCCGAGACACGGCAGTAATCTGAGACTGTGTCGCCGCTGCACTTCGCGGGACGCCGGAGGCACGCGCGGAGGCTCTGAGCTACCGGCGGACTAATGAAAATGAACACGGCGGCGCTCCAGGTTGCCCTGCTTAATAAATATATCGACTAGCCTAGGACACCATAGTTCTCTTCTTAGCGTTGCTTCACATGGAACTAATGTGGTGTATGGAGTGACTTATCATTAGTAATCCTTTTAGTTTGATGTTAGTACTATTGCCAATTTAAGCTAAGCCGATACACATCGATCTAATCGAATTTGACATTCAACAAAGGAGTAAAATTAACCACTTTTCCCTTTTAAAATACGCAATGTAAACCGCTTTGGCAAAAATAATGAAACAAATGAAGCGTTTTACAACTTTTACTTTTAATTTCAGTAGCGGGAATTACCTAGTTGTTCTTTTCTGTCTGTGAACACAATTAGAAGAGGTATAGGGGAGAAATTTTGTTTATTTTATGTTTATTTTTAAAGACCAACGTGTAATGTTTAATATAATCATATTTTCCTTGACAAAAAGATGAGTTGGAACGAAATCTAATCTCGATTGTAAAAAACTCTAAGGTTCAGAAATCGACTGTAGACAAAAGACTGAGTACGCAAGTAAAGTAAGAAGCAACTTTTTCAAGTAACAAAATACTTAGTTTGTTCGTAGTTATATTTTGTAAAAAATACATTTGTATTTAAGAATAAAAACCAGTGGAATGCTGTATTAGATGAGGTAACAACACAATAAACACATGCACCAAACGTTAGCGCTTCTGAAGTTCAGGCAATTGTTCTGAAACAAACATTGGGCATTTTTTGGGCTGTCGGTTTATAAAGCACACGAAGGCACACTTTAATTTGTTGTTAAAAAAACAGAATAAGATAAGGGTATCTTTGGTCTAATTATTAAGTGAATTGATGCAAATATTAACGACTGCAGAAATCAAGGAGTATGTATTGGGTCGACACAAACTGAGGCCCTAGTGAAAAAGGATATAAGTCGACGGTATAAATGATATACGTCGTGCGTTTGCCGATGTTGATTCCATACATTTTGAGAAATATCCACGGCTTGTGCTTGATAGTCAATACTTCAAGTGCATAAAAAGCTATTTAAATTAGAGTATTTTTAAGTCGATTCAAATCCTCGATAAAGGTTGGTCGAAGATCGCGTGTTCAAAAAACGGTAAACGGAATTGCTAGCGTGAACCCACGGAGCCTTACTTTATGCGGCCTCAGTTCACTTTACAACGTTGACAATCTGGGGCATTTCATGTTAATATATTAAGCCCCAATGACAAATTAAGTAAAAGGAACATTTACATTTTAGGAAAGCATGTTTTGGTCTTTATTAAGTACAGTATGATCTTAAGTCAATTTCGTAGTGTTTTCCATATTGGACATTTTTGTTACAATTACCACTTACTTTGGCCTATGTTTCTAGTCTATACTTTTAGGTATTTAAAAAAATGTAAACAAAACTACCACGTGATTTCTGCTTCGATTGGCTGACGAACTATCGTCAGCCAATAGAAGCAGAACACTGATACGTCAAAGTGCAATAAAACAGTTTTGATTGGCTGTTTAATAATGTCACGTGGTTTGGATTGTTTACAATTTTTTAAATACCTAAAAGTATAGACTATAGGTTTAAAATTTTATTTTGAATATGACCTAGCGGATAAAATTAGACATTTACCTACGAAAAATTTGTGCCCGCTATCTTTTATCTATTCCTGTGAAAACTGCAGTAACTAACCAAATAAGAATCAAAAACAAATCGAATCATCGAATCATTGTATTTAAATTAGCATTAAAAAGAATCCTTTTACAAAACCAAGATTAATTTTAAATTTTAAGTATATTTATTTGTTTTGCTAACTGTCCTTTTTGTATAGACATTTTGAAATGTTTTTTTTTTTTTTTTCACTTTTGTCAGGTGAGGATTCATACGGTATTAATTAAATCTGTTTTTATCTTTTGTCCCTAGTGTCTTTTTAGGTAGTAAGTGTATAGTTATATTTATATAGATTTAGTTAATGTATTTTCTAGTTTTTATTCAGGAGCTTTTGTTTAAATATGTACATATCTTGTAAAAAAATAATTGTAACGATGGTTCAACTAAAGGTGCCAACCGAAAACCAGCGCTGTGGTCCCCTGACCACAGCATTATGCTGAGTTGGAACCTTTTTGGCACCACAACTCGAGCATTAGGTATGTTTCAAAGTGTGTTGTTTATTTTATTTTATTTTGGTGTCAAATAAATTTATATTCTATTCTATTCTAACAAACAAATATTATTCTTAGTAATTTTAGGTCATGATAAAAACTAAAATTAATACTAGACAATTAATTAAGACACTGAAATGAGACATTCTTATGAAGAATATGATTAATTTCAGGAAATTAGTACATGTTGGTTTGATATTGCCCGTTTTAGTTGTCTCATTTACTCTTGAGTGAGAGATAGGAGGGATATATTCATTGACAGTTTTAAAGCTTATGCCTTGCCTTAAAAACAAAAAAGGAAGAGTATTTTTTTTTACCCGTGAACGAAATCGGTAGTTCTTTTGTAACAGAACACATAATTTAAATAATACTAATATATTCTCCCATATGACCTACCATAAAATTTTTTTTTTAAACCCCCTTTTTAAATTTGTTATATTTTTTATTTCACGCTTTTAAACTTTTCCAAATTAACAATACGACTATATCTAGCAACGTCTTATTAAAGACACGAATAATAGGGGATTAATAACTAATAAACAAAAGTTAAAAGTGTTAAAAGTTTATAACGTGTGTCTTTATGTCAATGTATCTGAGTGTCTGTTTGTGGCATCGTAACGGATTTGGACGCAGTTTTTTTTAAACAAACAAACAAGAATTCATAAAAATTGGTTGAGCCGTTTAAGATATATAAGCTTTGAGAGTAGGTGTCGCCATTAAATGGGGAGCTTTTAACCCCTTAAAAGCTCAATATCTCAAAAACGGCTGAACCGCTTTTGAAAAATAACGTCTAAGAACCTAGAAGAAAAATAAAAAAACCGCATCTACATCGGATCATCCGTGTAAGAGCTACGGTGTCACAGACAGATACACACACACACACACACTTACCAAACTTATAACACCCCTTTTTTTGCGTCGGGGGTTAAAAAATCGCAGGCTTCCTTTACCAATATCCAAATTGCAAGACAACTTAACTTCAATCCAGACTGATGCATGCACTCAAGCCATTGGGGAAATAATATGAGAAACAACGATCAAAGAATTAAAGCTCTGTTCAATTCGACGGCCGATAGACGCTAAAGCGCATTTGTATTGTAGAAACTAGAAACCGTCCACGTATTATCTGAAGGCCACCACGAAGGGCGGCACTGTAAGGTGTTTACACAAACGACGGTCGTAATTCTCGAGCGCACTGGTTTTTTAACCGGCCCATGACACTCCTTCCTTACAGATCAAATAACCCCGAACTACTACATACGAATCATTGTATTCGCGAGCGCGTCAACTAATTTCAGGACAATGGAGCTTCAGGGCTGTCAAAAATATAGTCGATGGTCTTATGTTAACATCATTATACTTCATTCGATTAGTTGTAATAAAGATACCAAGGATAGATATGTGGTCAATTAAATATAAAGGACACAGTAATAAAAATCAAAATTATACCGGATAGTAAGATTAAATTAAAATACTAAAGTCATTTTCTGCTCATACACAAACATTGTCAAAAAACAAAGATTCTTTTTTTTTAATGTTGTAACTGACTCAAGTTATTAGACGAGCTAAATCCCTAGACGTTCTAGAACAGAAATTATGTATATTAATATTTTTCCACATATTACAATTATTTAATTAAGAACCTTAAAAATCGGCAATTGCCCTGTAGTACCGGTCTCAGGAAAAGCGCGTAGGTTGCCGTAAACTCAGACCGATCGTCGAGAGCGACAGGTAAGGACTGACTGGCAGGTATCGGTAGTCGCTTATCGCCAGCGTCTCGTCTCGCAAACCTTGCCACTGTAGTCTCTTTTTGTTCGCGAAGGAGAAAGATGCAAAGGACTTTTTACTCCTTCAGTGTGTAAGATTGATCATAAGACAGCCAATAGAAAACCTGTCTCCTTTAAAGTATTTCAAATTTATTAATAATGCTCTTAAGTTATTTATAATTTCGAAAGGATACCTACTAAGCTTTTTCATATTAGAAAGTGATCTTCGCAAATAATTGATTATTGATTGAGTGGTTTTGTCAAAGGGAAAATTATAGTAGCATTATTTAAGGGTTCAACTAGACATCGATCGTACTCTTTAAAATCCCGGGGAAGTTTTCCCAAAATTCACGGTTATTTTAGTGAGTTTTCTGCGGCGCTTCTTCTCGTCAGTGGTCTCCTCTTGGCAAGCGCTGGTAGATTTTTTGTGTAAAAGTGCCCGTGCGACTTACTGAATAAACATATGTTAGCATTTTTTAGGGTTCCGCAGCCAAAATGGATTAAACGGAACGATTATAGTTTTGTCCGTCCGTCCGTATGTACAGATATTTTACTCAAAAACAACTAGATGTACATAATATTGATAAAATTTGGAGTGTAAGTGTACATGCCGTTTCAATACTTCTAGGGAGCGGGAGGTTTGCAATCCATATACGTATCAGAAACTGTCGTCAGCAATCGTCATCATGTAAATACCTCTAACGTAATCGGGTCTAAGTACTGTTTTTGAGGTATTGCCGAAAAACTGCGCTTCTCAACAAAAGAACGCAAGTGCCATGAAGATGCACTCTTGTAATGATTTTAGTAGCGACGTCGGAACCCCACACTGGCCATGCTCTAGCCCGGTTTTTTATTGCTCGATCGCTCGAAAATTAAATAGCCAGCAGATTATTGATCTCTTATTCAAATCAGTTCCTAGGTATCCAGGGATCAAAACATAATGGTAAGAATAACCAGTGCGGCCTTTACGGTTAGTATACGTTTTATTTTCTCGATCTGTGCGTCTCTTTCGTTATAAACTTAGAAGAGGGAGATTACCGAGCGATAAACAAGTCTCGTCATACCAGCTTCTGGCATTTACAAACAGTGTCAAGTATGACATGATTAACATTAATTAGTGAAACATACAGTTTATACAAAATGAAGTGTTTGTTACTCAAATTACATACGTAAATATAACTTACATATATAATAATGTATTTCCTTACCTAGTGGAAACAAGTCGCAGTCATTAATCGTTTATTAATTCTAGTTATTAACGAGCCATCTAGGAATTCTAAATTAAAATTATTTACTGGAGGTTCAATTAAGGTATCCGTATCTGGTTTCCTGCTAAGTGAGAGCACCCTGTATGGAAAATATTAACATTCTTACTTGACCGGCAGGCAGGGCCGTGACGTGAGCCTCAATTCCACTTTGTTTTTTCCCATATTACTCTTATATCGTTATCATATAATAGATTGATGTCGTTATGGTTACTCTTATTTAAGAGCTATACAACTATAACTATCGTATATCCAAGAACGACGTATAATGATAATGTATAATGACGTAGCCACAAGATGGGATAAAACAAAGTGGAAAAGAGTCCCAGTTAGTAACACGTTTCGGTACCTCTAATAAAGGAAAGTAATGTCTTGAAATCAAAGAATGTTTTTTGGTTGTACAAATGAATACCGAATAAAAGGTATATTAAACGATGAGCGAATAACTTTACGAAATAAAGTGCCCATCCATTGTGCAAATGCATTTTTAAAACAAAAAGTCATCCTTTGATTTTATGACAATGTTTTTAGAAAACACTATAATAGTTATGATAGTGCAACTGGACACTCGGCGTAGTCTTCATCTTTTGTGCGTTTTGAGGATATAATTCAAAAGCTTGATGTTCTTAAAATAACGATTGAGGCAGGGGTTTAGTTATAACTTATAACTCATAAGAAAAATCCAGGTTTATGCAGATGAAGCAGTAATTGTACGCAGAAAATGAAATGAAATTTTTAGAAAATGTTATATTGTCACCAAACAAATGTTTTTATTTAAATGTTTTTTCTGTCGAGAGAAAACAAAGGAACATGACGTGAGCATGCCGGGGTACGAGTTATTTTAATTGCTGGCTAAAGGAGCCGTAGAAATACAGAAAAAATTAACGTGCTTAGAAATGTCCATTCCTCAAAAGTTCATTATTGTTTAGGGCTTCGGAAAACACTGCCTTGCGTGTGGGTTGATATTTCTGGCGAAATTTGTTTCACGACAAAAGGGGTTGCAAAATCATTCCATTTACAAATATCTTCGGTTGGGAAACGTAAACACAAAGTAACCTTAAAAGAATCCCGACTGCGTGTACCTTAATATTTCGCCACAAATATGAGTCTTGAACAAATGGTATAATATGTTTTGTCTTATCTCACAGCACTACTCGCGAGTACTGTAGGTATATGTTAGCATGCTCTAAGTACAGTTGTGGAGAACATATTATTATTGAGTCTGTTAAGGTATATTCTCCGCAATTGTAACACATACTTAGTCAGGAACTCGGTATCAAGTTCGGAGATAAAGGAGCCAGGTACTGAATGTGTTTATCGACGTGACAAGTTCATAACAAGTAGGTGAGTATAAGCAAAAACTCTACTACTTTCTACTCTATCAACAATAACGAAATTAATAGTAGATTGTACACCTCATCTGCTGAGTAACTTCTATGCAAGGGGGTTACTTTTCTCTGCATGTGATTGTTCAACAAGGTCATAAAACAAAGCAAGTGATTATACATACAACACGGTAAAATAATATATTGCTTTTAACCTGGTTATCGTATCGTCAATGTAACGATACCGCTTATTTGCTTGACAGTAATAGTGGCTGAGTTAGAAACAATACTTGTTATAGACTCTTTGCTGGAAGTGTGACAGTGACTTATATTTGAATTTGTTGATTTATAAAAAATCTATTTTCTATGTCACTCTAAAATAAATGGTGTATCGAACATAAATAGTTTTGCTGATTTCGTGTATTTTCGTAGTATTTATTTCATCTGGCGACCGTTTTTAAAATATGGAAAAGTTACGGAAAGAAAGGACAATAGCTCGGAGTCTATTTACGAAAGCTAAGAATGATTTTAACGCTACATTAGAGTCGCACATTGATGAAGTCACCGCCGCCTTCGGTCGACTGCAGCTCAGAGCTGAAACATTGTTCAACGTCGACGAGCGTATAAAGGAACAATATCTGAACGCAGAAGAAATGACGGAAGAGGAATTTCTAGAGGATTGCCTGGCTAGCGATAAGTATCAATTCGACTGGGAGCGCATGAAAGTTAAGTACGACAACGTGTCCCGGAAGGTTGTGCGCAGGAAAAGGTCAAGTGAATCCAACGGCAGTGACGTATCAAATAATACTGTAAAGTCACAGCATGGATGTAACAGGTCAACATGCAGCTCGGACTGTCAGTCAAGCAAGACGTTTCCGGTTACCCAAAATTGAACTGCGGAAGTTCGACGGGAATAACAAAAACTGGATTGGTTTTTGGGGCCAGTTCAAGAAAATTGACAGCGATGAGAATATGGACGACGAAGATAAATTCCAATATTTATTTCAATGCACTGTTCCAGATTCTCCAGCAAGGGAGCTCGTCGATAGTTTTCTTCCATCCGGAGCTAATTATAAGAAAGCGATCGAACAGTTCAAGTCCAGGTTTGCTCGTGACGACTTACTAATCGAGATATATGTACGTGAGCTCCTCAATCTAGTATTTGCACAAGCCAAAGGTAACACTTCCCATACTTTAGGCCACTTATATGATAAACTAAATACTGGATAATTTTATTTACGTGTGCAGTATAACGTGCTGTACATCTTGAGTTGACTAAATCACTGTCGACAGAAGCTTTCCTCATGGCTTTTCGAAGGTTTCTTGCCAGACGTGGAAGAGTCAGCATCATCTACACGGATAACGGCACTAACTTCCATGGCGCCGATAACCGATAACCTGTTGAAAACCTTAAATTGGAATGATATAGAAGCCAACTCCAGCGTTCGAAGAATACAATGGAAATTCAACCCGCCAGCCGCTCCCTGGTGGGGTGGATGGTGGGAGCGTTTAATTAGGACTCTAAAGGAACTTCTTCGTCGAAACGTGGGACAGAAAACAGTTAGTTACGAGGAACTGTTAACCATTCTCTGCGACTGTGAAGCTCTCATGAATTCCCGTCCTCTAACATTGCAGGTGACACGGATAATTTAAAACCACTCACGCCGGCTTACTTCTTGCAAGGCCTTCCGGTCATTGAAACTCCAGACCTAGACCAGCTCGATCACAACTCACTGAACAGGCGACTCAGGTATCTACAGAAGCTAAGAGACGGTCTACGGGAAAGGTTTAAAAATGAATACTTGGGAATGCTCATACAGAAGGGCAAGGAGAGGGACTCTTATTTAAAGGTAGGCGGCGATGTTGTATTAGTGGAGACTGATGCCAAGTGTATTAAGTGGCCTTTAGGAGTAATTTTAGAAATTTATACCGGCAAAGATGGCAATGCAAGAGTAGCAAAAGTTCGCACAAGAGACGGCGAGTACACTCAAGCTTACCAACGTCTGTACCCGCTGGAAGTGCAACCCAGAGAAGTGATATGATGATGAGTAGTGGTTTGGAGCTCCGCCCCAAAGGTGGGAGGATGTTATAAACTCTTTGCTGGAAGTGAGACAGTGACTTATATTTGAATTTGTTGATTTATAAAAAATCTATTTGTGTATCGAACTTAAATAGTTTTCCAGATTTCGTGTATTTTCGTAGTATTTATTTCAATACGGTATCATGTCAAAAGCAATATTTTACAGTAAAGATTAGAGGCCCTGGTTCTAAAACCTATTTCATCCGAGACATTCAGATTTCAAATATTCAAGGCGAATATATAATTTGTACGGGGTTAAACTGCGAAGAAACAAATAACTATTGCCGACAACACAAGAGCTACTTTCCCGCTGTATTTTATTTTCTACCTGAACCGCAAGGATTATGGGAATTTTAAACAAATATTTATCAGTAAATTTTACGTTCCAAGTCCTGTACTGATACTGCAGCGTTCAACATCATTCTAAATCATTACCTACCCTATATTTGGCAGTCGTCGGGTGAAATGCCCTGTTTCAAAGCTTACTTTTTGTTTTACTAGTCACCCTCTATAAGTATTTGAGTAACTTAGGAGTTTTCTCTCTATATCGATACCATATTGGATTGCTCATGACGCCATATTGATCTCCATAAACCGTCAGAAGTATGTCAAGCCTTTTTTTTTTTGACCCGGGGGAAATGCCTAACTTAACCCTAAGATTTGCCAGCATTTTGTAGCATCCCGTACCAAGTTTTTCGAACTAAATATTTGAAATGAGTGATAGGAGTCGTTTAAAAAAATAAAAAAAAAGAGTACAGACGCTGTGAAACCGTTGAGATAACCATCTGACTCAAAATCAGTATGTTGATGCCCTACGATAAAGAAATCATACCTCGTGTGTTCATAAGTTTTGAGATAAACTTTTGCTTTAAAAAATAAAACGTAATAATACTGGCAGCTGTCTTATTGTTTTTTCAATGCTTTTGTTCTATTTTTATTTCAATTAATTTTCTTGTGATGGCGGGTGCACAAAAAATAACGTGAGACTGTCTTTTCGCTACATATGGCGGGAAAAACCAATGGAAACTTCGCCGAAATTCATGTCGCACCTAGAAAAAAATTGCACTGCTGACTAACATTTCGCGTGTTGCGCTAAACAAAATACTGAAATACAATCTCAAGGTAAAGGCTTACAATTGTAGGAAAGTTCACTTTTCTTAATGATCACCTTCGTAAATTACGACGCGAACGTTGTTCGATACTGCTTAAGAGACACGATGCTAAAAAAAATACGTTAGAAGAAAAGTTCAAACGACAAAACAATAAAGTTAATGCCAAAAGTAGCTAAGATGTTCCAGCTCCAGCACGAAATGTATCGCGTTCCCATCATCAAACCAGTGTGATGGATGGTATGTTGGGGCATTTCGTATGAAGGTGTCACTCCGCTCCATTTTTGCCAGCAAGGCGTCAAGGAGGTCGTATAAATAATAGAGGCTGTCGTTTTGAGTAATAATTGCTGGTAGTTATTGGTTATCTGGAAATTTAAAAAACCATAATTAACTGAAAACAAAATAATCTTCTGTGAACATTTTGTTTCGTCTCAAAACTTATGAACTCACGAAGTATTGTAGAGCGTCAGGGAAAGAATAGGAATTCAAGTATCCTTCTAACTACAAACCGCATTGTTGTGTCAAGGTCTTGGGTATTGTTAATCTCATGCGAGTCGCCCTCGTTTCAAGTGCCCTTACAGGTCCACACACTCGCTTAGACAACCATAACACAGCATCCTTGTCTCGCTCGACACGTAAGAAAAGAACGGGATGAGAAATGATAAATTGACGAATGTGTTGCCACGAGAACTGGGACACCTTAATTGGCGAGTTTTTCGAGTGTATAAGAAGGCTTTGACGGTATTACTTCAAAATTAGACGGCACAGAAAAATATTTTAGCATTTTGTTGGATGACAAAGCACCTTTGTGGAGATAACAGAAAAAATAAAACTTTGAAATGTATTAAATTTCACCTCGTGATGCCATTTAGGTAACATTTTACAGTAACATTTCCATATAGGTACTCGTACGAGTAGTTGATCGACCGACCGAAGGGAGGTCTAGAGTCAGTCAACTCAGTGGGCATACTTACGTTGTTTGGCGATAAATTGAGTACTATTAATCCAAACTTCATAAAATTATGCAAAATAACAGTCCAGTCGAGGCAAATCACTCACGAGAGTTTTTGCGGAAGAGTTGTTGACACAAGGCAGGATTGGTCAGAGGGTTAAGGAATTATATGGGGAATGTCACCAAATACCTAATAGTAAACATAAGGAACAGGCAAATTTACTTTACGTGGCTCAACTATTTTGGTTTTCTCTTCGATGAAAAAGTAATAGATGCTTTATCATTAACATTATAAACCAACCTGTAGTAGACGCTTAGTGATTGACAAAGATGAGCGTCTTTTATAACCGTATCTTTCACTGCCTCGAATTAGGCAGATTTTAAAACATCATAACTTCTGTGCTCTTTGTGCCTCTGACTGAACCTGTTTTCATTACCTGCCGTGCGCTAGTATTAGTATAAGATTTGTAGAAACTCATTCATTACCATAGTGTCGTGATCGTGCGTTCGCGATAGACCATCAAAAGTAAATGTAACTAGTCGTGAAACTTCTATTCATTGCCGTTTGTCACATACGTAGTCGAACTCAGAAGTAGCTGAACATTCTCGACGCAGTAACTTAATAAAGTGAGAGAGATATGAATTTAGTACATACCCAGCCGACCGATAACCGGCTAGGTATAGCTAAAAAAAAAGCAAAACCTAAATAAAGATAAGAGTCCAAATGTTATGTTATAAAGGAAATTTAAATTAAATAATTTAGGTTAAAGGTGAGACCTGAAGGCGAAATTGGATGGGTTTATATGATGAATCTAATACAAATGCAAGAAATTTAAATAACGATTGTATACTAAAATACTGTAAGGCTAAATTATTGCTAGGCCAAAACAGATGTGTCAAATGGAACTACTTATTACATTCATATCGAGTGGGGCGAACACTGGCAACTACCACGTTACTTTGCAACGACTGGGTGGAAATAAGGATGGATAGATATGGATTGGACTAGTCAAGGTGAATAACTTTGTCCAAACCCCAACAGGAAGATGTATACACTAAGACCGGGCGCATTGTATTTTAAAGTTTACGAAACTATTAAGGGTAGGGCATTTAACAGTCAGCACCAAGACTACCAAGGCCGATGTCATGGTTTTATCTTTACATAGTATAAAATGAAGTCGCTCCCGCTGTCTCTTCGCGATCTTTTAAACTACTCAACTCAATTTTAATGCAGTTTTCATCAATAGAGAGACTGATTCAAGAGGAAGGTTTCTCAATTCAACATTTTATAGTAATTTGTGGCTAACGGTGTTAGTGGCTCAGTTAAATATTCCCACATACATAATGTTTATTTATACTCAGTATGAATTTGTATTGTGTTCACTGTGTGGTTATCCAAATAAATAAATAAAATAAAACAAAAACTACCCACTGTTTTGACACTTAGTAAACAGTTACTTATTTAACTTGACAGCTATTCCTACTCTATTCCTCAAAACTTCACAAGTACACAACTTTACAGTTCTCATAATTAAGCAATAGGTGGTCTGTGTGCTCGTTTGCTTTCTTCGTGATATCAAAACACCCTTAATGAGCAACCTTTAATACCTTCAACATGCGGTTGAATTGAATACGATATTCATTCAACTTTTTGAACGCCTTACGTCGAATACAAAATGTGCCACTCACATCACATGCCAAACATGTTTGCTAGGCTATGCAAATTAGGTAAACCTTATTGATACGAAACTCCTTTTTAATCTGGAACTAGTGACGGCTGTAGCCGTCGTGGCGTCCGTGCTGCAGTGCACGACTTTCATGTGGCATTCAAAAGGTTAAATGTTACAGCAAAATCATTATCCAAAGAGAATCATTTTCGTCACAATATCTATTTTTAAGGGTAATTTTTGATAACTAGGCATTCTATTCTTGTTTTAAGCCTATTTATTCCTTCTAAACGCTAAAAGCTAGTTACGAATAGTTTATATAATTCATAGTAACAACCATTAGTAGATACCTAATAATTTAAAAAACGATTGTTCATTTTATTTTAATTACACGCAGATAATTATTGACCTATTTGGTTTGGTAGTGACCCTGCCTACGAAGCTAGAGGTTCTAGGATCAAATCCTCTGTAAAGGCAGATATTACATAGTGTGATGAGCGCGAATATTTGTTCTTGAATCATAGATGTTTTATATGTATAAAAGTTTAAGTTTCTGTAAATGTATAAGCATTTATATCGTTGAGACTAGGTCAATTGGTGTGACTTTGTGACCCCCTGGTATTTATTTATTCTTTATTTCATTAAGACGACTTCTGATCTGACAGCCCCCCTTTTTTACACACTTTCATTAGCTTCAGTTGTGACGTCAACCTGCCTACTTCTAATTTGTACTATTGACTTGGAATGTTGGATATTAATGTAATTCTGGTGACATGATAGGAACTCCTCAATAGGAAATAGAAGTAGGTCCGTTGAGTTGGGACTACGATTAAATAGTCTTTTAACAGGGAGTTCATTTAATAGTGGTTCAAGTACAGTGGGTCACAAAAGTGTGTGTGATTCAAAATATTATTTTCAAAGTTCTTATTCAAAGTACAGTCAAGGGCAAAAATATGTATACACTTTAGTACCTTGTCACTTTAACCACTGGGACAGTTCATATATGGCAGTTCAAATATGACGAAAATAGACAAGGTACTAAAGTGTATACATATTTTTTCCCTTGACTGTACGGTGGTAAATGTAACGTTAACAAATAGGTAATATGTCAAATCCAATTGTCAATGCTGCTGCTCATTAAATAAATATGTGATTATAATAATAACAATAGACACTGATTCACGTAATAATAGAGCTATTATCACAACCTACCTAATTGATAGCAATCAAGCACCAATTGTTCTCTTCGTGTTAAGGTTAAGACTTGGAGTGACTGAAGTCAGTAGGAGAGTAGGTAAATAAAAAAAATATTAAGCAATAAATATCTTTATACCATTCCCCCTATTAAACGCTTATTTTATTCACTCAAAACAGTGAATTAAAAAGCACTTTTACTCACTATTTTGGTGTTTGAATTTAGAACATAAAATACGCGATACAAACTCCTCCTCGAGATTTGATTGGTCGTCATTAACCACAAAGAGTTTAGCATTAAAAAAGTTTTGTGTTATTTGCTGTCATTAGTAGGTAAATTGGCGCCACAGGCTGTATGGATCGATGTCTTTTGCCTTTCTCTCTGTGAAAAATACAAGGAAAAATAAATTGGCGCCATTTTGAATACCTACTGAAAGTTGTACGAACATAAAATTTAGTGTTTCTTAATAAATAAAACATTTGTTCCAATTTTAATGTGCATTTTAATTAATTTTACCTTCCATTTTTCGTCATTAAATATCTATTTTCGCTTAAATCTTTCTTTTTCTCGTAGTCATGGTATAAAGTTTAGTATGCAACTCTTGAATAAAACGGATTTATATCGAGGGCCATGTATCACTCGCGTCGCTCAGGATTTTAACACTTGAATCACTCGCTACGCTCGTGATTCAATCATCCTGAATCACTCCCTGCGGTCGTGATTCAGTCGTTAGTATCCTTCACTTGCTCGAGAGTCATCTATGGCCCTCGCATTAAATCCGTCTTTTATTCACTAGTTGCATAATATACTACGAGTATTTTAGTAGTGCTACTCTCCGACCGAAACATGTTTTTGTGCAAAAACCTTAATAGATGTGTTAAAATTATTGAATATTATGCATAAAAATATCAGTGGACCGTTATTTCTAGATATTAACAATAACCCAGTGGTTAGACATTTCTCCACTAATTGAAAAATTTTGAAAAGTCCCCATGTAAAAATGGTTTTTCATCACAACTCCAGTGTCGTTCATACCAAGATCAATGTATGTAGGTACAAAAGTCAATGTCATCAAGTATTTTTATTTCAATCACAATCAGGCGACGGGATCCCCTTCAATCGCATAATTTTATTTAGACTATTATTGTTTCGCATAATTCATTTGGCATAATTTGTATTGGCCTAATAGTACTTTCGCATAGCAATACTTTGGCATACTACTTTTTTGGCATATTAAGCTATTAGAATAATTTCAGTTGGACTAATTTCTATTAGACTAATACACATTAGGCATATTATTGTTTGGGCTATTAATTGTTTGTCATATATGTCATTAACCATAATTTTACTTCCCTAAATGAATAAAACACAGTTTCATTGTTACCTTGCATTTATTATAAGTTTACTTGAAATCATTTACCTACATACATGTATTATATATATTTATTTCAAGTGGTGCTTGTTCATTTGAGTTTTAGATTACTGGCTATGGCTTGTAGAAATGCTATTTTTGTTGTGTATTCATTTTTCTTACTGATAATATTGTCTATACGTTGCTGTTTATTGATGTATTTTTTCTTTTTTGTTGGTGGTTCTATCCCAACTTGTCTTTGTTCAATTGCTGTAATTTGGTGTGTTATTTCTTGGGTAATCTTTCTTGCTAAATAATAAAAATGGGGATGATGTTTTCCCACAAAATGTGCAAATCTGTTATGCCATGCTTCGGCATGATTTTGTGTTCTAGGTATGAGGTTACGTTAGATCACGTTAGGTACATTAGGTTAGGTTAGGTTAGTATGATATCCAGGCGCGAAGCGCCCAAGCAACGCAAAAATAGGAGGTCCGCGAAGCGGACCTCCGTCGACCTCGCCTTATTTCCTAAATATATATTAACACAAAACTTGCCATTTGCCCATGACTATTTTTTAGGACAAATACTGTTATGCGCTTTGTAATTATGCTAATTTATTATTATGACTTTTCGTATTTATGCTATTTGACGTTAGTCTTAATGACGAATATGCTTTTTGTATTTATGCTTTTTAATTTTATGCGTAATAAATTATGCGTAAAGATGAGTATGCCCATTGCTAATTCGGCTAAAAGCAATTATGCGTAACAATAATATGACAAATAATTGTATGCCATCCAATAGAGAACCTCAGGCGACAGGGGAATGTTTTTGAAGTCTTGGGACAAAGTTTAATTAAACGTGCAAATATAATTAATTACATATTAATTGAAATACTACTTTACTATAGTGAATTGTGTATATTGTTGTTATTGTCATTGGCCGTCTGAATAGGAACAGACTTTATTGTAAGTACACACTGTTTTTGGCGTGCCGAAGCCCACCGAAACCTTTAACAATCCGTCGACAAATTGAAAGGAGAAACATCTAGCTGGTTTTAAATAGCACCGTACCGCTTACATCTTAGGATGTATAATTATCAAAATACCAGTAAACGGGCTTAAAGCCTGGTTAAAAGATTTGGACGTGGTGACAAGGAATTAGAATATTCTCAAGTGGCAACTAACTAGTTCATGTTGCGATTATTTATTAACAGCACCCTCATTTGTAGGGTTTTGTACCCAAAGGGTGCCAAAAAGACCCTATTACTAAACTTCCGCTGTCCGTCCATCCATCTGTCTCAGAAGGCTGTATCTCATGGAACGTAATAGATTAACAGTTGAAATTTTAACAGAGTGAAATTAAATAAAAAAGAGCCCGACTCGCAATTGGCAGTGATTTTCTAAAAATAATAATATATGTGCCTACCCACTTATTTCGTGGGTCGTATGGTAAGCCTATGGCACGAAATTAATCCGCTAATGCTAATATAGTTCGTCACATCGAACGTGATGAAGCTAACACGTACAGAGCGGAGGCCGCGCGGAGCGCGGGCCGGCGGAGCGAAACCGCGCGGAGCGGAGACAGCGCAGAGCAGAGGCCGCGCTGAGCGGGGCGAGATGGTTAAGTTAAGACTTCAATGTAAGACGTCGCACCAGGCAAAGCTTTGCGGTGGCGTTTTTGTATGCAACCGCTCCGCGCTCTCTGTGAGCTTGCGGTTTTATTTATATGAATTACACAAACGCCGTAGGAACCTACCGCTTGCCGCAAATTCAGAGAGGCGGCAGCAGTGCGGTTCTGTGTGTTTGCGGTTTCAGTGCGCTGTGTATTGTTTCATATAGATTAATGCATAATTCGGCAGCCGCCTCGCCTAGGTATTAGGGGTTAGCATAAACGGGACCCTATTTTCGTGTCTTTAGTCCACAGAAAGATGTCTATTTATTGTCCTATCCCAAATACAGTGTATGAAACTGATTAACGTGTTTTTTATTTATTATTTAGTTTAAGAGGAGTTTTAGGTGACGCTTAAATTGAATAAGTAGCTGTGATTTTTTTCCATACTAATTTAACTCAGGGCCATAACGTTTCTCACTCCCTGAATCAAGACCGTTCAAAGAGCACACCTTCGGTAGTCGGATTCGCCACAACTATTCTTACCCCCTAACTCGCCGCCGTTTTGTTTCACTTTCGGTTTATGTGAGTTGTATGTAACACCACTAACACTCGTGCATAAACCAGAATTTTACTTTAACTAAAGGTAAAAACGGATGAAAATCCGTTCAATAGTTTTTGAGATCATCATAAACATACAGACAGACAGAAGCAGAGGAAGACTTTGTTTTATAATAGGTATTTAGTGATAGTGATAGTTATTATACAGTATTATTAAGAAGTAGAAAACTAACTTAAATACGGTGTTAGTTCCTGAGGCCCCGATCCCCGAAAACACGGCGAAACGATGCGAAATTCATACAAAATTTCGCTGTTACCTGCGATTTCCGCGATTCGCGCCATACTGTACCTTCCTACTAGCAATTTTAATAGAAAAAAACATAGTCCTATTCACTTGTAATATTATAAAGAAAACAGAGAATAGTAAGGCTCTTCATAAGTTTGCTTATAAAATATACTGCATTCAAACTAACTAACACACACAGACTACTATAAAGAAGGCAAGATGTTTGGGGAAATGAATTTTTTTTGTGAATATTTTTATACTACAGTAAATTGTGATTTAAACAAGAATAAAAACTAAATTATTCCAAGAAAATTTTGTAGAAAGTGGCACAAATACAGGTGTTTGTTTTTTCCATTTGTGTCAGCTATGGAATTTGTATATGAATAAGAAAATAGTTAGTAGGTAGGTGCTTATAATTAATTATGCTAGTAAACTTTATTGATTAGCAAGGGGCGGAATTTTCATAGCAAAAATGAAACATCAAGAGGGATTGACTATTGTGTTTTATCGACTATCGATGATTAATTGTCACTTAGCATGACATGTTTTAGGTGGTAAAATTAGACCTGTAATTGGGAGGCCTTTGCCCTGCAAAATTTGACTTCTGTATTATATCGATAGCTAAAATGACAATTGGCGTAAAGGACAACTAAATTGTACTGTAAAATTGTCTTAATGATAATTGGCGTAAAGGACAGTTAAATTGTACTGTAAAATTGTCCTATACGCCAATTGCCATTTTAACCATCGATATAAAGGTTAACAAAACAATAAATTAATAAAACAGTAACTAGTTTTATTTTGTTACAATTTAAATATAAAACCAAAACGGAAATCTTAAACAGCATCATGTACTAATTATATTTTCTTCATCTTGTCTGTAGTAATAAAGAATCGTCATTATTTTCTCTACATTGTCATCATTTAAAATGGACCTGTTTTCATTATAGATCCATTTAATTTATACAGGAGCACGTTTGTAGTAGCTACTAGATAATTCTGTTTCTTTTTGTTTTATTCATTCACTCCTACCTAGTAAAATCGATAACTGGAATAGTCGATAAAACATAATGGTCAATCCCTCTTGACGTTTGATTTTTGCTATGAAAATTCCGCCCCTTGTTGATTAGTGCTGTACTTAGTTCAAACATAGTGTAAATTGGCTGAGCACTCAAGTGAGCAACTACTTTTAAGGCCGAGCATACCACAAAGCTATGTTTTTTCTGTGTTAAAGCTCTGAGAAAAGTGAACAGCAAGAAAACAAACCTAAACAAACTTTGTACACCCCTATCCTATACCACTCCTCTACTACACATTCAAATATTTTTTCTAATTGGTAACCATATTATTCTTATGTTATTTTTATTTAATTTGATTTTTCATTGACTTTTTACCTTTAATGATTAAATGTGAATGGTAATAAACTGAATATGAAATTACATATATTAAAAACCTAACTACTCTAGAATATGATAAAAAGTAGATACTTATTCCTCTGAGGAAGAAATTTATAATACTTTGAATAAAGCCATAATTTGATAAAGATTTTATATCTGCAGCATTTTTCTGTCATATAACATCCAATTGAACCAATTACGTAGGTATGTGGGATAGGTCAGAAATATATAATATTTAATTTTGCTTTAATAAACATGTCAAACAACACAAATATATATAATATCACAAATATATGATAATATTTATTTTTGTTTATTATTTGAATAAACATGTCTGTTAAAGTAATATCTAATTAAAAAAACTATTTATATTAGCATCTTCAATAAGACTAAAATTTAAAAACAAACATTGAAATCTAAGGAACTACAAATAATAACTTTCGATTAAGCATAACATTAACTTAAAGTAAAAAAAGTACACTTACATAACTAAAATTCGAGTATACAAAACTAAAATTCGAATATTGAAACAATCTCACTGCATAAAAATAAATGATACGCAAGTTCAAAGACCTCAATAATAAACACCGTCAAGATTCGTACGAGAGTAAAAACTTTCGATACACTGACAGGTAGATAAAATAATAAAAACAACTACAGTAAGAAAAAGTGTTCTGATACTTTCAAAGTTATAAAGAATCCAAGAAAAGCAATGAATGCATCGCCAGATGAGGAACAGCGATCGCGAGCGCCCGAACAAGGGGATCACTTTAATTTATTTATATTACACCGAAAGCTATATCAAACAAAGGCTACAGTATGAATTAAAACAAAGTTAAAACTATAATCTAATATTCAATGGTGACGAAACTCGCTATAAATAAATTGTAAATAAAAGTGAAGTAACGCACCTTCGAGTGCCAGGTACATAGGTGGAACCCGGTGACATGAGAAGTAAATTAACATAACTTTGTCCTTACACCGTCCAAATCACTGGCCATAACTTAGTTATTTTAACACTATAACGTCTCTGTAAGTAACTATCGACCAAATAACACCATTTCATATAGACTTTTATTAATAAATCTTCAAAATAAGTGTTCACTGAATGAAATAAAATATTTAACACTCCTGTCCAATTTCAATCGACCATAGCATAAAGCCTTTGCGTGCGTTTCTGAACAGTGAAGACTGACGAGAGCATTGTCTATGGTTGACTTAAGACGAAAAAAAAAGTGACTAAGAGCGCAAGTCCGAACAAAGTCAAATTAAAATCCTTGTCTATAGCCGGATATAGGCTCGTTCGGCCAATAGGAGTAAAAATATATTTTAAAGCCTATAAATAAATTCACAATATTATTTAAATATATTATTCAAATGTTATAATTACGAAATAACTTGTTATAACAGTAAAAATTGGTAACTTGTTATTTTTACTGGCATTTTATCTGGCAAATCCTTGCCATTTCAATGTATTTAAGTTTTTTATTTCATACTATAGCGGCCCGCCAGCGGCTTCGTCCCGCTGCTCGGACTCTCCCGGTGGGTTTTTCAATTATTTTCTTTCATACAAACCCTGTACTAACGAACACAACAATAAAGAAATCAGCCAAATCGGTTTAGTCGTTCTCAACGTGACCGGTTCATTTTGATATACATAGAGATTAATCGTTATTCACTACAATAAAGATCTATTTTTGAAATTACTAATAACTTGTTATATTGCAAACTTGAATAGGTATTTATTGCATTATTTTTCTATTCTGTGAGTCGAAAGAAGATTAGATTGCTCTGCTTGTAACTGTAATCTGTGGAAAAGTATGCTGGCAACCCAAAGCTGTTAGCCATCCTTATTTTGTTGTCTTTCAAACACCTTGATAAATTTCAATAATGGCCAATATATCCGCGAAACGAATCAAAAGAGAATTCAAGGAAATCATTAAAAGTGAAGAGGTAAGAAAACCCATTAAAAATAATATTAATCGTTAGGAATAGATAACCTCGAGTAAGCAATTACTTGCAGTTTTGTTAGTGTCATTTTTCTCAAGAATACCAAGTTATTGGAGATCAAAGTGCTTATTATTTGTGGCGAATGTTTCTTAGGGTGTTGTTAAATGTCTTGCGCAATTCGCTTTCGATTTATGCTAACTAATGGTAAATCTTATTCATAATACGCATTTTAGGTGGCCACTTATTGAACTGCGTAAGTTCGATTTGTTATTATTTGACCTAATATTTGACCGCTTTAATTTTTACCTACTTAGTGTTATGATTTACTTCCTTACAAATTTAATCAAATTACATAATTCCAAAAAGTATTATTTATGTGATATTTCTGTTATTGCAATTCTTATCAATTCTGGTTATTAGATTAGAGGTCAACAGGCGCGTAGTTGGGAAGCTCTCAGATCCTCGGTGTTGGTACTGAGCATCAGCTAAACAGAAGCTGCCCTTCTGAAATAAAAAACTAAAATAATCTGTTAAGTTTATATTCCCTGTGTCTCTGAAACACAAAACTATAAAATGTAGAACTGTTTCATTTGCGACTTACACACTCAGTTGTTTAGGGTAAGCAACAGCATAATTATTCAGAACTTTGATATTGGAATTATAGGTTCGAATCTATGTTCAACAATTACAATATCATGAGCTCATTGTACTCATTTCTCTACCATTCAAAGTAATGCCAAAATACACTAAAAAATTTTGCCAACTAAAAACTATATTGCTTAGAGCCATGTAACTAATTAAACATGGCAACATTCAAATAGGTAAGTAAGCTGTAATACATAAGAAATAGAAAAAAAGACTTTGTTAACTAACTTTTAATGAGGATGACATATACAGCAACTAGCTTCAATCAAACAATTAATGAATCAATATAATTTTTATTCCAAACCATAGAGTTCACATGATAGTTGTAGAAATATAACATTGGTTTTTATTGTCTGTTTAGTCCTGCGTGCCTCATGGCAAAGGCCTCCTATCTAGGGTCACTATTGCCTAACGCACTCGCAATCGCAATTCACTTCAAAGTGGAACAATTGTTTTCATTTTGTAAGCAGACTCACCTTCGCACTGTCCAAATGAAAAAGATTGCAAGTGTGTTAAGCAATCAGCCCTCTGGTTAGCAATTTATATCGCTGCCTATTCTTGGTAACTGTTCTATTTGGGGCCTATTGTCAGCTTTCTCTCCCATCCCTTTTTTAGCTTATCTAGGGTCACTATTGCCTAACGCACTCGCAATCGCAATTCACTTCAAAGTGGAACAATTGTTTTCATTTTGTAAGCAGACTCACCTTCGCACTGTCCAAATGAAAAAGATTGCAAGTGTGTTAAGCAATCAGCCCTCTGGTTAGCAATTTATATCGCTGCCTATTCTTGGTAACTGTTCTATTTGGGGCCTATTGTCAGCTTTCTCTCCCATCCCTTTTTTAGCTTCCCCTGTTTCTTTTGCCATCTAAAATACAGTTCAATGACAGTTTTGCTACACTAGTCTTGTCGGCTTAGCATCAGGTGGGTACTTTAGTTGGTAGATTTTAGATAGTATCATAGTATCGTTGGATTGGTCTTCACGCTAGAAGTCACAGGCCATATTAGAACCTCCTGAGAGTTTATGCTTCAGGGTTAATCAGGTTTTCAAATCTTGCTATTTGTTAGACTAGTTAATGGTATTATTATACCTGAGTTGATGTTATTACAAAGGAAGTTATTGTAAGATAAGAATATGCTACGTGAAGAGCACCCCATCGTTACTGCTTACAAATCAAAACTGTGTGTAAATCAAAACCAACACGTCGTTAAATACCTGTATAATATGTCTAAGCTTGTATAGTGAAATGTTGTAATAGAAATAAAAATCTAATAGTTACATTATAAAACTGCTTCCCATTTTTTTGTACCTATTAGATATGCATAAATTCTATTAGTTCTCTTTGTACTTTCAGGGAGTACAAAAACACATTGTGTGTTAATGATTTACCTGTTACGCTAAATCTACTTTGCTTTAATTGCGTTTTTATATGTGTGCATGCAAAAAGATGGCATTTGCAACTGACATTTAATCTCATACCAGCATCGTAAATTATAATTATTATATTCAGAGACTTGTTCTTTTGGTTTTTAAAATGTATATCAGACCGAAAAAAAACAAGATTTACCTGTGCTTATCATGATGATTCTTCATATTTGTACTGTTTTATTTTAGTTCGATCGTCGTCTTTGTTCGCTCTCGCTAGGTGGCAGGGCGCCAAAAAGTGAAAGCATTGCCGTAAAAAGATGCAATATGTATTGTTGGGCGACCTTGCCGCTACGGTGACTAGATACTCCTATACAATTCAGCATTTACGTATTAACTGCATGTGTCCAAATGAGTACCTCTATATTAATAACTTTTACGCATTCGCTTCTGTCCTTTTGCCCGTCGGTAATTACGTGCCGCATCTTTCTTTTAACGCGAATTTCGCATATCGTAAAAACCTACGCGCTCACACTCTTATGTGCATTACCCCGCAGTAAATGCACTTAATACCCCGATGTAGAAACATACACAATAATATCTACTACAATGTTGAAGCCGATTGAATGACTGAAAGTACGCTGGGCCTTCGCTAAAGGGCTTTGTCCCTTTATCAAAAACAGCTTATACTTGAAAGGTTCGACCGTTTTCCGTCAAACATGGGTAACATTAAGTTCCACCTTACAAATTAAGTGCTCATCACACAAATATATTGGCCCATACGGGGAATCTAACCCAGGAGTGCCAGCTTTGTAAACGCGTCATAATGTATAATGTACGATTCGGAAAAGATTACCCGCCTTCTCGGGCAGTCGCGTTAAAAGTAGCGATCCATAAACAGTCCTTTTGCTTACACAGTGAATAATTTAGGTCTTGCATATTGCATCGCTGCGCTCGGCTAATCTGTGCTTTGTTCAATTGATCTTTAAACGTCCTTAATTAACAAGACTGAAATCATTTCAGAAGAGAAAGGCAGTATAAGAATATGATGTCATATGCGCTATGCCCTTTTTGGTCTAGATTGTAACAGGGTTAGACTGTGTCCTAATGAATGAAGAGAGTACTGGACAATTTACATGTACACACTAGGCTCATCCTTACGTGTGCCTTGCTAACGTGCCCGTAGTGATAATTCATTCTTTAGTATGTGATCATTTTGGTTTTTTCAGTTTGATTACCTACTTTTATTACGCTTAACCAAAATAAAGTTATCCATTCATGACCATTTTTGCAGACTTTTCTTCTAATATTTTACATGTTAAAGTTAGGTGATATTTGGCTCACAGGTCCTTGTATTATAGCTCTATTCTGCTCGGTAAAACCAAATTGCTTTTGTCATGTTATGGTATTGTCAACTATAGCTATTAGGTATATTAACATGACACTACAAAACTATATCGAGATAGAAGGAAAGAGTGTATGTACCTAGCGTGCCGAAATGGCGATTAGAAATCATCATTTCTCGCCGCAAGGGTCGGTCCGCTCTCGATTGTTTTCCGCGTGTGACATTCGAATGTAAAAATAAAATGGCCCATTGCTTGATAATAAACTGTTTGTTCGTCGTCTGTGAGGGATAAACAGCCATGTTGAAATACTGAATACCACTTGTATATGGGCTTTGAAGATCTCACTACTAAAAGCAGCAATCACCCGGTCTCCACATTGTGTTTGTCTTAATCCACTTTTAAAGTCTAAATCATAGGTCTTAAATTTTTACAGGACAATTCCATTTTCAGCAGCGACTCAACGACTTCAAAAAACTGTTAAAACTGACGATTGCTCTTATATGACATGGCCAGTGTGTTAAGAAATAAAACTTTAGAGATTATAAGAACGTAACATTGCCTTAAAAAACGTTAAAGCTTTTTTTATTGCTTATTGGTTGGGACCCGCAGGCAGACCATTCCCTGGGCTCCCGCAGACCGCTGCTCTAAACTAAACAAACACGCAGCCAAAGCTGAATCGACTGTCTCTCATGTATTAATATTTTGTTTTCCAGGTAGCAGGGGGTGCGATCACACTGGAACTGGTGAATAACAGCTGGACGGAGCTGCATGGCACGATAGCGGGGCCGCACGAGACGCCGTACGAGGGGGGGACGTTCCATCTGGAGATTAAAGTGCCAGAGACATACCCTTTCAACCCGCCCAAGGTACACATACACCTCATAATGAAATTAAAATAATCCCTCATCATTCGAGACTAAATTGGAAGAAAGGGATGGAGCTAACGTAACTTAGAACTTCAATATTCAAAGTTTTTTTAATGTTCACATAGAGAAAAAAACAATCTTCTGTCAAACAAAAGTGAAATAGGCAAGTCACACATTGTAATCGTTATTTGATTTGTAGTTGACATGATACATATACACCGTGTTTTTTTTGATTTACGATAACTTCGGCATATTGCTAGGTATATCCATAGAAAGTAATTGGTAGATTTGATTTTTAAATATTGCAAAAAAAAATTTTTTTTCTGTTTAGAACAAAGTAATTCAATGTTATATCTTTGATCATTCTAAAAGGGCCTTTAGAGTTAACTAATAGTGAGTGTCAAATACGTCAATGTTGGCGTGACCATGGAATTAGTAACTAATAAAATAACGTACATCTGGAAGGTGCATTCCACCGATAACGCGAGCCGAAAGAAATGTACCTGTATGTGGATCTAGGGATCTGTGTATTCTGTGTGGTCTCCTATAATTCGAAATTGACACTTGAATGACAACTTAATACTAGATTTTTTGTGAAAGCTTTCAATGCTTGTATTTTATTCTACCTGCTCTTATTAAGAAGTTCAAGACGGCAGTTAATTTTTCTCAGTCTGTCCACGGATTCGTTGACGGAGACCACACAGATGGCCAGATATTGATTTTGGAGACAATCATTTGATTAACTAAAAAGTTCAAGATGGCGGCTACTTTTCCTCAATTTGTCAACGGATTGGCTGTCGGAGACCACACAGATCCACAGATCCACAGATATCGATTTTGGAAACAATCAGTTGAATATGTAAATGTTGTTTCGTTTACTGCCCCACCGGCTTGTAAAATTAATTTGTCCGTAAATTGCAATTCAAATATGGTCACCTTTAGAAAGGGACGCAATAAGCTTTAGCACATTTCTTTCGGCTCGCGTTATCGGTGTAGTGCACCTTCCAGGGTGGTAATTATGACATGGCTATGCAGTTCATTTTACAGTGAGCGTAAAGGACGGAGCTATAGAAGTTACATAACTCTGTCCTTTTCTCTCAGCGTAAAATGAATTGCACAGATACGTCATAATAACCCCACAGATCTGCCGTCCGATCACTAAAAGGCCGTTAAGTGAAAAAAACACTTTTTGAGATATGAGCAAAAAAGGTGATAACTTAATTTTCTAAATATTTTAAAGACTTATTACGTTTTTTGAAATTGATAATTATTTGTCTATTTTTGCTCTATCCATCAGTGTCGGAAATATATTAATAGGTTCTATGGTAGTTTTTTTATACAGGTTTTTACGCTTTAGCCTAGCATTCTTCTATTAAAAAATAATATATTTACAACTCTTAAAGACGGCTGGCTGAACTGTAGCCGCTTTTATGCGTTGTAATATATTGTAACTGGAGGACTGTGGCATTACAGCCCACAGTTATAAATAATACCACTACTAAATAACGGTTAAGTCACTTAACCGTTTTCTTGAATTGTAACTAGTAAAAGTAACTATCATCAAAACTTTGAACAAAAGCGTTAATGACCTTAAACTGTCTTTATCATGGTGTCCTTTGAAAGCAAAATACAAACACAACTACAAAAAAAAGGGTTTTATAAAATCCAATCAATGCTAACCGTGTTTTAGTGTAGCAATACTCCATCGAAAACTGAACGCATTGAGGTAAATAGACGGTTAGGTCTCACTTCTTACTTGTAACAATAACAAGAATTGTGGTCAAACATGTTCATTATTGCTATAGAAGTAAGTGAAATTTATTATTAAAGTAGGATATTTAGTATTTATTAGTAAAAGTACACTTCTTCGTTGATAAATCTTTTATTTCTATAATTGTTACAAACAAATCTATAAAATTAGGCAAATATTCGATAAAATAGCTAGCTTTACTAAGTTGACCTCACAGACGCATGCCTCTCTGTTGTATATACAGGCATTTCATACCAGAATTGCATTTTATGAGGTGGAGTCATATCATCCAGTGCTTTGATGATAGAGTTTTTCCTATGCAGGGGTGTTATTTTTTCAAAAACAACGGACGGTTGGACGGACTAGCGAAATCGCAGCGGCGAGTTAAAGTAATCCCGTCAGAGTGAACAAAACACATTTTAGCGCGAGAATTTTCAATTAAGCCGCCTTATACGTTCGATCCATCGGCAGAAATCATGCTGATAAATTGAAAATTGAAAACCTTTCTCAAACTAAAAAAGGTATCAAATTCCTTGACAATAAAATTAAATAATGAAGAATACAAGCTATCTGGATCATCCCGGGTACACGGCATTAACTTAATTGTTTGGTGGCCTTAGCATTAAACAAGTGCAATAGATTTTTAGAAACTGGCCTCAGTATAAAATCTCGAAGAGAATTGACAGTGTTCCCTTAAAATAAGCTTGTCGACCGCAGTGGTCCGAACTTAACATATTAACTATAGATTTCTGAATAGGGTCAAAATGACTAAATATATTATCAATACACGTTGCACTAGTTGCTGCGACTCTAGTAGGTTCATAAATCAGATTTACTAACTTAAAGGATCTAAAAACGATCGGCGAGCTAATAGACATGGGCGATTTTTCGAGTAAATTAGCATTATAATCTCCACACACAAATATACACTTCTTGCTTTTAAAAAACAACTAAAAACATTCCCTAAAACGCTCTCAAATACGAGTAGTTTGTAATCCGCTGAAGGGGGTCTTTATACGCAAACAATAATAAAATGCTCCATTTCAATACACGCAATTTCAATGTGACGTTCAATGGACTTCATAACAATATCCTTACGCTCCTTGCATTTAATGTAATTTTTGACAATTATTAAGAATCCCCCCGCCTGCAAGATTGCCTAGCAAACATGATGTTGTGATTATTAAAAATAAACATGCACTCATAACCTTTAAGCCAATGCTCAGTAACACATAAAACGTGTATATTAGTACTGTCAATAAATAAACCAATTTCAAGTTCCTTACTAGAAAACCTCTGTATATTATGATGAATAATATTTATTACATTACAACCAAATTTATTTGTAATGCTCGTCGACCTGCGGGCAGGCACGGGGCCGGCGCGGTGGTCGCCGCGGACGACGGCAGCCGCGGCCGTTGTCGAAGTGGTCAGTTTAAATCAACTGGCAGCTCCGGCGCAGAGCCGGTGCTAATAAAACTCAGCGCAGGCTCCGTCCTACAGTTATCGCTCGCTATGCCAGTCATAACGGGGTCCAATATGTGATGTATCTTGGTTACAGATCAAGGTAGTGTTTCTCTCAACAACGACGGTCGGACGGACGAACGAGTGAATGTCCAAGCGGTGAGTTTAAGTAGTCCCGTCAGTGCGTACAAAACATATTTTAGCGCGTGCACTTTCAATTTAGCAGCATGACTTTTGCCGATGGATCGAACGTATAAGGCTGCTTAATTGAAAATGCACGCGCTAAAATGTGTTTTGTTCGCTCTGACGGGACTACTTAAACTTGCCGCTGCGCGCTGCGATTTCGCTCGTCCATCCAACCGTCCGTTGTTTTTGAAAGAATAACACCCAAGCAATAAACATAAACAGTTATAATTATAACACAGGGCTTTTCCCGGACAGAATCAGGTAGTCAGATTCTAAATGTAGCCACGTCAATCACGGGGGTACTTAAAACGAAACAAAGAACCACATAGAATGACAATAGTAGTACAACAATAGTAATAGCGTTTAAAAAATATATTTATTTTCTACTTCAAATTTACATTAAATACATCTTAGTGAAAAAAGTTATGTTAAGACACGTATTTTCTGGCTGTATTTTTTTACAATGAGTCCAAATTCGATGGGTCTACGTTAAGCACAACGGAGCTCATGTTGCCGTCGTCGTCCGGCTCTAGACCAGCGTCGCTATTGCCTAACGCACTCGTAATCTCAATTGGCTTCGAAGCGGAATAATTGTTTTCATATTGTATGCAGAAAAGCCTTCGGTTTTTAAAATGAAAACAATTGCGATTGCCCCTCTGTTACAAGATACCCTATTACTGTATTATCATCAAAATCTCATAAGTATACCAAATTCCAGCTCAATCGAACACTGGGAACTGGTTCAAAACTTGTTTACAAGATTTAAGCTAAGTAAACATACATCCCTAACTTCATATATAGTAATGTGAAGTTAAATAATCTACCAAATAAACTTTATAAGCAAACTAACAACAAATGTAATAAAACTTATTATTTTAATACAAATTGCTGGCTAAAACTCTTACCTTGCCTTCGAAGTCGGCGCGCGGTTGACCCTTTGAGTCGCTCAAGTTTGCCGTTTTTTAGCATTGTAATGCCGCTTAACCGTTTTATAGTGTTGCATCCATTGATTGTTTTTAATGGATTGTCTAAACTTGAAAACGGTGACTGTCTTTAAGCGTTGTAAATGTTTTTTACACCTATGTGTTCTACTACAACGCAACAGTTAAGAACCTTTAACGATGTTTTAGAGAATTAGCATTTAGATAACGGTTTTTTAAAATTGTACCCCCTGACGAAGCTTGCATAAAATAAATTGGTAAATCACAGCTAGAGTAGGATAACTGTTTTAAAGTGAAGTTCGTTGCAGTAACCGTGTTTTAAGATTGCACTGAGAATCATTTGTAGCTGTTATCAACACAGTTATTTGCCTTTAAACGTGCTTTAGTGTCGTGACGTAACTTAACCGTTTTTAAGTATTGAAAGATCCAAAAAAACCTTTACTTAGCCGGGTACGGGGTCCCCATATCTCTGAATCTATAAATGATAAAAAATATTGGCCAACAGTAGTCGATAGAGAAAAAAAATCTCTTTCGCGCTATATATAAAACTCAAAATTGACAATATGCTACTTAACGGCCTTTTAGTGATCGGACGGCAGAGATGTACGTTAGTACTTACTAATTCCATGGACACATATACAAACCTAACAATTGTAAACTCTTTACTCATAAGAATTAAAAGAAAATTGTTGTTATCAATTAAGAGCCTTTTATACTAGTTCAACGTGATTAACTGATTAAATTTAAAAATTAAATATCTTTAAAACCGTAAGAGTTATCATTTGTCTGTCTTTGGGAAATTAACTTTATTTGACCTAAAGAACGTTCCCTTAAAGTTATCGTAAATCAAAAAAAACACGGTGTATATCTATTTCTTCAAATCGATATCACTCGATTTAGGTTTGTCAGACCACACACCTCAATTGTTTGAAGTTCCTGTAAAGAAAACCTGTATTCTCGACTCGTGGATCATATTGAGACATAACTACTCCCAAGAAAACTTGATTATATTTAAATCTTATATAGACTCATTACCTTTTTCTGAGATATATTATTATATATCTCAGACTGTAGGACTGTAATGTAACTTATGATTATTTCTTGAAGACTTTCCAAATGTTATATGATCTGTACTTCCCAAACGAAAAAAATGGATTGAGAACCTTTAAAAAATTATGTTGGATTTCTAAAGGTATCAAGATTTGTAGTAGGTAACACAGACAATGGGCTATTTGACAAGGTGAAAAAAAACGTAATAATTATGTATATTCATATAAATTATGAGTTTTAAAATCGATTTAAGGTATTCTTACTTAAAAAAAATGGATCTTTTATCCAAAAAACCACGATAAAACTTGATAATTTTGTATCTGTAGCCATTTTATCGAAAACGGCGCCGAATCCATGATGACGTCAAGGGTCGGTAAATATCACATCATAGGATGTCTGTATATTCTATATGACAGTTGACGTTTGTTTGTTTTTCTGGCTTTGCTATGATTAGCCAATATCAGTTTGTTTATGTATTGACCACTGACGTCACTGATTCCTGTGCGACGCCATCTTGCCCAAGAAAGCGTTTTGGCGGCATATTTTAAAAGTGAATTTTTATTTCCTTTTTTTAGACGAAATACATAAAAGAATTTAAAATTACCACTTTTGGAGTACTCAATAAACACCAACAAATAATCTGAGATGGTTTTCAAAAACCTGTCAAATAGCCTATTGCTTTGGCGCTACAGAGTTTCCCCGAACCCTAAAAATAAAACACTTCTAAAAATACTCTCAAATAGGTACACAAAATAAAACATTAAATTAACAAAAATATCTCTAAATAACTATAAAATAAATACAGCACGAAATAAAAATAAAGCTGCTGATTGACTGCATGTCATTCATACCCTAAAGATCCAATTTCCAAAATTAAACAAGATAAAACAATGTCGTCACTGATCCCACAGAAATTGCAAACGTATTGAATGACTTTTTTACCGATCAAATTAAAATCACGACTAATGACTCAAAAGCTAAAAAAAGTAGTTTCACGACAAATGTTCAATCAATGTTTATGTATCCCATAACAGCGAAAGAGGTACAAAACATATCCTAAAAAATACAAAAAGTGTAGGATTCGACGGAATCGATACGTCTGTAATAAAATTTGTACGTAACTCCATAGCTGGGCATCTAAGTCACATAATTAACCTGTCTTTTAATGCAGGCATCTGCCCTGATGGTTTGAAGATGGTAATTGTAGAGCCCTCTTCAAAAAAATGACAGAGAAAATCCTAAGAACTACAGACCAGTAGCCCTGATCCCAGTTTTCTCAAAAGTGTTGGAAATTACAACATACAATAGAATGTACTATCAGCCCAATGGAACCCTGACCCACCATAGAACGGTGTCACAGTGACATTATAAAACAATTTGTTTGACACTTCTTATGACTTGAATCATAACGTCTCTGTGACACAGTTCTATGGTGGGTCAAGGTTCCAATGGTCTGATAGTACAACTACCTAAATAAATACAATATCCACTGTGACGAGCAAAAAGGTTTTAGGAAAAATAAAACAATAAACATGCCTCTTTTCGATCTTATTAGTGCAGCGGTTCTACATGTGGACAAGCAAATACCAACCTATATGCGCAATAAACTTACACTGATATGACCAAAGCATTCGATTATGTTGATCATGAAATACTTTAAAACATGGAATTAGAGGCAATATTTTGAATTTTATTAAATGATATTTGTCTAACCGAGTTCAATACACAGAAATGACTCGCATCTGCACCAAATTAAAACATGAATTTAAGTACACTTCAAAGGCTATAAAAATAAAGTACGGCTAACCACAGGGAAGTGTGTTGGACCCCTTTTGTTTCTCGTCTATATAAATGATTTGCCAACATATGTTAATTGTCCTATGATTCTCTTCGCATATGATAGCACAGCTATTATAAAATGTGAAAGTACCTCTTAATGAAATTGTGACATGGCTCTATAATAATAATTTAATAATAAATCTTAATAAAACCAATACTATGCAATTTTATCAAAAAATTGTGTAAATCGCCTATTACTGGCCACCCTCCGGTAACGGGCCACTTTGCAATAAAATGTGTAAAGCAAGAGATTTTCTGACATTTTTGCGATTAAACTAGAATACCTAGATCTTGAGTTATCACCCGGAGTACTCTCCAAGTATCTTTACTTACAGCGTCAGTAAGAAATTTGATGGCATGTTACTAAATGACACTTTCTTAAGTGGCCAGTTATTTACGATTTACCCTATTAGTTAACAATTTGGTCATCAACTATAGAGGTATTAAAAATAAAGAATGTTCACGAATGTAGATTTATAGGAATTATTATGGATAGTAATCTAAAATGGAAGGCACAAGTTGCAGAAGTCATTAAAAAACTCAGCATACGTACTAAGGAAACTATCTAAAATAGTGAACATAAAAGTGCTAATCACAGCTTATCATGGCCTGATGGGTTAGCGACTTCAACTTTAAGATATGGTGTTATATTTTGGGGCAACTCAGTCAATAAACATATTGTTTTTAAAGCACAAAAAAGGTGTATCCTTGCCATGTTGGGTCTGAAGCCTAAAGAGAGTTGTGTCCCTGCTTTCAAATCATTGAACCTTCTCACGTTGCCGTCATTGTACATACTAGTAAAATCCCCCACTTATTTGTGCTGGGCGCCAACGGACGAGTTCAGCCCACGCGCGCCCAGTACCAGCATAACCTGCGAGCTCCCGCGGGGAGCACGGCCCTTTTAGCCAATAGCCTTCTCGGCATGGCCCCATCTGTATACAGTGTTTTTTGAGTTCCTGGTTGGCGGTGGCAGATGGTTTCAACACTTTGTGGTAACATACGAGGGTGGATTGAAAAGTTCTGAGCCTGGTAAAAAAAACTAACTGGCTCACTTTTTATAACAATTTTATTTTTCGACATAGTCTCCATGAAGGTCAATGCACTTAGTCCACCTCGCCTCCAACTTCATTATCCCATCAAAAAAAAAAGAATCTCTGAGGTCGTTAAAATATGAGTCTACTGCTTCTTGTACCTCCATATTAGTCGAAAATCTTTGTCCTCCCAAGTGTTTTTTGAGGTTTGGGAAGAGATGATAATCGGAAGGAGCTAGATCCGGCGAGTAAGGGGGATGCGGCAGCACTTCAAATCCACAATCATGTATTTGTGCCATTGATTTCGCCGAAGTGTGAACGCGAGCGTTGTCTTGGTGAAACAATACTTTTTTCGACAGCATTCCAGGTCTCTTTATTTTAATTTCCTCTCGCAGACGACGTAAAAGAGCACAATAGTACTCTGAATTTATTGTTTTGCCCTTTTCGAGATAGTCTATCATGATAACCCCCCTGCAATCCCAGAAAACCGAGGCCATTACCTTATTAGCTGACAAAATGACCTTGGGTTTTTTGGGTGGTGGTGAACCTGGTCTTTTCCATTGCCTGGATTGTTCTTTCGATTCTGGTGTACTGTGGTGGACCCATGTCTCGTCCATAGTTATAAAACGATTGAGAAAATCTTCGGGGTCACGTTGAAACATGTCCAAACAATCTTGGGAAATTGTAACCAGTACTCGTTTGTTCTCGACTGAAAGCAGTCTAGGCACCCACCTGGCTGACACCTTAGAAAATCCAAGAACATCGGTGATGATGTTCTGTGCCCGCTCATAAGAAATACCCATTGCTTCCGCTATCTCCACAATCTTCAATCGCCTATCCTTCATTATCGCATCTACTCGTAATATTTTATTGACATTTTCATCCGTAGTAGGCGTCAACGGCCGCCCACTCCTAGGCTCGTCTTGAACAGTCTCCCGGCCACGTTTGAAATCAGCTACCCATCTTTTTATGGTAGCATACGATGGAGCAGATTGCCCTAATGTTTTGTTCATATCTTCAAATATTTGTTTTGGTGTTAACCCCTTCTTTTGCAAATATTTTATGACAGAACGGTGCTCAATTTTATCCATTACTTGAAAAATCAGTGACCTTATGTAGCAGTTCCAGCATAAAATGCAAAATTGTGACAAGAAAAAAACAAAAGATAGTGCATAATGGCGACTAAATATGGCACTTTTACCTGCCAGTATTTTTTTTTTTTTTTTTTATTATATACAACCTTAGGCTCAGAACTTTTCAATGCACCCTCGTAATTGCTACAAGGACCGTATCATTAATTATGGGTCCAAACAAAATGTATTTTAAAACAGAAGTATAGAACTATTTTAAAATAATAACATTTCGTCTGTAGAATGTGTCATTGTCGGTAAGTCAAGTTACATTGTCAATTAATACAATCGGCGGGCCTCGTATGGCTGCGTCTATATCGCGTGTCAACTGTGGATAAAGCATCTGTCACTTTTTGAGACATGTACTTATTTACCTGTCAGCAGTTGACGGATGCCTTATTCAAAATGTATCACGCGATAAACGCAGCCATATTAGGCCCCCAGATCAATTGAATCAGAAGATATGCTAGCTGTTCGCATCAAAAAAAGGACTTTCGGTCCGAGATTGTGCTAAATAAATAGTTTCTACATAGTCGGTCCTTAAGTTCTGTCACAAAGGTTTAGTCAAATAAAAGTAACTTCTGTTTATTTTTAAATTTTACAACAAATAAAATTTAAAAGCCTAATTAAAGTACATTTTTAGGAACTAATCATCATTCCACATAGTCGCCGCAATTTCCGATACGATCTTTTAACATTCACGGCCGGCACCGATTAAAATACGCACGAGTTTTCTGAAAAGTTCACTTTTTGAAAAGGCTTTAAAAGTTAGTCTTTGTTAACCAGGAATCTTTTTTATTTAATATTGTGAAGCCTCTCATCTCTGGGTATGTTCAGAGACCAGCATTATTATCTTAACGACACTTAAAAACCAGGTTATGAAGCACGAAATTTGGTGTGTTTTCGTATTTCTGCAAATTGATGTGAAATCGTAAGGTCGATTTAATGAGACATGAAGATTGGCCGGAGTATAAGCGGATCTTTAATAGTTTGGGATACATTCGTATCAAAATTTAAAGGTAAAAGTCTGATCACGCAAATTTCGACTCAATACGAGAACTCTTACAAAAGTTGTAGCCGTTATCAGTATCGTGGTCGTGCGTGTTTTGACCCATGCTTTCCTGCCCCGAATGGGAATGCTTAAAGCTCGTACACCAAATTATTGTAATAGTAAGGAACACAAATTACGCTTCTTTATTCTATATAAAATAAGCTTTTGATTGATGTACTATAGGTTTATGAAACTCTTTTATTTATTTTTTAAAGTGTAATAAACCTTTGTGACAGAACTTAAGGACCGACTAGGTAGTATTGGTATGATGCAAAGAGCTAAGAAACTAAATTATTTGGAGAGCTATAAAAAGCAAAAACGGCCAACACATCAACAATCGTCTACAGTTAAAACGAGGGCCCGTTAGCTGTATGAAGAAGTTTTGTGCGAGAAAAAGCAATGCATAATCATTAATCAACAGTCATGGATGATGAGACTTACGTGAAATTAAATTACAAAACTACTCAATAAAAAAGGAGCAATCGTTAACATCGCGAAAAAGCATTTTTTTGTGAAAATTTAGAAAAAAAAAATCATTTGTCAGTGTGGAATGATACCCTTTTTTCTTAACAAACTTTGAAATCTATCGAAAACATGTCATGTCATGTCAAGATTACTTTAGCCACTTTTGAGGAAGCACGAAGGTCCTACATTATATTGGCCTGACTTAGCTAGCTCTCACTATGCGTCATCTTCATCTGTGCTATAGTGGTATGCCAAAGAATACGTGCAAGTTTGTAAGCAAACAACACAATCCACCCAACTGTCCAGAAAAATACGTCCCATCAAGAGATCTTGGGCCCTAATGAAGAGGGATTTATGTAATAAGGATCATTAACCAAGCTTAAAATAAAAAAATAGAGTGTTTAGAATTAGGTAGCCAAAATCTTTGGTGAAAGTGTTGTCCAAAACCTTATGCGACACATTAAAAGTAAAATCCGGAAACTTGGCAAAGGACTCTAAGTACATTATTATTTTCTTATTTTTGGCGATACGATGTATAAATAACAGTAAAAAATTATATAAATAAAAAAACCGGCCAAGTGCGAGTCGGACTCGCGCGCCGAGGGTTCCGTACAAACCTTTAGGTAAATAAGTAAAACTTCACCCATCACGACGATCCACTTAAATTATGACATGTAACTAAAAATTTAGGGTTTTCGGTTTTTTTTCCTTTATATGTGCTATAAAACATTGCTTCATGCCAAATTTCAAGATTCTAGATCGACTGGAAGTACCTTTTAGGTATTGATTCCCTTGCAAGTAGTTGCGAGTTTGAAAATATGCGGCTTAAATTGCTGTTTCTTTTGATTGCGTTGACAAAGAAGTTTGATTTTGTTACAGCTTAAAGGTATTATAGACCTGAGTATTTGATATGAATTTCAATTTAATACCTCTACGCGTTCATGAGAAAAGGGGTAGTAACTTTAAAATTATTAAACATACTTTTATTACATGATGTAACTGAAAATTTACGGTTTTCGCAATTTTTCCTTTATTTGTGCTATGAGGCGTTGCTTTGTACCAAATTTCAAGATTCTGAGTTCACGGGAAGTACCCTGTAGGTATTGATTCCCTTGCGAGTTTCGAAAATTTGCGGCACAAACGGCTGAATCTTTTGATTGCGTTGGCTTAGAATTTCGATTTTTTCACAGCTCCAAGGGACAGTAGACTTAAGTATTTGATATAAATTTCAGCTTTATACCTCCACGCATTCCTGAGAAAAAGGGTCTTGACAGACGGACGGACAACAAAGTGATCCTATAAGGGTTCCGCTTTTTCCTTTCGAGGTGTGGAACCCTAAAAGATAACGATAAATATGTTTTGAACGCTTATTTTCCTGTACTCATAATTAACGATACAGTACTTACTTAAAAAAAACAAGTCTGGGATTTAGGGTATATTAACGATGAACCAAATATAAATTTGTCTGTTCATTTCATCAATTATAACTTTCAGATTCGCTTCATAACAAAAATCTGGCATCCGAACGTGTCGTCAGTGACCGGAGCGATTTGCTTAGACATCCTGAAGGACCAATGGGCGGCCGCGTTGACGCTGCGCACGGTGCTCCTCTCTATACAAGTGCTGCTCTCCGCCGCTGAACCGAACGACCCTCAAGACGCGGTCGTCGCCAAACAGTACATAGACAACCAACATCTGTTCAACGTCACCGCCAGACATTGGACGAACATCTACGCGGGAGGACCCACTGTCATCTACGACTGCAACCAGAAAATACAAGTACTCCTCGACATGGGCATCAACGAAGATCAAGCCAGAGTAGCCCTCTCCTCCTACGACTGGAACCTCGAACGAGCAACAGAGCAGATATTTAGTTAGTTAGCAATTCGTCGTTTAAGCGGTATATATGAAATTCACTAGTAACATTTTTGTAATGCTAAGCATTCGGTAAACGTTTATTATTAATGATTACAGTTATTTTGGGAATGGTGCTGTCCGTAAAAGTAACGGCATACTGATGGCTCCTTTGGAAAAAATTAATGCAAGCTAATATGTCAAGATTCAACACTTAAGACGAGCAAACGCCGAGCGTCCAGTGGCGCCCTCATTAGTACTATTGTGTTTTCTAATTAACTAAAGAATTTCCGTGTAATCAGACGATGCAAGTAAAAACACAATTTATGGGATACGTAACTAACTTTAAGAACAATTACCCTTTGAGTAGTCAGCTTAACGGGAAAAGGTGGCCACTTTTTTCCGTTAAGTTGATAACTCGAAGGTGAATTGTTATTACTGTGAATTGCAAAAATATTGTGCATAGTTAAGGGTTTAATTAGAATATCCTTAACAATCCTTAACTTTTTCTTTTGTGTAACGAAGATTAGTCATATAATCATATGGATAACTTTCGTTACACAAAGGAAAAACAATGGAAGAAAGTTAACGTTACGTCTCAATTAAGTCCTTAACTATGTATAATATTATTGCAATTCACCCATTAAACTATGTGATATACCCTATAAGTTGTGTTTTCATTTGTAGTACAAAAACATACCGTCCAATTTCAAGAAAATACTTTAGGTTTCTAATAGAAAACACAATAAAAGTAATTAGTTCGCCACTGTACATCCGGCGTACGCTCGGCGCAGTCTTAAAACCAGAGGGCAGCAATTGCAAACTTAGTTTCAGTCGTAGTCAAGCCAATTTTATTATTTCGTTCTATTTTCTTTAAAATGTAAGGTAACTTAAAACTGTTGATATTAATACCGTTATGATTTTATGAATGAATAGTTAATACTTCTGAAGCCAAATATTTAACCACCCCATGTATGGTTGCCCCCAGAAACCCGCTCTAAGAATAAGTTTTCAAATAATGATTATTAATAATGGTTTAAATACAGCCACGTTTAGTGTATTATAACAAACACCAGCGCGCTGAGATAGCCAAGCCAAGAATTGATAAGTCGTGCCAGAGCTCTGTCACTCTTTACAACAAAGTAATTCTCGGCCGTCATTTTTACTTACACCCTTCTACACTTCTCCTATCATTATTGTTGCTCGCATGCAACGCGCCAAAATTTACTTACTCGTTCTCGCGTAGGGTATTTATTTATATGACCATCGTCGTACAACGACATTAGATTCAAAGGTTGGTACCGTAAAATGTGTCTACTTTGCTCCCCCCTGGGTCCCCCTGCTCCATGGTTATATTGAGGTAATATGCATAATAAATCATTATATTGCTTTCATTTACTTCGTACCTGGATGTATACATCGATTCTTGTAAGCAAATTGGTCATCAACCTTGACTTATAAGGTAACAAACGAAATAAAGACTGTACACGATAAAATCTGGCCATGCATGATCTGGTGTATCTTTGCGATGATTGCATATTTTCAAGCAGTTTTTTTTTAATATGTTGTATAATTATAATACTATATAATGAAATAAAATCGTATCATAATGTATGGGTATGTGTTAGTTTTCGCCAAATATATTCTATCATACCTTTCATCTCTTGTACAGCGTTTTTTGACAATATTCAATCACTTCCTCCTTCTACGCCACAACTGTATTTATATTGTTACAAGCAGTTTTACCCACAATAGATTGTCGTCTTACGAAAAAAATACTTTTTGAAACTCATTTCTATTTGTAGTAGTCAGGAAGACTTTTTACTCCAAGCACTGAAAGTTGTTTTTGTATGGGAGGCATTTATTTGTCAAAAAGTCAAATTCGCCAAAGTTAAAAAACCTCAGAACTATCTTAATCTGAATATAATTAGGAAAGTTTTAACTATTGTGGTAAGATAATTTAATAACGTATAATTTGGCTTGTATAATTAAAAATAATAAAATGTTTTAAAACGGAGAATTTGGTAAAGACTGTCAGAAGATCGTGGACAAAAAAATAAAGGTACTGTGGATTATATAAGGGTCTAAGATACAGACGCTCTTACATTTTATTATGATTGTATTTTTATTATGTAGTTTCATAACCACTAACTATTACAAAAAAGTGCTGCTTGAAAATTAGCATTCATTAAAAAAATACACCAGATCATGCATGGCCAGATTTTATCGTGTACAGTCTTTAGTCACTATGGAGAATAGTTACCCATGGGGGACCAAAGTAGGAACATTTTACAGTAACTAAATTCATAAATTGAAAATAGTAAATGGTGGCAAGCTGTAAAACAACTCATACTAATAAATTTCCTATCCATTACCTCAGCCAAAATGTTTTTTTTTATTTGCAAAAAAATATATTTGATATATTTGAAGCCCACCTCAACGAAAATCCGTTTTACCTTGCCTCCACTTACGTTACAACTTTTATTAAGTAGTCTGAATAAATATACAAAACACAGTTAAAATTATAGTAGGTTCCTATACTAATAATTCAACATAATCACTTAATTTATACTTTAGGTAAATTATCAATACCTTGGGTATTATAATTAAGTATAAAATTCAGAAAGAAACCTTACATGACCATTGAATCCAAATATGAGCAGCGTTTGCCTGCAACTAAGCCAGCCAGTTTCCAGTAAAAAAAGTAACCTTTCTACTAAATTACACACAAATGACGGAAAACATCGAAGCATTCTTAGAAAGAATCACATTTGTTACAATTGTGATAAAAGGTAATTAAACTAAATTGTCGTCTGCTTTTTTACCAATGCATATTACAATCAATCTTTGCCGACGTCATATTACTCTGAACCTAAAATATATTGTTCTCACTCAGCTGTTCACTCAGCTGTTATTAATTTATAGTGTAACGTATATTAAACATTTAAATTTGAATAGTGATTCTCGTTACGCTAGCTGTACCGATCAAAAAATATGCGGTCAGTTTGTTGCGCATCAATAGGCTGTCGATTTAATTTCTTAAAAGGATAGCAAACCCAGAGGTCTGCTTGTAGCAGTCGGCTAGTAATGTACATATTTCCTACTATTGCCATTCATCTATCCTTTTCTTGTCACGAGCAATCGCTCTCCTTTTTGATCCCCTTTTGTTCCTTTTTTGTTTTGATTTATCGTTATTTAACTAATATTTCAATTAATTATAGAGAAAGTAATGTTGACACAGTAATACAACAACACAACACAACACAACACACACAACAACACACACATAACAACAGTTTTCTCATTATTCTAAGTCAGAACGACTCTATTTGTTTCGGACTGATTAGGAGTACTCTGTAGTACGTTACTTAAAGCCTATTTAGTTTAATTGCTCGATAAATTAGAAGCACACTAGCTCCATGTTAGAAACTAGTTCACTAGGTAGTTAGAAAACGCCATATCTTTTGTTTTTATTTTTATTTGGTAGAATTTACTGTTCGTTAAAGTATAATTATAATTTGTATTAAGCTCTACCTAATTTGTGAGACTTTCCCTTCTTGCATACAAAAAATACACTTATTGTTTAGGATTTTTGTCAAACTTTAGACTGATTCTGAGTCCCGTTAGCTATCAAAGATTCCACTCATTATGAGATTCTGTTTAGTTCGATATTTGTATATGTTATTACTTGACTAGGGTCATGTTCATAAGCCCTACAGACTCACGCACTTGTCGCCGAGACTTGAGATCTACACTCACGCGCTCACCTTTCTAATTTGCGTTCTCGTTACCTTTGAAACGGACAACAAACGGAGAACACGAACCCGAGAACGAGAAGGCGAGAAACTTACCACATTCACGCTTTTCGGGTGTTCTCCTGTGTTCTCGGCGTGAGTCAGTATGGCCTATCATGGCTGATTCATCCATCTCCAGTATTTGGCACATTAATAGATCTTTCCTTGATATTCATATGAGAGAAAAACCGGGCAAGAGCATGGCGGGCCATACTCAGTGTAGGGTTCTGAAGTTTTTTTTTTCAACATTATATTTGCCACATTATATTTTACAGCTTTCTAGTAGTAAGCTAGGCTGCGGACGGACGGACGGACATGGCGAAACTATAAGGATTCGTAGTTTGAATACGGAACCCTAAAAAGGACAGTGGTAACTTTAACTGGCAAATGTTTTATCTAGAGTTTGAATAAATCGGGCCTATATAGCAAATACTGACATAAAATAAAGGATTATATATTTATAGTGTGATGTTATTGACTCTTAAATTTCCATTAAGTTAGATTTTTTAATCCTTATTACTTGGTGCACTTATCTATTTTTAAAAGACGGTTTTGTCTGATTTGTTGATGCTGTAGGGCAAATGTATTTAATTTTTAGCGTAGGTAGGTATTCAGTCTGTTGTGTGAACGCGCAATGAAAACAAGCAATCAATGTCATTCTGTTTTATACTATTTAGATATTATATTAAGTCGAGTTCAAAATGTTGGACGTAATAATTCACGTAATTAATTTTTCATTAGTGCGTCACAAATTACTTAGCCATATAAAATTGTGAGAATCCTTTTCATAGCACAACGAACCCTTTGACGTCTTCGTTTGTATGGTTAACTACGACTAACTATTTGCTATATTTATGTCCGACTTTTGAACTCCACCTTAATATCACAAAAAAGAAGATTCATTAAAAATCCGGCCAAGACATTTTGTTTCAGTCGCATCTGTGACCGTGGCCATAGGTATAAATATTTATTTTACCTGGTTTAACTGTTTCGGTTTAAAACTAATAAAAAAGACACGATTACGGACAGCACCTACACGTAACTGTTAAGTACTTACTGTGAAAACCGACAACGCCATATCAGTTACATATTTCCGAATACTGTAATGAATTATGAATTATGAAAGTCGTACCCAAACTGTTTTCTAAAGGCCGTGCTCGTTTACACTTCGCTTTATAAAATTACTAGCGACCCGCCCTCGCTTCGCTTCGGTTTATGTGAGTTTTCTGTAACACCCGTACATGAAACAGGATTTATTATACATATAAACCTTCCTCTTGAAACACTCTATCTATTAATAAAAACCGCATCAAAATCCGTTGCGTAGTTTTAAAGATCTAAGCATACATAGAGACAGACAGCGGAAAGCGACTTTGTTTTACGAGTATACTATGTAGTGATTGCACATAATTGAATATAAAGTTCACTCCAGCTTGCGCGGTCAAAGAAAAAGTGGCAACTTGGTCGTTGATATAACTTCCAAATAGGTGGGTCCACACAGAGAGCACACTGGCCTCTGCCGCACAAACTCGCTCAGATGACATTTAGTACACCGAATGCCCCGCGCGGCAAGCCCAAGCCATGTTATTTGCCAGTTTAACAGATAATAAAATATGGCATCGCTATAATATTTTTAATACCATATGTTTATTGCTTTTTATTAAGTTTACATAACGCAAACTTAATATTACGCGATTGTGGGTACATGCGGCGCCATTGTTTTTTGTGTCATAATTGTCATAAATATGACCGAGGCACTAAATGCACATCCAGAGTGCGCGCGGCAAAAGGGCGAGGCGCTTTTGAGCATATACAAAAACCGACAGAGGACGGATCGGCCGCGGCAAGACACTTTAATTGCCTCGCGAGGCTGCTCGCTTTGTGTGGACTCGCTTAATGAGATGCAACGATATGCCGCGATTCCAGGCAGAGAACGGAACGGAGTTAAAGAACTATTATGGCGCAGTATTTTACTGCCCAATACTGCAGGGATTGACACTGCTTCATGTTGTACCTACAACACACAGTGTTGCGCGCAGTGTTTCTCCTCCTCTCCTCTGATTGGAAACACAATTAAAGCAAAATCCAAGATTTATATCGATAGCATTATCAACAGTGATAATGATAATGCGTAACTCCTGTCTGTGCGCGTGAGTGCGAAACATATTTTTTTTACCTACATTGAGGGTGAAACTTTCAAATATTGGCATCCGTAATTGTTGTGTTCCGGTTTGGGGATAAGACAGCCAGTGAAATGACTAGCATAGAGGCATTCCATCTTATTCCTCAGGGTTGGCAACGCATTTGCAGTTTTAGGATTGCATTGCAGTCTTGTGAATGCGAATATCTATGGGTCACAGTTTCCACTTACCATCAGGTGGCCTAAGTGCTCGTTTGTCTTCTCTATGCCATTAAAAAAAACACAAAAAAAAACAAATATAGGAAAGTAGCCTCTGATTACTGATTAGTGTTGCTGGTTTTGACGCTTTGTGCCAGATTTGCAAAACACCAGATTCGCGGAACGCCAGATTCGCAGAACACCAGATTCGCAGTATACCAGATTTTCAGATTCGCAGTATACCAGATCCGCAGAATGCCAGATTCGCACGATGCCAGATTTGAAATTCGCATAGTACCAGATTCGCAGAAGGCCAGATTCGCAGAACGCCAGATTCGCACAATGCCAGATTCGCACAATGCCAGATTCGTTACCATTTTCCTGTAGATTCAGATTTGTATTTTGAGTCACTTTGTAGTGGTAAAACAAAATTAAAAAAGAGTGTACTTTCTACGACTACCGCTTGAAACAAATTCTAGCACGCCGGCAGAATAGGAACAGAAGGTTAAATGATTGTCTGTTTGACCGGAAATACAAGAAACTGTTGTTGAAATTGGAAAGAAACACATTAACAAATTTGGACTTTATAAAAAAATTATAAGCTTAAAATTAGGACTACTGTAAACCAGACTGAAGTCAACCGGTTAAGTGCGATTTTAGGTCTGATTTTAGGTCAGACATTAAATAAAGTAAGAATTTATGTTTTAAATGTAAGAAATATACATATTTTTGTTGCCTGTGTTAGAGTACTGAAACGAATAAAATATAAATATACGTAATAAGAACCCCTTTCTAGATCGTGTTTAATTATGTATGACTCGTCGTTATTGCAAAAGTTTGACGAACGAAACAATCTACAGGAATCTGGCATTTTGCGAATCTGGCATTGTGCGAATCTGGCGTTCTGCGAATCTGGCCTTCTGCGAATCTGGTACTATGCGAATTTCAAATCTGGCATCGTGCGAATCTGGCATTCTGCGAATCTGGTATACTGCGAATCTGAAAATCTGGCATTAAGCGAATCTGGTGTTCTGCGAATCTGGCGTTCCGCGAATCTGGTGTTTTGCAAATCTGGCACAAAGCGTCAAAACCTTATTTTTACCTCAACAAATAATAATTTAGTGACGGCAATATTTATTACAAAAAACCTACAAATTCAAAAAACCTCCTTTTTTGTAGTCAGATAAAATATAAAGTTACTTGTATTTATACTTACACATGATTAGCATGATGCTGATGTAATATTTAATGTTGTCATGAGACTGTCAGACAAAAGTCGAGTTTTTATTTAAATAATTTAGAAAAGTGGGTTTTGTTTTATTTTTCATGTCGGTGATATCGAAAAGGTTTAGTCAAGGGGTAGTTTCCACACCACATTTACGATATAAGAAAAATTATAACTTTCGCTAAACAAAGATTTTCTTTATTTTGTCGACAGTTGGGTGAACTACTGATAAGGGTATGTGCCTGGCATTCTGTAAATGACGTAACATTCAGATCGGAAGTTCAGTGAATTGGCCACTTGGAGCTAGGACCTCGTAATGCGGAAACGCTATAAAATAGGGATGGCGTAATATAAGAGCCGCCTCGCATTTATTGTAAAAATAATAAGTAATCAAAGTAAAATTGAATAAAATAAAGTGCATTGTAATATTGTTTGTATGAACTATTTTGAGTAAGTGTCAGTAATTTAATTTCCCAGGAGATGTGTATTTTTTAAAGCCAGAGCTGACGTTATAAATATTGGATCGTTTTTTTGTTTTAAGTTACTGTATATAATATATATAAAAGGGCGGGTGACGGATGCAAATTATGTCAAAATAACGTCGAACGATGGCATGATATCCGTAATGTGGATATGACTATACAATTGATTTAGAAAAGAAAGAATATCATTGGAGAAAAGTTCTAGAATTTTATTGTTGAAGTAATTATTCTTACTTTTTCAGCCCATTCCTTTTATAGTTTTCTATTTACTTATATAGGGAAAATGATCTCTCTACATCTACAGAATCTGTAGATGTAGATAGGTCATTTTCCCTATACACCGTGTTTTTTTTGATTTACGATAACTTTAAGGGAACGTTATTTAGGTCAAATAAAGTTAATTTCCCAAAGACAGACAAATGATAACTCTTACGGTTTTAAAGATATTTAATTTTTTAATTTAATCAGTTAATTACGTTGAACTAGTATAAAAGGCTCTTAATTGATAACAACAATTTTCTTTTAATTCTTATGAGTAAAGAGTTTCCAATTGTTAGGTTTGTATACGCGTCCATGGAATTAGTATACTCGTACTAACGTACATCTGGAAGGTGCACTACACCGATAACGCGAGCCGAAAGAAATGTACTAAAGCTTACTGCGTCCCTTTCTAAAGGTGACCATATTTGAATTGCAATTTACGGACAAATTAATTTTACAAGCCGCCGGTAGTAAACGAAACAATATTTACTTATTCAACTGATTGTTTCCAAAATCGATATCTGTGGATCTGTGTGGTCACTGACAACTAATCCGTTGACAAATTGAGGAAAAATAGCCGCCATCTTGAACTTTTTAGTTATTCAACTGATTGTCTCCAAAATCGATATCTGGGCATCTGTGTGATCTCCGTCAACGAATCCGTGGACAGATTGAGAAAAAGTAGCTGCCGTCTTGAACTTCTTAATAAGAGCAGGTAGAACAAATTACAAGCATTGAAACCTTTCAAACAAAATGTAGTATTAAGTTGTCATTCAAGTGTCAATTTCGAATAATAGGAGACCACACAGAATACACAGATCCCCAGATCCACATACGGGTACATTTCTTTCGGCGCGCGTTATCGGTGGAATGCACCTTCCAGATGTACGCTATTTATTACTTACTAATTCCATGGTCATGCCAACATTGACGTATTTGACACTCACTATTAGTTAACTCTAAAGGCCCTTTTAGAATGATCAAAGATATAACATTAAATTACTTTGTTCTAAACAGAAAAAAATATTTTTTTTGCAATATTTCAAAATCAAATCTACCAATTAGTTTCTATGGATATACCTAGTAATATGCCGAAGTTATCGTAAATCAAAAAAAACACGGTGTATAAGTATATAGTAAAGTAATGTATTCGTAAGGTGATACTTCAGTATTTCAGCATAATATCTATCGCGACGACACACACTCCGTACTGTTTCTGTCACATTGTTTTTTATCTTTTATTTGTCTATTTGTGTATCTTCTGTGTAATGAATAAATGTATTTCTTCTTCTTCTTATTATTTTCTCAATATACAAAGTATGTTCTGATTCATAACAAAAACTGCGTTTATTTTCATAAATAGTACTCGAAATTTTATAAAAGTCTTATCCATCTTAATTCGTCGGTGCTCTTGCAATACCGTATAAGTAAAAAAAACATGTAGTTGCAAAATGTACCTTACTGACTTAGGTGCTAAGGTGTACTTTGCAACTTATTTAATTTGTTAGTTACGCGGTATTGCAGGAGCACTGACGTTATGTTTTTGCCACTGTATTGCATACGTCAGCCGGCCTTTAATCGTTTATTATTTAACACCCAATAAGTTTTCCTAAAATAGGGTTGAAATGACCAACAAAAAAATACTTTACGGGAATTCCATTCTTTACGGGAATTTCATTCTTTAAACCTATTTCGGTAGTCATTAAGCGTCAAAAATAATATTATTTAGGTACTTATTTTTTCCATAGTCATATAGAAAAATGAATTGATTCGGATCCATAATAGTATTGCGTATTCCCGGTTTAAACATAACTGAAGTTTGTAATTAAGAACATAATTATTTATTCTGCTAGGAAACAACCCTATCGCTTCTCTATAAACATAATTTTAATAAGTAATACATTTCAAAATCGGTACTTTTTTGTCAATGCACTAATCGTATGATGAACTACCCTACTCTACAAAGTGAAGTTCAAAGTTACGACAACTCTGCACTTTGCAGTGGGTACTGTGGCTCGAGTGAAGACTGAGATAGATGGAGCACACAAAGTTGCGATTTAAGGCCTTAGGAGTTAGTAATAGCTTTGGACTCTAATATTATACAACGTGAAGGGGTGCGTAATACCCTAACAAACACGAGTCCATGTGAGAGAGCAGCTATACATTAAACAGAGAAACTTATAAGTATTTTGCGGCTTATTCATGTGTAGCCTGTTTCTTTCAAAATATGATAATAGTTTGATTATATACCTACCTGCTACCATTGATGAGTTTGAAATCAATTATCGTTTCTTTCTCGCATTTTCAACTTGATCGAAATTATATTATAAGCTTGGATGTCTTTACAAATTAGTAACGACTTGAAAATTACGAGATGGACCTTGGGCAAGGGCATACAATTTGTAAATTAGATAGTTTAATTAGTTTCCTAATTACGCAGCCAGCCATAGAAAGCGCAAGTTTGAGTAAATGAATAAAACATTGTTGTTTTAATTACTCTTCATGATTTCTTGCAGGTGTAAGTACCTATTCGTATTCACATAAAGCACAGGGTCTCAAATCTCGGCATGACCATTGCAATGCTCCGGTTGGTCAATAACAGTCTTATTCCAAACGGCACTCAAAATTCTCCTATCGAGGTGTTACAGAGGGCCGTCGAGCATTTTAAGACTGCGCCGAGCAAACGCCGAGCGTCCAGTGGCGCCCTCATGAATATTATTGGGTTTTCTAATTAACTAAAGAATTTCCTTGGAACCAAACAAAATGTGTTTGTAGCGCAAGTATAAACACAATTTATGGGATACGTAACAAACTTTAATAACAATTACCCTTTGAGTAGTCAGCTTAACGGGAAAAGGTGGCCACTTTTTTTCGTTAAGTTAATAACTCGAAGGTGAATTGTTATTAAACTATATGATATACCCTATAAGTTATATTTTCATTTGTAGTACAAACCAATTTCGTCCAATTTCAAGAAAATACTTTAGTTTATTAGAAAACAATAAAAGTAATGAGGGCGCCACTGTACATCCGGCGTACGCTCGGCGTAGTCTTAAACGTCAGCATTACAGATTTACGCGGCATATTCAAAAGTGTTACACTTAAATAGCGATATAAAGACGAATAGCGATCGAGATAATACCTTAAATAGGATAGTTTATTATATGGCTATGTTTAGCGAGAAAGCAAGTTTAAATTTGCGCAAGTTTTATTTTCGTAGCTAGGTATATTTTAAACGCTCAATCCCAAATGCCAGATTACCGCCGGATTCAAAAAATTGGGTAAAGATAATAAACATTATCAAAACTTTGGTATGTTAAGTTTTTGTATCCCAGTATATTTAGAGACTGGCGTTTTACAATTATAGTAAGTATTTGGGGAATGAGCGATTTTAAAAATGAACACGGGGTTTAGTTTTATTTGTAACTAGATTTATTTGGCATAGCTGGGGAAAGCCGGGTTCGAATAGCCTGTGGGTTTTCGGACCCATTGGGTTGTGATGTCATTTGTAAGTGTTGTAATTGTTTAAGGTAAGCGGCCATTTACATAAGTGGTAGATCTATTCAAAATAAACATGTTTTGTTATGTTCTCTTAACTGCATCGGAGCAGAGGCACTACTTTGAAAATCGAAGTTCGAAGTTACGTTAGCTCCGTCCCTGTCGCTCGACATTCGAGACTATATCGAGAGAAAGGGATAGAGCTAACCTAACTTCGAGCCTCAGAGATAATAAATATACGTTCGTGTACCAGGGCGTACCCCCTGCTCCGATATTGTTAAACGTTTAATGCCCGGTTCCTATATTCAAGAAACGAATCGTTTTCCTTACGTCTCGTTAAAATTTGACATTTGCTACGTACTTAATGTGTCAAGTTTTAACGAGACGTAAGGAAAACGGTTCGTTTCTTGAATATAGGAACCGGGCATAAGACTGCACCGAGCAAACGCCGAGCGTCCAGTGGCGCCCTTATTACTATTATTGTGTTTTCTAATTAAGAAAAGAATTTCCTTGCAATCAGACGAAACGTTTTTGTAGCGCAAGTTAAATCACTATTTATATTTGGATACGTAACAAACTTTAATAACAATTAGTCAATTACCCTTTGAGTAGTCAGCTTAACGGGAAAAGGTGGCCACTTTTTTCCGTGTGATTTGTTTTTAAGCTATGTGATATAACCTATACTTAAGTTGTGTTTTCATTTGTAGTACAAAAACCTACCGACCAATTTCAAGAAAATACTTTAGTTTATTAGAAAACACAATAATAGTAATGAAGGCGCCACTGTACATCCGGCGTACGCTCGGCGCAGTCTTAAGACTGCACCGAGCAAACGTCGAGCGTCCAGTGGCGCCCTCATTACTATTATTGTGTTTTCTAACTAACTAAAGAATTTCCTTACAATCAGACGATACGTTTTTGTAGCGCAAGTAAAAACACAATTTATGGGATACGTAACAAACATTAATAACAATTTCTCTTTGAGTAGTCAGCTTAACGGGAAAAGGTGGCCACTTTTTTCCTTTAATTTGATAACTCGAAGGTGATTTTTTATTAAACTATGTGATATACCCTATAAGTTGTGTTTTCATTTGTAGTACAAAAACATACCGTCCAATTTCAAGAAAATACTTTAGTTTATTAGAAAACACAATAAAAGTAATGAGGGCGCCACTCCGGCGTACGCTCGGCGCAGTCTTAATGTTGTGTTTATTTATGTGTATCTACAGGTGATCTAAACCATTATTAAAAAACCATCAGAGGCCGCTAAAAAAATTGTCAATTGTGTTCCTACAAACTTACCCAATGCCCTTTAACCTCTTACTTATATAGAAATAACTACACTTTAGTTATGCCACGCGGGTTGCGTTAAGTACCGACTTGTCAACAAAATGAAATTCCAATTAAAGTTACGTTTGAATGTATACTCTACTCGTGTGATTATCTAAGCCTATGGGACTATGTCACACTAAAATAACACTAAGTCATCTATACATAAGTACAATACGAGGTCAAATTTGCGAAAGTTAAAGTTTTGTCTATATGCTAATGCCGAACGTAAATTTGTAATTTTACTTTAATTGTAATGTCATTACAACAAGAGTATGTAAACGTCTAGTACTAGACGTAGGCGGGCCATTCTACTTTTCAGTGTACATTTTTGCTATCGTCCGATAAAAAGTATACCAAATGATGAATCCGCGAATAAACAAATAACGTGAACTTAGAATGTTTACGGTTAACGGTTTTCAAAAAAAATTATCCTAAATTTCTCAATTATCGCTGAAGAATCTCGGTAACTCAGTGGTAAATTGCACATTTTCCATAGAAAAGGCGGGGACATCAACGTCCACTGCGTTACTCACTTGATAGTTATTACAAATCACTTTTTATGAATTAGGTTAATTCTATATATAAGCTTATTGACGTCCCTTTTCTAGTTTTAAGTTAGAAAAAGCAGCACTTTACCGTTTGTTGAAATAAAAATAGTTTAGTGAGAGCGTGGCTAAAAGTTATGTACAACAAAAAGTAGAATGGCCCAGGCAACGCGATATAACGATATTCATCGATTTGTACCTTTAAAACAAATGGTTTCAATCAACCCGCCCTTAGTCTAAGAGCTATCCAGACAGTTTTTTTTTAAGTTTTTTACGTGTCTCGTTGCACGAACCTTCCTTATGTCGTAAGTGTTGAAGGTTAATACGCTGATGTTGATGAAATAATTGAAATCATTGTTATATATTCGAAATGAATTAACATCATGATAATTTTATCAAATAACATTATGATTATTTTGAGTGATACGTCGAGGCGGTTGTCTTAAAAATAAAAGGTTCTGTAGTTAAAAGATGTTTTATTACAACTTTGATGTGCATTGTGCACTAACTTAATAGTAGGGGAGCCCGCGATGCTAAATCGGGAGTTACTCGAACGTCATAGAGACCTATTGGGTTGCGAAGGTTAAATAATAAAAAGAAAAAACTGGTTGCCTGTAAAGTCGGTTTTACGGGCGAAGATTTTACGTGACAACGTCTTTTTCTCGGTAGAATATTTATTGATATGAATATAATTAAATTGCACAATAGGAACAAGGAATTGAATGAAAATAATAATTGCACAAATTTTAACTATAGAAATATATTTTGTTTACTAAAACATTGTACATGTAAACTTAAACTTAACTAATTCCTATTTGAGTGATTTTGTTGAGGATAGGTACTGGAAGTTGAAGGCATTTGCTCGTCCGTTTCCATTGTTTTGAGAGTGGTGATTCCTGTTGAACATTTGAAATTGAATGGATGAATTTTTAATTTTAAAGAATCAATTTGAAAATCAAAACACTTATTCAGATCGAAGGTTCAAATTTTTGCTAAATAAATTTGAAATTAATTAAAATTTGTAATTGTAAATGATGAAGTTGAAAATTAAAACATTTACTTAAATTAGATGTTAAAATTCTTGCTCAACACAGTTTAAATCAAGTTTTCTTATATCTGCCACTTTTTCTTAATATCTGTAATTTTAAAGAATCAATTCGAAAATCAAAACATTTATTCAGATCGAAGGTTCAAATTTTTGCTAAATAAATTTGAAATTAATGAAAATTTGTAAAATAATAATTAATTAATTAATTAATTTTAAACTAATAATTTACTTAACACTATCAACATTTATCAATAGTATGACATAACCTATAAACTCAGTTTCTCAACTTTTGTGTCAATCTAACAATTAATCAATCAATCATAGTTTACGATAATGAAATATATCAGTGTACAATTATTTACCTTTATTGTTGTAGTTGTTGTAAATGACGAATCTAAGCACTCCACATTTTCACTACAGACACAGCTGACGATACTTTAACCACACGTGTGAACTTGTATTATGACGCTTTCTTGTTTTTCCAACGCCAAGAACGTTCGAGAAAGACAAAGACAGAGACACAAGCATGCGCCGATTCAATGCGCCTAATTCTCTAGTGCTGCGCGCGCGGCAGACCGATCATAGTTGAGTGGGAGAGAGACGCAAGGCATTCGGCGGGCCTCTCTCTCGTTCGGTGACTCATCGTAACGTTACCGAGCGTTACACTTTTTCATAAGTGACTCCCAGCCGCAACCTAATTTAAGACGTTGTCACGTCAAAAAGGCTCATATAATACCTTTTCTCTCTGAGCGTCAGATATTGATATCATCCATGTCCTACGTATTTTTAAAAATTAAACGTTTGTTAATCTGATTGTTCCCTTGATGGGAGCGGTCGTACGTAAGGTGTAAAAAAATTACAAAAAATAAATGTGATCCAGTGCGTCAGATTTTCAAAGGGGATGTTAAGTGAACCCAAAAAAAACTCTTATGTAATAATCTGCCGATTTGGATGCGACGCAAACTCGCGGTCATTATTAGAATGTGTAAAAAAATATCGTCATTTTGAAATACTCAAGCGCGTCAGATTAAGATATATATACTTCATCTTTATGCCCTAGACGTGCTTTCTCATAATCTGACGATTATCTGGAGGGATTCGACTAATCTGTAATTTTTTTTTAAATCATTTAACTTAATTAATTGAAAATCTCAGGAAATAGCATGCAAATAGAAAAGTGTATGTTTTTAGGGTTCCGTAGTCAAAATGCGAACCCTTATAGTTTCGCCATGTCCGTCCATCCGCAGCCTAGCTCAGAGACCCTTAGTGCTAGAAAGCTGTAATTTGGCATAAATATACATATTAGTCACGCCAACAAAGTGGTAAAATAAAGTTTTTTTTTATTGTACCGTAAGGTGGGGATGTATTTTTTTTTCGTCTACCCCGTAGTTTGGGGTGTCGTTGGATAGGCCTTTCAAAAATATAGCTGGTTTACTAGAACAGCTTTTTGATTAAGGGATCCGTTTAGCATTGGGGATTTATTTACTACTTGAAAATGCTATTGTAGATACAAATGGACTAAAAAAAGCTGAAAGCCTTGCCTTGTGGTTGGCTGCACTAAAACTACAAAAGCATTTTAATATGCCATTATCTAACCGTTATGCAGTGTAAAGCATCATAATCATAATAGTTTTGAAATGCCAATATAAAGCATCCAGATGCTCGGTGAACTTATATAAGAATTCATACGGACTTTAAGTTCTACATAACTTTACTATTCGTTTGTTAAAATGCTTCCTGTGTTACTTGGGAGATAAGAGGTAAGGTCAGTTTTATTAATATTCTTTAACCTAGAGCTATCTGTAGGTACCTCAGGTAAGTAACGATTACTATTGCCTAAATTAATAGCTAAATCTTCTAACGAGACCCTAGCTAAAATAATGGTACGGCAAACAATAGGTTTCGCTGACCTCGTCCTAACTACATAATCATGGCTATGCTGGCTTGCATACAATGCAGCTTGCTGCAGTTAGCTAAGTATGGAGTGCTAGGTGCGGGGCGCCATCTAGCGTCGCGAGGTGACGTGGAGACGACGCGTCGCCGTCGCTCGCGCAGGCCGCGGCGCTTTACACGCATGAACTAGCGCCGCGCGAGCCTCGCTCCTCAGTCTCACTGGACCCTCCTCCGCACACGGCGGTGTCGCGCACCCTTCTCCATGCTCTCCAACGATTCGGGGAAGGTCGAGTACACAACACATCACCAGAATGTGACAAAACAACAGCGCATACTTTCTAGATAATAACTCCCCTTCGCCTTCCCTAGTAACAAAAGTCAACAAACTTTTTTTTTATTACTTTCTAAAACGCATTTAATTTTCTGTGTGTCGTTACAAGCTCGCGCCAACAAAACGTGTGTGTTTATAAATAAATATTAATATAGTGTGTTAAGTTATCATGACTGTGTCGTATGCCGGCGAAGTACCGAACGGCAGCAGTTTTGGATGTTTTTGGAGGATCCTTTGCAAGTAAGTGGTGTAAGAGTGTGAGGTCGGGAGCGGGCGCGCGGCAGCGCGGGAGTGACTCGGGAGGCACTCGGGCCCGGCCAAACAGCTGTTCGCCCCGGCGGCGGCGCAGGCTGTCGATCCGTTCGTGACGAAACCGCCGATCGTCCGTGGCCACATGTTAAACCGTAACAATGCCACCTCCGTCGCTCCATTGTGACGCGCGCCATGTTCACCTGTAAAACAACACCACGACTGGCACATTACTTACGGCATTGCGATCGAAAGTAATTTAACTACCCGTTTTAGCGCTGATCAATGAATGCGACCTTGTGGGGGGATGAATGATTGTTTGTTTGGAGCAGTTACTTTGGCTGACACCAGCGTTAGTTGGACGGCTGCGGCCCTGACAACGAAAGGTGGCGAAAGTGTCCAACTCCAACGCACACAGCGATCGATTTAAATACTTCGATAGCTCTTAGTCACGGTCATGATCTTGCGACCGAATAGTGAAGTGACACGAATTTTGATTGACATGCTAAGCGATATCAATACACTAGAGGTTTGTTATAGCCTTCCTACCTACCTATCTGCTCCTGAGTTATAATATCACACGCACGACACTAACTTGTAGTGTAGGTGAACCTATAAAATCACGCACATTGTTACTGCTGTGAAACCGATAACATCAATAACATACGTGACTTAATATTCATTCGGATGCCTATAATAGGGTACCTACCTGTGATAGTTTTTAACTTTAACTGACTTTATAATTGCAAGGTAATAGGTATATATAAGTTTTGTTCGGTACCTAATAGAATTTATCGCTGCAACCATTACTTACAGCACGAGATGAATTGCAACATTTGCAACCACATCAGTCGTAGGTACCCATCTATCTTCAGCCATCAAATCGTTTTTGTAGTCCGTATCAAGGTGTACTAAGTAGTAGTCGACACCTAGGTAGGTAGGTATATAGGTAATAACTAAAATAAGAAAACAAGGAAAAAAATACTCGTTACGGAGGTAGGTAGGTACCTACTTATATCATAAACTTTTTAGCATTATTTAAATCAAAAAAATAACTGTTAACTATCTCATTAACGTTTATTAATGAGGTAATTTACTTTCATTGCTTTTTATTTTCATTCATTTGCCAAAACTTGTTGCAACGCAAAGGTCCAGACATTGAATTAAGTAGGGACCTACATAATATTCGCTGTTAAATTCAAAGTTCGTATTTTCTTAATGAATTTACCCATTCCATGCTAATGAAATATTCTTTTTGCGGAGGCACTAAAAATTGGTCACGGAAACAATGGTATTTGCTTGCGATATACCTAGGTACTTAATGAAATGTCCATGTGTTGTGCACAACAAAAGGGTTCAACGGTGGGCCGATAAACCCGATTTTATGTTTCTAAAATGTTTTCTTATTTAGGCTTTATTATTGTAAAATGCGCTGCAACCACATAGGTAACATGTAGGTACGTAAAAACGAACTCACTTACACAGACTATTAAATCGTTCCTTAGTGACGATTTTCGTATAGAAGTTTGAAAACCGGGCAAGAGCATGTCGGACCATGCTCAGTGTAGGGTTCCGAAGCCGTAACGACAAACACAAAAAACTATCTCAAAAATCAACGTGTATGAAACAATTTTCTATTTAAAGTCATTTGGCGCTGTCTTAGATGATTTTTAGTAGGTATAAACCCGTTAATCGCCTGTATCTCAGGAACTAATCATGTCTACTTAGCCGTGGTAGTTTTCCTTTAAAATTCGTTATATGCGCTTTCGTTGAAGATTTTTTTCAGATTTTTAGTACTTGTAGTTTTGGCTGTAGGGGGGGGGGGGGGGACATTTGACTCTAACAAAAAATAGCGCTTTAAAGCTTAATATTTCATAAACGGATCCCTTAATCGAAAAATTGTTTCTATAAACCCGCAATATTTTTGAAAGACCTATCCAACGACACCCCACACTATGGGGTAGGCAAGAAAAAAAAAAGACATCCCCACGTTACGTGTAGGGGAGGTGCATAAAAAAAAATATTTTTCAAAATTTTATTTTACCACTTTGTTGGCGTGTCTAATATGTACATTCATGCCAAATTACAGCTAGTACTATGAGTCTCTGAGCTAGACTGGGGACGGACGGACGGACGGACGGACGGACGGACATGGCGAAACTATAAGGGTTCCTAGTTTGACTACGGAACCCTAAAAAGGAACGAGTGAACCGTCACTGTGTACAGTGCAACCATTTTCTTAATACCGATCGGCAATCTTCGTTTTTCTATGACACACGAATGAGAAATTTACTGTCAGCTGCGAGTGTTGCGAGTGCAAGCGTGATAGCGATGGCCAGCCGAACGGTATTAAGAAGTTGGGAATACTGTACAGCGGTAAGTATACGTTGTTACAGGAAATTTCAAATTTATTATGGAGATGTTATTGTTTATCCTGAGTTCACCTAGACGTAGAATCCCGCGTCATAGGTAGGTATATCAAGTAACATTCAAAGTGCTGAAATAGTTCGGGTACACCATTCAATTAATTTGGTGTATCGAACTATTTGAGCACTTTGAATGTTACCTTATATACTATATGACGCTGACTATACTCAGATCTACACCGTTTTCATATTCATGTTTTCCTCTACTACTCTACTTTAAAGTGTTGCCCTTTCGTTTTCGAGAAATAAAAAGAATTATTATAAATTTATTTACAATAATCATTCATTATCTTTGAATTGTCTTTTTACTTATTCAGTCACCTTAGTCTTCTTAGTCATCAATTTACCAATCGTCATTTTCTTGAATGTTTATCCGTATTTAAAATATGTGGATGTATTTTAATACTTATACCTATCTGTAATGTGTAGGTACACGTAATTTATGTGGCATTAATTACTCATGCATTTGGTTATTATTTTATCATGTTAATTATCTATCAGAGCCTTTTTCGTTGCATAAACCTTTTATACCTATACTATACTTATGGTGTAATGTTATTGTTTGGTGTACAATAAAGTGTTTTTTATTGTATTGTATTGTATGGTGACCTGCCTTTATATTTATCTTTCTATTTCCTATTAAGTATGTCTGTGGTTACATAGATACCTCACCTTCACCTTCTGTTCAATGTTTTATATAATGAGCAATACTTAAATCGTAAACAAATACAGAAAATCACAACCTCATTTAGTACGCCTTCGACTAGTTTAACAGGTATTTTATTATTTGCTTATTACTTATCGGAATCGTTAATTAAGTGGCCATTTTGCTAATCGATTATCCTGGCTGACTTATGTCTTGAGTCACTTAAGAACTTCTTCATTGACAACAGGATCGGGCAAGTAAGCAGAACTAACTGTAGTTAAAACGTGTCAAAACAAAAACGTTGTATCTACTTGCCTCAATGTTTCATGTTATTTGGTCATAACTTACCGTTACGTAAACTCTGGTCACATCTCTCGAAATGATCGTTGCCGTTTGTAAACTTAAACGGTAAGAGTAACAATGATGAACCGAACGGGAATGATAATGTCTGCCACATAACTGGAATACATCGCGTCCACCTAATGTACGGCGGCCTCGTTTTCGGTTTCAAGCGTCGTTATTCTGAGAATGAATGGGGCGACTACGCATCAATGTGCTAACATAATGTAAAATTATCCTCAGATCAAAATCTCGTTTCCGTTCTCACACGTAGGAACTGAACTGAACTACCTAAGCTATTCAGTCTGCGGAAAGGATAATAAGAAAACACGAGTCAACTCAAATATTGGCTTCCCAGTTCCATTTGTACAAGAGATAAATTTGCTGAGTAAATTATGAGATGGTGTCGAAGCTCCGCTCCGAAGTTACATTCTGAGAACTGGTAGGTATTTATTCTGTGACTAAAGTAAATCTGGTCTGGACTGGAAGGAATTATTTATCGTTTCTTATGAGTAAAAATGGTTTGGCAAAAGTAAATGATTTAAAAAACACAAAAACCGCCTATAAAAGTGCAAAAAATAACATCTTTTAAAATGGTACGTACGTAATCACTACATACCTAGTATAAAACAAAGTCGCTTCCCGCTGTCTGTCCCTATGTATGCTTAGATCTTTAAAACTTCGCAACGGATCTTGATGCGGGTTTTTTTGATAGATAGAGCGGTTCAAGAGGAAGGTTTTTATGTATAATAAATTCTTTTTTTATGTACGGGTGTTACAAAAAACTCACATAAACCGAAGCGAAGCGAGGGCGGGTCGCTAGTAACTTAATAAGTCAGTCCAACTGAAGTCCGCTTATGATTAAAAATATTGTGAGTCGCCGACTTCAGTTCGACTCACCTATTAGGTACAGTGGCGTTCAGAATTGCATGGACAGTTTATGAATGAATTCATTCATAAATTGTCCATGCAATTCTGAACGCCACTGTACGTACCATTTTAAAAGATGTTATTTGTGCGAATTGTGCGTTATTGAAGGTGGTATTTTTATTTATTAATCAATTTATACTTTTTAGTGATCATAATAAGCTGTTATGTAGTCCCACTTCTTAGTTGATAAATGGTAATGAAACTTGAAGACAACAAGCAACGCCGCGGGAAACTCATTGTCATATTTAAACAGTTACATGTTCTTCGCTACAATAGTCGCTCAACTTAATCTTAACTTATTGACTTAATCGAGAAGTCTTAGCGCCACCCTTGGATTGGGTACCGTTGAGGAGTTCCCGTGGCCATCTTTGATCATCAGTTCCACTTTACCAAATGATACTTTCTGTATGCAACTGTTGTTTTAGTATTTAACAATAGACATTGTTACTAAAACAACTAAAATCGCTATATATGTATGCCTACAATATTTGAGGAGTTCCCTCAATTCCTCACGGATTCCATCAGATTCAGATTTGTTGACAATGGGACCACCTCAAAAGTATGCTCTATTAAACCAGAAAATCATTTTTCAAATAGGTCTGAGGACCGGTGACGGATAAATCGGTGAACACACATAAAAAATAACATACAGTGGAACACAGAGCCTCATGCTTTTTGAAGTCGGTTAAAAATGAATAAGCTAGCCTTGCATTGTTACTTGCAGAATGCCGCAGGATTATTCAGCATAAAAAAATATAAAATCGCAACAGAGCGTTATGATTATTATGACAAAATTATAAAGATGTAAAATTATGCTCAGCCTTCATGCGAATTTTGATAAAAGGACATCGCTTTGATAATAACTCATTCCTATACATTTTAAAACAATAGGCATCTAAATGTACTCGCAAAACATAATTAATTTTAGTGCTTCACTAAGGAAAAGCAGGCAGTCAGTATTATTAACGTCGTTTTAATCTATTGACGAAACCAGTATTGGACAAGGCCCAATTGTGGACATTTGATTCTTATTTTACCAAACATATACCTATGTATAATAAGGGTTATTTATTTGTTTTCAACAATCTATGTACCTCTACAACCGTTTGATCTTTGAATTAAGAGTTAAGCGTCCATTATTGGTGCCTGTCAACACTGGTATTTTATCTAATACTAGCGACCCGCCCTCGCTTCGCTTCGGTTTATATGAGTTTTCTATAACACACGTACATAAAACAAAATTTATTATACATAAAAACCTTCCTCTTGGATCACTCTATCTACTAAAAAAAACAGCATCAAAATCCGTTGCGTAGTTTTAAAGATCTAAGCATACATAGGGACAGACAGCGGAAAGCGACTTTGTTTTATACTATGTAGTGACTAGCGATTCACCCTCCCTTCGCTCCGGTTTAAAGTAAAAGCCTGTATTAGTCAGGATTAATGTAGCTTCCTATTGGAAAAACAAGTTTTTAAATCGGTTCATTACTCATAGTTCCAAAATACAAACAATCACACAATTGTGTACATAAACTCATGCCCATTTCCAGAATGGGGTAGGCACAGGTACAGAATTATTAACGAGCCTAAAAAAAATTGTAATATAGATTTCTTTCAATTTTATTTGATTGCTAAAATTGTACTTACCTAAGTATGCAATCTAGTTTTACCTAACCCCAAAAACTTGCACAGTTCCGGATAGATGTTCTTTACTATATTTGTTTAAAATTCTAACACAAAGTGATCAGACTTTTTGTAGCTCATCCTAAAAGGCCACTGCGAAATCAGTAATTAGTAAGCGTAGTTCAGCAAGGCTTGCCGAAGGTCGAGTGTACAAATTTCGTCGGCTTCTATTTTGTATGCTACGAGTAGGAAACGAATGTGGGTCTGTCTGAATGTCAGCGATTAGCCTCCAGCCTCATGTGACCGATCGTGGCCACGGAAACATTCCTCACCCATACAGGGTGCGCGCCAGTTTTTGCGATCACAGACGCGGTCACCGTTCGTTTTTAGGGTTCCGTGGTCAGACTAGGAGCCCGTATAGTTTCGCTATGTCCGTAGTGAGTGTATGTCACACTGTCCGTATGTCATACTCACTTTTTCTCAAAAACTGGTGAGGTCAAAATCTTTACAGTTCTTATGTAACAGGCTACTAAATTGGGATTGTCCAAAAAAAATAACTCACGGTTTTTACTTACTTTCTCATTCGAAAGAATAGGAAATTTTAAGACACCAATTTCATTAATTTTATATTTGACCCAATAGTTTTGTTTTAATATATTTATTTATTTAGGAGACATTTTATGGATGACATGATTATTTTAAATTTGGGATGGCATTTTCTAATAAATTAAGGTAACGGCGCCTATTACCGGGGGTATCAAAATCGGCGTCCATCACCGCGGTATTTTTAAATACGCTTTTTATAAACAAACCGATCGATATTCTAAAAAACAAATTTTACACGAACGAAGCTTATTTAGTTGACTTACGGACCTGTTAGCGCTAGTGTGTGTGAATAAAACAAAGTGCTTGCAATTCGTCAGTTTCCGCGACGGCAGCGCAGAAAGAGGTCGTGCCATACTAACGCGTGACGCCACACGTAAGTGAACTCGAATCTTATTTAGTGTTTTACGTAATATTTATGACAATTGAACTAATGTTATGGTATTTAAATGGTTGTTTATTGTTTTCTGCACGACTTACGAGTGTTTTTTATAAATTTTTTGGCCTGGAAATATGTTTAAAATGGAAAATAAAATACAGCGGTAATAGACGCCATTTTTTGCTGTGGATACTAATACCGTGGTATACCCCGGTAATAGATTTTTTTGATTTGGGTTATTTATACTTTATTTTTGGTAAATGCGATCGGTTATACATACTCTCTTACGGTTATTGCAATCTTGATCTATTCACGCTTTCAAAGAACTATTTCCGTGGTATGGAAAGTATTCAACAAACCCTTATTTTTTAACGAAAACTTCAGTACTGAATTTGTAGTTTGTATGGGAACCTTAAATTGTCAAGTGGTTTAAATATTGAGATAAAATCGTGTATTTACATACCAGTTATGTAATTTTGGTTTTATACCATGGTTGTATTATATACTTTTGATTTGTAATGAAAATAAAACTGTATCCGTTTGTTTTTATGGGTCGGAATTAGATTTTTCAAACACTCCATATTGAGTCTATTACCGATGGTATGATCAGATAACCCTCGGTAATAGAATGTATGGGAGTCTATTACCGACCCATTCAATATTTGTTTGGGTCGGTAATAGGTTCCTAAAGAAGTGTCTATTACCGAGTGACATTTTAGTCTTCTATTAAATTTATCACATTTAGGGTACCGTAAGTACAGATTTCTTTGATAAAGTTGAGAATTTTACTCATCAGTAAGAAATTTCCGTGTTTACTTACTGCATATTTAGTGATCATAAATCATTTCTTTTTATACTTAGGTATATTATATTTATTTATGTATTTAATTATAAATTATACTAGTTTATATTCGTTTATTACCTTTATAGTCGTGGCCTATAAATATAACTTTTCAATTTTGACAACCAATCAAAAATATCTGAATATTTAAAGTATCGTTAACTAATAAACAAAGGTTTAAAATGTATGTACAATTTATCAATGTTAAAAATGAATCTTTCATTTTATAAGGATTTGAGAAAAAAATGTTTTGCCGTTCATACAAAGTCGTAAAATTTTGTATGGACGCGTCTGCACTAAGATTTTAAATCCCTAAAAAATAAAAGGTCCAAGTATCTATATACAATTGTAACAACTTTTAAAAACGAAATACAAATCCTAAGTACAATCATATTTTTACCGTTTTATTTAGTCTTCCTTAAAAATGTGATGTTCAAAATAATATACGGAACCAAGCCATTATTTATTTTTTAACCCACGGTATTAAGTTCCAAATCGTGAGTGTGGCGCCTATTACCGATGGTAGAAAATTGCTGCTTTTTATACCCTCGGTAATGGAAGCTGAATTCGCGGTAATAGAATCATAACCTGTGTATTACCACGGTAATAGAATACTTGGGTATTTTGGTTTCAATAATTATTTTACAATATATAATAAAGTAAAATGAGTCCAAAAAGTTACGACGCTAAAAGTTCAATAAACACTCTTGAATAAAAAAAATTTTTTTGGTCGCTTAGGAGCTTTGATAACCTTAATTTTTTGGACTCTTTTGAAAACTTCCTTAAGTACCACGGTAATAGGCGCCGTTACCTTACAACAATTGAATGATATCCAATGAAAAAAAGTGATTGTAATAGTGTATTAAAAGTATTAAAACATACTATTTCAAGCTGTTTTCGCCTATCCCGTAAGATACACCTAAGAGGGCTTCAAGTCGAAAACGAAAGTCAAACAAATGTTTAATACTGGGTGTCCCAGAAACCAACGTCAACCCGCCTAGGGCTAATAGAGTAGCTCATAAGCTATCGATTTAACCCCCATGTATGTTCAGCAATTGTTATTAGTTTCCGAGATATTGATCATTTTAATCGGATTTTTTGTCATTTTTCCTTATGTCCGTGATACGAAAAACCCCTAAATTCATGTATTTATACTTTTTTTTTTTTCAGTGTTTTCTTGCATGATTAGAATCACTGAAATACTTAAGGAAGTTTTTAAAGCTAAATGCCATTTTTTTTTCATTACAACTTTTTGAATAATCGCACAGAGTTACTTTTTCCATACTAAGGGAACCCCGCGTTTGATTTTCACCAAGTATGGAAAAACAAACTTTGTGTGATTACTCAAAAAGTTGTAATGAAAAAAAAAATGACATGTAGCTTTAAAAACTTCCTTATTTCACAGTGATTTTAATCATGCAAGAAAACACTGAAAAAAAAAAGTATAAATACATGAATTTAGGGGTTTTTTGTATCACGGACATAAGGAAAAGTGACAAAAAATCCGATTAAAATGATCAATATCTCCGAAACTAATAACAATTGCTGAACATACATAGGGGTTAAATCGATAGCTTATGAGCTGCTCTATCAGCCCTGGGCGGGTTGGCGTTGGTTTCTGGGACATCCAGTATACTTTTGTCGAAATATCCAAAATAGATAAATATTTCAAAAACTTAATAATGCAGAACGGCTTTAAAACCCTATTCCTCGAAATGGTTTTCGAATGGGAGTAATTGTAAAAATATGAACAATGCCAATTGCTTTAACCAACTGAAAATAATCTAAGATACTACTATGCTCTCGCTGCGTCTGTACAAGTATTCCAGAAATCGTATCGGCAGAAACCATGCTGCTAAATTGAAAATGCACGCGCTAAAATATGTTTTGTTCGCACTGACAGGACTACTTAAACTCGCCGCTTGGACATTCACTCGTCCGTCCGTCCGACCGTCGTTGTTCAGAGAATCACTACCCTGGAACTATGGTGTTTTGAAAGCAAGAGTGAATGGGTTTTTATCTGGTTAAGGTACCTACACGCTTAACCAGATAAAAACCGATCATCACTTACGTAAACATGAGGTTTGACTGAGGCAAACGCAAAGCAATTTTGGATAAAACGAGGCGACGGAACCCTATATTGCGCGTGATCTGATCTGACACTCTTGCCCGGTTTTTTATCTAAATTTTTAAACCGGATGTTTTAGTGGTCAGGGTTTATTAAGCGATTCGATATAATTATTACCTATTGTTAAAACAAGAATAGGTGTTGAGCAAACGTTTAGGTACTTGGAATATTTTAGGTGAATACCTATTCGCTTTTTGCCCGTGGCCTTGCCTGATCGGAATTTTCTTGTCAGTCACTAGGAAAAGGTAAAGAGCTCCGGGATAAAAAGTAGCTTCCGGCGTCCGTTCCAATTCCAAATTTCAAAGATAAAAATGTTTTAAAAACTAAAAACCTGTTTTCAAAAACCTAGAAGTTGGTTTCCTGGTTATTAAAACGGTTATTTTATTTGATACTTTTTGTGATCATAATAATAATAAGCATGTAGTCCCATTCATATTTAAACAATTCAATGTTCTCCGTTAAAGTCGCTCAACTATCTTAATCGAGATATCTTATCGGCACCCTGGAAATAGGCACCGTTGAGGAGTTCCGTTGTCCATCTGTGATCTTCATCATCAGTTCCTCTTTATCAAATGTATAGGTACTTAAATTGGCGGCGAGGCGCGGGCCGCGGGCACGCAAGCGGGCGCATCGCCGCCGCCATTTTGCCCTCCCGTGTCTTTCGTTTTCGATTAATGAACCAAGCATTGCCGCCTGCGCCTCTACCTTTTTACTAAGACCACGCCACGACCATGCCGTGACACCACCGCTGCTGCCTCGACTTCACAGAGAGCGATTTCCCTTAGACTTGGAAACGATAACAATCACAAGATTGCAAATATCTATGGGTCTCGGAACTCACTTACCACCAGGTGAACTACGAGCTATAAAAAAATTAAAAAACCCTCGACTCAAAACAGTGTGTAAAGAAAAACGTCTAAAAAGTAAAAAATAATAAGTATCGGCCCTATAAGTTTAATTATAAGTAGGTATTAATATTTTGATTAAAGCGTCGCCACGCCGGGACCGCTAAGTAGCTGGGTTAATTTATATTATTTGGTTTACTTAGCGGTCCCCGACGTGGCGACGTTTTTATTTCACGCTTTTTAAACCTTTTTTCCATAAACAATATGACTATAGCTAGCAACGTCTCTTTAAAGACATGAAATGTATAATAGCGGGTTAAGAAGTAATGAATAAAAAGAGGGGTGTTAGTTTATAACGTGTATCTCTATGTCTATGTATCTGGTTGTCTGTTTGTGGCATCGTAGCCCCAAACGGATCAACCGGTTTGGATGCGTTTTTTTAAATTTGAAAGCAGGTTTTTTAGTGTTGGTTCTTAGCAAGATTTCATGAAAATTAGTTAGGCCGTTTAAGAGATATTTGCTCTTAAAGTATAAAACTAAAACGTCTATATCTCAAAAACGGCTAAACCGATTTTGATAAAACATGTCTAAGAACCACCGCCAAAACACCTGCTTTCAAATAAACAAACCGCATCCAAATCGGCTCATCTGTTTAAGACCTACAGTGCCACAGACAGACACACACGCACAGACTTACACGTCAAACTTATAAAACCCCTCTTTTGCGTCGGGGGTTAAAAAATGATCGAGTAGATACTTTTATATTTTCCAAAAATATTAACAACTTAAATGAATAGAAACTTTTATTTACCTTTTAGCGCTTTATAATTTGTTTCTAAAAATACCTGAATTCGTTCAATGGAAAGTCCTCTCTCTATATCTAACATTCTCTATATCTCAAAAGGAAGGAAGCTGTTTACGAGTATGTAGTTATTTAGAAAGTTTGTTTGGAATTCCGCGCAATAAAGTCATAAATAAAACATGGCATAAGGAATATAAATGTGACATAATCCTATTAGATGTATTGCATGCCATTTATTATATTAGGTATCATAACATGACTTTTTACACAACCACCTAGTCTGATTTAATGAATAAAGATTCTCGGTAACTGTCAGGGTATAGTAAAGGTAACTTACAGGCAATATAAATACATATTTATTCGAAAAAATACGATGTCGTTTAGTTATCACTACATCAGTACCCTATAATTTCTGAAAACCATTTTTATTGATGCCGTAGGTAGTATTATGCAGTTCAGTTTAGGGTGAGAAAAAGAGACAGTCGTTTTTAACTGCTATATGCATAGCTGCCGCCTCTTGCCCTTACCACAGAATAAGTAATAGTACAAGTACAGAAGCGACTCTCTGTGACAGCAAACATGCGAATTTAAACCTATTCAGAACGCGGGAACGATAATAATACAAGTGCACGCACGGAAGTGACCTTGGTTACATTTTTGCGATTGATAGTGGGGGCGCCCCTAACGAGGCAAAATGCACCTTAAATCTGCGCTGCGAGAGTCTGTATTATTTCGCCCGTCATGAGCTTTACTGACTCCGCCCACCTCCCAGGGCTGGCACTTACTTGTACTATTTCTTTCCGTGGCTGTTGTAAGAAAACAAATTGAATTTATGATAATTTGTAGTTTTTTTTATGTAGTTCTTACTTAAATGACGAGAAAAAATAGTTTATGCCTGGAGGGCTGGCAAAAGTTGTCCGCGACTTGTTTGTTGTTTGCTCCGATTTCCCTTTCCATCTAAGTAATAAGACGTAGTTTACTAGTATTAACCTTCAACATACATGTTAATTTATTTATTTTTTGGCATTTTACTGTAATGTGATAAATGCCAAATTTTTTGTTTTATTGAATCCCGACTGTTGTTGCACACCTGTAATTGGTACTAACTATTTAACTATTTTCTTTATACATACCTTTTGTATTTGTATTTGTTTGTACAACTATTGGTGTGTCTAATTGAATAAATAAATAAAATAAACAAATCAATATAGACCTTAAAACTTTTTGATTGTTATAAACTCAAGTATGTACTATCGTTACCTACTCTGTTACTTAGAAAAGCTGCCATTTGTTTGTGTGTTGTGTTTACCTAATATCCAGCACATGCTGACCTTGCTTTAGCAGGCAGTTACTAGTACTGGGAGATCTACTTACTTACACTGAACGCTGTTTAAGGCAAACTGGTTTTTGGTCCGAATAAGTTGAAAACTGCGAAACTGCGGACGGGTCGTTAATAAAATAAATAATATTATACCGCTCTTTTTGCGTCGAGGATTCAAAACTGTAGGTACTGATTATGTCAGTAATTAAGTCCAGCTACTCGTAACTACCTATCTAGATCGAAGTTATTAATAATATTAATAATAATCTTACCTTTCGTCATCCTGAGGCAGGTTAAAAAAAGATAATTCGACATTGGAGTTATTATGCAAGCACCCGTATGCGATGCAGTACTTTTTGCCTTTTCGATTAGTCATATTCGTATAAGTGCGTATTCAAACAAAAACTTTGGCAGCGCACGGCGGCGCGCGTCGAGACGAGCGCTCGCGTGACACTCAACTGATTCGCCCCTTGCAAGGGGCAGCACATTTTGAAGGCGATAGCGCGGAGTGTCACCGGCCTGCCCTTACACTTGTCCTAAAAATTGCTCGTGTGAATATTTGACCGCTTGTCTTATGGATGGTGATACAAACATTGGGATTTGGGATGAACTCTCCGCCTCTGCATTTTTGATATGCGTAGAATCTAGATTACGATCTACATACATTAAATCGTCTAAACTGGATCCAGAGGTCCTATTCTACACGAGCCAAGCCTAATTGCTAATGGCATATTATCGTATTGTTTATAACTCGGCCGCTATTAGGTACTGTTAAGTAAATAAGAGCTATTGTAACGTTAACAATACGATAACATGTCAAAAGCAATGAGGCTTAGCCCGAGTAGAATAGAGCTCAGGAAGGATGTACCCTATAATTTAACGCTTCAACAAGTTTATTTAAAAAGTGTTACCTACGTTTAAAGCAGTTTTATTAAAAAAAATAGGAATGTTAGGCGGATTTCACGGCAAAACTGAAAATTGAAAAATATTCTTACTATAATAAACTATAATTGTACTCAACGAAGACAACGAATAACTTAAATTATTACAATAGAACAAAATAGCCTTTAGAATAAATTATCACGAATATTCAACATAACTTGACGGGGATCATCATCATTAGAACGCAATGTTAACCGAATAAAAAACAAATATCCTTAATAAAACCAAATTAAAAATTAGACATGCGTTTCTCAATTATGTTTTTTGTTCGCTAAACAAGTTTGTGGCTCGGTCACACGCCAGCGCGCGTAGTTTTTGTGTGCTAGCAATGATGCCAATGATATAAGAGTTGGTAATGTGAGTTAGTCGAGGCACATAATTAGTTGGTCTGGGGAGCTGTTACGTGGCCATAATGGAACTAGACCCACAACACTCAATACTAGCCGTAAATCAAGTAAATAAGTACACATAATAGCCGGTCTCCTCAAAAGCTCTGTAGTGTTGAATTGCTCTAAAAAAATGATTAAGAAACTCCGATGAAGTGCATGAGACAACTATAAAACGGGTGCCTTTTAAATTATCCCGGCATTCTTAAGTCAATAGAATTAATATAGAAATACGCAACGTTTTTTTTAAATTGGAAACTTATCGGACGAAAATCATTCAAATCATCACTACATAGTATAAAACAAAGTCGCTTCCCGCTGTCTGTCCCTATGTATGCTTAGATCTTTAAAACTACGCAACGGATTTTGATGCGGTTTTTTTAGTAGATAGAGTGATTCAAGAGGAAGGTTTTTATGTATAATAAATTTTGTTTTATGTACGTGTGTTATAGAAAACTCAAATAAACCGAAGCGAAGCGAGGGCGGGTCGCTAGTACCTAATAAATAACAAAAAGCATGCTTCATAAACGCGATTGAATTTTATTATATTATTGATAACAGGTTTGCGCTTGTCTAACTCTTGCCCTTCGAATTCTCACCCAAATAATATGCATAATTTAACATAGCTTTAAATATAGGCACTCGAAAATAGTTGTCACACATTGTCGTCTACATGTACGTCAATCACCGTGCCTACACCTTAATATCTGCTAAATGACATATATAAAAAATATGATGTATCTAGTGTCACCCGCGACGCTAAGTCGAATCTAGCTAGTAGGTACACCTCGTGGAAATCGGTCAATCCGTCCAGCGTTTAATTAATTACAAGGGAATAAAGAACCATACAAATTACAATACAAAGGAATCACAAAGGCAAATTGAAGAAGTTCTGCCTGAATATCTATCACCTAAACATTGTATCAACTGTCCTCTACATAAATGTAGTTATTTATAATGTTATTATGTTATTCATGTAAGCTTAATCATGTACATCTCTGTATAAATATATATCTCTGTATCTATTCGTGTAGGTAATTGAATGTAATCCATTATTTTCACAGGTTTTATTGGATAGTTTCATGTTTACATATTTTTATGACTTCCTAAGTTATTATCAAGTTTTTTAGCTAGGCTTAGGCCAAGCATTTTTGTCTATTAGGTAGTCCTCGACCCTAATAAATGTAGATAAAATGTTGGTACCTCGTACAAGGTCTTACCACCCGCTTAGTACTAAATTGAAAGTGCGCACTATACAGTAAATGGGATGAAGCTTTCAGAGTTCGAGCTACGAGGGATAATAATGTGATGATGTCCATGATGTGATGATGGATTGGGCTATCATCAATTATTGATTTCAAGAACCACCGGCTCATTATTTGTTACGAGTTTTAAAGGCCTATCTTTTTTAGTAATTATATTTAAATGGCCACATAATCTGACACACAAGAATCAAAAAGAATGGCTTGTGTGCTTCTGCGAGAAAAAATAAAAGTTTCTAATCGTGTTTTCACATTTACAAAACATGATTGTTCAAATACTTCACAAAATGTAGGTACAACCGGGTTTTAAATTTTCACGTAGCGGTTTTTCGAGGGGTATACGGTTAAACATTACTGTAAGTTTGTGTAAACCTACTGTTTCGTATATGTTCTTTGCAATTTTACTTTTAAATAAATATCTTATCTTAACAGTCTCAAGAAAATATGATCAAGTTTAATATATCCAAAGAACAGACTCAAAGGCATTATGGTTATTGAGATCCAGATCGCGGAACACTTACGACTATGTATGATAAGTATGTGGTCTCTTAGAACATAATCTAGGACGACCTACTATTATGTACATGCAGGCTACGGCAGTGTCCTACGGAACGTTCAGCCTGTACGTGATCTTTTGCAGGATGGGGTTGGGGTTATTCTGACAACATAAACTGAGCTTTCACGACCTCTCTAACAAGCTGAATAGAGCAGCGCCGCGCCAAAATCGATCCGTGAATGTCAAAACTGTAGCGTTAAAAAGTACTTTGCGCGGTCCGTTGGATTTCCAAATGGACGGAAAGCCAGCCAGCGCGTGATCCGAATGGAACTATCGTGAGTGTCGAAATTCTACCTGTGGACACGCCACGCCACCGCACCAAGTCAAATGGCGCAGTCGTGAATGCGTTCTCTGGCTGCCACTTTCTAATAAATACTAGAACGTAAATAAGTAGAAACTAAATAGCGTGGCGCGCGCATGAATGTGGTCAAAATGTTACGCGCATCCAGTTGTACACACTCCATCTATCGCCGAGACAAACGGTTCGTCCATGAATGCCCAGCTTTAACTGATACGTTACACAAAAGATGACATAGGGTTGAAGTGTATCCGTAAGGATCCCACCAACAAGATAAGACCTGATACCGATCCCTAGATTTTGTTAGGTTCTTTATTCATCCTCAATATTGTTTCAGATGGCGAGGCAGCGTGTACAAGCTGGTGTGGCGCGAGCTGCTCGCGTACCTTTTCCTTTACTACACCATCAACTTGCTGTATAGGTTCGCCCTGACAGAACCGCAACAGAGGTAAATATAAATTATAAACCCCTATAGCCGGTGCGCGAGCGTCCCCGGGTGTCGAGTAGGTGGGGACGATAGTACGAATCCAGGTCCAGGAGTAACCGGGGACGGACTGTGGTGTATGGAAAAGCAATCGCGCGATGCGCTAGTAGGGTTGTTATTTTTGGGGTATTTTCACAGATATAACTAGGACTTTTGGTGGCAAATCGTGGTTCTAGAATCCATGGAGTCGCTATTTCCTATATATTATATTACATATACCACTTTGATTTCGACCTTCAATCTTTTAATATTTCAAAATCCATTTATACATTAATCCGCTAAACCAATTTAAAATAAATAAATAAATGAATTTTGGTATGGACGATATCTCTGCTGTGAAAACGTTACAAACTAGCAAATTTTAGTAGGTTCCCATCGTTTTTGGTCGGATAACTTCGTATTTATCTTACTTTCTCAGTTGGCTTATTGATGGGTACTGAAGCTTATTGAGAAAGCTAGATAAATACGAACTAAATAATCCGACAAAAAACGATGGGAAAGGATTATTCACTAAATCTGTAAGTAGTTTATTTTGAAATATGACCATTCTCAAGGTCAAAATCAAAGTATCATGTATTATAATAATTAGGAAATAGCGACTCAATGGATTCTAGAACCAAGATATGCCAACAAAAGTCCTAACCCTAGATATAACCATTAAAAACGTGGTGGTACGAACAGTTGCAATACAATCGAAATCTCTCATGGTATATAAATATTAGTAACGTTGCTATGCGAATGAGTCCTGTTTATCAATATACTAGCTTTAGCTAGCAACATCTGATGTCTGAGTAGAACTTGTTTAATGTTTATCCCTAGCTGCTTTACGATAGTGTAAAAATCTCTCGTCAGTGAGTGCTTAGCTTATGTCACAAAAGAACGCTATTTCAAGCTTCTAGCTTCAGTGGTTTAGGTTGTTCATGAAAATGAACTCACTTTCTTTGATCATTGATATTTATATTCGATGATATTCTGTCGTAGAGGTAGAAGAGGTTATACGCACACAAAACATAACACGTTAATTTCCTTAGATGTATTTTGCTCTTGGTAACATACCGTCCTACTTCTACGTGCCATTCGTCGACTCTGAATGTCAAGTCTACATCTTTTTACTCATAATATCATTGTTTACAATGTCAGTGGTGGGAAAAATGGTGATCGGATGTGCAACATCCTATTATGGGATATAGATTTTTCCCGCCACTTCGTTAGGTCATTGTTTGGCAAACTTTAAAATTTTCAAGGATAAATAGTGTTCTGCATTTCCCCAGGTTTAAATTATCGCCATTCCAAATGCCATGCAGACTTGTGATTGTAGTTTTGAGATGCAAATGTGTATGGGTCCCAGATCTCACGGACCATCAGAGGGGGTTTTGTGCTCGTTTGCTTCTCTTCCTTGCCATAAACCACATAAGTTCAGCTGTTTACGCTTGAGGTCGTAACAAACAGATAGACCGCACAGCTTCAAAATATAATATATTATAATTAGAGTAGTTAGAGGACAGTATGAAGCAAAATGGTAATTTATAATTTTCTCAATTTAACTCTATTATTCAAAGCGTTAGAGCATGATCAGATATTTTTGAGCATCGTAAATGTCCCAATCCAGAACTTTATACGGGCTGTACAGAAATTTTAACAAACATTATGTATTTGTCCTTTGCTAAATATGTTGTAATTGTGCTTTATAGTAAAATTAATTGTCTTCAAAAATTTTAACTACTGTAAGTAAGTATAGAAGTAAGTAAGTAAGTATGCTTTGAAATCTATGTTTCTGAAACATAACAAGCTTACTCGTACGTCTTAACTTTTTCAAGAGCATTCAAGAAAAACCCCGTTCGTTATAGTAAGATAAAAAAATATACACTCATAGCAATAATTTTTAAGGAGTATGTCGGGGGTGGCCCTACTACATTACAAATACATTTATTTAAATATCCAATTGGGATCCATGGAAAATCAATGGAACTCTTAGTGATGGAACCGGTAATGGACATGGATCCAATAATGGACACTTTTTCCTTCAAAATAAAATATTAAGCAACATTTGAGACATTTTTAAGTTAGCAACACTGAACCATAATCCCCAGACTCTAGAGCTGTCAAAGTGACACACGTCATAAAAATCGGCCATTTTGTTCAAATATGGCAGCCTAGTGAAATGTAGTTGTCAGGCCTGCTCCGAAAAAAACCATATTTATTGTTGAAATCGTTAAGAAACTGAGTATATATTTTTGCAAATTACTTGCTTGCTTTGCGGTGTACTGAGATATGGTGTTATTTTATTGAAACGTTGGGAATTGACAGTTCAAATTGTAAGTAAAGGTTAATGTGTTAATGCATATTTACTCATTTATTACGCTTTGTTCATTACTGGGTTTGAAACGTAATAAAATCCAGTAATGGACAAGCTTGTCCATTACTGGATCTGCTTATGATTTTGGTGTTTTTTGATTAAATTATTTAAAACTATTTCTTTTGCAATTCTACATGTTTATTTTTGGAATTTCGCATTTGCTCTTCATTTACCAATAATGGACGACGTGTCCAAGACTGGGTATTTTTTCATGTCTATAACTGGCTTCCTTATTTTGTCTTAGATGGCACCAAAAAAAGATTATACCCCTGAGCAAATGGGGCATGCTATTGAAGCTGTCAGAAAGGGGGAAAAGGTAGCGTCGGCGGCGTTAAGGTTTGGAGTTCCTTCGAATCACTCTATATAATAAAGTATCTGGAAAAAGTCCAGCCGACTGTTCGATGGGACCTAAAACTATAGGTACTAACAAGTGTTGAAGAAGACGTTTTAGTAGGGTGGTTACTTGCAATGAGTGAAAGGCATTTTCCAGTTAATAGAGAGTTACTAATGGAAAGCGTTCAAAAAATTGTGACAGAGCAAGGTAAACCTAACCCCTTTACAAACAACAGACCAGGAAAAAAATTGTTTAAATCCTTTCTTAAACGGCATCCTGATGTCATAGAAAAGACAGCACAAAATCTGACGAAATCGAGGGATGAAGTTACTGAAGAAGATATCCGGAAATGGTTTAGTGAAATTACTTCATACCTAGAATCAAAAGGGTTGAAAGATGTTTTGTATACACCAAACCGTATCTTTAATACTGATGAGAGTGCATTTTTCTTATCACCAAAACCAGGCCGGGTTCTGTGTAAACGAGGTGAAAAACATCTTTATAAATTCTGCGGCGACGAAAAAGACAACCTGACAGTGTTAATCACTGCTAACGCCGCCGGTCAGTTGGCACCACCAATGATAGTGTTTATACTCGTATACGAAAGAATGCCGTCCCATATATCTGCCACTGTTCCTGAAGATTGGGGTATTGGAAAATCGGATTCGGGCTGGATGTGCGGAAGTACTTTTTACGAGTTTATGTCAAATATTTTCAATCCAGAGCAGCAGGGTATTCAAAACCCATTTTGTTTTTTTTAGACGGCCACAAATCACATTTTACGTTACACCTTTCGAATTTTTGCTCTCCAAATGGGATAGAACTTATTGCTCTATATCCTAATTCTACCCACATCTTGCAACCTATGGATTTGGCAGTTTTTCGTCCTTTGAAAGTAGCTTGGCGAAAAGAAGTTTCTAAGTGGCAACTAGATCATTTGGGCCAAGTTCTTAAAAAAGAACACTGCTCCAGTGCTTAAAGATGCATTATCCTCAATATCTGAGGAATGCATTCGTAGTGGATTTAGAGCAGGAGGTTTGCTTCCCTTTGGGCCGGATTACATTGATATGACTAAAATCAAAAATTATCAAGCTACGCACAAAGAAGTTGATCCGAGGCAGACTGAGTTTTTTAGATACTTAGAATCTGAAATAGTCAAAGTTTATTCACGACAAAAACTAATATTATTCCACACTTTATACTAAAAAGACAGGAACACCGTAGAATTAAGTATACCAAACGAAGATGAATCGCTGTTTGTGATCTAGGCCAAAAACAAGCAAGAATTACTTGTATCTGAAAGACCTGCAATCTCCCAAATAGAACAAACAGAGGCTCAACTCTCGACGTCACGGATTGATAGTACTGGAATTTCCATTAACCAAGTTGATGAAATCGTTGACCTAAATGAACACGGTTTTGTTCAAAATTATAACCATACTTCAGGTCATACAGAAAGTGAAGCTCAACAAGACCTTAATTCGAATGCGGTTTCAAGGGTAGAAGATCTTCGCGATGAAATAGTGCAATTCGAATCTGAAACGTCACCTGAACAAGTAACTGCAAGGCAAATCACTGCCGAAACTCTTCCATTGTGTACCATAACTCAAGCCAAAACACCACACCATATTGAGGAGGTACTAGACACCATATATGCAAACGAACCTGCACTGGTAAGGCAAATACCTGCTGAAATTCTTCCGTCTTGTTCCGTACCTCCTTCAGCCATAGAAGCATCCGAACCTGCACCGGCAAGACAAATAACTGCTGAAATTCTTCCGTCTTGTTCCGTAACTCCACCAGCCATAGAAGCATCCGAACCTGCACCGGCAAGACAAATAACTGCTGAAATTCTTCCGTCTTGTTCCTTACCTCCACCAAAAACACCTCAAAAACATCCTTTAGAGGCCACATTACGTGTAGCAGTTCCATCGCCTTTTAAAAAAAATCTTTTTTGGCCTGGAGAAATAGAGGAAAAGAAAAGAAGAATGAAAGAAAAGCTTCCATTTGCAGTGACTAGTAAAGCCTGGAAAGAATATCACATAAAGAAAGAAATAGAGAAACAAAAACTACAAGAACAAAAAGAAAAGAGAGCAGCTGAACGAAAGGAAAAAAAGATCTTAAAGGAAAAAACTATGATAAAGAAGAAACAAAATTTAAAATCCAAAGGTAAAAAAAATAACCCCGAGCATACAACTTCTGAAGACACGGATGTAGAATTAATATAATTATGCTGAAAGTGACAATAGTGCGTTGAATGAAGATGATAATGAGAGTTCAATCGAAAGTCAAGAAATACAAAAGTCTAAACGTCGAAAAAATTGTGGTGTGGTGGAAGGTAAAAGATCGTCTAAGCGGCCTCGCAAAAATCAGAGAAACAAAAACTATTCCGATTCTGACGAGTCTGACGACGAACCTTTATGTCGGTCAATATCTTCAAAATCAAGCCGCATAATTGCTAAAGGACAGTATGTTATAGTTAAATATGAAGGGGAATATTTTCCTGGGAAAACGGAGAGAGTTGATCGCGATCAATATGAAGTAAGCACGATGATTTTGTCAACTAACAACTCATTTAGGTGGCCTGAGACACCAGACAAAATTTGGTACAAAGCCGAAGACGTTATAGAAGTAATTAGTGAGCCATTACCTCTTGATAATTAGGGGATTCTTTAAAATAAAAGAAATGTCTAAATTTTTACCAAACATATACAATATTTCAAAACTTACTACTTCAGCTACTTCTACGATTTCCGCTTTGTACCAAATATTGATTGGCTTTCAGGTTTCAAAAGTTTATTATAAGAGTAGAGTATAGAGAACTCCTAAAATTCAAAGATACATTAAGTGATCTCAGTAAATAGAGAACGTGGTTTTTTTTTTTCAAGTAATCTACCTTAAGATGGAAGTTTACATATATTTCATAAAGTTATGTTTGTAAAGTGATGATTAAAGACTGAAAACATACAATTAAAATAATTTTGAAAAGTATTTCTTTTTTGATTTAAGTTTTTGTTTAACGAGTTTAAGTTTTTTACCTAAGTACAAAGTAAAATCACCAGTCAGAGGTACAATCACCGTTCACAGTGTTAGATTTTTTTTTTAGAATGCTATATTAGATAATATATTATTGCTGGTGACTGTACACTTTTTTGTTATTTGTTTTTCTACTTCAAAAGATTTTAATACTTGCTAATTGGAGTAGGTATGATTAAGAAGAATTACTAACCAAGGGGTAAAGACTGATTATGTTTAATTAAATCCAAAACGATTTAGGAGAAACTATATTATTACCCGGGATGCGAGCTAATAGACCAGGGTAGAAGCCTTTAAAAATAATAAAAAGTGAAAAAAAATAATAGTAGGATGAAACCCATTGGAAAAGGAGGGAAATATTATAAAAATGAAAGGAAAAATAATTTACGGGCGATCTGAGGTCGGGAAGGGGATGGGGGTGAGTTTTTAAGGGTAAAAAACGGTTTTTCTCGATTTCCGGCAAAACTAAAAGTCCTATCGAAAAAAGTCAAATTGCAAAGTTGTAGGTAATAAAAAGATCTAAAACTTTTGTATTTACACTTTTTTCACATAACCTCAAAATTTATGTGAAAAATCCAAAAAACCAAGTTTTTGGTTTTTAATTTTTACCTTTACAATTTTTTTTTTTTTTAACGAAATTTGGTGAAAACTTACCTTTTTATGTCCCAAATACGCTGTAATTTATTTGATTAAAAATATTTATTTTTTCACCTTATTTTGAATTAATATCGAAAAACCACCCTAATTTTCAATCGAAAATTCACCCGTCAAAATATCAGCTTTTTTCAAAAAGTTGGTATGGTTTCTGTTCGTTGAAATCTCTACTTTCCGATGGTGAAAAAAAAAAATATGTTACTACAGTAAATCTTCTCAGAAAATGCAAAAAATCAAAAAAAACTTGAATTCGAAAATTTTTATTTAATTATTATAAATAATTTAGAGCTATTTATTAAAATTTACACTTTAATTACTCGAAAAACGTTAGATTACATGTGACATTGATAACAAAAAAATTGCAAATAAAAATATACTACTATAATTAACAAACAAATAAGTTAATAAAATTAATATTTAATAAGACATCTACAATATTTGGAGAAAGTTGTCGAATCTTCTTTAAATTATATGCGTAGATGCCTATTTATAACTATTTTAAGATAAATTATATATACCTGAGTAGATATACCTGAGTGACCTACGAAAAATTGTAGCCCATCAAAAGGTATTTCGTGGAGAAGTGGGGAAGGGGCTAGGCGGGACTGGGTCTTACTACATACATACCTACTATTATATACTATATATTTCGTAGCAGCTGTTACAACCGTTAGCCTAACCAGTATTCGAAATACAGTACAGTATACAACATCGTTTATAAAAATACACGTGGCCGCTGAGTTTCTTGAAGATAATTGTGAACGACGTGAAGTTAACTTAAAAAAACAAAAAAACTTTTCGAATCTGCATAGGAAGGTAAATACTATCTCTATTTTTATCTGTATCAATCAACTCAAACATAAAAATCGTAATATTTTCTTTAAAAAATAGTATGCTTAACGTAACATATCCTAAAGATTGAAATTAAATGATATTTTAGTACAAGATAAAAAAATAATAATCTCCTTAATTTTGCACAAACAAATTTAGCTAATCCCATGAAAAAAAAATATTTCAAAATACATAAAAAATATATTAAAAATCTATAAAAAATATATAAAATATATATCGTAAATATATTTTTAATAACAAACTTTTGGCCGATTTCCATATATATTTTATACATTTTTAATAGATTTATAATAATAATATATTTTTTATACATTTTGACATTTATTTCTTTAATATATTTTTTTTTCATGGGAGTTTATTCACGATAAAATAGTGAATTTTTCGAATTCAAGTTTTTTTGATTTTTTGCATTTTCTGAGAAGATTTAGGGTACTGTAGAAACATATTTTTTTTTTTTTCACCATCGGAAAGTAGAGATTTCAACGAACAGAAACCATACCAACTTTTTGAAAAAAGCTGATATTTTGACGGGTGAATTTTCGATTGAAAATTAGGGTGTTTTTTCGATATTAATTCAAAATAAGGTGAAAAAATAAATATTTTTAATCAAATAAATTACAGCGTATTTGGGACATAAAAAGGTAAGTTTTCACCAAATTTCGTTACAAAAAAAATAATTGTTAAAGATAAAAATAAAAAACCAAAAACTTGGTTTTTTGGATTTTTCACATAAATTTTGAGGTTATGTGAAAAAAGTGTAAATACAAAAGTTTTAGATCTTTTTATTACCTACAACTTTGCAATTTGACTTTTTTCGATAGGACTTTTAGTTTTGCCGGAAATCGAGAAAAACCGTTTTTTACCCTTAAAAACTCACCCCCATCCCCTTCCCGACCTCAGATCGCCCGTAAATTATTTTTCATTTTATTTTTATAATATTCCCCTCCTTTTCTAATGGGTTTCATCCTACTATTATTTTTTTTGGTTTTAAAAATTATCGACCCTGGTCTATAATGAGACATTTCATTTGAATTTTGAATATTAATTTTAAGTTTTTTGTAAAACCTAATTTACGAAAAATATCAATTAAAGCTGATTTGTGATATTAGACGTTGTTTTTTTTTGCTGTGGAAGCAACAATTATTATCGTCCATCGAGGGTGTTTGTTATTGGTAGTAGTATGTCCATAACTAGATGTTTATATTTGGTGCTGTCCATAAATGGTCGACCATCACTGTATTTTAGATGTTCATTACTGGTGATTTAGTAACTTTACAAATTTGTATTTTTCTTTCAAAGCACATGTGATTTTTTGGATATTTTGTTGATTATATATATTCTACCTATATTTCGTTACTTAAAAAAATATCACCATTTTATTAAAGTTCATTTAATCATGACTTAATTCAAACCATCGAAACAAGTCTGCTTAAACTGTCCATAATTGAATTTAAAAATTGAGTTATTTACTTATTTTATTTTTCCTATGCACGGGAATAATATTACCTACTTATACAAAATTTTGCTCGTTGGATTAGTTTTTGTTCCAAAAGTGTCACAGGAGATGTTTTCCGCTATTAATACCTACAGTTAAAAATATCAAACAGGCATAGGCAGTGAGGACTGAGGACCATTAGAACTTGAAACTTTCTTTTACATTTTGACTTTTCGATTGAGTTATTTATCGAGCACTCCATTATTGCAACATATTGTCACATTGATAAGTCTCCATGTGCTTAGGATTTGCACCATTCATATCACTATTCATATTTAAGTGTATTACCTAGGTAGTAATAATCTGACGAAATGGGTACAGTATAAATGCAATCACGGCCTTTCCATTCTGTCTTGAACTTTATAATAGTCTGAAAAAGGCTTGTTTTCTCGTAATTGAAGTATACCTTGGGCTTAAGGTTCTTGCCATTATAGTCACGCCACTGTATCGAAGGCACGATCAGCTGATTCGTTCCGTCTCCCCCACATGCAATTGTAATCGTTCCATTCTCAAAACAATAAACGGCTAAATTTCTTCCGCCTTACAAGTCTTACAACTGACATTTTAAAGCACAAGCAGCATGACGAGATTTTGTTCTGAATCATTGCGCAGGCTCCACAACTACTGTCAAAGATAGAAACCCTTAAAAGATCTGCCATTATACACTTACTAGCGTTAGTCATTATTATTTTACGATGATTAATAAACTTGATATATACGTAGGTATATGTATAATATATACCTACAGGGCGTTATCGTATTGTCAACGTTTTAATAGTTTTTATTAACTTGGCAGTAATGGCGGTTTTAACTCGGCCGCCATTACTGTCAAGTAAGTAAAAGCTATCAAAACGTTGACAATACGATAGCAGATCAAAAAGGTAAGGTTGTTACCGCCTAGAATCTTGGCTCGATTTTCAAATAAGTTTTAGGTAGGTACTATGAAAATGTTGGGTGACCATAATTTTAGTATTAACTAGCGACCCGCCCTCGCTTCGCTTCGATTTATGTGACTTTTCTGTAACACCCGTACATAAAACCGAATATAAATATTATACCTACATCAAAACCGTTCTCTTGAATCACACTATCTATTAAAAAACACCGCATCAAAATCCGTTGCGTAGTTTAAAATATCTAAGGATACATAGGGACCGACAGACCGCGGGAAGCGACTTTCTTTTATACTATGTAGTGATTAAGGAAACCTAATACTTATCTTAAGTATACTATTATTATCACTACATATTATAAAACAAAGTCGCTTCCCGCTGTCTGTCCCTATGTATGCTTAGATCTTTAAAACTACGCAACGGATTTTGATGCGGTTTTTTTTAATAGATAGGATAATTCAAGAGGAAGGTTTTCATGTATAATAAACTTTGTTTTACGTACGGGTATTACAGAAAACTCACATAAACCGAAGCGAAACGAGGGCGGGTCGCTAGTTTATTATAAAGAGGTAAAATTTGTGACGTTGTAAGGGGTCCGTAATCTATGGATCTACGGAACCGATTTTGAAACTTCTTTTACCAATAGAAAGCCCCGTTATTGAGTGTCATAGGCTAACCCAAAAAAATATATTGTTGCCCTTTATTTAGACTAATATTTAAAAAGTGAACTTTGTGAGCGTTTAAGTTTGTACACGGAGAAACTGCTAGAAGGATTTTAAGGAAATTTATAACGGACATACTTACCTTTATTCCTTTCAAATACACATAGGCTACATTTTATCCCGAAAAAATGTGGTTCCTTTGGGATGAAATGTGCCCGTCCAGGCTGACGAAGTCGCCGGCAGAAGCTAGTGTACTTATGTGTGAAACTATTTTCCGCGCGAACGTGTTGCTAAATATAAACTTGTCCGTTTAGTTATAAGACAGCGAATAGGTACAGTTGACTAAAGCTCCGGATCTATAGCACTGTGCGAAGGTTGTGTTATGATCGGTCCTTAATTTGAGGTGGTTCTTGATAAGGAAGAGGACAACGAACATTATAATGAACTCGCTAACCCTTTATTTGACAGTGTAGTCGTGACGTTTGGAATCCGTCACTCATATAAACAAATCGATTTAATATATACATACATATTCGCGTACTTTTGAAGGTTGAGCATGGTCATATTATTTATTTATACACTTAATCATTGTCTTCATGTTTATTTTGAGGTAGTCTAGTAATCTCTATTTGATCTTGTATTTTTTCATGAAAAGCACTAAGCCTGTAATTTTTATAAATATATTTGACATATTTTGATAAATTTGATTGACAAGAGAGGTTTTCGTCTCTGTCGCACCCAGCATAATAATACGATGATGAGGAATATTATATTCAACCTTTTTAATAAACTAATTAGAGGTAACATTATTGTCATCAGTTCATCACTATTTCATTCTCTATCTAAAGACAATTACAGTCAGGTATACTTGTTATTGTCATTGGCAGTCTAAATAAGAACAGACTTTAGGTACTAGAGCTTACTTATTGCACCTTAATTCGTCACTAAGTAACAAGAGGGGTGCCACCATACGTTGGATACGTATGGAGATATGTACATCGCATTCCAACGTGTTGCAGCGTCCCTCTTGTTAGTGTAGTAACTAATTCAGTGTATTTAACCCTTAAACATACCACAAAGTTCACTTTTTTGTGTTTTTTGTTTATACTCATTTAAAATCAAATTTAAAACCACGACTATTTTATTTATGCCAACTTTTAAAGATTTGATATTTTTATTCGATTACCGCGCAGAATCAACCTCAATCTCTATGTATCTCCTCGGGAACTGTTCGATTTTCTGGGATAGAAAGTACCCTTTGTTCGTCTCCTGGTTATAATTTAACCCTCTGTATTCATAAACGCATCGTAGCTAAAATAAACTTTATCCTTATCTGACATTGTGACATTTGCATCTGACGGAAAGTTTAAATAGGTTTATTGTGCGTTTATTAATAAGGAATATCTGTACCAATTTTGACATCAAAGTGGCAAAATCACTGCGGCATATCGCGGTGGACCGCCATTAATAAAAAAAGAAGAAGAAGAGGTACATACATATATTTTTCACACACCATGCTCGAAATTGCCCAATTATATATTATGCAAACCTCCCTTAAAGTAAGTCATTATAACCAGCTGGTTATAATGAGATTCAGTACCATAATATGACCCGGCGCGGGTTTGAATAATGAGATTTGAATTCGTATGAAAAATTGTTCCATACAAACCTACAGCAAAAATAACTTATTTGAAAATCGAACTAGCCACTACAAGCCATATACGCAAAACACAGAAAAGGCGAGAAAAGTAGAGTAAGTATTCGTCCAGGACCCCGTTTTAATTACAGAACTAGTAATTCTGGAGTCTCTCATTTGCTCCGGATTCAATATCACTCCCGAGACATAAAACAGTGCTTTATCCCCTCGGTGTATAATCATTAATCTACAATTAATAGATACATCAAAAATGTCCAAAGTTCATAAAAATCATAAATATATTTTAATAGAGACATCAAAAATGTCCAAGTATCAATTAGTATTTTGATATTTTGCAATTTACTGCGTTGCGGTAAAATGTTAAAGTAGAATTGTGTCAGTAGGAATTTTATGAATGAATAATGAATTATTATTATAATAATATGTCTTTTTTTACGATTATTTTTGATTTAATTTGTATTAATTACAGAACAACAATAATAATATGGAGTAAACAAGCCTTGAAGAAATGTCTAAATTAGAGTCTCCAGGAAAATTCAGTGATTTTCAATGAAAGCATTTTGTGCAGTACTATATTTGGGAATAGTGTAAAACAAGCTGCTTAAATATACCAAAAATACTGACGATTCCATCACGGGCAATATCATCAGAATCAGACGACCCCTTTAGATTTGAGACAGGTTTTGAAAAGGTACCAAAAACCCGATGTTTTCACCAATAATTTAAATTTCGCTGTGAAAATTAAATATCAAAAAAAAGCATCATTTTTTTACAAATATTTTTGACAAACCTGTTCGTAATAAAATTTTATTTATGAATGTATCAACAATATTAATATATTTCAATAAATGTCGACACAGCTAAAAACTTTCGGATCGGCCCTCGTAATGAGTCATTGGAATATTTTGGATCCTTGGACATTTTCGATTGGTCGTGTAATAAGGATAAACAAAGTATATTTTTCACACGCTTCCAACCGGGCATGTGTCATATCAAATCATATTCATATTCATATAAGTGTCGGATCGGCCCTCGTAATGAGTCATTGGAATATTTTGGATCCTTGGACATTTTCGATTGGTCGTGTAATAAGGATAAACAAAGTATATTTTTCACACGCTTCCAACCGGGCATGTGTCATATCAGATCATATTCATATTCATATAAGTGTCATTTAGGTGAGGAATTAGTAAACATTCGGAATCATATTCCATATAACATTACGGTTAAGCTGCAACGAACGAGTTACCGTGTTAAGTTACTGTGCAAAAAAGACAAGAAACAAAATTTGACCGAAAGTTAAATATTTTGGATTTGTGACTCTACCGAACAAAGTGAATAAGTATCGAGACTCGAGACAACATTCAACGCCTATTATAGCCAGTTTTATGGATTATTGACGCTTTGTGTGTGTCATCGGCTTGGAATGCGTCAGTCAATACTGCCCTCCCTAAGCCAATAAGCAGTATCTTAAATTCAGTCACCAAAGCAGATTCAATTCTATGTTGTTAATAATAAGGTTGATATTACTACAGGAGGTTTATCTTGGTTACTGCGTTTTTGCTTGGGACGGCAGAATACGAGAGGTAACATGCGTCATTAAAAAAAAACTCAATTGCCTGCGTCTTCTGTTCCTTGATAATTCTAAAACTAAGAATGTACGTAGTCGATCATCCTGGGATAATGATCAATACCTGGATAAAAACATCGTGAGGACATCTTTACATTCAAACTGGTCAGCGTGTAAGAAACCCCACACTTAAGACTGCACCGAGCGTACGCCGGATGTATAGTGGTGCCCTCATTACTTTTATTGTGTTTTCTAATAAACTAAAGTATTTTCTTGAAATTGGACGGTAAGTTTTTGTACTACAAATGAAAACACAACTTATAGTATAGGGAAAAAGGTGGCCACTTTTTTCCGTTAAGCTGACTACTCAAAGGGTTATTGTTATTAAAGTTTGTTACGTATTCCATAAATTGTGTTTTTACTTGCACTACAAAAACGGATCAATTTCCTCGAAGCCATTTCCTTCAGAGCAAGCTTGGCAACACGAGCGGTGTGAACGGGGGCGTTGTCTTGCAAAAACAAAATGCCTTTGCTCAGTTTGCCCCTTCGTTTCTCGACTATGGCTTGTCGCACTTTTCTTAATAGCTCAGCATAATAAACTGCATTTATTGTAGAGCCTTTCGCCAAATAGTCTATTAAAAGAATGCCATCGCAATCCCAGAACACGGTGGCCATTAGCTTAGACGCCGATCTTTGAACCTTGAATTTCTTTGGCGGCCTTTCACCCTTTTCGATCCACTGCACAGATTCAGACTTCGACTCTGGATCATACTGTCTGATCCATGTTTCATCAACAGTTACTATGCGGGAACAAACTTCATCTAAACCTTCTTCACATAATTCTAAAAATGCCTGAGAAGTTTGAACACGACGTTCTCTATCGAAAGCTGTGAGCATTTTCGGCACCCAACGAGCACTTACTTTTGTCATATGCAAATGTTGATGCAAAATCTCTCCAACTCTTTCCTTACTAATACCTAAGGCTTCAGCTATTTGCCAAACCTTAATTCTCCGATCCTCTAATACTAACTTTTTGACTTTTTCAGTATTTTCTTCAGTCACAACCGATATTGGCCTTCCTGAGCGAGGATCGTCTTCGATCGACTCCCGTCCAAGTTTAAAAAGTCGACTTCATTTTTTAACAGTGGCATGAGAAGGGCCAGATTCACCGTAAATACTAGACATTTCTTCAAAAATTCTTTTCGGCGATTTGTCACTTTAGGTGAGGAACTTAATGACTGCACGGTGCTCAATTTTCGTGATATGCGTTGATAATTCACACATGATGACCTTTAGCGTCGGATATCTCGAGATGTAATAAACAAAAGACGACGTTTTTTTCTTTTATTTATTAACTTTTTAAATGGTCTTTTTAGTGGCCAGTATCGCTAACGCATATGCAACCTCAAAATACCTTAGGCTTAGAACTTTTCAGCCGCCCCTCGTATAGTCGTGTACGGTGCGTTTTTGGCAGGATACCAGCAAGATTATATAGCGACAAATATATTGGAAACATTTAGATAACTTCTTATCTTCCTTTCACGAAGGAGCAACCAAATAAAAAATGTTCTAGTCCCAAACTCAGCTCTAGGCTTGTTCTGTTCGTACTCACCTAGAAAACATCCAAGACTCAGAACGGAAACGGTGTTCGCACCCGGACCGCTAACTACGAAGGCAGGGCCACTACCAACTAAGCGTACGAGTATCATTAGCTCCTACAATTAAAAAAACTATTATTTGAGTATTTATACGCTACGTTGGCCATCTCTAGTCGAATCATTCGGTTCTCTTTTTACTTCCTATTGGGACCGAGCGCGACGACAACGCCACGTGACAGGCGGCCATTATGGACAATATTGTCACCGCTGTCAAACAAGAAGTAAGTAAATATTGTGAAAAATATTAATGAAATCTTGTGTTATTTTACTATATTACACAATAACAACAACACATCTTACCAGGACCATATTTTTATCTCAAAAACGATTAGAAAATGTTTACTGCAATATGGATTTGACAGCTCAAGTTAGCGACAAAAATGTCAATTTTAGCCGTAGCGAGCGCTGTGATCGATTAGGCTACCCCCTCCACCCGCTTTGCACTCTCCCAATTCAAAATGTCCCGAATACATTGTTAGATAGATACTTCTACCCTGTATGTCCAACATTAAGCTAGGTTATAATTACACACCCTAAAGAATACTTAACGACACTCGTAAACCACTTCCTTTCATTAAAGCAACGGGCATTCAATAAAAATAATAAGTGAAGGTTAATTAAAAATATTCAAATCGCAATTACACTAATTAGGTTTGTTATTCAAATACCTTAGAAACTGGTTATTTAGTTGTTATGATTTGTGCTTGCTGGTTTATTATACTGCGTAGTAAGCTTATAGTCCCACTAGCACGAACATTTCAACCATAGGTACATCACGTTTTCGAATCACCTTTACTATTAGAAAACGTGTTCTGAATCAATCACTTACGTTTCCATACATTATTATACGTAGGTATACCTACGTATAATAATGTAAAGTATACTTTACCTTTATTAACTACTCGATGACTATACGAAAGTCAAAATCAGTGTTAACGTGCTATCAATTTTTAGTACTAAATCCCCGGCTCACTGCTACTTACGATTTACAACTAGAGTTTTGTCGGTAACTTCATTTGTTTCATTTATGATCCGATCTCGACGAGAAACTCCTCCTTTCGTTACTCTTTAGGTGAGCCTTCCTTTGAGGCCCATTGTGAAGGACCACGTAACCACGTTTCAGTATCATTCGTCATTACTAACAAATCACACTGGCCTGTTTTTAAGCCTTTTGTCTTCAAACACTGAGGTACCTGGGACTAGAAAATGGTGCGTAGCTTACTAACTTACCAGACGCTGCCCAGCCAAGTTGGTCGATTGGTTGGTTCAGTTGGTTGGGTTAGACGATTGACGATTGTTTGTCCCAAGTCTTTCACGGTTTAGAGAATAGAGTCTCCAACCTTCATGAACTTCAGAGAACATGATTTTAGCCTAGTCCATGTTTATTCTAAACAACACCAAGTTTGGGACTTGACTGGTACAAAACGAGTAAATGCATTATAAAAAAATATACGCCAAATGACTCGTATACCTTTGTATCGAATGTGACGAATGAAAGCAAATTAGTAACCGAACAGTTTTTTTTTGTGATTACTCCACTGATGAACTGATCTACAAATTGCCACTCTTTTCCGTGGCCAGCCGGTATGTTTTTCGTAAAATAATTAACTAAGTCAAGGGCATACAATTAATAGCATAGTCACCTACTTGCATATTTTATTAATTTAAATATCTTTCCGTGATTCCCGTAATACCAGTTTTTAGGTCATTATCGGTTTGTTTACGAGCACGAGATTTGATGATTCAGATTGAATCGTTTTACGGTAAATTTTACCTTGATTTGTATTTGTATATGAATTAGATGACCTTGACCCTACTAAAACTAGTACAATGGACGTTTTAATTTAAACTTTAATGACATAAAAGAAAATTTTCGGACTTTTAGCCTTATGAGCCAGATATTGAGAATATTTCTTAGCGTTATTCATGAACGGATACGGGTTAAATGTGATGATCAACTAGCGGATCATCAGTTAGGTTTCCGATCCGGGGTGGGAACAAGCGAGGCTAGGCTCTCTTTGCTGTGCAGTACTTGTCCAAAAATGCAAGTAATGCAGCATGATGAGTTTATGTGCTTAATCGACTATGAGAAAGCGTTCGATAGAGTATAAAGCACGACCCTTTTAAACGAATAGAGGCATTTGAAATGTGGTATTATAGGTGAATACTAAAGATTTGAACTTTTGATTTGAACTAGAGCTCCTAAAACATTCCAGGCAAAAGCGACGTCTCTGAAATATTATCCGTCGAAGAAATGTGGCGCACTTGGGACATGTGTTACGACATGATCGATACAGTCTTTTGCAAGTGATAATGATCGGTAAACTCGCTGGGAAGAGACGCGTAGGCCGGAGAAAAAAATCCTGGCTGAGGAACCTATGGGAGTGGACAGGAATCGCTAATCGGACTACAATATTCGGAGCAGACTGCCAACCTTCGCTGATAGGCACCTTGAGATTCTCCTTTTGCATCCTTCTTTGAGAAGTAAAGAGATAGCCCTGGTTCAGCTATGGGCTGCCATCTTAGAAAACATCTTAGGTTTAATAAGATGCACGTGTTTGGGCGAAAATTTAATTGAAAAGTCGCTCTCAAATATATACATATATCCATCAATCTAAATATCTAACATTCATCTTCCAAACCACAGCTGATAATATAAGCTTAAGAATATCATAGCGAAACCGCTATTTAAATATTTTAGTGGAAACACGGTGCAGTCCAACTGCGACAAATTTAACTAAAACAAACAAAAGGTTTTGCGTCGCTCATGGCTGGTCATGGTTGCGTCGAGTGCCGATGTCAATTTCATACATTTTTACAGTTTTCGAAAACCGTTTACGTTTGCGTATACACTTAGCTTAGGGCCTCTGTGTAATAATAAGACGGTATACAGGAAGATTCAGTGAAAATAAAAATAAAATGCGCATAAAGCTGAAGTAAACGTGGCCTAACATCAGATATGTATTTGTAAAATATTGATAAATCTCGGGCGTGTCGTAACACAGTCCGGTGAATGGATTGTAATTTTTATAAAATATTTTTATACGTGGTTTTATCACTATCAGAACCTTTAAAAAGCAATATCGTCATATTTCTAATGATCTAAAAAACTACTTTAGATAAGACGTGACGTGACGTATAACCACTTGACCGTCCGGCCCGCGAGACCATTATACTCTCAACCGTCCGGGTTATTTTACCGACGCACGCCGCGCGCTGCGCAACCACAACTTTCTACAAAAACGTCTGTATCTTCTAAACTACACAAGCTAAAATAAAGAAAAAAATACTAAGGCATAAATGAACGTTCACTTGTTCAAATACTTTTATAGTTATACTAAAAATATCCATGATTATCGACTATAATCAAGGTTAAACTTAGGAAATTGGTAAAAATTGCTGAAAGTTTTTATTTGACGACTAATTACAGGAAATATTGCGCGATGACCCTCTTTTTTTATTACATATTATAAAAAAAGACTATTTCAACTTTTAAATGACACCACAATCAACATATATAGTTCTCAATAAGATATCAAAATAAATTAAACAAATTCCCTACTCCTTCCAACAAGTGCAACAAGATTTTCGTCTGCATAAGGCTGCCTACAACTGATATACACTTAAACGTCCGTGGAGACTATGGTATCCAGTGTCGAAAGCAGATAAATTTTGTATATTTTTTTTATTAGAATAAATTATTTTTACTGTATATAGCACATATACCTACATTAGATAACACACAATTTTTTTGTTTGTTTTACTTATTAAAGAAATCATATTACGGGGTTTTCACTCAGGTAGGTCTTGCAGGCAGTACTCCTGCAAGATCCTGTTTCAAGAGTTGGAAGCCGGGTTATAATGACAACAGTCTTTGCTTGATACCCACTATGCTACTTTTAAATTAAAAGTTTCTTAAGTTTAATAGTTCTGGTGAGCAGTACCTCTGCATCATCAGGATTCAAGGATCTAAGGTTGAAACTATCAAAATCAAAATTTCATAATGATCAAAGAAGTAGAAGTGGTTGAAAAAACTGTTGTAATATTTGAAACACATAGGTATCTGAACAAACAAATGTACATAATTACAAAGTCAAGCTAAATAAAACCATTTTTTTAATTAGTACCTATCTATATCCGTAACTGAAAGAATACATGCAAACAAAAACACATTTCCAAACACCAAATAATCAAGACACACGAGAAATCGTTTGTACAAACCCTTATTTCTGATATATTTTAAAACGTCCGCGGATAGTCAACCGTCCACGGCATAAAACCTGAGAAACACCGTAAATGTTTTGATGAATCCTAAAGTAGTTTGATATATTTCTTATGTTTAAGTATATTAATCTGTTCTCTATAAACCAATCTTCAGTATTTATTGTATATTTCTGTAAACAGAGCTCCAAATTACTAATAATTAGGCTATAAACGTTCACTGCCCCAACTCGAAAACAACCTTGATATTTCAAATTGATATTACAGTCATCACACTATCACAAACAGAAGATGATACACATTATCGTAGAAAGTACACATTCTTGATTATTTTGATGTATAATAACACCCAAAAATATGTAAATGAACGTGAAATACTTACGACATAACTACGAGTTCTCCACAAACACTCACAATCACGCGCAGTTTCTTAGAGCACTGGCAAATAAAAATGTTGTCCTTGTAAGCAACTGGCGTACACTGCCATCTATATTTTTTAGAGCTAACTATTTAATTAGGCTACGTTGTTGCATCAATAGAATTAGTAAATAATGCCGAAATATTCCATTAGATGGCTCTAAAATCAACCGCTCCTCCTTCCACCCCTTGGGATAGTAAGGTATCCGCGGACGGTTGAGAGCATATTGGTTTCGGATACTATGCTATCGTCGGACGGTCAAGTGGATAAGGTATGAAATCGTAACAAACTATCAACCATAACAATTCGAGGACCACTATGAGTCAAAGTGATACAATAGGTCTTACCGTATACCTAGTACAAATCACGACACCAACGTGTTTCCCATGTAACTGAATTACGATCAATTAATTAATGAATCAATCATATCTTCACGCCTTCATTCCCAGAGTGGGGTAGGCAGAGCTTACAGATTTACCAATAACTCTAAGAACGTGTTATTAAGTATACCATTAAAAAACAAAAAACCGCCGGCAAGCCGGTTTTTTGTTTTTTAAAACATTTATTTTATTTTATATTTTTTAGTGATCATAAAAAATAATTTGTTATTTAGTCTCACTTCTTAGTTGATATTAAACTTACAGATATTTCAAGGTCGCCGCAAGCAACGCCGCGGGAAAGTCATACTTATTTAAATAGTTAAATGTCCTTGTTTCCTGTTTTACTCGCTCAACTACTTATCCTAATCGAGATATCTTATCGCCACACTTGAAATAGGTACCGTTAAGAGTTCCGGTGGCCATCTGTAGTTTTCATCCAGTTCACTAAATGATACTTTCTGACTGCAAATTGTTACTAAAATACTAAAATCGCTCTATGGATGCCTATAATATTTGAGGAGTCCCCTCAATTCCTCATGGATCCCCTCATCAGAATAAGATTTTGTGACAGTGGGACCACCTCGGAAGTATACTCTATCAAACCAAGATTTTGTTAAATCGGTCCACAATTGACAGAGAAATCGGTGAACATACATAAAAAATACATACAGTGGGACATAGCACCTCCTCCTATTTAGAAGTCGGTTTAAAATGATATACCTAATGTGGACCCAGCCTAAGGCAGAAGGCATAAAGTAACTTACTGCAATATTAACGTTTTCCTTTGAGGAAAATCATGTCGTACCTATTGAGCATGCAACAAATTATCGAAAGGCTGTCGAAACGAGTCACGACAGATGAAGAACAATAAGTAGTTTCTGTGCAAATTGAGCTTGAAATCGCCACGCTGAAACTAAAGGTGCACTTACACTTTTTTAAGTCAACAGCACTTGCGTCTCATTCTACTAGTAAGAAAGCTATTAATGACGGGCAATTGCTCAATAAATTTCTCGTGTAAGTGCACCGCTAGGAAGGTACATGGATTTGCGATTATAATGATTAAAATCAACTAGGTATTACTGGCAACGTTAAGGCCTTGTTATTCTTATATTATTTATGATATATTTCCATATTTAACTCATAATTATGAGCACATATACGTTACATGCTTGCTGACCATCGATTTAAGTATCATGTAGTGACCTAGCCTCGACTAATATCGATAGTCACACTTGTACCCTTGCCATTGAGCTACGGAATCGAGCTAAATATTTTTTTAACTGGCTGACGGTTAACTAGCTGTCTATTATCAACGAGACCCTGGGCTTTATTCTACTCATTAAAACCGTCTATATTGCCTTTGATATGTTTAATGTTTAGTGTATTGTTTTTAACTCGGCCACCATAACTGTCAAGTAAATAAGAGTTATCATAACGTTGACAATACGTTAACATGACAGAAGCAATATGCTTGTGCCAAGTAGAATACTTCTTTAGAATACTTGACTAGCGCTTGATAGGCTTAGGTACGCCGCAGTCTTTGTCTACCGCGATTTATAAAAATAATTAGCAATCGAGATATTAAACTAACCGTTAATTGGGATCCGAGGACTTTATTTTATTTCAAATTCTGAGACACGCAGCGAGGGTTCCGTATTTACGATAATAATATGGTTGGAAAACGCAAAAGAAATTACTCATTTTGTTATGAACTTTATTTTTAACGCAATTAAGGTCCATTTTGACTAGCCTAAATTTACAGGTTTTTAAAGTTTTTTGATATTTTTTCTAAAACTGTAAAGTGTAAACACTTGGATAGAGGCAGCGATCTCCTTTCCATGTTTATAAGACAGATTAGTGTCTGTCACTTTCGACAAGGAACTATATTTTTTAAACTACTATTTTTGTCCGCAGAGTATTCGAGAAAGTCCGACAGTACTTCGGCGCGCAAAGCGAGTCTATACCGATGTCGTTCGTACTGGGGTTTTACGTCAGTCTCATCGTGAAGCGGTGGTGGGAGCAGTACAAGCTCCTCCCGTGGCCGGACACCCTGGCCCTCTTTATCTCAGCAGGGATCCCCGGAGCGGTTAGTAAAGTAAAGGCAAACTTATATCTAACACTAAGAGCACGCTGCGAGTGGTTCACGGCGAAAGGAAATCGACAGGGAATTGTGTGCGCTGGCTAAGTCGAGCGATTCTTAATTTGAAATAACGCGTTTCATCAATATCATCCTTAATCGTCCGTAAACCTGTTGTAAGCATTGTAAAATAACAAACTAAAAGGTAATTGACTGTTAACAAAAAGCGATGAGCATAATCATAGACTAACAAAACGTTATAATTGCGCACGAAAAACTGAGTAAAGGTTTTTTATTTGCTGGATGGCAAATAAAATACCGAAACATCGGTTAGTTATTCTTGGAATGAATATCTCTATTTTTTATAAGAACATAGTTCATTGTAAACATTATTTGATTTTATTAGTAGGTATCTTTTATCAGTACCTAAGCCTAGTCAAGATGCCAAAGCTGTTAACGTTTCTGTTTTCTACCGACTCGAAACGTTCGGAGTTGACATAAGCGGTCGCCGTGATCTGTCACCGCATCAGCTAACGTCAAACCACTTTGTCTATTTTAGAGATTCGCTAACTGAGCGTTATGCACCTTGACTGGGCCTCCAGAAGTGTTTTGCTGGTAAAGTTGTCAAAAAAATAACTTAGCTTCTTGATATTTTTACTACCTGATAAGAATTAACTAATATAGCCAATTTTGTTAAATATTTAGCCGCTAGAGGCGTTCTTGCGTTGAACCAAATCAACGGTTTCATTGCTATTGCAACTAGTCCTTAATGCTAGTTGAAGCGGAGGAGTAGTATGACTAAAGAAGCTCGTCGGAGACGATCAGGCAACTTTCGTTAAATCTTTATTAAACTGCTACCGCTGAGTACATACATTGTAATTCGCGCCAACCTATTCAACTTGGCACAACGCTACCACGCTCGAATCAAGCGCTATCGACTAAATAATTTACTGATATTAGCTAGATTCAAGTCGGAGCGTTGAGATTGAGAGATGAATCTCAAGCGCTCTACGCTCTACAGATGCGTGGGCACATACCATTTACTTAGGTGCTAGATGTTAGTTTGCTCTGTGTAAACCCTGTTTGCCGTTTTGGTAAATTCTAATTAACAGGTCACAGCTAGGCCAACATTTTACATGTACGTTGGAAGTGGGAATGTAAATTCAAAGCCGCCGTCTTTATGAAGAATAAGGATCGTCGCTTTTGCGAGTAGAATCATGTTATTGACTCGCACATACCTATCTAAAGCATACGTAGGTACTCCTCATGATCAAGCCATCTCCACTCACACAACAAATTTGGGTAGAGATGCTCAAGAAATATTGTCCCTTAGTTTCAGGCAACATAATATTCAGATGCTTAATTAAACGATTGTACTTGTACTGTATCGATAATTAAGTCACGGAATAAAACAAGAAAAAGAAATGTCAAGTCGGTGCTTATAAAAAATAGCAAAAGAAAACTATTGACAACTGAAACAGAACACCAAGAAATAGTTGGCATTGTGTCTAGCCAGCGAGCCTTGACGCATTTCACTGCTTACAATACATTGAATATTGACAAAATATCTGACTCTCAATCAATTTACTGGTACGGAAGTAATATAAACCACTTAGATCGCCATTATAATTCATTTGTATTTAGACACAACTTACAGAATCTCTTAAAGAAGGGAATTCTTAAAACTGAATTACTTGGGATAATAATCACGGGAAAACTAAATGTCGCTAGTGTCACATAAGCGGGAAAAATGTTCCGCCAAAACCAAATAACCGTTACAAAAGGAATGTTTTTGAATGTGGAACGAATGCAAAAATGTCTAGTGCGAGTAGTGCGACGATTTAGCACGGTCTACGTGGAACCCGCGGCGCGCGGCGTTGCAACTCACTGATTAGGTCGAATAACTTTGTGGCGAGGGTTTACATCACGAACTTACAAATTGTACCTATAAAACCTCGGTTAATGTTGTTTTCGCTTGCAACCCATTACCGTAATGCTATTTCATAAGTAAGTGCACATTGTTTTTATTTTTACGCTGAGCGAATAACGATACTCGTATTACTCAGCTTTACTTCACTGGCGCCGATTTTATTTTAATATTTCTTGATTTACAGTATAATGTGCTTGAAGTGAGACTTGAATTTATTTAACGGCTTACTGAATCGACACTTTTAGTAGGTGTTATTTAAACACACCTGTTAACTAAAGGTCGAAGGAATCCGCGGGATGCGGGCGGCTGCGGGGCTCGGAGTCGTGCATTGTGGCGTCAATAATAATGGTTGTGATGAGAAAGACGAGGGTTAAGGGAGTCTGATACACGCACAGAATGCAGGACCATTCATTGCGGCGATTCTTGGGAGAGACCTAAGTATGGTCTCCAGTGGACGTCTTTTATCTGACGTGGGGACGGTACCAACATCACCAGTTGTTTTTACTAATATTTTACCCGGGTATTTTCCTAATTATGTATAATTATGACTAGCATATGCATGCACCCGAGGCCACCTTCTGACTAACGAATAGGATTAAACATGGCGGCTCACAGCTAAAGAAAATGATTGCTTGAACGCAATCGAATCAATAATTATCACTGAGTCATCGTTGGTTGATGTCAAAAGGTACTGTCAGTATTGTTTCATGTAATGAACTGTGTGTTATTTATTATTGTGTGCGATTTGAATTAAGATTGACAACATTAAATTTTCTCAGCCATTTAATTTATGAGTCTGTTAGGAGGATATCAAGTACATTTTCTTACAAAAATTTTAACTGACGATAGCTTTGAGTGCTGTGACCCGTTTAAAGCAGGAATTAAGTAAATAGCTCCAATAAATTTAGTGTACCTAAGTAATTTATTTTTAAAGGGTCCATCGAGCAGCAATGTATAACATTAAGGCTAAGTTAATTGCAAGTTAGTTGAGGGATATTTGAGCTATTTTTGACACATTGCGAGGCGAATTAGAGTTATAATTAGTATGAAAAAAAATATTATTCTATGTTAACAATATACCTACATGTCATGTTGTTATGTTAATTACGATGCGTATTAACGGTTGTTAATATAATATGTTCGTATGGATGTCACACACTGTATAGAGAAATACATACTTAAATTCATAGAAAACATCCAAGACTCAGGAACAAATACTTGCGCTCATCACAGAAATGTCTGCCCTTACCGGGATTTGCACCTAGGACCGCTAGCTTCGTAGGATCACTACCAATTGGCTAAAATGACGTCAATCGATCAGATAAGTATCGTTACCGTGCCGTCGTCATCGAGAAATGTGTATGGTTATTGGAACAGCAGTGCCCCCGTGTCCTTTATTACAAAAAAAAACCTTGCACGAACTTTGAAGTTGACTTTCGGTGTCGTAATCCTGTAGTAAGGGTTTTTAGGGGTTTGAGCTACGTAAAGATTCCGCAAAAGTTTAGAGTAGTAAACTCGATACGTTATCGTTTCGCAGTCGGGTTAGAGTGGACGGAATATTTACGACGGGCGTTGCGGTTTAAACTGTTTAAATTTAAAGCGATAACCGCAAATACTCACTTTAAAAGTCTTTAAACAGTAACAATGATGTTGCCAATTCTAACTTGGACATACCGAGCCAACGACCTAATACAACCGCTTTGTTAAGAACTAATGATTACTATTAAGGAGATTACTTACTGTCAACACACATTATTGTTACAGATGACTTCACCGTAATCTTACTGTAGGAGAATTACTATCATCTTACTATTTGCAGGCCGGTGACACTCCCCGCTATCGCCCACAAAATGTGCTGCCCCTTGCAAGGGGCGAATCAGTTGAGTGTCACGCGAGCGCTCGTTTCGACGCGCGCCGCCGTGCGCTGCCAAAGTTTTTGTTTAAATACGCACTTATACGAATATGACTAATCGAAAAGGGAAAAAGTACTGCATCGCATACGGGTGCTTAAATAATAGCTCCAATGTTGAATTATCTTTTTTTAACCTGCCTCAGGATGCCGAAATGTTAGATTATTATTAATATGTATTATTAATAACTTCGATCTAGATAGGTAGTTACGAGTAGCTGGACTTAATTACTGACACAATCAGTACCTACAGTTTTGAATCCTCGACGCAATAAGAGCGGTATAATATTATTTATTTTATTAACGACCCGTCCGCAGTTTCTCAGTTATCAACTTATTCGGACCAAAAACAAGTTATCTACTTGCCTTAAACAGCGTTCAGTGTAAGTCAGTAGATCTCCCAGTAATAGTAACTGCCTGCTAAAGCAAGGTCAGCATGTGCTGGTTATTAGGTAAACACAACACACAAACAAATGGCAGCTTTTCTAAGTAACGGAGTAGGTAACGATAGTGCTTGAGTTTATAACAAACAAAAAGTTTTAAGGTCTATATTGATTTGTTTATTTTATTTATTTAATCAATTAGACACACCAATAGTTGTACAAACAAATACAAATACAAAAGGTATGTATAAAGAAAATAGTTAAATAGTTAGTACCAATTACAGTTGTGCAACAGTAGTTATTAGCACAATCGGGATTCAATAAAACTAAAAATTAGGCATTTATCACATTACAGCAAAATGCCAAAAAATTAATAATTAAAATAACATATATTTTGAAGGTTAATATTAGTAAACTACGTCTTATTACTTAGATGGAAAGGGAGATCGGAGCAAACAACAAACAAGTCGCGGACAACTTTTGCTAGCCCTCCAGGCATGAACTATTTTTTCTCGTCATTTAAGTAAGAACTACATAAAAAAACTACAAATGATCATACATTCAATTTGTTTTCTTACAACAGCCACGGAAAGTAATAGTACAAGTAAGTGCCAGCCCTGGGAGGTGGGCGGAGTCAATAAAGCTCATGACGGGCGAAATAATACAGACTCTCGCGGCGCAGATTTAAGGTGCATTTTGCCTCGTTAGGGGCGCCCCCACTATCGATCGCAAAAATGTAACCAAGGTCACTTCCGTGCGTGCACTTGTATTATTATCGTTCCCGCGTTCTGAATAGGTTTAAATTCGCATGTTTGCTGTCACAGAGAGTCGCTTCTGTACTTGTACTATTACTTATTCTGTGCTATTTGGCGCATCACTCCCGTACCTATTTACTATGTAATAACAAAATCAACTTTAACGTGTTAAAACTCTGTAACTATTAGATTGATAAATTATACATTTGAGTATCAGGGATCAACAACACAACATGACCTAGTCCCAAATATAACTCTCTAACTTTTGCACTTTAGGTATACAGGTGTAGGCAGTAAATAAATAAATAAATATCAGACAACATCACTCCATTGACCTAGTCGCAGACTAAGCCCTAGGTTTGTAGGGTACTAGGGAACGATATATATGCTTCTATAGAGAAATATATACTTAAATACATAGAAAGCATCCATGACTCGGTAGGAACAAATATTCGCACTCATCACACAAATATCTTCCCTTAACGGGATTTGAACCGACCGCTAGCTTCGTAGGCAGGGTAACTACCAACTACAGGCCAACGTGTCGTCAAATCGCGTTGTTAGTTAATAAATACGACATCGTTTTTTTTCGGAAAAGTCCGTGTTTTTCTCGCTTTTTCACCCAGCTTAAGTACCCATTGATAAGCTAATTGGCAAAGCCGAATACGCCCGGCTATAGACCGACGAAATACGATATCGTATGTTTATAGGTACAGTCCGTACAGAGCGATAGCTGTGCTTCGGGTTTAGTAGTTTCTCACTCGCGCTCATACCCCCTTATTAGTGAGAGAGTAAGAGAGAAGTACAAAGCCGAAGCACCCTTAAAGTGCTCAGTCTGTAGATTTTTACTTACATAGGTATTTAAATAGACTTTGTAACAAATATTTGATTTGATATAGTCACCAAACCTTAATTTGACAATTTTAATCACACACAGTGAACATAGGTACGGTGCATCCATTTTCTTAATAACGATCGGCAATCATCGTTTTTCCCTTGCTCCAGCGGTTTCGGCTATGCGTTGATCGACCAGTCAGTCAGTTTGTTCTTTTATATTTAAGTTGATGTACCTAAAATATACATACATACATAGGTACATATACATTAAATCACGCCTGTTTCCCAGAGGGGTAGACAAAGACCACTTCTTTCCATTTGCTAAAATATATACCTATTTACTTCGTTAAATAGATTCCTGATGACAGTTCTTTGAATTTTCTGCAAAGTACTCAATCGAGTGAACGATGATGTGCAACATTATCTTACATGGCATTACCGTCATGATAATGCTATAAAATTAAATAAATAATGGCATCGTGTCCGGTGCAATCTCTTAATCTAGGGGTAATGCATGCGATAAAACTAAGACTAAATAATTATGTTGAAAACGAATTGTTTCGGAGACGACCACTTGACAGATCGATTTTTCGCGGGGGTAAATTGAAAATTTATTCGGAATAGAGCCGTTTCCGAGAACGTAATATATACAGGGTGTCCCGGAACTTGGCGTAAATATTACGTCATAATATGAAAGCGCCTCCTTTACCGGCCATGAAAATAATTTTAGCCTTTCGAATTCCTATTAATGAATTTAGGAGTTATTGAATAGTTTTTAAATTGATAATTCTCAAATAAAAAAATTCAGTACACGGGATGATGGGCGGTTCTAACGATTCTGTCTTTGAGTGAGGATATGTTGAAAATGTAATTTTAAGTAGAAATAGTAGAATCAACATTAGATTTGTTTTGCATTATTATATTGTGCAGTGCAGTAGGTAAGCTGTTTTACTAAAATTCTGCCACTTTAATAACCTAAATGCGTTTGTCAAACTATACTACGAGTATCTCGAATACATTTTCCCTTTAATTTTACTTATTACTTATTTGGTGAGTAAGTTTAACGGTGTCGATCACTATATTCATGAAGTTTGTTGGTACTGAGATTCCTTTTGCCCACGGTAAGATCATACGCTGCATACGATAAATCGTCCCAAAATCGGATAGCTCTCTAGGGAATAAAAATAACGACTCCCTGTACACTCCTCCAAGAAGGAGTCAGGAAAACATTATCGAAAAAGGTTCAGTAGCCTTGAAAACAAAAGAGTTAGGTCTCGTATTTCACATTACGTATGTCTTGAATGTGAAACTACGTAGTAATAAGTAACTTAAATAAGGACGTAAAAATGTAAAAATATAGCTGTTAATAAATAAGTATAATTTGGTATAATAATATACGATCATTATTGAATAGCAAGGTATGCATGCTATGCTACCAAGGTTACGTCAGTGTCAGACTTTACACTGAATTAAAAAACAATAGCATTCATATATTTGTATAAGACTGATAGGGTGGGAGCCTGCGTCTCTATTTTAGGAATCCGTCGACAGACATGGTTTAAAAACAAAAACACATTTTTCTCCTTTACTGTGTAGGTAACTGATCTTCCTAAGTATATAGACTGAAATGAAACTGATAGATCTTCAAATATAGTCGAGAAAAACGTCAGCGATCATACAGCTAAGTTAGTTTAAGGTTACAGAGCAATCCACAAAAAAAATCCAGCCAGGGCTTATATTCAAGTCGGTAAAATTATGGTATTGTTTTCACTCGGCCGCCATTACTGTCAATTAAATAAGAGCTATCAAAACGGTGACAATACGGAAACACGTCAAAAGCAATATTGTTCGCTTTAGGCCCAGTACGTTTCCGTTTTAACATTGTCACCTATTTTAAAAACAACTTGGTTATTGGAAAGCAGAATGGCAATTTTTTTCGCTAATACGATGGCCTTGACCACGGGCTAACCTCCACATACGACTTACCTGCACATACAACCGGCCCGGTGACGTTTTGCGAGACGGCTGCCGTACAAAATACCGGTTAAAGAATAAGTGTGACGTAAAAGTGTGTGAAAAGCTAATATTTAAAAATCAATATTAAATTAACATGTTATTTTTTTATTTTTGGTATATCCTGTCTTATTGGATTACTGTCTTGAACGGATGTCGTCATTTTATCGTCGTCCCTTGTGACCATGTGTGTCCATTTGTGGGCCTAGTATGGTTGCGTTTACCTATGAATCTATCACGTGACAAAATAGGGATAAAGCAACCGTCACTCGTACTTTTATAAGTAGCAAAAAGTGACGGAAGTTTTATCCACATTTGTCACACGATAAACGCAGCCATATTAGGCCCCCTGGTATAGGTACATGCTTACAATCTAATAAGGAGTTTTTATACCTCCATATCACTAGGTTGGGTTTCATAAGCGTAACAATTTTAATGCCAGAAAATAGGAACCAGGGCGTTTTTACCCGACTACCGAAGGAGGAGGGTAGTATTTTTGAGCTGTATGTATCTATTTATGTATTGTATGTTTCATTGTTCCCTCGTAAAGGCTGAAAGGATCGCCCGATTTCGACAAGCGCGATGTCGTTAGATTCGACTTGGCGTCACGGGTGTCACTATAGTCCATCCGCGTTAAGAATGCAGTAAATCATCGTTGTCCACCGGCCAAGACACGCCCCCTAACCAATGAAGTCGCTTAAAATTTGGTTTTAAATTACATAACCTTAAAAAATAATTAGTTTTAATTTTATCTCCACTGTTAATACACTTTCACCCTGCAGTTACATTGATGATTTTCTGCATTCTTAACGCGAACGGACAAAAATGTAAATTGGGCAAATGAAAAATATACATGACAACTTACATTAAGTAAATTGACGACAATACGACGATTATATTGATAAAAGACATTTATTTAATGCAGTTAGTTGGCCCAATACTCAAATGTTACCCAAATATTTCGAAAATCGTTTGATCTGTTGTTTCTAACATCGGAAGTTCAAGGGGAAAAAAGGTACAAAATTCGTTTGTGTGGGACAACGCCGTCGGTGCGCTAACCTTAAGATCATTACGTTTGCACATATGACAAGCCATACTTGCTATTATTAATTATAACTTAGGTATAACCAACCTAACACAAGCTATTACCGGAAAAGATATAAATCGGTTAATACAGTAGGCACAGAGGCCCTAGACAAGATGCTTAACGCTATCGAAAACGATTTTCGAAAACTGTCAAAGTGTAGGTATCGAACTGACATAAGCACTTGACACGACCATCCGGCAACATACATTTTCGATTACGATAACGATCTCGCCACGGATCTTGTCTAGGGCCTTGGTTTTACTGCGGGGTTTTTTTTAACGCAGCTACTAATTCATCTGTTAAGAGCATTTATATTATTTTGTAGGTTTTTCACAATGTGGACTTATACATACATACATACATACATTAAATCACGCCTGTTTCCCAGAGGGGTAGGCAGAGACCACTTCTTTCCACTTGCTACGATCTTGACAAATTTCTTTCGCTTCTTCCACATTCATACATCGAGTCATGCACGCACGTCGGTTTCGGGTACAAGATTCGGCCCTTTTCCAGTATTTCACCGATTTGACTCGAAAAAGTACGCCTAGGGCGGCCCCTTCCGACCCGTCCACTCACTTATACTTACACATATAACATTCATGTGAGAGAAGCGGGCGTGTCGCGGCAGCGACCGAAGATTGGTAGAGGCGGAATTGCGCAAAATAGGTATATCTATAGTCTGATCCCGAAAAAAACCAGTATTCTTCCTGGACCATTCAAAGCGATGAGTGAGGTTTTAATTTGTACACCCAAACTCGTGGTCCTTGTAAATTTTTTCTTGTACCTACATTTTCGCGAAAATTTTATAATGATTTCGATTCCTGGACGACGTGGAAAAGCGTATTTCGTAAAATCCTAGTAGGTACGAGTATTTTGTGAAAAAACAGTTGTTTCACGTAAAGTGTCAATTTTCACGAGCCGAAGTATCTTATCTGTAAATATTTATGTAGGTACGTAATCGCCTGCGAATTCAAACGTATGTAAAACATTATAAATACTTAGGTATTTTAACATATCAGGACAAAGTAAACAGGATTCTTATCCAGAAATTAACCTTTCAGAAAAGTTAGCAAAAACGTTTTCCAAAGTGCTGCCTATTATTGCTTTTTAAAAGGAGCGTGGTGTAGATACCTTTATTAATATGTAGGTATGTACAGCGACACATTAACCTACTCACAAGAGTGTTCTTAAATGTTTAATTGTGTTCGCGTCGCACCGAGAAGGTGATTTAGCCGGTGTCATTGTTACTCTGAGGTTAAGTTGATAAATATCGGCCATTTTGTATTATGTTTTCGCGGCGCAAGAAACAATGATTGTGGTACAACATCCGGCGGTGCAAAAACGCGGGAATTCAAACACTACATTATGCAAAAGAAAAAAAAAGCGCAGGTTCTTCGGAGGCAGATTGGACATGTATGCGTTTTTTTTTTAGCTGTGCGGGTATTGTCTCGGCTTCTCGATTAAGTGCATGAGAATGGTTATTTTTCAACAGTTATTTTTATATACAATGACGTAGGTAGGTTTGAATAATCGTCGGAAATAGAAACGTCACAGCCTTGCGAAACCGATAACATCGTTTTCTTGTAAACCGATGGAATAAAAAGAAAAATCAGCAAGAGCAATATGCTTGTGGTCGATGGCCATTGATCATCCCTTCACATAACTTTGAGAACATTATTCAGTAACATGTCATGGTGAGGATAACATAAAGGATATTTTTCCTCTGTTGCTTTTTTCTTATTAAATATCATTGTGTAATATCACAATTAATATTTGATTAGATTGCGACTCCTTTTGTCAGAGTTGATATCTCTTTAACAGCCAAACCGATTTTCATGAATCCTAACTAAACACAATGCAATGAATGAATCCTAAGAAAACCTGCATTGCTTTCAAAAAAAATAAAACGCATCCAAATCGGTTCACCCGCTTAAGAGCTACGGTACCAAAGATAGACACAAAGACAGATAGACACACACAAAGATAGAGGTCAAACTTAAAACAGCCCTCTTTTAGCGTTGGGGGTTAAAAAACGACTAAATGTTGAGTTTCTTGCAGCGTTTCTTCTCAGCTGTGGTCTCCTCTTCTATCCTAATTCTATTAAATTGATGGCTTTCTCTCCTGTTAAGGTGTATTTCGCCAATGTTGAGTTATTACAGACACCCTCATGGACTTATTAGAGAAATAAGTCCATGGATATCTATCACACACGAAAGTAAAAAAGTAAGTTCAGTAAAAGAGTATTTTATCTAATGGACTAAACAGAAGCACGTGGGGTTAGGTTAGCTCCATGCGCTTCTGTCAATTCCGTTTTCCTCTTCGGCAGCGCTGCTGGTAGATTTTTGACGTCTGAAATGTGACCGTGCGGCCTACTTACTAAATAAAGATCTTTTACTTATTAGGTTCCTTATTAGTTTATTAATAAAATTAATATACTCGTACAAATTGATGTGTTTTTATTAATTACGCCTAAGTGCAATAGATATATTTATAGCGAATTTTGTCTATAAGTGTTAAAAAAAACCGATCAAGAACGAATCAGACTCGACTCGTATTTGTAAGAAATGTTAGAAACCCAATAAAGTCCTGCTGCTTCTTTAGCATCTCTAAGAAGCACGGGCCGCATCTACCGGTCTCTCAGGTAAATAGAACCTGTAACCTTAATTTATATTTTATAAGGTTCCTCTGAGCAACAATTTTATTTTCACAACACCTATTCGGAAAGGGGACTTTGCCTTCCTGCTAGGAGGGAGCAAAGTGGCACTTTTCTGTTCAAGGACCTTTTGTTGCCAGTATAAAATATAAACGCAATGAAATATGAAAATAGTATGCACATAATCGACTACAATTTATTAAAACAGCTTGGAACCTAACACTCTCATAATCGATTACAATTTAATCGATTAAGTCCATGTTTTTTTATCTATCTGACTATTATTTTTAAAGGTAATAACATTTTACTGTAAATTTATTAAGTAAGATTAATAACCATGGCTATACTGAGTACTTAGGCTATTTTTTAAAATCGATACTTTAATAATGGACAGTCATCATAACTATCGATTTGATGTATGGATATGTTATCTGTGGTGCCGTCATGTCAATTTTCCTCATAGGTGATGTGAAAAGCAGTATGTGTCACATGGTAGCAAAATTATTTCCATCTTGGGGCGTTAACACTTGAATCCCTCACTACGCTCAGGATTCTATTTTAGAATCCCTCGCTACGTTCAAGATTCAATGTACGCCCTCGCCGTAAATATGTCATTTTGCTCCCTTGTGACACAATCTACTATTTTCCTGTAATGTAATGACCTTATAGAATATTTCCTATAGACTATTTAATTTTTCTAGATTTTTATCTTCAGTCGTTTCTAAAGAACTAAAGAAAAGGCTGTGTGTGTTTTTCTTTGCGTTCTACGTTATTGACTTACCGAATTATTTCAAAAATCATCAATTTGTTGATTCTAAACAGAATATTACTGTCGTATTTTCTCTTGAAACTTGAAAGCTTTCAAATCTTACGTTTGATATTTTTGCAGCCCGTTAAACTACACTCGCGGTCAAATAATTCGGGTCAGTACGAAAATCTAAAATTGCTCTTAAAATAATAGAGCTAGCAGCATGAATGAAACTCTATATTGTAGATAATTTAACGGTTAATTAAACAAGACCAAATTCTGGAAACATTATTAGTTTAATTGTGAAAATTACAAAAAAAAAAACAATAATTTTTACGTTGAAAAAATAATGGTTGGTACCTCGCATACAACACAAAAACGAACTTTAAAACAAAATTAATACTTTGTATCGCCTCCACGGGCTCTTCTCTAAGCTGCCAGGCGATTGGGCATGCTGTTTATTTAAGTTTCTTATGCGATGTTGCGGGAGATTGATCCATTCTTCCACTAACGCATGTTTCAGGTCTCGAAGTGTAGTTGGGGCGGGGTTTCGGTTTCTTACACACCTCCCAAGCTCGTCCCAAGCGTGCTCAATCGGATTGAGGTCCGGGCTTCTCGAGGGCCAGACCATGCGATTGATGCCAACGTCCTGAAAATACTCATTTACAATTCGAGCTGTATGTGGCCTGGCATTGTCTTGCATGAATATTGAATTTTCACCCATATTAATCAAAAATGGGCCGACATGCTCATTAAGAATCTCTTCCACATATCTTGCACTCGTTAGCGTACCATTTTCTATCAGCACTAACTCCGTGAGACTCTCTGAAGATATTCCAGCCCAAACCATAACTGATCCACCGCCGAACGCCACTTTTTCTCAAAACAAGCTGGAATAAAACGTTCCCCTGGCCGTCGGTAGACTCTTCGCCGCCCATCATGTGCATAAAGCATAAATCTGGATTCGTCAGAAAACATTACTCTTGCCCATTCTTCGTCTCCTCATCGTGCGTGTTCGCGGGCGTAACTTAATCTTGCTACCCGATGTTCCCTTTGAAGTTTTGGACCATTTGCGGGTCTATGTGGAGTCAAATTTGCTTCAAGGAGCCGCCGCCTTACAGTCCGCTCGCCTATGTCGTCTGTACGGGTCTCCCGAAGTTGATTTGTTACTTCGACTGCCGTGAGGTGTCGATTTCGGAGCATGGTCGTTACAATAAATCGATCCTCTCGAGCTTGTAGTACATCTCGGTCTACCGGTTCCTGGTCTTCTTATGTTCTGCCCAGTTTCTCGGAAACGTTGGATGACTCGCTGCACTGTAGAAAGTGACACACCTATATTGTACTTGCTGTACTTCGCTGACTTCTGCCTTCTTCTAACATAGTGACGATACGTGTACATTCTTCAGGTGTTAGAGACATGATAGTAATTCAATAATGATGGTGAAAGCCGACGATGACCGCCTTTTATAATTTTGATTTGACAGATTGAAAACAAAAGTGAGAAAACAAGCAAAAGTAAAACACTCGCGAATTGAATTTATTTCCAAATTGGATGTTTTTAATTTTTTTACTTTTTTAATGACGTTATAGATCATTTTAGGTTTTATTTCATACGATATTAAAATTATTTGTAGTTTAAAGTTGGTTTCATGCATCTACCATTATCCATTTGCAAGTTACAGGGATTTTCGTCACCGACCCGTATTATTTGACCGCGAGTGTATTTCTAATTCTAAGGCTCTGTTCGGACTACTTCATAATTTCAGCCCGATACTTTTAGCAGTTTCAGAAGAAAAGGGAGTTGACAAACCGTCGGGCAAAAAAGTCTTCATAAGGCTTTCGTTTTTAAGTATTTGGTACGGAACCCTATAAACTGTTGTGTTGGATTAATAATAGCATTGTAATCACCAATTAAAATTAAATATGACAACTTATTTAATTTGCTATTTTTAAAACCAGAAGCTTTGACACGCTAGTTGTTAAATTAACGTTACCGCAAAAAAGGGGGGAAGTGTTTATAAAACAATAATGGGGCCAATCCGGATCGAGTTCTCTAATTTTAAATATAATAATATATAAACCTATAAGAGTTTGACGTTTATAAACATGAGTTAACATATGTTTAAAATTACAGAAAACGGACTGAACTGGCCCCATTGTTGTGCCTGAATCATCGTTTCTCCGTATCGTAAATTTCCGCTGCTGCCCACTACGGTCGTAAGATCAATATGATCTTGAACACTTAACACATTTTATCTAATCCCAAACGAGTATTTTCTGAACTATGGGACTACAGAGCAATTATAAGTAGCTGATCGCGCGGCAAACCGTCTCGAACGCGTTTGTGTCCATCCTATACGTATAGTCACAGTAAAAAAAGGTTCGTTGCTTTTCGACTCTTTCAACGCTCTTAAGGTCCAAAAGTGACGAACCTTTTGTTACCGTGACTACACTATACAAACATAGGAGATCCCAAGAGGCTTATATTTGGGGCAAGTTCGTTGAATTTTTGTATTACGAGTAAGTATGTCATTGTCAGCGTTGGAAGGATTTTGGATGCAGAGTTCACAATTATTAAAATTCAGCTGTAAACCAATGAATTTAAAGTTATTTTTAAAGATGAGAGATCGGAAAGTACTGTATTTACATGACCTCCTAACGTGCAATATTTGTTTACATAAGATACAATTTATTTTCGGGAAACTTCGGGTTCGTCGGTCTTCCAGGTATGAGATACGTTTTTGCATAAGCAACTGACACTAAAGAGCTCAGTACTAGGCAGATAATAAATCAATCAACCATGAAGTTTGTGAATATTGATAATGTTGACAGCAGTAATACCCTGCCTGATTCTCTTTCTGCATTTTGCGATCTGCGTTGCGAACTGATCATATATCTTGTTTAGGATTTCACTTTTTACACAATAATAACGATATGGCTATGCGAATTCCTGCTTGCTTATGACTGCGCTATTACTATGGTTTAAAAAAGTAAATAGGCTGAGTTTTGGACAGATGCGCCTCAATTCTAGGCGGTAAAAACAATATTATTTACTTGACAGTCATGGCGGCCGAGAAAAAAACAATACCATATCAGGTCAAATACCTACATATATATAAACCTACCTATTAGCCAACGATATACATAGATATAGGTACAGGTAGATAAATATTCATATCTACAAAAAAAACATCACAAACAAATTTTCACTAAAACACAAATATTCGTAGATAGGTAGGTACTGCCTACCTAAATACATTTGTGTTAGGATTTGATTGAACCCGATATTTGTAGGCAGAGGCACGACGGACTGGGCTAAGCGAATCGTGATTATTTTTTATTATTAGAACGCTGTATATTGTATGTGTAATTATCTTTGTATACAAATAGTAATCAAGCGACTCATTACGTGTTAACGACGCGAATTGCTAACGTACGTGCATCGCTGATGCGTTAAAATAATGCAAATATGGCGGTTTGAAACCTCAATTAAACTGTCGACTCGTAAAATTGGCTTTAAGGATAAATAAACCACGCGACATTATTCATTTTGCATCAACTCTTTTGTGCTTGGCTTTTTTTGCAATAGTTTGTTGTTTTATGAGTTTGACACCTTTTCTTAAATTATTAGTAATTTAAACAAATAAAATCATCTGCTCGTATAAAATAAAGTGACAGACTTGGTATAATTTTTGGTTCCGGTTTTAAAAGCATAACTATGTCATGCTAAAGTAAATCTAAATCTATAGGTACCTACTTAGTCTTTATATGTGAATGCAATGTTACGTAGTGTGATTTCTTGGTTAGCTAAGTACGACTTACGAGTATAATAGCTTCGCTTACATACGGTTAAGCGAACAATAGAGACGAAATACATTTATAGGAATTGTCAAGTGAAGAAACTCGAAGTGAAACAAAAAGCTTTTAAAAACCCAAGCCATTGTGGAATACGGATGTTGACTTCTGCATCATCATGACTGAGGAGTTGCAATTTGGATTTTCCTGTCATGCAAGATTAACTCAAGTCTCAAGAGTGAAGACACTCACATTTCAACTCGACGGATGAATAAGTAACCGGCAAGTTTAAGTTGTCCCGTAAACAAGTTGTAGGTAGCTTAACCGTCGAGTGAGCTCGCTTTTTCGATCAAAAGAAGAGCACCTGTAAATGCTGACAGCATCAGTGTACACGATTTCAAAATATCTCAAGTTATAGGCAATATTAATATGAAACTAAATATACTTAAAACTTACCAATTGACGTAAATTTGTTGTTGATGAATATTGTCTATTGTCAGCAGGATGATCGACAAAAAAGACTTATACCTATGGATTAACATAAGTTGGCACATTTTTTGCTCGCTTCACTGAATGCCTCGTGACGTATTGTCTTGACCTACTGCCCCTCGGTTACTATAATAAAGGCTTCGTAATTATATCTTTTTACCGAGTGGCGAGGCTTAAAGTAGAAGTAATAATGAATTTCACTCATTTAAAGAGACAACTAATCGAAGGCCTGTTTAATTAACGACAATTATATACAATTTTCAGGACTCCCATCATGCTTAAGTAAGATCCCAAGACAAATAATATTATAATAGTAGTTTATTCAACTAGATACTGAATTGAAACTTTAATGTAGAGGTATACACAGCATAGGGGCGTCCATATACGAGTATTACGTGCAAGTTCCTAATCGGAGGGGCTATTGCTTAACGCATTCGCAATCGCAATTGTTTTCATTTTGAAAATCGAAGGCTGAATGAAAACAATTGTTCCGCTTTGAAGCCAATTGAGATTGAGAGTGCGTTAGGCAATAGCGACGCGGGTCGGGAAAGGGATCCTGCAAAATCTCACGTCAACTTACCAGAACATTTTGTAATATTAGTAGAAAACATGAACATATAAATATCAAAAAGAAAGGAAGACGCAGGAGGATTTGTGTAATAGAAACCGGTGCATTACGTGCCCGGTTAGGGTTTAAAAAAATACCTATCATAGTTTCGATGATGGTGAACTTAGGTATTAAAAAAAAACATGCAACAAAAAAACTATTATAACATTATTAATTGGCCAAGCCAGTTATTTATTTTCTTAACAATGTAAAATGCTTTTTCAACCATAGCAGAACTGCGTGTCAAATTGCCAATGAAAACTGAATTGACCAGGGAGTATTATATTTGCGCGTCTAATTCGTAGACTAAAAATTAAGTCATATGTTTGTTTATTCACCGCATCTGGGGCCTTATTCGAGTACACTTTGTCAAACATATTTCGCCCATACAAAGCTAACCCCAGTTTAAGATACCCATACCCATCGATTAAGCTATTTGAGGAAGCAAAGCGAAAACGCGCTTTTCGGACCGAATACGATGTCACTAAAGCACTTGTTTTTAATTGTATGGAAAATACATACTTTTAAGGTAGTATCATAAACCAGGGAGAAAATGTACCTATGCAGGAAAGACTAGCCGCGTTTCCTCTTTCTTAACTCGTAATAATTTAGACTATAACAACTTATTAGACGTATCAAGACCTCATTTGTAGTGTTTGTTATAAATTAAAACTATGTGTACAGGTGTGTACGGTCGTACGCCAAAACAGTTAAGTACCTACCTGCCCACATAGATAAAAAAAAACCCAACTGGATATAAACATTCATTATTCTCAACAACGACGTGAAATTCACATGTTATCGTTTTTGGCGGCTCCAAGGATTTTTACTGCGTCGGTGGCAACATTACAAGGCTATGAACAATATAAAACGGACGGTATTTCAGTTTCAGTTGGCTATATACACCGTGTTTTTTTTGATTTACGATAACTTTAAGGGAAAGTTCTTTAGGTCAAATAAAGTTAATTTCCCAAAGACAGGCAAATGATAACTCTTACGGTTTTAAAGATATTTAATTTTTAAATTTGATCAGTTAATCACGTTGAACTAGTATAAAAGGCTCTTAATTGATAACAACAATTTTCTTTTCATTCTTATGAGTAAAGAGTTTCCAATTGTTAGGTTTGTATACGCGTCCATGGAATTAGTAAGTACTAAAGTACATCTGGAAGGTGCACTACACCGATAACGCGAGCCGAAAGAAATGTACTAAAGCTTACTGCGTCCCTTTCTAAAGGTGACCATATTTGAATTGCAATTTAAGGACAAATTAATTTTACAAGCCGGTGGGGCAGTAAACGAAACAATATTTACTTATTCAACTGATTGTTTTCAAAATCGATATCTGTGAATCTGTAGATCTGACATGACAACTAATCCGTTGACAAATTTAGGAAAAGTAGCCGCCATCTTGAACTTTTTAGTTATTCAACTGATTGTCTCCAAAATCGATATCTGGGCATCTGTGTGGTCTCTGTCAACGAATCCGTGGACAGACTGAGAAAAAGTAGCTGCCGTCTTGAACTTCTTAATAAGAGCAGGTAGAACAAAATACAAGCATTGAAAGCTTTCAAACAAAATCTAGTATTATGTTGTCATTCAAGTGTCAATTTCGAATTATAGGAGATCACACAGAATAGGTACACAGATCCCCAGATCCACATACAGGTACATTTCTTTCGGTTCGCGTTATCGGTGGAATGCACCTTCCAGATGTACGATATTACTTACTAATTCCATGGTCACGCCAACATTGACGTATTTGACACTCACTTGACTCACTATTAGTTAACTCTAAAGGCCCTGTTAGAATGATCAAAGATATAACATTAAATTAATTTGTTCTAAACAGAGAAAATATTTTTTTTGCAATATTTAAAAATCAAATATACCAATTTGTTTCTATGGATATACCTAGTAATATACCGAAGTTATCGTAAATCAAAAAAAACACGGTGTATAAGTAAATAAATACATTACGTAGGGTTCTATTAGTGAAATAAATTAAGCGCTCGACGCGACCATCCGGCAGCTTACGTCGTCAATCCAATAAAAATTTGTTCCTACTGCTGACTGGAATCAGGTCCACATATAATACGGCAGATGATGATGACCAGTGGTTCACAGGACGAGACTGGCCGGCTGATGCGGCGGAACATCGTCCGGTACGCGATCCTGGCCTACGTCATCACGCTCCAGCGGGTGTCGCTCCGGGTCAAGCGCCGCTTCCCGACGTGGCAGCATGTTGTTGACTCCGGTAAGTGGTGCTTTTACAAACTGACCACTGACGATGAACTCCAAGGTAGAGATTATAGCAGAATCAAACATTCTAGTCACGAGGTTATTTGGAAAATTTATTAAATATTGTATTCTAAAAAACGGTAATCATAACATTATGAAAACAGTACACCTTAAACAATGTACTTATATTGTACATACCAAGCCACATATACCACCATCACATTATATTGTTACGCGTAACCCGGAGCTCCACATATTCCCGACATTATAATAAAACAAATAGAAAGCTTAAAAACGATGGTTACCCGATGATTGAAACCCTTAGCTTTAGTTACATTTGTACTGTACAGGAGGTACGTGTATTAATTAATACAAAATTTGGTAGGTGGACTTCTCTTTTTGTTATACATACATACTTTTTGTTTTTTCACAATAAAATTGTAAAAACGGGTGAAATCAAATGAGATGACTGATGACTAGATTTCAGTGTTGTTTTTTCCATTTTGCGACGTCCCCATGCTGAAATTATAATAATTATAAATTAAAATAAACCAATTGATTCCGTTTCAGGTTTGATGCTGGAGAGTGAACGCAAGGTGTTCGAAAAGATGGATGGCAAGAGTCCCATGTCCAAGTATTGGATGCCTCTGGTCTGGGCGACCAACATTATCAACCGAGCCAGGAAAGAGGGCCTGATCACCAGCGACCATATAGTCCAGACGCTACTGGTGGAACTATCGGATATAAGAAGGAGGTTGGGAGCTCTGATTGGATACGACACAGTGTGCGTGCCTCTCGTCTACACACAGGCAAGTTTGGTTTTATTTGCGGTTAACAGCGGATTATTCTAAATCAGACTTAATAAAAATAATTTATTTTTTTACCCTTAGCAAGTTTTGCACGTGACACATACCTATGGATTCTCATTGGATAGGCTATAAATAAAATAGATTGTGTTCCTTTCTAACGGTAAATCGAAAAATCACATAACGAGTACTTAACGAGTACAGATCATTTACTAACACCGTTTTACATAAAATCTAAAGGTCAATGACATATATTTGTCACGAGCATCCGATTTATTACAATCTCTACAACTCTAGGTAGCAAAATCACCAAACTAAGGTTATTTTCCACCTATGTGCAATTCTTTAAAAATCTTGAACTAACCAATTGCAAGCTTAAACTTGAACTGTAGGCAGCTACAGGCGAAACATCGGGCGTTGGATCAGCTACATTGTAATAGAACTAATTGGGTCGACAGATCAATTTCCGATCTCTCCAACAATTCGGTGATCGATCGAATGATTCACTAACAACTAGGTAACTCGTATTGTCAAAGCACAGCTAGACTAAGTAGTATAGTACTATAATAATGTTAACTATTACTCAGAAACTAGTATACGGACGGATGGACGGACGGGTGGGGTATTTTAAAGTCGAAATAAGTAATTATTTTTCAGGCTACTACGACCATACATACATAGGCACCGTACCTACATACTAGCCAAGAAAATTATGATATTAATACATAGGGTGGCAAAATAAAGAACATCTCAGATCACAAATATTTGACTCCCGAGCCAAAGGCGAGGGCGATAAATATGCGATCTGAAGCTTTCTTTATTACCTTAATTCTTCTTTGTTAATGTGGGGTGGAGGGCGGTTTTATGATTTTTTTTTATAATATGTTAATGTTGAGAATGTTAATCACGATACGGTTGCTTGTTTAGAACATTTCTACAAGGTTCTTATGAGGCTCGGTGCTTGATAGCTCAATGTTCAGAACGCGAAAATATTTAGTAACTTTATGTTGAAATTCAAAACTTTTTATTTGTGACGAATGCTGCAGCTTAACATTTGATTTAAGCTGCGGCACCTAGAGCCGCCACTGGTAACCTAGAAGGTTCATCGAAAACGTGCGACCAAATTCAAGATACCTACGCACACTTATCTTATATTATTAGTTATTAGTGTTATTTAGGGTTTGCAATATTCGTTCAATTTTAGTATTCGAATCATACGAATATTTAGATTTCCAACATTCGAATATTTCGAATAATTCGAATATTTTTGAAAATTTAACAAAATAATGATTCTAAGTTGTGTAATTGTAAAATATGTGATGTAAATTTAAAATGTAATGACCTTACAATTCAAAAAAACATTTATGGTATCTTCTCCAGATACCTAGCATGTAGCCGAACTTGCTAGCTCCCTAGCTCGCTACCCTTTTACCAATTACGGTACGGTATTTAGTTCTTTTTAGGGAGTTTGATTTTGGCAAGGATAAAGCAAAATAGGTAATATATTGTTTGCCTTACATTTGTAGTTATTTTTAATATTTAAATCTATTTCCACGAACTCGTTAATATGGAGGATAATTAATCCTGGCATTTTGTTAATGTTTTGGTTAAGGTAAATAATTACAGACAAATTTGTGCACTATTCGAATTATTCGTTTTATTCGAATAATGAATATTGTCGAATTCGAATAACATTTATGGCGAATAATTCGAATAATCGAATATTCGAATTGCAAACCCTATGTTATTACGCTCCGACGGAACCTAAGCCTAAACCTAAACGCGTTGTTTAAGAGGCCACATATACCTAGTATTCTGCCACGCCCGCCCACAAAAGATGGCTTTATATGCTTCCGCGTGAATAGTTTGCGCGCGCCACGATGGCAACGTCAAATTCACATAATTGTGTACTTTTAAAACCACGACGTTTATAAAAAAAAATATTTACCAGAATGAATAAGTTACAAAATACTAAACTATTAAATCAAAAATCTTCGGTAAATATCGTAGGGTTTCAAAGGCTTAACCAAATACATGCGAAAAGGTGTCATGTTTGAAAAAATTTAACTATCGAGAATTTTGTTTCTAATTGTGTTCTCACGTTTAACAGTCTAAAGGAAGTACGATAAAGTTTAATTTATCCAAAGAACAGACATGCGTTATGGTTGAGATCCAGATCGCGGAACACTACCGATCTTATTATATGTGGCCTCTGAAGAGAATAACGTGACAGTGAGCGAACCGCGCACAGCACGCGACTAAAATGCGGAAACAAGTTAACCTAACATTCTGCAACTAATCGCTTCACGCCATCATCGCAGCGACGTGTCCCTTAATCGAATCACCGGCTCGCTTAGCAATCTTTATAATAAATTACACAGGTTACCGACATTGCGGCGAATGCCGAGCGACATGTGATCTCGTCAATGTTGCTAAAGCCGACGGGACTGAACTAAATGGTCCCGTAACTTGTGCATGTCGTGCAATGTAAAAATTTATTCAGGTTGCCGTCGTTGCCGATGGGGCTGTTCCGATACTGCAGCGCTTTAGGGATTTTTGCCGACGCACGGGTAGACTGCTCCGGCTGCTCCCACTTCCCTGGTGCGTCGGGTGCCGTGCAGCGCCAATAGCATCATGAGCATCATAGCCAGTAGGATTGAATGTTCATAATTATGTGAACCATTGTTCTATGGCTCACTTCAACAGAAAATGTATTTATATATTTAAGGGTTAATTGTTGTGTTGATATTGAACTATAAGTCAGTCAGCGTTGCCAGACGTCCCGATTTTGGCGGGATGTCCCGATTTTTAAATCAAAGCGTGCAGCGTGCTGAGGAAATTATCACGTTAATGTAATTTAAAACTCAAATAAAAAGATAAATATTTAAAAACTTCTGATTATCTATGTTATACGTGATTTTACTTTGTCCTGTTTTTGACGAAAGAATACCGCTTTTTTCACTCAAAAATTTTGTAAATCCCTTCTTTGTAAAAAGAATATCTGGCAACGCTGAAATCAGTAGGTATTTATTTATATCTAATTATTGAATTTTTATTTAATTTATTCATCTGAAATTTATGTAAATCATGGGCTTAAAGTTGTCTCGCCGTAAAGTCCCGAACTAAGCTCTAGGTTTATACTATTTGTAGTAAACAACGATATAAATACTTATGTATTATAGAGATATAAGTACTTACTTAAATACATAGAAAACATCAATGGCAACAGGATCCCTGCTATACTTAACAAAGACCTCCTAAGTTAAGAATAGTAAGCTTGATGTCGACAAGTAGGTACTTAGCTTTCTTTTAAAATATTTTTTATTACTAACTTTTTTAATGCATTATTCTTACATTGCAGGTGGTGACCCTGGCCTTGTATACGTACTTCGTGGCCGCTCTGATGGGCCGCCAGCTAGTACCGCCGGCGTCCGGCAGCACTTCAAAATACGAGCCCGACGTCTACTTCCCGCTCTTCACCGCCTTGCAGGTACCTCTACCACCGAGTATTCTTTATTATCTCTGTGCTCCACATCAGGGTCTAGGTATAACGGTCGCGGCTATAGTTATGGATAAAGCATCGGTCACTCTCGCACTGAAATACTTTTAAGAATGTGATGGATGTTTTATCCGTGCCGTGGGGCCAAATGTGTTTCATTTTACTTGTATATTTCACGGACGTGTTTTTTTTATCGTGACTCTTTTTGCGCTGAAGCCTATCGCTACTCACTTATGATACAATTTCTTGTATAAAAAGTAGCCCGTGCCCGACGCCGGTCTATAAACTATTTCCGTACCAAATTGCACACATTGAGGTTGAGGCGTGTGATAAAGCAGTGGGACGCCCTGTATACCAAAAGTCTCCAAGCCTAAAATCTCAATGGCTTCCTCAAAAATACTATTATTTATCAATCTTTTTTTTCAGTTCTGCTTTTACGTGGGTTGGTTGAAGGTAGCTGAAGTGCTTATAAATCCTTTCGGAGAAGATGACGATGACATAGAACTCAACTGGCTGATAGACAGACATATAAAGGTAATTATAGAATCTTCAGAATTTACTGTTTGTGTATGGAACATATGTATGGAACTAAAGGCCGCGGCTCACCAGAGTCACAGCGGGGCACCGCACCGCCAAGTACCTATTCATTGGATTTATTGAAGGCTTGCCGATGCCTGCTGTGGCATCGCATATCCTGCGGTATATTTGAAACGATACTAAACGAAATGTGAGTGCTGTTATTAAAACATGATCAAAAACATTTTCGCGTAGGCAGTACTAACATTTTTTGCCGTTACGTGCAGCGCTGTGAATGAACAGAACTAACCTATGTTTTTGGAAAGAGAAAAGTAGTCGATGTTGCATCTCATTTGACACCGTATGTCAAAAAGTAAACAAAACTTAAATTAAATAAAAAACCTTTTGAAATCGTTCGTCTACATGAAATCTGACATGCCACGAGGACACAACAGATGCTCGAACAGAGACAGGACCATGGACTGCCAACGTATCGATCTTTAAGTGTTTAGGGCGGGACGCGGTAGTACTTAAAACTACAACATTTTAACTGAATATAGGGCTCCTTATGACTAGGTGTACGGCGATACGAAGAGTAGATGGCAGCGACTGGAGAACAGCCGAAGATCTAGATGAGTGGTATGCTACTCCTACAGCATGGGCATTCAGCCCTTGTGTGCGCAGGAGACTGTGATTTAATATTAGGCAACTCAAAAACCCTTTTCTAAATGATTAATCCACAAACAAGAAGGGCCTGTGACTTAAAGACCACACACAGTAAAAACCCTTATGGACTAAATGGGAAGAGGCAACCCGTTCTTTCCATAAAGCATAAACGGCACCGCATTAGCTTGATGTTATCGATGCTTTCCCAGGTAGATAGGTACCTGAAATTCTTATAATTATTACAGGCGGCCTACATGATAGTCGACGAAATGCACGAGGAACATCCGGAACTGCTGAAGGACCAATACTGGGAGGAAGTGGTCCCCAAAGATCTCCCGTACACTGTAGCATCGGAGCATTACCGCCGGCACGAGCCAGCCTGCTCTGCAGACCACTACAAAGTCAAAGCTGAGGATGCTGTGTATGCCAACGTTCAAGCGCCCCGGAAGAGCCATGACGAGACCTATGCTGATTACGTAAGTATTTAATTATACCTTCTACCTGATTTCCGCAACATTCACCACATATTTGGTCTGCTTAAGAAACAGATTTAAACAATTTATTATTTTCGGTCAAACTCAAAATAAACAAAATAATAATAATTGTTTTACTTTCTAGCGTGAAAAATAGCCTAGACATAAAAGCTTTCCCACCAACCAAAAAAGTAAAAAATATGTGTACTTCCAGTGGTTTCTAGAGAGATGATGAGACAACTTATTAGGGGCAGACTCGTGGTCACACCAGATTGTCACACCACTGCTATTCGCTTTGGTCGGAAATTCGACAGAAATCATTCTTATTCCGCAAGAGTAGGTAGGTTAGGTTCGTTAGGTATCTTTAGATGCCCGAAGGGCAAATCGCTCAGAAATAGGAGCCCTGCCTCAGGCAGGGCTCCGTCGAATAGTAGTGGTGTGACGACCTGGTGTGACCACGAGTCTGCACCCAAAGCTTATTTTAAGTGTGTATGACTTTAAAGCTACACGTCTACTGGGTCAAAATCGGAGCGTACGGAGCGGACAGATCAGTGGCTTTGTATTTATTTCTGTATATGTAGAAATCAAAACAAAGCAACAAATCCTGATCGCGCCCCAGTTGAGGCGCAACTTAAAAGGCTTTTGTAAACGGCCCCATTAGTATATCATTCAGCGAAGTTGCAAAACGTGTTGCATCTATTTACACTGGAAAAAATAAAAACAAACCACTCATTAAAAAAAGACAGTACAACATGACCCTGTTATTTCTGTTCCAATCAATGCAATGTGTCTGCAAGCGACTACATTTATCAGTGCAATCGTTTTTTTTTTTTAGATAAAGCGCTACTGCGATATTTTTGCAAAATATACGTCAATAATGTTCATATTGAACGGAGCTATTAAATTCTGTGTGCGATACAATTAAAGACTACAATAATCAAACCCTTTTTTCAGGAGAGCGTAGATACTCCCCTAGTTGAGCGACGGAAGAACTGGTTCCAACGTCAAATATCCCGCATGGGCTCCGTCCGATCAGCTTCTACTGCGTATTCCTCGGGAGGTTTGTTCGGGAGAAATCGACACAACTCGGTGGTATACTCGAGCCCTGAAGCAGGACAGCCCGCTGTGCCACCGCCACCCCACAAGATGTCGCTGTATGAGCGACTGGTCGGGCGGAAGAGCGGACGGGGACAGCATCGGCAGAACTCGAGACACGGTAACTAATTAATGTTTAAATATATTGACTTATTTGGGTAAATATAATAGCTACTGGCTGTATCAACACAATCGGTACCTACAGTGGGAGCGCTTTTATAAAGGCGTTCGGGTTCCAACTTCCCTCGTACTCGTTCTCGTATGCTCTTCTCCAACTCTTAACAGATTTTACCCGAACCCCGAAAGGCTTTTCAAGTCCTCTTGCGCTGTAGATTCACCAGCAATAATATTATGATCCAACAATGGACTCAAAAATATCTGAACCCAGATTCAACAATGGACTCAAAAATGCCTGAAGAGTGTCAGATATTTTTGAGACCGATGTTGGATCATATATTGTATGATGTGTACCTGCCAAGAATTTTGCCAATACAGAGTCTAGCATCGCCTTGCGTCAAGCCGCCATGACGGGCACATTCTATCGCCTAAACAAAAAACACCTTATTTTTTAGGCGGCCAAAAGAGCAACGGTTCCGCGATACCAATCACGCTCCGCAATCGTCCTCGGATACCGACGCCAGACGTGACCAAAGAGATAATCGACCGCGAAAACCGCCTCGCAATGGGCATGCAAAACATGGGTGTCATCATGGCCCACCAGGGCTACCAGAACGAGGTCCCGGTGCTGGGGGCTTTAGTGCTGTCGCCTATTCAGGAGCTCGATAGCGGGTCTGTGAATAATACACTACACGCAGGGCAGCCTGGGACAACGGCTTTAGCTCAAGCGGTTCTTTCTCCCGCGTTGCAGAATTCAGGGCTGGCTCCTATGTTGACCGCTGGGCCGGTCGCGTTGTCTCCTATGGGAGTCGCTCAGTTGAGCTCATTGGTGAACAGTTCCACTCCATCTACGCCTAGGACTGAGCGTATCACTGGGTCCGCTGGTTCCGCAGCGACCCCCCCGCCTCCCCGAGCCACGATCACCGAGCTCCCGGCCGGTTCCGACCGGGACAGTGAACACAGCGCGGCAAGCACCGGCACCCCGCCAGAATTCACCAGAAAATCCAACTCCAAGCGCGGAGAAGTCTACGTCTAACCAGTCGGAAAGTGCCCCTGCGCGGGAATAGTGTCATTTCTAAAATAAGAACGAGTCATATTTTAATTCGCACAAGGCAGTGAGGATGCGTAATACAGTGTTCCGATGTGCGACGGAACCTTTTAAAAGATGTTAACGTTCCCACTCTGGTCTTTCGGCCAGTAAAGTTACATAGCACAGAATAGTGCCATCGGTTGATAGTGATGGATACCTATGATGTTATTGTTTTCGATGGTTAGAACATTTTTTTATTTTTGTGATGATTTATTTGTTTTAGTTTGATTATGAAAATTGTACAAAATAGTAAAGAATTATTTAATGTAGGTATATTGTATTCCGTCGAAATAAACTGCAATGATACAGTTGCGGGTGCTAATTTTACGTTTTCAAGTGACCTATAATTATATAAAAGTCCTTAATAAGATAGCATGAAGCTTACCTTACCCAATATACATAAATAAAACGATCGCTAGGTATGCCAGACCAATAAATATATCTAAAATATTCTTGACGTAATAACTCATTTAAATTGGCCTCTATGATCCTAAAAAGCGCCAAGTATTTTTTGTTCTTATGCACTAATGAAAAAGGTCACTGAACTATGATATTTTGTCAATTGTGGTCATCCAGTGTGACAGACTTAATTTATTTACGTTCATGAGGAATATTTTGAGGAAACCATATTGATGCGCTAGTCAAGCGACGCGATAGCAATGTCATGATTCAAGAAATATGTTATCCGCATTATGACCCCATGATTGCCTTTAAATGATTCCCTATAAAACTTTTTGTAGCAATGCCATAGTAATTATAAGGTAATTCCGCAAAAAGTTTTACAATGCGATCACATGAAAATAATTGTCTGTTACACAAAATTATAATTAGGTAGTTATAAAAGATTTTTTATATTGAATTGTCAATTTAATCAAATATTGTTTTATCTAAAATTGTTTTATGTTATATTTAAGATATTATAAGTAGGTAGGAGAGAACGAGGCTTGTCGGAATTCCGTCCACAGATGGTGCTGAAGATATTAATTTTGTGATTGTATCAAACTCTGGCCAGAAAGGGCATGACAAATACTTAATTGTTATATCGTAGATTAAGTTTATAAACTGCGGACTAACCGTCGAAGGCCAGTCTTAACGGAACAAATTAGTCCTCCCAAACGGCGTAGTTTTGGTTTGCATGCGAGTATAATATGTATAAGTATATTGTTTTTGAGGGTTTTAGATAAAATCAACGATTTTGCATTAATTGTAGGCAAGTGTTTTACTCTTAAACTAATTTGTTCAAAATTACAACGGTTTAATAAAATTAAATTGTAAAGCAATAGTACGTACTACATAATCGCATAATTATTTGAAGTAATTTTAAACCCCTCTTTGATTATGTTTACTCCTAATCTAAAAACAAGGTCAATTTACAAGAGCTGGCACGAATGGATTTAATGAGTGAACGAAAGTATAGGTACATAGGTATGTGTGAAATAATAACATGTTTTCGGTTTGAAATTCGAACATCGGTTCAAAGGACGGCACTCACACAGTGATATGTGACTTTACTTTCATTCAACCCATTCGTGCCAGCTCTTGTGAATCGACCTGTATATTTATTAATATGTACGTACACGACTTAATTAAAATACATTTAAAAAAGACCTACGCCTTTGGAGAGGAGTAAACACCCGAGGACTTGCCTTTTAATATTTGTATGAATTTAAATTGAATTATTCACAAACAGGGATTGAATTGTATAGATATACATATATATTTTTTATTTTATTAGTTCTTTTATTTCATACCAACCTAAGTTTATTTTGCGACTATAATCTACTAACGTTTGACAACTTTTAACTTCCCGAAGTTGCAAAATTCATAATACATAATTCACACAGACGGTGCTTCGGGTTTGTACTTCTGTACTGTACTGTCTTTTTTTATCACTCTCTCTCATTTTCATTGATTTCCAGTTGTGGTTCTTTTTTAAGTTTACAAAGGTCACAGAGTTTTAAAGAGGTTTGAATAACCCAAAATTTCTAACAAATTTAATAAGGTTTACGTTAGAAAGGGATCGGGGCGTATATGATGCACGCGCATAGGTTTACATCATAGGTTCCCAAACTTGTTTGGCTGACCGCCACCCAATAAAAAGCATTTGGAAATTAAAGGTACTTACATACCTTTTTACTTACCGAAAAATGATACAAGGATTAACATCGGATATTATTAGGATTTGGAAAATAAATCTATCACGAGAAATACTCATGTGACTAGGAGTCAGACTTCTGTGAAAGCACAAAAATACATGGATTGCAAAATCAATCTTATCTCGATGGAGTTTCGGTTATATTTATAAAGATTTTGCTCTTCGTACTTTACTTTATTTTATATTTTTATAACTTTTATTTCATTTTCTCAATACGGGCAGAGCTCCCCTGAAGCTTTAGCACCCCTATTTTTTCTGAGGACCTTGCCGCCCCCCCTTAGGGACAACTTTGGGAAGCTATGGATTACACAATTTACATGTTAATTTATTAAAACAAAAAGTAAGTAGTTCATTTTTGTATTATTGAATCTGATCTCTTCACTGTAAAATTTTGTACCGAATAACAGACATTCTATGACGTTTACGCTCTTTACAAACATACAAAGACTAAAAAAAATACATTATTGAGTTCATATGTTACTGTAAGCTTATGAACTCATTACGTTAGAATCTATTCTAGGCTATTTCTGTATGAATTTAATATTTTTTTTATTAAAACAGGAACAGCAAGTACTTTAAGTAACTAAACTCTTTGATTATGAATTAAAAGCAGGTATCGATGGATGGATGGATGGTTGGCAGGTATTATGGCCGGGCCAAGACTGCGCGACGGCTACGTCAGCAGTGGCGACGAGCGGCATGATTCTTACTTCTTTATTTATTTCATTTTGCCGCTCGCTTCACCTGTACTTTCCATTCCTATTATGATCGTGATCCAATGATACAGTCGGCATCTATTAGCACAATTGTATTTCAAAGCGTATTTTTTCAATGCACGTGCGAGGAGGACGGAAGGTAATTGTTAGGAGTCCCCGTTGTTCACACCACTCGGTTTTATTACAATCAAGTGCAGTCAAGTGTAAAAATATGGGAGAACGAATCAACAAAAATATTACTACACTTTACATACATAGACATATTTTGCACTTGACTGTACTAAGATCTTTTTCTCAGCTGTTTCTAACGGGAACTACTAACAATTAGTAAATGGCAATAGTCTATAGTTGTGTTACACAGTTGCTCATACAGACCAGCTGTCTTTTAATAAAAATATATCATAGGTAGACCTACCTATACTCTTTACACAGTCGTACTAACTGGAACAGGTGAGAAAAAACAGCAGTTCTTAGTAAAAGTCTATAAACAGCAAGTGCAATGTGTCAAATAGAGTAAAACATATTACATTCAGATTACAGAGTTCTGGAGAGTGATGTCTACGAGGGCTGCACTGAAAGTTTCGGGAATCTAATACTTAGAAACATATTTTTGACACATATCATACCTTTTTATAATCTCTAAAATTTCATTATTTTAACACACTGGCCACATAGAAAAAAAAAGCGATGGTTCGGTTTCAATTGTTTTTTGAAGTCGTCGAGTCGCAGCTGAAAATGGAATTGTCCCGTGAAAATTTAAGAGCTATGATTTATTACGACTTTAAAAGTGGATTATCACAAAAACAATGTGGAGACCGGATGATTGTTGCTTTTAGTAATGAAGCACCTTCAAAGACGACAATATACAGGTGATATGCAGAATTTAAACGTGGCCGTCTATCCCTCACGGACGACGTGCGTGAAGGTCGACCAAAATCGGCAGTCACGCAAGAAACGTCGATGCTGTGCGTCAGCTGATAAAGGAAGACCGACATGTGTCATATCGGGAGATTCAAGAGTGTTTGGGCATTGGAATGAGTCAGATACAAATCATTATACAGGAACAATTACGCGTGCGAAAGTTGTTTTCCCGTTGGATCCCTCACTTATTGTCTGAGGAGCAGAAAACGACTCGTGTCAATTGGTGCCTCAGAACTTTGAATAAATTCAACGGAGGAAGCTCAAATGCAGTTTTTAGCATTGTATCCGGCGACGAGTGTTGGATATATGCATATGAGCCTGAAAATAAAAACCAATCTCGAGTATGGGTCTACGAAGATGAGCTCAAGCCGACAAAAGTTATTCGTTCTCGCAGCACGGCCAAAAAGATGGTGGCTACGTTTGTCTCCAAATCGGGTCACGTGGCTACCATTCCTCTTGAAGATCGTAGAACGGTCAATGCCGATTGGTACACCACTATTTGTTTGCCGAGTATCTTTGCTGAACTCCGAAAAAAAAACCCTAGTCGCCGCATTATCCTTCACCACGACAATGCCAGCCCTCACACCGCTCGGAAAACAACTGAGTACCTGGACGGTGAAAAAGTCGAATTACTGGACCATCCTCCATACAGCCCCGACTTAAGCCCCAATGACTTTTTCACATTCCCCAAAATTAAGGATAAGTTGCGTGGTCAGCGGTTTCAGACGCCGGAAGCAGCAGTGGAGGCTTTTAAAATGTCCATTTTGTCGACCCCTACTTCAGACTTCAATAAATGCTTTAATGACTGGTTTGATCGCATGGAAAAGTGCATAAAATATAAAGGAGAATACTTTGAAAAACATAAAAATACTTTTATTCAATTTAACTGCATATTATTCTATTCCCGAAACTTTCAGTTTGACCCTCGTACGCGACCAGTTCTTCTAAATCAAAAACTCTGAACAAGTTATCATAACCTACTAAGATCCATACGATGCTGATTGTACATAATAATAATATATCGAGATAAGTACCTACATACAAAAATAATCCATGGACAAATTCTATTACCACATTTGAACCTTAACGTCTTAGAAATTGTATAGAAATTGAGGTTCAAATGTTGTGACTGATGACTACTAAACCTACGCTGTAACAGCAAGATCTATAGTGAATTATTATTAACCGGAAATCTAATTACTTACGTCCCCTCTATGTACAACAGTAAAATTGTTCGGTTTTAACGATTAAATACAAAACCAGTGATAAATAATTAAGACCGTCTCTAAAGGCCAGAGTCAAAAACACAGAAATCGCCCTAATACTATTACATTACTATCATAGTTGAGAATCTCATTAATATTGCTTCGTCGCTTCTTCGTGGTAATTATACCTATAAACAAAGTAACACGTATTTTAAACGTATTTAACTATTAGAGGTGATCATTAGTTCATTTAAAAGGTTATGCCAATATTTAGTGACGTTATCGCAAATTAAAAAAAAATGAACAAAAATACATAAATCAATCAAGTCTTTTGAAGGCGGCTTCCAATAAATGTCCTTCAGATGCACCAGTCGTTGATTGAGCTTTACATAGTTATTATCTTAACCTAACATCGACTTATTCTAATGATTGTGGAAGTACGTATATTTTAACTTTTCTTATAAATTGTAGAGTTAATCTATAATTCTTAGATTCTAAGCTCAACGCTGGTCAAAGAATCACTTGGTCACCGATCGAACAAATCAATTCGACAAAGTTTCTAAAGTAGGTATACCTACTAAAAATATTAAATTTGTGACAGTTTACCACAATACTGTAAGAATGTTCATTTCCATCCTTAACTCACACAAAGACATCAAAATCGCCATCCCTCAAGGATTTCAAATTAAATCGCCAATAGTCCAAGTACAATCAATGGGCGAAAAACCACACATTCCTCTCTTCATCTTGCATCGTAATAAGGTCCAAAAGTGGATACATATCTTTGTACTTTATATTCGACTTTAGATTCTTTAGGAATTCTCAGGTATGTAATGTATGTCGAATTTCGTGAAATAGGGGCCGCAGCGGGCCTAGATAAAGTGATTCTTTTTCCGGGTAGCCACGTTTCATTATAACTAAGGGTCTCCCCAGACCTATCGACGCGGAATCGGCTTGAGCCGGTAAGAACTTTTTTTATGTCCGTGCAGTAAGAGTGAAAATGGTATCGCTCGGCTCGGCTCGGCCCGGCTCGGCGGAACGACTTCGTTTTCGATCTTATTGCGTGGACATAAAACTTATTATTGCCGGCTCAAGCCGATTCCGCGTCGATAGGTCTGGGGAGACCCTAAGTGGTAATTTATTAAAAAGTACAATTAATAACTATCTTATATCATAACACAATAACATACACGATTTTGGCGCGATGAGAGCACACGCCTGCTACCAGAGGACGATAATGTGGTCGTAACTAGTAACTCGATCCGACAGGAAGGTATAGTTCGTTGAAATAGTATGCTTTGCAACCCTTTGAAGTCGCCGACACCGCTTTGTGCGCGCCGGCTTCTTTGTACCAATTGTGGCGGCACATAAAAGCATGCAAACTATTTGAACGAAAGAACTATACTGTACCTTCTCCCAGATTCTTAAATGTGTGCCGCTCTGCCGAGGCGCCACCATAATGAACGTAAACAATGTACGTATGCTGTTCATGGCTGTACATGTACTAGGAAACGAAATAATGGGAATGAACTGTGGCTCCGCTATTCCCAGTTGTTCACACCCTCAAATAAAATGTTTTTATTTCCAGCTGTTCGCACTCTTTAACTTGACTCAACTGTGTTAGTTTATTAACTACATTGATAAAAACTCACACAGTTTCGAGGGTGTGGACGACTGTTTTTTTTTCAGTTGTCCACAGTGTGGACAAAGGGGGTGTGGACAACTGAGCATAGCCCGTGGGGAGCAGACTCTGTAGCGGGGGCACTTAGAACTCGTAGGTAGAAAGGATATTAACTATTATTTTCTAATGGATATTAATCTACGAATGTTCCCGAGCGGAGCCAAAGTCAATCCCCGTTATTTCGTTTCCTAGTACAAGTAAAGCCATAAATAGCATACGTACATTGTGTACATTCAACGTACTTACATTATATTACCATATAATTAATAGATTTTCATTATGGTGGCGCCCCGGCGGAGCCGCACACTCTCAATTGCGTTCGGCTAACTATCGCTGTCACACTTGCACACGCAACCGACAGTACATAATGTCACTCATGTTTCATAGTTAAACGAAGGTTGCCGAATAACTGGTAGCCCTATAGCTTACTCTATCTCGCTCGTTCGGAGGGCCGCCTTATGATGGGCGTGGCCAAGCTGTACTATACTTATGATTTATTTCCATTAACCCGGTTTAGTACCTATATTGCTAGATGTATAGTGTCATCGCAAGAAATATCATTGTTTATAAAAAATAATAGCTATTAAACTGGCATAACACCTGTTAGGATAATGCCATAGCCTATTAACAAACTGATCTTGAGTGAGCCCGTCTCATGAGCAAACCCCGTTATCAGTGTTGCAATTGCATTGAAACTAAGTCATAGGGTTGTGAGATTGACTACGAAAGATATTGGTTATAAAAAATATTTTTTATTAAATATTTTAACAAGTACAATAACAGATTTCTATACTTTCATTAGTTTTCTGAATAAACTATTAAGAGATTTTCTAGATAAGTTGGCGTTAAATTTTGTCATCTATTTCTGTCGATCTATTTTATGTATGAAAACGATTTCTCTACTTCTACAGATGTAATTAGTAAATATGTACGTCAGGTTATTAAACTGTTCCACGGTGTTCTTGTTAATATATTTTGTTATATGAGCTTCCCCATTATTAAGTAATTTTAAAATCACTCTAACTGTACTGTAGTCGGGTTTTTAACTGTATATACAATACAATATTTCCTTCGGGGTGAAGATTTAACGTGGACATCTGTCTAAACATACCATTAACAATGCTTATAAATTCTCCTAAACTTAGCTCGAAATTATGTAATTCATGAAATTCGTAATTTTAACTGGATAAGAATTAAACGAATTGTATACGACATATTTAATACGACGTGAAGTGCCAATATTTTAAAAATATGTGCAGTGCCAACCCTTGCTTTTTCAATGATTCTGCAACAGTGATAACTTAACATATTTTGTCATGACACGTCAAAGTATGTTAAGTGGTACACAACTATAATTTCTGACGCAGCAAGATCGGTTCATTAATACGGACCTCAGGGTAGATTGCAAATCCACGCACCGAGGTCTCAACTAAAGCCGCAAACGCAATGAGAGCGGAGCCCCCTAACAGCAAAAACTACAAATACTAAACTTTTGAAAAATATTGAGATGTTTTTCAATAATAAAAACACGTATAACGCATTTCAAAGGAAAACTGTCACGACTAAGAAAACTTGATTGGATCCTAAGATACAGGTGACTATTGTGTTTAGGTATAAACACTTCGGTCGCCTGTATCTCAGGAAAGTCGTCTAAGACGCACCAAATTACTTTAAATAGAGGATTAGTCCGTACTTATTGTTTTTTGTATAGTAACGGCTTCGGAACCTTAAATTGAGCACGGTCAGACATGCTCTTGCCCGGTTTTTTTGTCAGGGGAATGCGCCATACCGCGCCGCTTTCAGTGTGTGTTGCGGCTTAAAGGCAAATACATGTTCCACGTTTATCTATATTTCTTAATGTCCTATTAGCTCTTCGCTGCCCTTATTCATTACTAAATATTAATTAAAACACATTTTCACATTCATAAAATTAATACGGCGAAATTGATCATTCTTCAATATATTCACTTATCTACTAGGCACTTTTCAAATAACTTATGAGATCTGCAGAATTGTAAATATTTCGTTCCTTACCGATTTAAAATGTAGTTACCTTAGTCGGTCATAGCCAGTGATCGGATTTCCCGGTCCAACACGGCGGGATACCCATCGAGTGCAAATATGGATTTGAATATGACCAAAATCGCCGGCTTTGGTTCAAAAAGGAAATCAGTATGACGATATGACAGTTATGACGATATTTATAAGTAGGCAATTTAAGAAGATAGGATTTTAGTCGTTAAAAGAAATCAAATTGAAATAGGAAATATTGAGAAAATAATTATTATACTGTCTCAATTTCATACAAACTAACAACTACCACTACTAACTGTATGTAGTGTCGTTTATTTATCTCTGCCTTAATAAAAGAGTTCAATTAAATGGTAAACACCGAAGTATATCTTTTATTTATACTTCAGTTTTTTTAGAATTAGAAACTACAATAACATTATATTGCGTCTGTTCAACTATTTATTACCTAGCAAATAGTACAGTACAATAGTCGCAAAACAAAATTGTTTTAATGTCACTTTATTTGCGTGTCATCAATTGTTACTCCACTACAAATTGTAAAGAGATTACAGTTCACGAGCCGCAATATAATGTTGTCGTGGTTTCTAATTCTAAAAAAACTGAAGTATATACCTATGCATGACTCAGGCAATTTGGCAGATCAGTTTTAAACAGACTAATTAAAACAAACATCTATGTACAGTGAATATACTAATTACAATCATTAAAATTTTATTAAAATTGTTTTCATGTAATAAATCCTTAAACATTACCCTTCATCAAGAACGTATCTATAATAGCATAATGTTTGAGGTCATTCAACCCGTGCTGCACCTTGAAATCCGATCACTGGTTACAGCATCTAAAACAATCAAATTTCATGCCCTCTCTTACTAATAGACAAGGTAAGAGAAGGTTTGAAAAACGTACTCTCATCGCTCCGTACCCTAATATAATTATAATTCAATTACACAATAAAAAATAGGAAGGCGCAGCAAAGACCTATGTGACTTCCTTACAAACAATTTTGCCTGTGAGATTTTTTTCTTCAAGGTTCAAGAAAGCCTTCAAATATCATAATCCGACAGTAAATAGAAATACCTACTTTTGATAAGTATAATACATAATCTAACAAAATAGTTACACCTAAATTTGATTAAAAATTAATTACACGAAGTCTCCGCTACTTTCGAAACAGAAACAAGTTTCTGCTATTTCGTTCCAATCACTTGTTTACACCAATATGAATTATTACGATTAAGTAGTACACTTTCAGTGACATTGTAATATTGTTTCTGACACTTATAATTATGTATATTTTCCACGTTTACCACGATGTTGTCATCTAAATCACTAAAACTTTTAAATGTTCTCGTGACCATGGGTCGTCGGAAAACGTCAGCACAAAATATTCATTTTTTAATGTAAAATCAATTGTCAGAGAAGCCCAGGGATTGAATCAAGCGATAAGTAGTCAGTTTATCATTTCCTTGTATCTACGAACTCGTCGGTATTATTTATTCAAACGAAAGAAGCCTCTCTTTAGTATTAAACTTTTACCGCACGACTACAAATTTGTCCCAATTATCGCATAGCGGCGAGAGGCATAAACATATGCCCAAAGATCAATCCATCGAACACATAGCGTGGCGTGCTTCCTACTTGTCTATGTATCTGGTGTTGCCGCTCACCGCCCACCGATACCGCTGCAGCCGTTGGGCATTTGACACTTTAAAATCATTAGTCTAGAAAAGCTCCAGAACCAAATAAAATAATGCGTCCCCTAACGGGATCCCGTACTTTCTCGTCCCTGCCTAGATGAAATAACACCGACTGTAATCGAAGACACGAAAATTCTTAGTCCATGAGTCCCTTGCTTCTACTGACATTAATTGTTAAAATATGTGCAAATACATCACACCAATGTTCATTCCTTATCAAGCATACGCATCTTTAGAATTATAGTGACCTAATTAAAAAAAATTGAATTTCGAGTTAGGTCTCTATAGTAATAAATTTATGACTCGAAGTCGAAAAAAATAAATTTTGAATTAGGTCACTATAATTCTAAAGGTGCGAATATACTCCGACGTAGAATCATTGCTAAGGCGGGGCATAAGTCACGACTCGCGAGCGTCGGCATTGAGGTTGGGCTCGCTGTCCTTCAGGAGCATGTTTGATAGGTTTATGTTGATGTTTGCCGCTAAGTGATTCTAGAAAGAAAGGTTTTTACATTTTTCAATAGGGAATATGCATGAATTTTTTAAATCACATTTCTCAACAAAATATGAAAATACCCTAACAGAGAGATCACCAAAAGTGAAATTAAAATTAAAATCGGCCAAGAAATACGGATGATACAAGCATTTTAAACTGCTAATCAGACAGCAATTAGACAGAGAGATTCGATACGCCGTGTGACGTCATGTAACACGTCGGCCATACAAGCTCCATGCTAAATTCTTTTTTGTTGGAAAGAGATAAGAACAAATCTTTGTTGGCTTATATCTAGGCTAATTTTATAGCTATTCAAAAAAATATTTTTCTCAACTGTTTGTTACATGAATCATCTTTTATTGAAGCTGTCGAAAAAGTTATGAATATTCCCTATTGTATTTACAATGTTTATGTGTTTTTAACCTTTTTAAAGCCACATCGAGCGGTTATTAATACGCCACGACGTCAAATGCTGCAGGGTTACTATGACATACTAAAGCAGTTCAGTTTAGGTTGAGAGAAAAGGAAAGATCTATATACTGATATAGTCGGTCCCTTTCTCTCAACCTAATCTGAATGGTTTTAGTATGTCATGGCAGCCCCACCTGATCCTATATCAAGTGTAGGCTGATAGTTGGCAGTCAGTGGCGCGAAAATACAGTAACGTACAATGAATCCGAATCGAAAGCTGATACAGTTTTTAAGATTTATTATAGGTTTACTTGTATGAAAAAAACCTCATTTTATCCGTTACATCCGACGAGCTTAGATAATTATATCCTCCTATCCTTTTTTCGACTTAGGTCTAGTATCTATGATATGAATATCTTTGAAATATTATGTTAATTTTAATTACCTTTTCGTTTTCGCCGATCATGTTCAAGAACGAGGACAGCCCCATTACACCTTCTGGCTTCTTATGGCTTGCCTGTAACAATATTTTATTATTCATATAGGAAGGAGAAGCCAAACGAACACAAAGCACATCCGCCGTAAGCAGTTTTATTTAAGTGGGGTTCTTTAAAAAGGGCGTATGAAATTTCTTTGAGACCGGCAACGCATGACACACCGTGACATCTTTTACGTCATTTGGCATGAGGACAGCCACATGTTTTGTTTCTATTGTGTTTGTCCTTATGTTGCATTGGATCTTAGATTAACATTTTCTTTCTATCTTTCTTTCCATGGATTTAAAACGAGTGGCCAACCCTAAGGACTAAGGTGGAAAGGCTTTATTAATTTTACCAGCTGTCTTGCCTCCCCCCCCCCCACCCCCGTACGTAACACCCAACTACAATCCTAACATTGCTGCTACGCGGCAGGGTAGTGGGCGTATGCTCACGAACCATGTCTATCTCAAATGAGTTATTTATACACCGTCATAGTAATAGTACCTACAAGTAGAGGAGGCGTTATTCATTAAACAAAAACAGCGTTTCGGTCGAACGGGGCTATAGTGCTTTGCTTTCCTGCGCATAAACTTTCGTAAGTTTGTCATTCGCAGGCAAGCCAGCACATGCTAAAATCAAACCCTGATGCAAGCTGCTGTGCTTGTAGCTTGTAGCTTATAGCTCTTAGATTGTATACATGGTGTCGGCTCACTAGTGGTCCAAATGAAAAAATTAAATAGGTCTCACCCATGGCTACCAAAAACACCCCCATGTATGTTCAGCGATTTTTAGTACTTCGGAGATATTCGGAGATAGTCGGAATTTTTGTAATTCTTCCTTATGTCCATGTTACAAAAACGAGGCCTTTGCCTCGTGGCAGTGGAAGTCAAGGAAACACTACGAGGGAACTTAGTTATAAAAACTTACTAAACTTACTGGTCTCATCAGGCCTAGTATAGCCGTATAAAGTGAGTGAGTCTTGCTTGTCAAGATGGCTACTTTGCTCTTCAGTTCCTCGGTGGTCCTCTTCAAGTTTTCAGTTTTGTCTTTATTGAATTGCAACCTGGAAAAAAACGATGTAATTATTTGCGATTATCGGAATTAATATAATAGCCATATCGCTTATGCAAAATTTAGGCTTCGCTACACATTGAGTTCTGTTGCAGTACACTACACGGACGAGTTTGTGTTATCGATTATCAATTTTGAATGCAGGTAACTTATCCCGACAGGCCAACTGCAAAGAAAAACTAGTACGTATTTTATCTATCAATCACATTAAACCATTAGTTGAAAACGACCGTAAAACGCAAAGCGAATAATGATGGTTTTTGTCGAAAGAAATATAGGATTACATTATTGTGAACAGGTACAAAGAAATGTATTATCAGTAATAAATCACCATAAACTACACGGTCACTTGCTTCTTCGCAATAGGGTCTAGTTTTATATGTTCCTTAACAAAAGTTTGCTTTTTAAAGTTAAAATATAAAAGTTACAATCATTTAAAAATAAAGGGATGGTATTTTAATCATGCGACGAATTAAGTAACTGCCCTTACTGACTGCCTTATTTTGTAAAATCTTCGTTTATCATTATTTTAGCCTTATGAACGAAACAGTGAGGTTTTTAAAATGATTCTCGACGGTGATATTTTTCTTCCAGATATTGGCTGTGCAAAAAAGCGTTATCAGCAAATTCATTTGAAATGAAAAATAATAATATATTTTGGGATTCCGGCAAATGGCCTGTCTGGACGCGTTGAGCCCGCGACTAGCGCGCAGAGTCGATGGCAGCATCGCGCGATGAAATCATTTATGGCAGCGTCCTAACCTACGGGTGCAAAGTCATACAGCGGGAAATCCCATTACCTATTATTCAAATTCGAACAGTGGCTAAACCGCTTGTCCTAAGTAAAGTTTACTTGGTATCAAAAAAATAAGTCAAATCCCAAGTGGACTAGTGTCGTAAAAGCCGATAAAATTTACCACTTTTAATAATGAAAATCATTTTTTTTTTCAAATGCGTCACCTGCAACGTTTAATGTTCTAGCTAGGTACGATTTCGTCTCATTGTTTATATTTGTATGATATGTTTATTGCGCTAACGTCGCAACAATTCGCAGATAACGTATTGTTACCGACACGATTTTATCTTTACTCGTTACCAACTGTTTATATTGAAGTAAGCACAACGCACGACGGCTAAAGTGGCTCGATATGGCTGCTATTCGAAGCATTGTTTTAAATACTCTGTAATTACCGGTTAAATTTAAAAAACGAATGCTATTAAGTTTCGCATTTGCATTTGCTCTATAAATAACTGTATGACTTTGTACGGCTGCTGTTGAAACCAGAATGCAATGATATTTAATATGAACATGATACGAATACCAACCGTAAGAAAGAACCGAATACTGAAGGTAAAATAAAAGACCTGGGACTAACCTTAACTTACTAAGTGTTATATCATCCAGTGCTATCTATTCTTTTCGAACTCTAAGGGTTAGGACGCTAGCATGAGTTTCGCCAGGTGTTTATCGCTACGGTAAACTTCTAACTATAATCGCGTCCATAATAAGAATTAGTTCGACAGATACATACCTACAGTGCGACAGCTCTTAGAAGGTGCTTCGGGTTTGTACTTGTCCCTCACTCGCTCTCATACGCTTTTTTATGAAGAACGAGTGAGAGAGAAGTACAAACCCGAAGCTCCTTCTAAGTGCTTACAGACTGTAAAACATGTCATAGTGATGAGGATACGATCCACAATACTATGTTTATTTCTATCAGAAATATCAAATCAAAATAACAATCAGTCATGATAAATATGAAATCTACTCGTATACTTAACGAAACTCATGCTTGCATTTGGGAATTAATTACTATCTGTATTAAAAAGACTTACCCTCAACTCACCAAACTAACTTAAAGAACCGGTAGCACACATTGAAACACATAAATAAGATGCTACTCTTAAAGCAACTCTTTATTTGCCTTTCGGTATGAAATAAAACGTCCTTTGATAAAATAATAACCTAAAACAGAAGCGTAAAGTGAAAAGGTTGGTTCATTAAATAATCTATAATCAAAGTAACGTGAAGTACTAGGATGTCATATATGATATTAATATCAGGTGACAATCTACAACAAATAAATCTGGCCCCATCTTCTCATAAATAAAGAAATAACTTACTTATGTAAGTATACATAGAAAACTATACTAAATTTCATGTTTCTGCTTTCAGTACCTAGTTTACAGAACTGTGCATTATCTGTGAGACAGTTAGTAGTATAGATAGCTGCCGATGAAACCTTTATCACTAAATATAATCTGCGGGTCGAATGGAATGCCATTATAGTTAAGGCCAAATGCCGATACCTAAAATACACTCAGGTAAAAGAAAATCCTACCTGTCTTGTCACATACAAAGATAACACACATCATCGCGAGAAGTTATTAACCAGTTAAATTTATTTGAATTTATTACCCAATATTTTTCATTTTTGCTTCTGTTTTATGTCACCAAACTGTACATAAACGTAATTAAAATTTACAGTTTTATTTAGAACATTTTAAGAACTGCAGTATTTGAAACCGTGCACTTTCACACTTTTTTTTATCTGTTTAAATAAATACTATACAAACACACGATACCAGTCAAATCAGTTTATTCTGTGACGCCAATTTCATAGAACGTCTAAAATTATGGGTAGCCATTCCGTTACCCTTAGGTAGGTTAGGTAAGGAAACAAAAATGTCAGAAATTATATCTCTTTTGCACCGGGTCGTTAGTCTGTATTCATTGGTATCATAAAGTGCCTATACGGCATAAATGTTATAGAGTATTTTTTACAAAGTGACCTCCTTTGTTTACAAAAATTTTTAAGGAATACCGTCTTGAAGAACTCATTTTTATAATTTTGAAATTTATTTATTTATTTACGTTCCTAGTAAACATATCATTAATGTATTAAAATAATACAACAATTAAATGTGAGTCAGAAAGGCTGGTCCTCAAAATCGGTTTTCAATGAATTATAAGTGTATCAAATTAGTTAATAATGTTGTATGTCTCAATATATCTTTGGCATTTAACTACACTACTATAATAAATATATTATAATAATAAATATATATGTATATATTTCCGAATTTCAACTTGTTTGCGTCTTGGTGTCCGGGTCTGCTCTCCACACATATGCCCCTGTGGCAATGAAGTCGATTGTCTGGGTCACCACGGACTTTCATGCCAAAAAAGTGCGGGCCGCTTCTCTAGACACGCCGCGCTCAATGACATTATCCGCCGGTCTCTTGCCTCCGTCAACGTTCCCGCTTTACTAGAGCCAACCGGTATCGCTAGGGACGACGGCAAGAGACCTGACGGTATGTCTTTAATTCCGTGGAGTATGGGGCGAGTGCTGGTGTGGGATGCTACTTGTGTAGACACCCTAGCCTCGTCACACCTCCGCGGAACGGTAATTAAACCAGGCGCGGCGGCTGAGGCGGCCGAAAGCATGAAGAAAAATAAGTACAAGGGTCTCGGTGCGGAATATCACTTCGTTCCTTTCGGCGTAGAGACCCTTGGTCCGTGGGGACCCGGTGCTATTAGCCTTTTTAAGGAGTTATCAAAAAGGCTAATAGAAACCAACGGAGACCATAGAGCTGGCAGCTTCCTCGGCCAACGCTTAAGCATTGCTGTACAACGAGGAAATGCTGCCAGCATCTGTGGTACTTTGCCACGGGGGCCCTTTCTTAGTTTTTAGTTTTTATTTAGTTTTAATTTTATAGTATTTAGTTTAGTGATAAGTAGGTTTTATTTTAGTTTTAATTTATTGTAAATTTATTTGTCCTGTAATTGTTTATATTGTAATATTATATTTATGAATAAACATTGTATTCTAGTGAATTTAGTGAAGTCATATTTATAAAATTTCCGAAAAAAGAGAATTCGGTGATGAGTCAACTCTCATTAAGCCTGAAAAGTTTTAACGAACAGCGTTCGGAATCAGGAAAAGTGCACGTCTTTCTAATAGTTTTTTTACTGGTTGATCATAAACTATTTTTGTAAACTAGTACTTTACTTTTCTAATAAATTGGAAATTGCTAATTCTAAATGCTCTTTAAAGTCTAATGTATAATATTTAATAGCTTCAATAACTTTGCTATGATAAAAAAACATATTAAGCAAGATCGATACAGGCTTTTATTGTACAACTTATTGGTTCAAATATCTTAAGCAGTGTTTTTTAATACAGCACAATATTTTTTTGTGGCTTTGCAAAGAACAAACTGACGAGACTACATAAGTTGTTTTTTTGCAGAGATCCTGTCGACTTTTGTTTGGAAGTAGTCGATATTTTTTTTCAAATCTTCTAACCTTATTATAGAAACATTCCCCTAAAAGACCCAGGGGGCACCATTTAGGTAACCCGGTTGAGTGCCAGCAGATCACAGTTACAGTGGCCAGAAAGATTAAAAGTTATTATTATAAAAAAATATTAACCTAGGCTGAACCTGGCAGGTTGTGTACAATCATGAAAAAAAACCAAGAATATAATAATATGAGGTACCAACCAACATTTTGTTTCTTCGATGAAGCTCGATAAGTATGGCTAGAAAACCTGGTCTGCTGCGCTCCGATTTGATAGTTTAGTCTGTCCGATTAGCTTTAGGATCCCATTTCATCATATGGCACAACAAATAGTAATTATACGAGTATCTCATCGAGTCCCAGTGATACCAGCATTCAACCAACGTTTGATTATCTATAATGTGGATTACATGGTCATGCCGGTCCATGAATGGTGTATGTTTTATAAAAATACCGTGGGGTTAACGCCCATTTAGAGGACAAAACTTCTGAGTATTTTAATAGGGGGGATAAAAATGCTTATTAAGATATCTGGATAGTGCATTGAAATAGAGGAGAGCATATCGAAAATATATGCACTTATTTACTTTGATAGGCCGGAAACGGTAACGGTATGTGTCAGTCGGACAGACTAAACTGGTAAGCCAGGGAGGGGTAGACCATGTATTTCTACTAATACTCACCAATTCTTTTTTTTATTATACTACTGTATTAAGTCAGTTTTCGTCTTTCTTCCCATGGTAAAATGTATCTGCTGGCACTAGTTCAGGTACTCAGGGACGGTGCCCTCTGGGTCTATAAGCACCCACCACCTTATTAATTTAACATACTGAAATAAAAATATCCAAGACACAAACTAAGCTATATAAATATAAATCAGCTACATAACAGATACATATATACCTCACGATATTAAATACAAAAACAGACTGGCTTTAACATTGAATCGCAAAATTATAATATTGGTGCACAATCATGTCTAATAAATACAAACGGCAGCAGAGCTATTATTATTTGCATATCAACAATAAATAAAAGTAAAATCATAAGTGATGCAAAATAGCAAACCTGAATTCCATTGTGTCACAACTTTTGCATTTAATTGGACTCTTGGGGCCGATGTCGCGCTGCTGGTTGACTGCAGACAAACCAATAGGATATAACGTCGCTTAGCTAGCTCAGTCGCCGGCAAAATTATATACCCCTACCATATCGCTAAGTGATCTTCGTTTAAGACAGACAAGCATGAATGAGTCAAGCCTTAATTTCGCATTCGTAAGGTTGAAAGTGAATGTAATGAATTTGTGTGTGTTTATGGTAGCATCACTTTTTACTGAAATAAGATACTGTGTCAAAGATCGGTCATTCAGACAACCACCGTGTTACTCAAAAACTTGGGCCTTAATTATTAAAGTTATCATTAGAAAATCAAGATGCGTCACAGAGATTAGACTTATCATATGAAAATCAAGACGCGTCAGAGGGATTAAACTTATGATGAGAGAATCAAGACGCGTCAGAGAGAATAAACTTATGATGAGAGAATCAAGACGCGTCAGAGAGATTAAATTAGAATTTTAGTTAAAACGGGCATCTCATTCTAGTTCAGTTTATTAATACGCTAAACACTGTTTAACACGTATTTAAAATTTGAAAAAACATTTAAGTGTCTAGTGTCAGCGCTCATGTGAAACAAAATCTAACCAGAATAGGTAGGTACACTTTTTTACTTTCCCGTTCTTCCTAAGTAAGTATGAAGTAGGTAATTTTTAAATAAAAGCAAGGGTGCAACTTTTATACAGATTACAGTTTACTTTTTTATTCTAATGTATAAAATCAGGTGACGTCTCTATTTATGTATACCCCACAATAAGAAGAAACAATTTAAACCATATTTTTTACGGTTTAGCCGAATTTTATAAAAAAGTCAACCATTTAGTCCCACTTTTGGTCCTCAAAGAAAGAAAGAAGGCTCGTTCGTTTGGCTGTTCACATGGGAGTGTTAATTCTGGCAGAAGAAACATGAAAGTAAAGTTATGTAATGCAGTAGAAATGAGAACGTTAAGAAGTATGGCTGGGGTGAACGAGTGAATTGTTTAATGTGAGAACCTTGTGGTTAAAAAAAGATGTAGTGACCAGGGTTCATAATTGGTCATGTGTAGAGAATTGGGATTGTTCATATTTTTACAATTACAAAACCGATCCAATTCGAAAACCGTTTCGAGGAATAGGGCTTTAAAGGCGTTCTGCATAATTAAGATTTTGAAATATTTATTTATTTTGGATATTTCGGCAAAAGTATATTTAACCTTTGTTTGACTTTCATTTTCGGCTTGAAGCCCTCCTAGGTGAATCTTACGGGTTAGGCGAAAACAGCTTGAAATTATATGTTTTAATACACTACTTATTACAATCACTTTTTTTCATTAGATATCATTTAATTGTTGTAATTTATTAGCAAATGCCATCCCAAATTTAAAATTATCATGTCGTCCATAAAATGTCTGCTAAATAAATAAAGATATTAAAACAAAACTATTAGGTCAAAAACAAAATTAACGAAATACTTAGGTGTCTTAAAATTTCCTATTCTTTCGAATTAAAAAAGTAAAAACCGTGAGTTATTTTTTAAAGATTAACAAAACAGATATATGAGGCAAGAGTAGGTAAATGGGGGTGTTGGAAGGGGAAGGCCAAGGCGAACGTTCCACGGTCGGGGATGTACTAAGAAAGGGCCAGGTAAGGAGTACCCTAAACCGAGGCACGTGTATGAAGAGACTCATGAGTGTTGAGGAAGTGAGGGAGGTTTGTCTGGATCGTAGCAAGTGGGAGGAAGTGGTCTCTGCCTACCCGTACGGGAATGAGGAGTGATTGTATGTTTGTATGGGTGTTTGGTCCTATGTGCACTTGTATCAATCCGGTGTGCCCATAGCGTTACTTAGCAAATTGGAATTAAGGCCCCTATCGATATGTTCAGTAAGTAAAGTCGGGGCTATAACGACTATTAACGACGGAGGGGTAAATGTGTCATTTAAAGATTTTAAGGGAATAAAACTTTCTAAAACTACTTTCGCCCTCGCTCTTACAGATATTTGGGTTTTAAGTACCCTAATTTCTGTAAAAGGGAACAAAAATAGTATTACAAGCGTCAAATTTGCTATACTTAATTATATCACAAACCCTAAAAAACAACCAAAAATATAAAACATCGCTCAAGTATGAGTTAAGCTGGTGCTGATTTTTTTAATCGGTAAAGACAACATTAACATTGAAATATAATATCAACCTACTGTGCGGCAGTACGGAACCCTCGGTCCGGTTTTTTATATAAATAAGGGGTTTTATGTTTTTTACTTGTACATTTACTCGGACATAGTTTTATACTATGACTCGGAGTCATACTTTTAGCAAAAGCGGTGTCGCATCTACACATAGTTACAATAATGACCAGTTTATGTTTATTTGATTATCTTTAACACCTTGAACAATTCATGTCAGACACAAAAAGTCACATATTTCTCAAAAGGATAAAATTTCGCGCAAGGTTTTTTGCTCCTTTTTAAGATAGAAATAGAAATCGAAATAGAAGAATTTACTATAGCTCTGTCCAGTTCTATACCTGGAGTTTTATTGGATGGCAGGTAAATAACGAACACTAAGAAGGGACAACTAAACTTTCGACCTCCGCGCCTCGAACGCAAGCCGAACTAAACGTAAGGAAACTAGCATTAAATCTGGAAAGTTAACGTTTTTTTTTTTGAAAAATATAGATATCTGTTTAAGTGTTTCGTATACGGTCATAAAATGTTATTGTGACGTAACTGACGCAAGTACTTTATTTTTGAATCCAACCAAATATCACACCGGAGGATACTAGAAAAAAAATGTAGGTATGTACCTACTGCCTCAAAAATGTAACATACCAAAAATGACTCAACTGATGATTTATTTCACTCGAAGTATTCAATTAAATTGCAATTTAATATTTTTTGTGATGCAGGAACCAAAATAAGTGGATTCTGTATGATAGCATTATACAAAATTAAAACAAGTTTTTTTTCTTTTTTTTACTACCATAAATGTAGTTGGATTAATGAGGAATATGAACTTGCCATTCTTAATTTGACGTAATAAAATTACTGATAGATATATTATGTTGTGGTGTCTCTATAGAAAGAAATCGTAACTATCTTGGATCATAACCGTTCCTGTAGCGCGGTCGCGTAGGTACACTCCCAAAAGAACGTTCGTTCCCGTACTATAAACACTTCCGCCACGCTTATCGTTTTGCGAACGTACTGCTCCGCATCTTAAGTTATACGGACACTTTTAGTTAATGATTGTAAAGACAGTCGCAAATTAAATTGTTAAGAAATTGAATTTTGCGTTTATTGCTTGAATCTTATAAAAGCATACCTACAATATAAACTGAATCATTTTATATAACAAGAGAAGAATGATTAGATACGGGGTGCCACAAGAAAGTGTCCCGTGCCCTCTATTATTAGTAAACCTGTCGTGCAATTTACTAAAAAAACTGGTCGAATACTGCGAGAGATCATACGAAACACATAAACACATTTTTGGGATTACACATTGATAGAAACATGTCTTGGCTTGGGAGCACAATCAATCAAAAGCTCTCTAACGCGTTCAGAAACTGTCAGATTAGAACTAGCATTACGTCAAATGTATTTTATCTGTAGTTATGATGTAAGAAAGTCATTTCAATCTCGCATCGTGATTGTAATGAAGCTGTTGCGTGAATCGGAACAAAAATTCAATTAAAAAAAAAAGATTTAAACCAAATACGTCTATTCTTGTTTATATTTTGTAACTTTGAGGAATACTCATAGTCATAAAGCTTGAACACGCCAAAACGTGGGCACACAAAAATAGGAATTAAAAACAATGTGAACAATAATTCAAAGATTTTTTTATTGCATTTGGATATAATATTATTGAACTTTTTTACCAATATATACTTTTTTTAATTGTGCTTCGAATATGCCATGTTGCGTACTTTACGTCGAATCCGGCTCATCAAGGTTTGCACAGAACTATCAGGGTATTTTTCGCAAGCCCAAGTCCATATTTTTTGCAATTCAGCTACTGATTTAACTTGTCCGCCTTACTTTTTTAAGATGCCTTTCATGATGAACCAGTATTCTTCGATCGGCCTTAGTTCAGGACAATTCGGAGGGTTGCACTGTGTAGGTCCCACAGCAACAGCATTCTGCTCATACCATTCAGTCACTGCTTTGGAATAGTGGCAGCTCGCAAGATCAGGCCAAAACAATGGTTGTGAACCGTGACTGCGTAAAAAGGGTAATAGACGCTTTTGCAAGCATTCTTTTTTGTAGATATCACCGTTTACAGTGCCTGTTGTGATGAATGACCAACTTCGTTTGCCACAACTACAAATAGCTTGGCATAACAGGAACTTTTTTGGAAACTTCGATCTTTTTTTAATCTTGCAATTTTCAGGGGCATCTTTACGATTCTTAGAAGTGTAAAATTCTTGCCCCGGTATCTGCTGGAAGTCTGCTTTTATGTACGTTTCATCATCCATTTAAAAGCATTGAAATTTTGTTAAAAATCATTGTACAATTTTCGTGCCCTTCGTTTTGCAGATAAGTTCTGCTTAGCATCGCGATTGGGTGCAGCTTGAGCCTTGAACGATTTCAATCCAGCTCTTGACTTGACTTTCTGTACATAAGACTGCGACATTTGTACCTTTTTTGCGACATAACGTGATGATAACTTCGGATTCGCTGTAAAAAGCTGCAAGATACGGGCTTCTTTTTTTTTGTCCTTTACTCCTTGTTTTCCACCACTACCCGACTTCCGTTTTACTGTCAAACGTTCTCGGAACTTTTTTAAAACCGAACATACGGTGGATTGTGGATATTTTAATAGTTTTGATAGTGCTCTATAGCTTAAATGGGGTTTTTCTGAATGTTTGAGCAAAATCAATTCACGTTGCTGGTGTTCGGAGCTCGCCCATCGTGAAAACAAATGAATGAAGTGGTACACTGTCATAATATTTTTTGTTTATCATACCATAGAGTTTATAGTTATAGCACTAAATAATTTCTATACTATGTAAATAAAAAAATATAAATACTTATACATGCCCACGTTTTGGCGTGTTCAAGCTTTATTCATTTATTGCTTTACGTTGTACAATGAGATCTTAAAAATACAGTACCTAGGTAGCTTCAACATAAACCCTGGAAGGGCACGGCAACACGACACAATTAAAACTGCTAAATACCGCGGTGGACCGCCATTATTAAAAAAAGAAGAAGAAGAGGAATTAAAGGAATATTTAATTCGATTTGTGTAATTTATGCGACGTGAGCGCTAAAAAATCGGCTAAAGTTCGATTTTTGTCTTTATTTAAATTTGTCTTTTATTGCAATATATTGGGTCCTTACCTATGAAATTGGCGTTTTTTTACGTGTTTTAATTCGTACGGAATTTATTCATTTCAATTTTAACTTCCAAATTCTTTTTAAATTTCATTAATACACTATGTTTCAAAGGTTTTAGATACAAATATGATGGTTCAATTTCTTACGTAATGTTTAAAATTAAACTCAACTCTTCATATGCTGCGAGTTCAAGTGTTTCAATTACGCAGAGTTTTATGAAGCTAACTATTTTTAAGTAATTAAGATATGTATAATATAGCTTAGAAGTGTCCAATATTCCTGACAGAACTTTGTTTGGTTTGCATTTGACGTTACCAAATAATCCGCAAAATTAAATGTATGAAAACCACCGTTTTCATAAAATTCTCCATATAAAACGCCAATTTCATAGGTGGACCTAATATAAGTGGTATTTTATATTGACCTGCATGTTCATAAACAGACATAGGAATATTCGGGGCAATATTAAATGACGGCTAGGGATTGCCTATATCTATGAACTCAATTATCGATGCTTTTCCCATATACTAGTAATCGCTCCAAGTTTTGTTTGTAAAAATATTTTTTATTGAAAGAATGCAAATGAAACAAAATAGTAACATAATTCTGGTCATCAACGATTTACCGAATGCTACCACTCAAAAAACTATAATGTTTGCTGATGACACGACACTTGTCGTTCAATGTAAAAATAGGGCAACTTTCGAACAAGATTGTAACAATGCATTATCAGACATTGCAAATTAGATGTATTTAATGACTTGCATATTAATATTAGTAAAACGAACTACATTCAATTCATTTCGTATAATTCATATGGTATATCTTTAAAAAAATCCAAAAATGAAGAGGTAAATGAAGTTGACATGTTTAAGTTCCTTGGAATAAATGTGGACAAACATCTTAACTGGAAGGCACACATCGAGCATATTTATAATATCTTAAATAAATTTGTTTTTGCTCTAGGGAGGTTACGCGAAACTGTTTCGGTTGAGGCCGCGCTGGCCGCCTACCATGGCTACGTATCCTCGGTCATCTGTTACGGTCTGATGCTGTGAGGAAATGCTGCGGACGTCAACAGGGTTTTTAAAATAAAAAAAAATGTGTCACGGTGATATGTAGTGCAAGGTTTAGTGATAGCTGTACCCCACTGTTCAAAAAGCTGCACATTCTACGATTACCATGTTTGTACATTAGAAGCATATGTATGTATTTTTGTTAATTCCCACCATCTCTATTTCAAAAACCGGGCAAGAGCATGTCGGACCATGCTCAGTGTAGGGTTCCGAAGCCGTAACGACAAACACAAAAAACTATCTCAAAAATCAAAGTGTATGAACCAATTTTCTATTTAAAGTTATTTGGCGCTGTCTTAGATGATTTTTAGTAGGTATAAACCCGTTAGTCGCCTGTATCTCAGGAACTAATTAAGTCTACTTAGTAATGATTCTTTTTCTTATAAATTCGTATATATAATATCTCAAACAAGAGCCAAGCTTTTAAGTGTGAGATCAGTATACCTATGTAGGTAGTTAGGTATCTAAACTGCTTCAAACCGACTTTAAATTACAATAAAAGTTTAATCTTTTATAGAGTAATTAATAGAAATTGAAAAAAAAACAAGGTCCAGTAAATTGAATTTTAAGTTTTCCAAACGATCCAACTCAAATCAATAATCTAATCGAAAATTTGTAAACTTTCAGATCGCAAGTCGCAAACTTATAGGTAGCATTCCGGGACACGTCCGAACAGCATCTAGGCGCTCGCGCTTATGAGCGCGGCTGTCGCTCGATTTGTTGCTTGAACAGTTCGACTCCCCCCGCGCGTGCAGGCCCCGCCCCGTTAACAATTTTTCTATCAAAGTTATCAATGTTATCATAGGCGATTTTGATAGGTATAAACACTTTAGTCGCCTGTATCTCAGGAACTAATCATGTCTACTTAGCCGTGATAGTTTTCCTTTAAAATTCATTATATGCGCTTTCGTTGAAGATTTTTTTCAGATTTTTAGTTTTGTAGTTTTGGCTGTAGGGGGGGGACACTTGACTCTAACAAAAAATAGCGCTTTAAAGCTAAATATTTCATAAACGGATCCCTTAATCGAAAAATTGTTTGTATAAACCCGCAATATTTTTGAAAGACCTATCCAACGACACCCCACACTATGGGGTAGGCAAGAAAAAAAAAAGCATCTCCACGTTACGTATAGGGGAGGCGCATTAAAAAAAAATATTTAAAAAAAAAATATTTTACCACTTTGTTGGCGTGACTGATATGTATATTCATGCCAAATTACAGCTTTCTAGTACTATGAGTCTCTGAGCTAGACTGCGGACGGACGGACGGACGGACATGGCGAAACTATAAGGGTTCCTAGTTTGACTACGGAACCCTAAAAAACGCAGTGACATTTTTCAAAGGTCAATGAGGAAAATAATTATGTGTCTAATGTACAAACCTTGTAACAAAGCGATGTATGGTAAGAATGTGCACAACATGTGTATAGAAATTTATAACCACTTACGAGCATTTCTCTTTTTTTTTGCCACTGTTAGTGACACCTCCAGATTTTCAAAAAAAATGGCAGACAGGTAGAGACCATCGAACTATGCAATAATTAAATAATATTGTAATGTGTCCCAAAATATTTGTATGGAAAGTTCCTTTTGTGTTACCAAAAATGTATGAATATCGGTAACACAAAAGGAACTTTCCATACAAATATTTTGGGACACATTACAATATTATTTAATTATTGCATAGTTCGATGGTCTCTACCTGTCTGCCATTTTTTTTTTTAAATCTGGAGGTGTCACTAACAGTGGCAAGAAAAAAGAGAAATGCTCTTACCAGAAAGTATGAAGTCGCGTACTGGAAGCCTTTTCAAGCGCATATTGACCAAATGGCTCATGGATAAATGTTTTTATAGTGTACAAGATTATTTAAAATTTAATGTAAATGTATTTTTTATAACCCATATTATTATTTGAATTATGTATTTCTATTATTTTTTTTGGCATGTTAATTAGATTTAAAATCAACAAAATATTTGCGCGCTTGCATGCGGGCTGAACACACTGGAATAAATTTTTTTTATTGCCTTAATTTATTACTGTATTCTAGCAAATAAACTTATTTGATTTGATACATATATTTCACCTTACTACATGTACGTCGATGAAATAAATGAAATATGATATGAATTATCAATTCAATACAACATGAACGGAATTGCGTAGGCTTAATTGTTTATATGTACATCGATACATAAATGGGGCGCCACTTATATACAGGGTGTTCGGCACATGGACCGTCAATTTTTTTTGGGATATTGTTGTGATTATTTGTTATCTTTTCGCCCTTGGACTTAGGGTCATAAGGGTCACGGTTTTGGAGATATGATTTGTTAAATGTTTTTTCTCTAATTTTCCGAAATTCCTCCTTTAAACGTTCTTAACTTTTTTATTAATGCGTGTTACAGAAAAATATGTTGTATTTAAAACTTGTTAATACATGCTAGTTCAAATACTAATAGTCTTTATTCTAATTGATAGTCTCAAAGGGACGTACGAGGTTTTTTATTTCACAAATTTACTATATGTGTGAAAAAAAACCAACTTCAAAATTCAATTATTAAAAACCTAAATACAATTTTGGGGTTCATTTTATTTTAAAAACTTCTCTAACTAATTACCTTTCTAACGATGTGCTACACATTAATAAAAAGTAAACGAGAATATCCACATTTTCAAAAAAAAGTTCGAGAGCACCTAGATAACTCGTTTCCTAACTCGTGGATAGGCAGAAGTGGCCCGATATCTTGGCCCGCAAGATCTCTAGACCTAACGCCCTTAGACTTTTGTCTAGGGACGGGCAAAAGAACTAGTTTATGTAACGGAAGTGCCTACGCAATTTCTCAAGTATTTTTTAAATAAAACTTCATTTCAATACTTTACAAGTACTGAAGCGAAGTTTTATTTAACAAATAAGGCGCTAGGTCTGGAGATCTTGCGGGCCAAGGAATCGGGCCGCTTCTGCCTATCCACCAGTTAGGTAACGAGTTATCTAGGTGCTCTCTAACTTTTCTTTGAAAATGTGGATATTCCCGTTTACTTTTTATCAATGTGTAGCACATCGTTGGAAAGGTAATTAGCTAGAGAACTTTTTAAAACAAAATAAACCCCAAAATTGTATTTAGGTTTTTAATAATTGAATTTTGAAGTTGGATTTTTTTCACACAAACAGTAAATTTGTGAAATAAAAAACCTCGTACGTCCCTTTGAGACTATCAATTAGAATAAAGACTATTAGTATTTGAACTAGCATGTATTAACAAGTTTTAAATACAACATATTTTTCTGTAACACGCATTAATAAAAAAGTTACGAACGTTTAAAGGAGGAATTTCGAAAAATTTGAAAAAAAACATTTAACAAATCATATCTCCAAAACCGAGACCCTTATGACCCTAAGTCCAAGGGCGAAAAGATAAAAAATAACCCCAACAATATCCCAAAAAAAATTGACGGTCCATGTGCCGAACACCCTGTATATATATTTTAAATCAGTGTTACGTGTTTCATACAATGGTAATGATATTCTATATCGTTTTAATAATGATGTACCTTATCATGGTATAAAAGCGTTTTTTTACTAAGCTTAAATTATGTTGGATACGGAACGGTAAGGTTTAGCGGTTCATAGATTATAAATCGTTATGGATCGTAATCGTTATGGATTGATCGAGTGATAAAAAAGGATGTGATGTGAAAGGATGTGTAAGCAACTAAAATATAATAAAAAACAATAAAGGATGACCAAACTTCTACTTTGGTTAAAAAAATGTTTCCAAATAATAAGAAAGGTAGTCTAGGCTTAAATAACATTTATTATTTTTTCCATTCCTTCCAGCCCAGTTTAGGAACTACAAGGCATTTGAAAAATTTGCCGTGTGCATTCTATGAAATCCCTTGTTTTAAATTTATAGGGAGTTGCAGTATTTAAATAGGTTTTTTCCTCAAGTGCCTAAACTGCAATTTGACTATTATAATATTTTTGCAATAAAATTGTAAACAACATTCCTAATAACTGCTTGTGCGAGCTGTATTCTTAATACTTTAATTTCATTCGCAAGCTAAATGTATTGCAAACTTGTGTGGAATGCTTTTGTTAATTAATGTAGGTAGTTAAAAAAAAATTCGCTAGGGTACTTTTAATTTTAACTATTACTAAATAATATTAGTGCACTTGGATAGTATTAGCAATTTTGTCGCAATTCATATATAACATTATGCAAGAATATCCTTTAAACTAATGTCGAAATACGCAAAGACCACGGGTGCCATAATAGGGACTTTATAAGGGGTATAGATACAGTCACATAAAGTAATGTGTATCCACTAGCTTTTAATGGACACGGCCAGGTTTTAGGAAGACTTCAAACATTTGACTTTGCAAAGTACATAAACTCAACAAAATGAGATTTTTAGCTAGTAGAGACCACTTTACTTGGTAGACAGTAGATACCATCAAAAGAATTACTTAAAAAAGTAATATAATTAGTACTTTATTAAAATCGTTGGCTGGCAACAAGAGTATAGTCTTCATTTTTGAATATCAGTAGACTAATATACATAACTACGATGTATTAGTATAATTTATTTTATAATTTTTGAGTACTTAGCATCTCAATAATATATATTTAAGTAAATTTTATTATTAGATGCTGAGTATTCCATAGATTTAAAATAAAATAAAAAATGCATGCAATTCGCGTGTATTGAAAACAAACAAAATGCGTACTTACTTCTGAAATCAAACTCAACTGGCCTTGATTCTAAAGTCGCGGTCGGCACGCAAGAGATCATTGGCTTTGGGGCACTGAAAGAAACAAAACATGTCGTTTTTAATTGCTTTGTAAGTAGGTGCGCAATATTTACCTGTGAATTGCTAATCATTAAGGCTATATGTTAAATAACACGAAATTATTACATAAAATACAATATAGGTAGGTAGTTAAATCTAAGCTCTGACAATGAAATCTGTAAATAAGCAAAGGAAACCCTCCAGGAATAGAATAAGAAGAAGAAGAAATACATTTATTCACCAACCATAACACACAAATATACAAAATAGCGATTTATGTCAACAATTCGCATATATTGATTAACACGACGCAAACAAAACTAAACGTACTAGTTTTAGATCTCAGGAATTCATATTAAAGGATTGATGAAATGATGAAATGATACTTTATTGCGTGTAGATTAAAGTTACAAATTGCAGATACTCATGCTTACATCTAAGTTTCATTTAACCCTACCTTTGCAGGTGTACACGTAGTTACAATACATAAAATTAAAAACGACTGCCTTAATTGTACTCTGAATGTGAAGTATACATATAACAATTATAATAATAAAATCAATTAAAAGAAATACCCTAAATACTGTCAATACGCACAATTTATGAGCATGCCTTATTAATACAATTATAATACGAACGAAGAAATGTCCATATTTACACATTATCATTAAAGAAATCCTTAACACTGTAATAGCATTTGTCGAGCAACCATTGTTTTGTCAAGTTTGTAAATGTGTTTAGGTCATTTTCCTTGAACTTGTACGGCAGTTTGTTAAACACATCTACGAGGGGCGGCTGAAAAGTTCTAAGCCTAAGGTAGAAAAAAAATGTTCAGATTTTTTTTACTATTTTTATTTTTCAATATAATCTCCCTCTAATTCAATGCATTTATTACATTTTTTAAATAATGCTTTTAGACCGTTAAAAAAATAAGTTTTATTTTGGCTGTCGAAATGTTCCTGTACAGCCGCCTTCATCTCTTCATCACTGCCAAATCGCTTTCCCCTTAAATCTTTCTTCAAATTGCTGAATAGAAAATAATCACTAGGGGCCAGATCTGGACTGTAAGGTGGATGATCAATTTCCTCGAAGCCAGTTTCCTTCAGAGCAAGCTTGGCAACACGAGCGGTGTGAACGGGGGCGTTGTCTTGCAAAAACAAAATGCCTTTGCTCAGTTTGTCCCTTCGTTTCTCGACTATGGCTTGTCGCACTTTTCTTAATAGCTCAGCATAATAAACTGCATTTATTGTAGATCCTTTCGCCAAAGAGTCTATTAAAAGAATGCCATCGCAATCCCAGAACACGGTGGCCATTAGCTTAGACGCCGATCTTTGAACCTTGAATTTCTTTGGCGGCCTTTCACCCTTTTCGATCCACTGCATAGATTCAGACTTCGACTCTGGATCATACTGTCTGATCCATGTTTCATCAACAGTTACTATGCGGGAACAAACTTCATCTAAACCTTCTTCACATAATTCTAAAAATGCCTGAGAAGTTTGAACACGACGTTCTCTATCGAAAGCTGTGAGCATTTTCGGCACGCAACGAGCACTTACTTTTGTCATATGCAAATGTTGATGCAAAATCTCTCCAACTCTTTCCTTACTAATACCTAAGGCTTCAGCTATTTGCCAAACCTTAATTCTCCGATCCTCTAATACTAACTTTTTGACTTTTTCAGTATTTTCTTCAGTCACAACCGATATTGGCCTTCCTGAGCGAGGATCGTCTTCGATCGACTCCCGTCCAAGTTTAAAAAGTCGACTCCATTTTTTAACAGTGGCATGAGAAGGGCCAGATTCACCGTAAATACTAGACATTTCTTCAAAAATTCTTTTCGGCGATTTGTCACTTTTCGTGAGGAACTTAATGACTGCACGGTGCTCAATTTTCGTGATATGCGTTTATAATTCACACATGATGACCTTTAGCGTCGGATATCTCGAGATGTAATAAACAAAAGACGACATTTTTTTCTTTTATTTATTAACTTTTTAAATGGTCTTTTTAGTGGCCAGTATCGCAAACGCATATGCAACCTCAAAATACCTTAGGCTTAGAACTTTTCAGCCGCCCCTCGTATGCACATCATGTAACTGTTTTTTGACGGGAGTTTCAGCCGCGTAAGTGGCCTATGAATCTTGTGCTTAAATTGGGACTTCAATGCACGTGTACTAACATTTTGCTTTAGATTAAATAAATTCATGTATGTACTTAAATACAAAAACACAAACCACGAGTATGTACAGGCATGGCACGGTTAAAATTTTACAATTAATAAAATAAGGACGGCATGAATCAAATTGACGGAGATTGAAAATACTTCTTATTACAGCGTTTTTGTATTAACAATGCCTTTCCGACATTTACAGCATTGCCCCAAATAACGATACCATATCGAAAAGTAGAGTTTATGTACCCATTGTATGCTGTAATAGCAGCTTCAATAGATACAACTTGGCTTAATCTTCTTAAGGCAAAGATAAATTTAATGACCCGAGAACAAACAGAATTTACTTGTTCATTCCATTTACAATCGCAATCTATGTAAATACCCAAAAATTTGGCTAGGCAAACCTCCTCGACGGCTTGGTCTAGGTATTTAACTTTAATATTTGTAGTCTTCCCTCGAGCGCTACAAAATTGGATAAGTTTAGTTTTATTAATATTGACTTTTAAATTATTATTTTTTAACCACTAAAGCCGTGTTTATTTCATCATGATAAGTCGATTTGTGTTTTTCTTCAATAATAATAGTTGTGTCATCTGCAAACAATATACACTCATGACTTAAGGCGTTTGGTAAATCGTTTATGTAAATTAAGTAAAGAAGAGGGCCCAGTATGCTGCCTTGAGGTACTCCAAATTGAGTTGTTATATATGGCGACCGATATGTAACCATAGTTTTAGTTTTGGAACAGTAGCCAGAAGTTACTACACACTGAGTCTTGTTACTTAAATATGATTAAAACTTAAACCTTTAAGATAGTAGGTATTTAGGCTGTAAGTACCTACCTATTCTATGTAAGGTTTGTTTCAATAGAACTTGCCAACAAGGTCAACAAAACATTCAATGAGATATCCCTATTCTAGCACTATTTTATTCTTTTAATGGTTTAGGATAATGATGTGGAAAGAATTAATTAAATAACGAATGGAAATTAAAGACATTTTGAATACAAGGTTTGTTTACATTGTTGGCAAGTTCTATTGAAACAAACCTTAAACGACTAATCGATACGTTGTAGAAAACACATAATATACAACATTTATGAATACCTAGGCTATTATGATTGATATTTCTTTAAATTCTAATAGTCGCCTGTATTTGGAATACGAAAGTTTGTGTGTTAGTTTGTTACACCTTCACGTTGCAAAGGGTGGCAACTGTGGCAAGGCAAATTTGAAATGGATATAGCTAGCTTATATACCCTGGATTAAAACAGGATACTTTTCATCCCAGAAAATTTTAAAGTTTTCGAGGGTTTGATGGTAAGTAACCGAAATCTACGCAGCCGTAACAGCCTATGGGAACACCTTAAAATTCCGAATGTGCTTTTCCGAATATTCATTAGTCCTAGTTTTATTTTTTCCAAAAGCTATGTCAGGCTGGAGCTATTTTAGATTAAGTTAATGGATAATTAAATTACGATACGTGGGTTAAGTTAGGTTTGATTTATAAGTGGTATCAAAAAAGTCTTCTATCAAACCATAGCATTCACTTGTGCGTGGAATGTCGGCAAACTTTTCCCTCTCCAATTAAATTTCAAGGATACCATTCAATATTAAAGCAACAGATACATGCAGGCCACATTTAATTCGTTTAAATATCGTGACACTGGAGTCTATCAGTACATATTTACGAAATATGTTGGTTCTTGACTTGTAAGAAATTTCAAAGCTCTATTTGCGGGTGCGCCACAGTTCACAACATTTTCGAACCCCGATTTTCCTAAAGTCCGTTGTCCGAAGTCCGAAAATCTTTCTCATATGATTTAGGAGCAAGAATATAGCATTGCACAGTATTAAAGAAAATGAAGAACGGCAACAAAAACAGACCCGTAACGTGAAAAATGCAACGGAAAAAATAGATCTTTTGATAAATAAAAGCTTCGAAGAAGGCATATAACTACCTATGTGACGGAAGACTTTCCGCAAAAGCAGGGAACTATTAAATCAGTGACAGAAGTTATCAAGAATTAATGAGTTATGAAGAATGGAAAAATAGCGCTTATACATTACTAGCGACCCGCCCTCGCTTCGCTTCGGTTTATTTGAGTTTTCTATAACACACGTACATAAAACAAAATTTATTATACATAAAAACCTTCCTCATGAATCACTCTATCTATTAAAAAACCGCATCAAAATCCGTTGCGCAGTTTTAAAGATCTAAGCATACATAGGGACAGACAGCGGGAAGCGACTTTGTTTTATACTATGTAGTGATGATGAACTAATAATGTAATAATATTCATTTAACCCACCCACGATCGGTGTGTCGCTTATTTGCTTTCCTAAATTAGCTGACACACTGCCGTGTGTCTAGACAATGAATGTTTTAAAAAACCGCCTTCAAAAACGCTACATTTGTTGCATTGTTGAAGGCGGTTTGTTTTTTTAATATGAAAAAGAAATAGGCCAGTCAAACTGAAGTCGACTTTTAGTTAAAAATATTGTGGGAGGCCGACTTCAGTTTGACTGACCTACTACCATTTTTGTTGAAGGCGAATTTCTGTTTTTAACCTTTAATTTATGTAATGATTTTAACGATGATAACATGCTGTTATAAAGTCCCACTTTAAGACATGATACATACTATAGGACATTTCAAGCTCATAGTCGTATATTTAAACCAAGTAAATGTGCTTCGTTCGTTATAGTTGCTCAACTATATTTGTGAGCCATGAAGGCAAGGATTGGCCATTATCGGAGCGCCTCTGGTGCGAAAACATGCGTTCATGTGGGGTGCAGTTAGTCACCGTGCAGAGCAACGAGCGGATGGAGTGGAGCGCGTCTGGCAACACGTGCTCCCACTTCGATATGGGCAGCTTCAAAGTTCTCAAGGCCAATTGAATCGATTTCCATATTATGCCGTTATACCTCTCAGTTTGGCCGTTGCCTTGTGGATTATATGGTGTTGTGGTATAACTTGTTGCAATTCCTTTCTCGTGTAAAAAACGTTTCAAGTCCTCAGATACAAACGACGATCCACGGTCGCTGTGTACATATGTTGGCATGCCGAATGTGGCAAAAAGATCAGTCAATTTGATCTTGACGGTATTTGAGGACAGATCAGGGCAAGGGTATGCGAAGGGAAAACGCGAATACTCGTCTACGATTGTCAGTATGTAGCGATTATTAGAGCCATCTGTTGGGAGTGGCCCTTTGAAGTCGATATTCTCTCAAAGGGTGAAGTAGCTTTTATTAGCTTACCCTCCATTTTATGAAATCTGGGTTTGATTTCGGCGCACACTGGACACAACGCTGTCATCCGCTTCACTTCATCGATCGAGTATGGTAGGTTTTTAGTGCGTATCCAATGAAACATGCGTGTGACTCCAGGGTGACATAGATTATTGTGTAGATCCTGGAGGTCGCTCCTGCCTGTTGCTCCTACGTGGTGTACTCGGGATAGCGCATCGGCGGCTTGATTGTCTTTGCCGGGACGGTGTATGATGTCGAATTTGAAGATGGCTAGTTCCAATCTCCAGCGTTGTATTTTGTCGTTTTTGATTTTTGATGAGTGATTTTGGTCGAACATGTATTTGACTGATTTTTGGTCGGTGATGAGTCGGAAAGTTCTGGCTACAAGATATTGGCTCCATTTCCTTAATGATTCAACTATTGCTGTTGCTTCTTTCTCGACAGCTGAGTAGTTGCGTTCGCTGATGGTAAGTGTTCGGGAGAAAAAAGCAGTTGGCCTCCAGTCTTGTGTCAGAGTAGCTGCAATAGCGTAGTCCGAAGCATCAGTTTCGACTGTGAAGGGTACTCAATTAATGGCGTGCAAAGCCGAGTTCGCTATCTCTTTCTTAATCATTTTAAAGGCGTCAGTAGCTTCCCGAGACATTGGAAAACTCTCTTGTGGAACAAGAACGTGAATTTTGTACGAAAAGTTAGGTATCCATTTCGAGTAGTGTGCGAAAAGTCCAAGGGTCCGACGTAGAGACGCGGTGTTTTCAGGAATTGGAAGTTCTAGAAGAGGACGTAGCCTGTCAGGGTCAGGCTTGATTAAGCCATCATTAATGTTGTAACCGAGTATGTTTATCTCCTTATTCGAGAACTCTCTCTTATCTAGATTATGAGTGAGGTTATAGCGTGTAGCGACATCAAGAAATTGCTTTAGTTTTTGATTGTGATCCTCCTGATCGCATCCACATACTGTTATGTCATCGAGATAAGCGTATATTCCTTATAGTTTCTCGTTGTATATAATAGTATTGATAGCTCGTTGAAACGCAGCAACTCCATTCGTTAACCCGAATGGTATTCTACAGAATTGGTACAAATTGCCATCAGCTTCGAAGGCCGTGAAGGGTTTCTCGTGTTGCATAATTGGAATCATGATATGCACTGCGTAAATCAATTTTGCTGAATACTCGATATTTTGCCACTTTAGCAACTACGTCTTCTATGCCCGGTAGAGGATATGAATCCAATTGGGTATACCTGTTGATTGTCAAGGAATAGTCAATACTCATCCTCCTCTTATGGTTCTCGTTTGATGTAACCAAGACTTGGGCACGCCATGGTGATTGGCTCGGCTCGATGATTTGGTTTTCTAAGAGTTTTCTGATCTCTGCACTGATAAAGGAGGCATCATCGGCAGTACGTTTCCTCGATTTGATAGCTATGGGTTTGCACTCCTGTAATAAGTTAGGGAACAAACTCACAGGCTCTATATTGGCTTGAGTTAGGGAATTCAGCTTTAGTGTATCCCGTGGTCCACCAAAATACACTACTAATGCGGTGTGATTCTTTAAAATGTCATGCCCAATAATAACGTCGGTGCATAATGCTTCCATTACAAGAAAGTCCGCTTGTATCTTTTGTTGTTGTAGCTCTATGTTCAAATTACAAATTCTTTTAACTTTAGAGGTTAGATTTTCAGCGGCCATGGTGATGCGTTGATTACAGGAGGACATTTTGAAATTAAAATGGTTCACAAGGCGGCTATTAATAAAACTCGCTGAACTTCCGGTATCAATTAGAGCTTTGGCATTTACACTACCATTTATAGTTATAGGAACAGTAGCTTTGCTTAGGTCGCTTGTGGCGGCAGTTGTGCATGATAAAGAGTTCTTCGCATCCGATACCACTTCAGGTATTTCATCACTACAAGCTGCGAAGGCATTTTGTTTTTCTTCTTTTGCCTTGCTTTTGCATACCTTTGCGAAGTGTCCTTTCTTACCACACGTCAAGCACGTTGCATTGAAGGCGGGGCAGATTTTGCGTGCATGTCTCTTCGACCCACAAAAATAGCACGTAGTATCGTTTGAGCAGTTTTGCTTGGGCAAAGAGGCCGCGTTTACAAAAGTACTAGAAGGGGTTGTTGAAAACTCTCATTATTAAGCTGAGCTGACTCGAGTGAGCGGGCTTGTCTGTGAGAGTCATCTAAGCTCAGAGTGGCGTTTTCTAAGAGTCTCTGCCGGATGGACGCAGACGATAGGCCCGCTATAAATGCGTCTCTTACATGTTCGCTTAAGTTTTCCTCAGCAGTCATTTTTTTAAATGAACAGTCTTTTGCCAGTAGTTTTAACTCCTGTATATATTTATCTATTGACTCGGCAGGTTGCTGTTGTCTCCTCATAAGCTTGTATCGTGAGAAAACTTCATTCGCCGGTTTAACAAATAAAAATTCTAATTTCGCTGACGCATAGTCGTAGTTAGTCTCATCTCGTATATAGTGTAAACAGTTGATGAAAGATGGTTTACCAATAGTTGATATTTCGTTTCATCTGATAGTTTACAGAAAATTCTTGAATGTATTTTTCCAATGCATCCATAATATAGAATTGTCCGTATTAGATGACTGATCCGCGTCGAATCGGTCTGGACGTAGGTATTTATTAGTGGTCCTGATATCCGTGTTACACGCGGAACCGTAGCTCCGTGATCTTAGCACCGGCGGTGCTAAGTTCCCGAACTACACGGTCACGCCAAGATACGTATCCGTGTCTGCGTTCGGCTACGTATCTGCGGATCTCGGCTCCGGCTCCGCTCCGCACGGTTATTGAATGAATTGAGCTTGTCGAACGGAGCCTTATTAGATATGTGATATGTGTTCTAGTTTATTTTATATTTATATAATGACTCATTAAACCAATTTTAAATGCAAAAGCAAAGAAACTGAAATCAAAAACACGACTATCGCATTACATTCGGAGATCTTAAAGACACATAAAATCTTCATTAAACGTCACGGTCACGGGCGGATCGGATCTACGTGTAAATAAGAAACGTATCTCCGTGTAACACGGAACTACGTATCTTAATTACACGTAGCCGAATTTCACGCGTCGAACGGGCCGGATCTCCGTTGCCGTGTTACTCGGTAACGGAGATTCGGCTACGGGTACACGAAACACGGACACGACCAGGAGCCGTAGTATTTATCCATTTTGCTAAATAAATTGTAATGAATAGAACCCGTAGAATTTAGGTTTTATTTAGCAAGAATCTACATAATGCGACAGACAAGTAATGACATAGAATATCTTCTAAACAACCATAGCTCGTATTCATCACAGATACCTTAGTGTAAAATAGTAGTCTTTTACCTTATCGCCACCCTTGAAAAACCTGTCACAGATTTCTTTTTCTTTATAATGCCTAGTTATATATGAATGCAGCAGTGGTTTTTCTTACACATAAATTGATGATCTTTCGGGTGAGCTTAGATTTTTTTGAGGAGATCGATCATACTAGATACTTAGGTAAGAAGCGTCTTCGCTTTACGCTTATCGTGCTGTTGCCACTGACTAGGCCAATCAGGGGGGCTTGCAGTACTGCATCGTCGTATAGTCGTACGTCGAACCTTGGGAGTAATATTATCATGCTAGACATGGGATTTATAACTAAAAAAAAGAAAAATCGCTTTGCCAGATTTTGTGAATTGCAGCATTGCCATTTCGTGTTCCGCCATTGATGAGGTGACTAATTATAATGATCCCAGCAGTCGTATCGAACTAGGTTTAGTGTCCCGGGCTCCCCTAATGACATAGCAATTCAAGAACACAACAACTAACAACTCAGCAACAGAAACAAGAATTAAACAACAAAAACCAGCTGGAATAATGAATATATCAACATATAAATTACAGAAAATAGGTCCTAATCCGGTTGGTGTCCGTGGGACGTCCGACGAAAACCCTCCAATGTCAAAACTATACATTTGCAATTACAACAATTGCAATGAATACGCGAAAAAAAAATAGAACTTAAGTATACCCTCAAAAATAGAAAAGTTTATAGGTGAAAAACTCAAGTAAATGACCTCTTGCATGTACTTAGTTGTAATCCATCTGTACCGACCGTACGATATTCTCTGAATAGAACAAGCTGGTTTTCGATTAGGATTCTCAACTCATGACGATATTAACAAAATGGAACAAATAATGGAACGGTACAAGGAATTCAAAAAACCACCCTATTTAACATTATTTGATTATAGTATCAACATTTCCCAAACGGCTTTCGACACCATTTCCCACAACGCCATTTGGAAGACCCTACGACACTGCAACACACGAAAAATACATGAACATCTAGAGACATCTGTAACAACAGTAATCGGCAGAGGAGTCAGGCAGGGCGATCCAATATCACCAAAGTTGATCATCTCAGTACTGCAAAACGTATTCTACCGCTTTATGACAAACATTTCGCCCCCAGAGTTTTTATATTGAATGAAGACAGAATATGTGGACCACATTTACTTATAAAAACGAATAAGTATCATTCAATGACCAAAGAAGTGGACCGCGAAATAGCCCTCAGCTGGAAGACAAACATATTGGGGCTTCAAAGAAAAACTAAAAGGAAACTTTAATTTACTCTTAAAGAAAAATTGTAGGAGATACTTGCATCCTACCAAGCCTCACATACGGTGGTCAAACCTGGGCCCACACCAATAAAGTTAGGTTTAAAAGATGAACTTGCGAATGGGCAATGGAGTCAACAGCATAAACATCTGATCCCAGGCGAAACTTACAGAATCATTAGAATTTGTAATCAAGCAGATATGGAGATGAGCAAAACGAGTCACAATATGGCCGGAGCCCCAAAGAAAAAGAAAAGTAGGAAGTCGCAAAGCAAGATGGTCAGATGATGTCTCAAACGTACCTGGGATAAACTGGACTAACACGCCAAGAACAGGGGAAAATGGAAAGGCATGGAGGAGGCCTATACCCGGACAGGGGTCTTTAATTAAAAAAAAAGAATAAAACTAACCATAGCGACTAGTACAATATAATTTATTTCTTAAATTACTAACAGCACACATATACAAGCTTTGCTTAATAAATAATAAGGGCTTATTATGATTACTTGTCTCTTTATCAATCAAGCTATTTTGGGTTCTCGGACCTTTAGAAGGCGTGCATGGAGCTTGGATGGAGCTTTAGTCAACTTAATTAGTTTTAGCAAAGCGATGGGACACCTACCGGCGATTGTCCCTGGGTTCACATATAGAAGTATGCTCTCACGGACAACCACCGGTTAGAGAGGACTATTTAAGAAGGATCGGATCATTAATAATAGTCTATAATGAATGAATTGATATGGATTAGTGAACTGGGCTATTGATGAAATTATGGCGCCTGCCATATTAGTTAAAAATAGGTGATTGTTACAACAACACAAGCCTTGTTATAATAATTATTACATGAGTTAAAAAAGTGCTTTTAAATGCATTTAAACACAGTAGTCAGGTTACAAAAACTAAGAACACCAGTCTTATATGAAGTATCAGAGGCAGGGGTCATCCTGAATCTAACCAGGTACAGATACTATAAATTTATCGTGTTACAGTTATACAGAATCTAAACATCCACTTGTACACATATTATACTTGAATGATCAAAGCCACTATTCCACATTGTTTTAGCCCACCTTGCTTCTATATCATATCATAATCTTACTGTTGATGTTAAGACAGCTCTTAATAACATTGACAGTTAAGCTACTAATCGCTACCAAGTGTTAGAACAATTTACCGCCTCCTTTTCATAATCTCGCATCTGTCAATTCTTTTAACACAAAACTAAAAAATACCTTAAAAATACTTTTTGGAACATCGATTTCTTTTCTGTCTGGTGGTAGCCGAGTTGTCCCACCTTGGTTGTGTTAGTGCACTACATTCTACAACTCTATTTATTCATTTACATTTACATTACACTCAGTTCGCCATATTATAAGTATATAAGTACACGCTATAGGTATTATTCGCGTTCAGCTACAAAGTTTAATTACACAAAAGATTCCATAGGGCCGAAGTGTATCCGTAAGGACCCCGTTTATATACATGTTCTTTTTTTTTCTTTTATATTTTTCTGTCATAATGTTTGATTATGTTTGTTGTGTTGCTGAGCAGTGTGTTTTTGTCAATTAAATGTTGTGAGTATGAGTAGGGTCCCGTCACTCCATAGAGTACTTTTCGGCTGATTTTGTTACTTACGTCCTTCTTTACTTCCCCCACATCTGTTAGCCGCATGCTACGCACCAAAATGTGCGTATTCACGCGCGCGTAATGTACATAATTATTTGTTTATCCATCGTATGACGTCACTAACTTCTCTCCTAAGCAACTGGTACAACTACATAGCGTACGAGAGATCTCGCAGTTTTGATATTTGTATCCCCGGGGAGACACCGGCCGATAGGAAATTAAAATGTGCAGTGATATTACGAAGTAACTAGTAAATAATCTGTCTTGATGTTTTTGAGTTTAGTACATCACTTATATTCAGGGTTCGGTGGCTTCATAGCACGGTAAGACGAAAGAGAACTGTGTACTCGACATAAACATAAGAATGCAACTCTTACGCATACTCATTTAATTATTATATTGCAAAATTTAATTTTTAATTTACTCAGGGGTTCAGGGTGAGTATACAAGCATTTTAGAATTAATATACAAATGAGTACGAGTAAGGCCCTGTTGTTTGATCAGTAGTTAAGCTAATTGTTAAAATTTGAAAAAGGAATCAAGAATTTGAAGGAATCTCAAGGAAATGTGTAAATTTTTTGATTCCTTTTTCGAATTTTAACAATTAGTTAGTTTAACTACTGATCAAACAACAGGCCCTTAGAGTTGAATTTTAATGTTAATATTGACTCCACAGCTTGCTGTCATTAGTCTTACTGTGCTACGAAAACTCCGCATCCTGCTAATATTATAACAATATATATGTAGAAGCAAGATGAATCAAAATAATTAGAATAAAGCCCAAAACAATTGTTATCTCACATAATATTTTGGTAAAATAATCAAAATGACAAGTAAATCTAATAATATCACAATTAATATAATACTGGTATAATACATTTAAATACAACAGGAGTTAACTGTAATTCTTAAACATTAACTCCTGATAGAAATTGCAATTTACATGTTGTTGCTCTAGTAATTTACTTATTATTTATTATACAAAAAAAATGGTATGGGCTATAGACATTTATGACTAGTTTAGGTTTAGGGTGGTCTAGGTATCTTCCAGGTGGCTTGCTTCATCGCCGAGTATACAAACGTCGTCTTCCATAACTATGTCCAAAGGCAAGAGTTAGTTAGTGAAATGTTAATAAAAGAAGGATGTATCATTAGAATTTCTGATTAGTTAATTATTATTATTTAAGCAAACACTGCACTTGGTTCAGAAGTAAGAACTTAATTAATGATTAGCACCTATGAAAAGTTAAGCAAACTCCGTTAACAGCTTTTGAAGTTAATTTTTGAGATTAACAGACTAACAAGTTCATGCCCACTTTTGGGTGTCCATGACTAATACACAGGTCACACACATAGTTCGCATAGCATTGTTAACAGAACATGGTATGTAATGTGCAGAAATATAAAAATTAAATAAAACTGATTTAATTACCTGGGCGCAACCTGAGGCGGGGGATTGGCAAAGATGGGCATTTCAACAGGACGTTCTGAAAAAAAAAAAAGATGCATTTAGAAAATGGAATTCAGCCAAGTGGTCACAAATGCATTTCATTCAGACTTCAACTAAGAATATAAAACAATTATTTTTTTGGGACTTTACATAAGCGCGTGGAGCTAACCCAATTCTCTTTTACCGAACAATTGTCTTCGCGTGTGATATCCATGGACTTATTGCTCTAATAAGTCCATGGCAGTGTCTATAAATAACTTGACATTGGCGAAATACACCTTAATAGGAGTGAAAGCCATTAAGGAAATTAAAAAAAATTTTTTGTACAAATCTTGAATTTTGATATAATATATGCTTCCTTAACAAACCCATAAACTTCTTGAACTCGTGTCGCTCTAAACAGCCCGATTTGACAGCTGTCAATTCAGTCAGTACAAAAAATGTCTTTGCGATTATATCTTGTACTGCATTAACAGCTGACAAATGCACCCTTTTAGAACAACAGGGTATAGTGATTAAATCAACTCACCTTCAGGCGGAGGCGGCGGGGGCGGCAAGGGCGGTGGAGGAGGAGGCGGCAAGATGTTAGGCTTCTTGTGATGACTTAAAGCATGTGGGGGCAAGTTACCAGTCCTATAATACCGTTGTTCCTCAAAAATCGTTGCATGAACATATCTGCAATGAGGATATGTGCACGAGGAATTTTGATAATTCCTACAAAATGTGTAAACACCCGGTAACTGTGCGAGGTCACGGACATGTGCATATTTACATGTAGCTCCTCTACTGCATGTTCCTCTGACAAAGTCTCTACACATTGTAGGTCTTGGCTCACTCACGGTATTTGTCTCATTTTGAGGTTTAGGCTCAAACTGTGGTGCCTCCTCCTGCACTGATTCTTCAGCAGTTCCTTGACTTTCATACTTGTTACTTACTATTTCCTGTTTTTGTGGTAAATTAAAGTTTATAGGGCTAACAGGAGGTGGAACTGATGGCAAAGGCGGTTGCACAAACTTAGCTTTTTCGAGTAATTCTCTTTGCTCCTCTTTAGTAGTGAGAGGTTCTGGAGATGCACTGGTTGAAGGTGAATGATCAGCGTGTGACGGTGAATGGTTGTTGCTCTCTGGATAGTCTCCCCGAGACTTCAAAAACTTCTTCATCTTTTTAAAATTAGGCGAGGGCCGAAATTGTATCGAGAGACCATCCACTTTAAATCGGTGGCCGCGTTTCGCCCCTGAAATAAAATGGTAGTTATTAATTTGTGTTAAGAACCGTTAGATTTTTTATAAATTAGAAGGAAGACGTAAAATATTTCAATAAAATTTTAAATTTAGAATCGTACTTCATTGGCAATATAAATGCTAATGAAAACAAAAAAAAATATGTCGAACTTTAATCGATAACCTCCAACATGTTTTTTAGTGGAGAGAATAGCAAACAGAAAGCAAAACATCGATTTACGTAACGGGAATTTCAAGTAGCGCTTAACTTTTCATTTCTTCACGATAAACAGACACGACAATATAATATTGTAGTATTTACTATATCTAAAATGATTGTAATAATTATCCGTCGCAAAATAAATCAGATAGAAAACAAATTCTAGAACTATTTCCTAGACTTGCTGTAAACTTGACATTTGAAATGGCGATAACGATTATCGATTGAAACATGGAATGGTAACGTTACCTGCCCGCGCACCCTGCATTTATTTCACTCACTGCACTACCTAGGTACTATGCTAATCACTGTGACACATTTAACCCCTTGATACGCTTTATATGACAACTAGTAATTAATACTGTATTCGTGATTAAAACAATGCATTTAGAAAAGATTTGTTTAGTGCAATCATAGTGCAATGCTTCAATAAGCAAACCGCACCCAATTCAAAATCATCCAATAACATTATAAATACAAAATGGAAGTCTAAAGTGTCTAAACTGCCCTGCGCCAACTGCGCTCACAGATTATAATGCTGGGGCCACATTTACAGGAGCATTCGTGATAGACTAGTTGCATCTGTTTTTGTTATTTATGTTAATATTGCCAGCGCCAAACGCTTGGCGTTTGCCGCAAACTCTGCAGGACGCAGCTATACATTAGAATGAGATGGAAATACATCGTGCTCGCTCTAAGATATAGTTGCGTCCTGCTGTTTGCGGCAAACGCCAAGCTTGTGGCGCCGGCATAAGATGCAAACATAAATCTTGCAACTCCGGGGTAATAGTAATAGGTAATAATAATTCTTGATTTTCCACCAGCTCAATAAAAGTATGGTGTACTCAGTCCGCGTAGAAGTGTTTATTTTTTTGGAAATTATTCAATTTCCCAGGTTAAAATTTAAATATCACGTCTGTGCAATTGACAACATTTTCATTTTGGTGACACCTGCAAATTACTATACGAATCGAAAGGGTTTTGCCTCCTGAACACGGCAAAATATTTATTTAAGTAGATTTATTTTTCTTTATTTACAAAATTACAAGTAATTAAATAAAAATATCGAGTTTTACCAATAATATGCCTGAATAGATATAATACCATTGCCTTAATCACGAGAAAAAAGCTGTCATACTTCAAATTTGACATTGACACTATTGACAGATGGATAGATACTTATATCGGTTGACATGATACTTTTTTATATACAGATTGGACTAACGTAATATGTCCATTGTGTCGTAGAAATGAAGTTACGCCCTTTTAGAACAAGTACATCTTAATAAATTAATAATAAAATAATTATTCATTCTAGAGAAAATTTAAAACTATTAGTGTCTTCCTCCTTCCAAACAGTATCTATAAAACGAATAAAATTAAAGTCTTGAAAATATGAAATCTTGTCAATTGACTATCTACAAGGTGGAACAAACCGTAGAGGGACAGAACAAGCATATCTTTATAACGTTAATTAATAACGGTTAGCTACCTACCTAACCCTTACAAATAGCTACCACCGCGCGTTTTGCGGGTGGTAGGACCTTGTGCAGGGTCCGTCCGGATCGCTACCAGCCTACCACCGTCTTATCCATTAACCTATCGCCAAACAGCAGTGTTCGCATTGTTGTGTTCCGGTTTGGGGATAAGACAGCCGGTGAAATGACTAGCATAGAGGCATTCCATCTTAGTCCTCAGGGTTGGCAACGCATTTGCAGTCTTAGGATTGCATTGCAGTCTTGTGAATGCGAATGTCTATGGGTCACAGTTTCCACTTACCATCAGGCGGCCTGTGTGCTCGTTTGTCTTCTCTATGACATAAAAAAAAAAAAAAGCTTTGGACTTTTATTGTTTAAGTAGTTAAGGTTAAATTAAAACAATCATATGTGCATTATGTATTTTTATTATAAATCCTAATAAAAATACATAATGCACATATGATTGTTCAAAATGACTTCAAAAACTTAATGACGTATCGTTGCTTAGCTAACTATACAGCACAGGTCCAAATTAATGTATACAATTTTGAATTTTCTATTATATAAAATTGATTCTTAATTCATGAGGTATTCTGAGGATATGTGAGGTAGGTATTTCTTTTTTTCCATTTCTCATGAAAACATCATGAAGAACGTGCCACACAGGCGGTGGCAATTAATAATCCTGGAATTAAATGGCACCTCATTATTAAGGTTTCTAAATGGACTTTTACGTTTCAGACATAAAAGCCAAATGGAGTTATAAATAACGTTCCTGCAAATGTATAAAGGAACTAAAAATATCAATACTATTTGGCTTCATTTACTAACCTATTAAAAACACGACCCTAAGCCAAATGGGTCAATTGCAAAAAAAATGTACTTTTTATAAAAAATATTTTACCCTTTATTAAATTTGGTCTACAACAAAAGTGAGGTGCATAAAAACAATACGTTTTTTTTTAATTTTAGTTCTATAGTTTTTGTTTTCATATATTCAAATGAATATTCTTATACGCAAATAATATACACTAGAAAAATATTTAAAAAGAGGGTGTTTTTTTCTGTCGTACAAAAAGTCCTTGTCCTACCCCAGTACTCTTATAAATTATAGTCAAGTATCTTAAGAACCTGTGTTCAGATCATGAGCTGTTTACGTGATTTATCTATGATATTGAATGCTTTTTCATTTAAAAGCATTTTGTTACATGTGATAGACACTTAACAAGATAAAATTCCCTGATAAAAACTTGTCCCAACTTTTCATCCTTTGTATAACGTCCTTTGTATGACTAAGTTTACAAAGTTCTAAAGCAATTATGAACGCATCCATAACTTTTTCTCATGCAGCAACACTGTTTCTACTTATAACCTAAACAATCGAAGTGTCAGACATGTTTGTTTTCAAGTAGTATTTTGATGTCGGCAGTTCAGTCAATTTCGTCGAAATAAAAGTTGTGTTTGTGTGACGCTATAATGACGTCAGTTTCTTAATTTTACCGTGATATTCATTTCTATAACCTAGAGTAATCTATGCGTAAAACAACCAGTATATTTGAACGAAAAAGACCTTTAAAATTTCTAACCTATTTACTTTTATTTGTTTTGTCACAGCCAAATTTGTCTCCTTTGGATGACATTGTATAACGTCATACAAAGGAAACGGCCTAAAGCTCTATACATACACATTGTTATTTTGAATGGATTTCTCTGTTTTTCAATGATGCCAGAATCCTCAAAAAAAATTTGTACAACATAAAAATGCCTAATTTAAGGTAAAAAAAAGATTTAAAACTTAAGTTGATTAACGTTGTACAGAAAACTTAAAAAATGAGGGATTTTATTTGTACTAATAACAAAAAATCGACTCTCCTGTCATATTCATTAAATACGGTTATAAAAAAAACGGATATTAAAAATTATAAATAAGTATTAAAAAAAACTCTTACATAAAAAATAAACATTTAAATATAAAATCAACATTTCTTTTTTTTCTCAATATGAACCTATCCTTATGAATTCCTTTGTGTGACTAAAATTCCCTTGTATGACAAAATAAAGACATATTCCTTTGTATTTCTTTTGTATGACGTACAATTTATTTGGAATTGACCCAAATATTGTGTTTTATTTACTTCTTGCTCACAATTTTTACAGTACACATGATTAACGATATTTTCCCGCTGAGATTGGCTGCTTTGTTCGGTCCTGATAACTATCGCTATATTTGAGTAAAAACAACAAACAATAACAAATGTCTGACAAGCGGTGAAATATGAATTGACAGGCAGGCGTAAGGTAACATTGCCATTTGAAAATCGATTTATTTTTACTTTTAAATTCTTCATGAGATTCTGGTAGACCTACTTTTCATTTCTACTTTTTTTTTTTTTTTTTTTTTTTTTTTTTTTTTTTTTTTTTTTTTTTTGGTGTACCTAGATAGATTTCCATCATAAATACGGACATCCGTCAATTCACGATCAGTAAATCATAACTATCAGTAGATGAATTGGGAAAGAAAGTCATGTTATGATGGTATAGTATAGACTGTGAACTATATTTTATATAGTGAACAATATCAGTAATAATGACATAACCGTCAAGTAATGAGTAGTAAATAACGACATTATGACATTACTATTAAAATTGTAGATTGTGTCACAAGGGAGCAAAACGACATATTTACGGCGAGGGCGTACACTCCTGAGCAGTGAACGATTCAAGTGTTAACGCCCAAAGTGAAAATAATTTAGCTACCATGTGTCACATACACTGCTTTTCACATCACCTATGAGGAAAATAAAAGATCTTAGTGATGAAACAATTATTTACACTCTGTAAAAGTAGGTACTGAAATTAATACTTTTTTCACATTTCATTGCGTTTATATTTTATACTGGCAACAAAAAGTCCTTGAACAGAAAAGTGCCAATTTGATCCCTCCTAGCAGGGAAAAAAGTCCCCTTTCCGAATAGGTGATGTGAAGAGGTATTATAAAATGTATAAAGGTAAGACCTTGTGAATTTAATCATAGTCATCATATAGGGACGCGCACCGCTGCGATGAGATAACGTCATTC